>JARHVA010001018.1:82500-1282500 GCA_037957365.1 Torreya grandis
ACTGGTTCTTGGTGTTTTGGTATTCGAATCTATAGTCATTCTATAGTTTAACCTCATTTCTAGGTTGATGATGGTTGTAGACAAAGATCATATAAGAGGGCACTTTGGAGACCCAATTCTCCATGCATAACACTGACTCAGGATACTACATTTCCTCAATCATTAGAGGTGGGGTGGATATGATTGAGTCTTTTTGTATTATCATGCCATACTTGATTCTTCCCTTTTCACATGCTGAGCTTGCTCCTCTAGTTTCTCTTCTCTAATGAAGACCATATTTCCACCAAGTACCTCCTCTTCCTCCAATATCATAGGTAATGGGTTAGTTTTTAGGGCCTTTTTCTTAAGATGTATCACCCTTTGAGGATCCCAAAGGTTGATGCATGGCCATCCAACATTTCTAAATGAATACATGATTGTGTTTAAAGACTTCAAATTTTCAAGCTTGAGTTCCCTCTAATGGTGGAATTTTACAACCTACAACTTATAAATTTTCCCTGTTATGCCTAGGTCTCGAAGTTACCCTATTTTTTTCCTATGTAGCCAAACTTGTAACACATATATACAAATTTTCAATGCCTTGTATAGTTTTTTTTGGGAATGAACGGACTTGATTTGTTCTTGACTCATGGTCATATTCACTCTTTTTTCTTTGACTTTGTTGATCTCAATTAAATGCAAAGGTAAAGCATAAAAATAAGTTAACTTGTCTATTTATAGGCTCAAGCGAGTTCACTATCATTACTACTCCTTTCCCTTTACCCATCACTTCTTGTCATTAATGTAATTTTTTAATGGCTATTTCTCTTTGATCATCACATCTGGTAATTAATGCATTTAACAGTATTGTCACATCACATTGTTGGCATAATTCTCACCATTACTATTATTTTTCACATTAATGGCATGTCTCATCTTGTGCCTTCCTTCTTTAGTGGAGGATAGTTTTGTCTTTCAAAATTTAAATTAATGGTGGGAATATCCTATACTTAGGCTTTATAGTTTATGTGCCTCAAATGTCTTGTGTGATTTAAGTACTTGTGTGCCCTAATCATCTTACGCTCCCAGGTACCTTGTGCACCTAGTACCTTGCACACCATAGGTAACCTTATGCACTTATTTTTATCATGAATTTAGATCTCTTATCCCACACTAAAACTAAATAATGGTCCTCCATGAAACTTTAAAAATTTAAAGATAATTACATTAAAGAAATGTTGCACACAACAAAGGTAATGCTTTTATTAAAAAATAGGAAATCCTAACTAATGGCATAAGCCTTATTATGTTATAATAATTAAATTACTTAGAAGTGAAATACAATCAAAGCTAGCTTCTATTAAAATGTCCAGGAAGGAACTACCCATCCAACATTTTTAACCAACATGCTCTGATAGGTCAAATGCTATGAATGACAAATGAACCATCCCAATGAATCTGAAGTTTTCTATAATGGTGCAAAAACATGGATTTGTATATTAATACCTTCATAGGGAAAAAATTTTGTGCTTTATGTGGTAGTCATGCCATGATTTGATTTTATGCTTTTCCACATCCTGACTCTAATGAGTGAAGAAATGAGCTTCATCAAGTTGTAACAAAGTATCCAAGCATGCTTTCAAGGATGAATCTTCATCCATTTTCCTTACACATTTAATGTGAAAAGATGACACTAAAAATTCAATTGGAAGGACTGCCTCTTTGCCATAGACCAAATTGAATGGGATGCTTTTATTTAGGTGCTTGTAAGTTATTCGGTAAGCCCACAAGATTATAAATACTGTATCATCCTAGTCAGTTCAACTAATGTTACAAATCTTTATTAGGGTGGTGCTAGGATCTTGTTGAAGGCCTTAATAGTGCCATTGGCTTGAGGGTGATATGATGTCATTTTTTGGTGTGAAATCATGAACTCATTCAGTAAGGTGTAAATTGTTTCATTTGGGAAATGAGTACCACAATCACTAGTAAAACCTAGTGGGCATCCAAAGTGAGTTATGATATGCTCCCAAATGAAGTGAATAATAGTGGAATCAATATATTTTTTTGTAGGTATAACTTCATCCTAGCCTATGAGATAGTCAATTACTATGATGATATACCGAGAACATGTTCCTAGTCTAACTAGAGTGATGGGGCTGATAAAATCAATGGCCCATTTCTCAAATGGTTCTTGAGAAGGAATTGCTCATAAAGGCATATCATCTCATCATTTTGGTTTTCTTACGTGTTGACATACATCACACTATATAACATATGCCTTAGCATCTTGAAAAAGGGCAGGCCACCATAATCTAGCTAGTAAAACTTTACGCATGGTAGCCTCTCTAACATAGTGTCCTCCAACAATACCTTCATGAAATTATTGAAGGACCTTAGAATTCTCATGTTGCATGACAGTGTCAAAGAACCTCATCGTGATTGATATTGTAAAGATCTCCCCCTATGAGTTGAAAAGGTGTGGCATAGATGATCATTTATTTCTTGGCCTGGGTGGTGAGAGATTCAGGCACTAAGCCAATGGTTAAAAAGGTGAAAATATCTTCAAGTTCCTTAGGTACACAAGTAACAAAAAATTTGAACATCAAGTAATTCATCTTCAATTGTGCATGGTGGTTCTCCAGACATAATTTGGGACAGGTGGTCAGGTCCACAATTGGCTTTCCTAGGTTTTACCATGATGGAAAACTAGAATTTTTAGAACAACACTATCCAGTGATAGATCTATTCATGTAGCACAAGTTTATTAATGAGGTACTTTAATGCCTCATGATTTATATATAATATAAAATTGGTGGCCAATAAGTACTATCAAAACTTATACAAAGCATAGACCATTGACAATGCTTCACACTCTGTAGTGGTGTGATTCCTTTCAGTTGGAGTGAGTTTTCTACTGGCAAAGTAGATTGGATGATCCAGGTGACCTTCACTTGGTTATGTAAGGATTGCACCAATGGCCATTCTAGACGCATCAACATGGACATGGAATGGTTTTGTCCAATTAAGAAACTGGAAGATAAGAGTGGTAACCAATTTATCCTTTAAAATTTCAAATGCTTCTTGACAAGATCAAGTCCATATGAAGTGTTTGTTATGCTTTATAAGTTCCTCCAAGGGCATGATAATATTTTCATATCCATGGATGAATTTTATATAGTAACTAGTATATCCAAGGAAGGCACAAAACTCACACTAAGACTTGGGAACTAGGAGTCAAATAATAATGGATACCTTTTTTGGGTCTACCAAAAGTCTATATATACAAATAATGTGCTCTAAGAAGACACTGAAAGGTGTAGAAAATAGGCACTTCTTTAAGTTTAGTGATATTTCTAATACTTGACAGACTTCAAGCATGAGCCTTAGGTTATAACAATGGTCCTTAACCAAGCCATAAACTATCCAATCATCCAAGTAGACTTGAAGAAACTTATGGATGAAATCCTTAAAGGCTTCAACAACTATCCATGAGAACACAACTGGTACATTCTTTAACCCAAAGGGCATGACAATATACATGAAGGATCCCCATACAGTGGCAAATGTAGTCTTTAGTTGGTCTTGTTTAGCTATTTGGACCTAATGGTATCCTAAGAATCCATCTATGAAGGTATATATCTCACAGCTAGCAACACCTTCAAGGATTTCCTCCTTGAAAAGTGTTAGAAAGGGATCAATAACACAAGATGCATTAAGTACCTAGTAATCCAAGTAAATATAGATGCATCCATCTTTCTTAATACTAATCACCATAGGGCTAACCCATTCAGATTCATTAATGGGGGTGATTACTCCATTGTGCAACATACTATGAATTTCCTCTTTAACACATGCTCATAGATTGGGATATATCCTACATGGCCTTTTTCTGACTAGTTGAGTGCCATCAACTAGTTTGATATGTATTTTCCCTAAGGATGGATGAAATCCTCTCATTTTTCCATATATTATTGGAATGACATCTTGATATTCTTTTGATAGCTTGAATATTTTTGAAATTTTAGTGTTAGTCCAATAATTACCTACAATGTCCATCTTTAGTTCTTACTTTGTGCCAATGTTTCTCTAGATATTCTAAATTAGCCCAAAATAAGGGTTGTCTATATTAGTGCCAGTATCATGAATAGTTCATGTTCTATAGTCCATAAGGACATCCAAATAATTTTTCAAAGGGTCAAGTGGATTGAATCCTTCACTTTTTTCCATGTGAAAAACTAGCTTCTATTTTCCTAGACGTATCTCTTTGCACCAATCCTGATCAAGGACTAATTTAGAACATAAAAAACTTGTGTTGATTATTCATTAAAGATTGCAGAGATTGTTTAAGAACATGATGGATATTTTTTAGATGATATTCAATGGGACTCAGGTCACCAACAATTAATTCATCTATCGCTTGGAGGGTGAGTAGTAAATCCATCCTTAGAGAGAAATAAAATAGTGTTGATTTCATGTTCTCCTTCAAAAGATGCCAAATTCAAGTTCCCATGTGTCATTCTTCATGAACATACCATGCTTATACCCAAGTATGTAAAGTTACATGGAATGCATGCACCCATAAGTACTCTAGTAGGTATGACTCTTCATCTCTCCACATTCTCTTGTAGGCTTCTATATGGGGTTCAAGTGCTAGTAATCCACTATAACTGATTGATCCCATGACTTTGTTATCATGATAGAATTGATGATGTAAGGTAGAGTGTACTTGGTCCCACTTAAGGAGTCATTCATGATGGGTTCACCAACATCTTGTAGTTTTACCATCTAAGAGATGAAATAAAGATTGAATATTATCAGTGTCAGTGTGATAAAATCCTTCAAGGTATTGGACAAAGTCACAGACTTCCATTTATCCATGGAAGTGTGGAACCTCATCAAGTGTCTCTAAAGGTGCATCTAATATTGTTCCCCTCAACTTATTTATTAATAAGGAAAATGAACTTGTGATATTTTTGAAATTGGTGTAGAACAGTCTCCTGACTTATAATGACACTACACACTCTTTGAATAAGGTCGTAGTTGTTATATGCTCAACAATTACAAGCATTGCTAGTAGTGTCAGAGAGGGACTAAGTGTCCATCCATCAGAGGATGCCATTAGAAGTAGGATCATGTTTCCATAATATCTATTAGTGACATTATATATTTGGTTTATATCTTCTTCCACATTAATAGGTTTGATGTATGGGGGCTCATGTGTTTGATCAAGAGTAATAATAATGCGTTGGTCAGTATTCTCAAAACTAATGTAGCACTTTTTAAAAATTAAATCTATGTTATTTTTATAAAACCAAGGTATCTAAAATAAATCTAGGAATTCATCAACCTCTGCTAATTCAAAAACCTCAAAATCAATTTTAAAGGGTACTCCAAGTATTTTAACTATTGCATTATCAATAATTCCAATTGGTAGAGCACAAGTTTCATTAGCCATAAAAATTACATGTAGTGAAGTTTATACTGATGGACTAACAATTTTGCAACATGATTCCTTTGTGATAACATTGAATTTAGTGTTAATTTCAACAAGGATGTCTTAAATTACCTAACCATTAATGGCATCATTTACTATTATCTCCTTATCTTCTAGTGGTATAGGAGGATAGGGGTATCTTGCCACTAAGCATGATTCAATAAATGATCCTCGATCTATCTAGTCATTGAATATTGAGCATAAATTGTTAGGATTAGGAAGCACAATTGATTACCTTTTATAAGTAACTAAACACAAAATTTAACCAGAAGTAATAAGTAACTAGAAATCAGAAACAACATAGACTTTGAGAGACAATACACAATCTTGTATTAATACTCTTTAGAAGGAAATACAATAAAGAAGTGCCATAGTATTCTTCCCACACCTCTAGGGCTTCCCACACCTCTAGGGCATATAGATATTCTCCCTTAAGAGCTCTCTCACTCAACCAATTACAATCACAACTCAAACACAGAGTTGTACCCTCCACCAGTCAGTAACAATACTGCCAGTACCAAGTACTCAAAAGTACTCCAAGTAGACCTCCTTGATCTTGCTCACCTGCAAATCAACTTGATCTTACTTACCATGTAGATCTCCCCTGATCTTGTACACCTACAGATCAACCTGGTCTTGCACAACCTGCAAACCTAGATCTTACAATTGGAAGGATCTCTTCCTTGTCCTTGATTACAATACAGCCACATGAGTCTCTTAAATAGATCTCATGCAAACAATAATTAGACTTTCTTAATTACAATAATTAAACACGCAACTCAAGACTAAAATTAGCCTTTACATGCAAACTAGTCATTTAACAACTAATTGTTCATGTAACTAACAGTTTTGGAATGCACATGTGACCGATGTTGGTCCCTATCTATCTGGGGATGACCAACATCAACCGATCCCTAACTGATGTCGGTTGCTCTGCAAACTAGATATGACCGACGTCGGTTGATCAAACCAACGTCGGTTGATCAGACCAATGTTGGTTGCTCTGTAACTCAGCATCCTCCTCCATTTGCATTAGTGAAGCTTTTAGCTCCACAACCTAACATAAATTGGTACTTAGTATTTGATTATTAAGCCAAATTCTTAGTTATGAAATGATGTCTTTGTCCAACATACACTCGCAATTTTTTTGAAAGTCATCTCGTGCCTCGATTTGTGGCTCTACTATCTTTTGTAAATCAACATGTTGTATTGCTTCTTTATCTTTGAGAAATTGGATTTCTCCTTGGAATTATCACACAAACATCATAGTGTCCTAGAGCACATCCTTCTATTGTTAGGCATCAAGATACTTCCTTACTCATGATTCTTCACATTGTACCTTCTCAATGGGAGTAGATGTGGATTACGATTGTCCTCCACCACACATAATGATATTCACTTGTTATGTTGTTGGGGTGGCTAAACATGCATGCTAATGTGATTTATCTATATGAATAATAACTACACCCTTTTCATTTATTTCCTTAGTTATGGCTCTGTATAAGTTAGAACACTCCTCTAATTGATGGTCTTTTTTATAGAAAGCCCATGTAGGGTAAACTGGACAATCTCTTTTATAGTGGTCCAAGGATACTCACTTGTAACATGTTCTTTGTTGGAAATGACCACCACCTCATCCTCATCCTCTACCTCAGGCATGATATCCACCATTATCTTGATTATTATCTATAGAGGTTTGGTGTGTATCACATGCATGTGTTTCATGAATGTCACTAATTAGTCAAAAATCATTAGTGTCATGAGTGTAGACATTACATATTTTATAATAGTCAGACACCTTTGAGTTTGTTTCTCACTGCAAAAGTGGACAAGATCAGACATCATGATCTTCATGATATATTTCACATGACTAATACAATACAACACAAATGTTCTTGTAAGGGTAGTTACTTTGGGTATGTCCTTCAAACTCAAAATCAGTGCACTAAAGACCACTACAAGTTTCATGTGCATTATTTATAGTTAATTTCTCAAGATGCAATGCCATTGAATCTATCTAGCCTTCTATGAAAGGAATGATTTTAGTGTTAATAGTTCCAACCACTTCAACATAGAGGGTGGCTTAAAAACCCTCACATGGGCTACTAAAGGTCTTCTAGGATAGTGTTCATCAGAAAGGTAGTAACAAACCTCCCACAAACCATTGTGCATGCTGAGCAACATTGATTTTAAATGATAACTTTAACAAGAGTGTTTTTTACCTAGTGTCATACTCTCATACACGTTTAGTAAGTTCCTACTTTATGTCCTTTAGTGTAGTTATACTTTGTTGTTCAAATTTAGGAATATTAAATTCCTAAAGGAAAATCATTTTAAGTTGATCATAATCCACCACTACTTGTTGAAGTTTGAATTTTCTATACCATTTGTGTGCTTGCTCTAACAATGTAGTTGTGAATTGGGTGGATTTTCTTTTAGAAGAAGTGATACCTCACACCCTTTAGATGAGTTCAAATTTATGGATGTGTTCTACAACATTTTTCATGCTTTGATATTTAGGTAAGTGAAGTGTAATTTCATAATATATCATGAATGGCTATGTTACTTGAACTAGTGATTACTGAGGACCTCCAAATCCTATTTTATGAGGAGGAAGTCCACTACTTCATCCCATGCCACCTCCCATTCCACCTCTAAATCCTCCAATAATAATTCTTGTGTCATGGGGCATGGTGACTGGTTGATTAATTACATTTGGACCCATATTTTGTCTACCCTAAATGCCAAGTCTACTAGGGATTCCAAATTACACCATGAAATTCCCTTGAAGAGGGAAGGAAAGTGTTAGGTTCATATGAGTGTCAACTGGCTCAGGTCTAATACCCCTTATAGGTTTAGTCTCTAATTATACATTGTCTATATCCCAATTATGTATACGTATGTCATTTGAGTCAAAATCATGAACACGCACTATGGTTGGGGAGTTCAGTTGGTTCAGGCTTAGTTCTTTAGATTCTATCATCTGACTAGGTTCTCCTTTGTATGATAAAAGTAACATGAGGGGAAATTCAAAAGTGATGGGGTCATTTTTGTGTGTTTTCACTTCCTTAAAGATCCTAAGAACACTTATAGAGTTTTCTCAATTTCTTCTCACACTAATTACTCCTATAATCCTCTATTGAGCTTCATCATAATTCCACTTCTATAATACCTGCTAACTAGCTACCATTATGAACCTATAATATTTTACCAACTCTTATTCACTTCCTATTCAAATGTGTAGTTCATGCAAAAAGGGATTTATCTCTCCATTGGCATAGTTTTAAGTCCACATTCAATAAATAACTTCTTGATTTTTAATGGAAAATGTTGAATGTAATGGCCACGCAGTTCTCTAAAGAACTAGAACATTGATTCTTCAAGACATGAATAAGTAGTTACAATGTATTCCAAAATGCATTTGTTTAAAAATCCTCTCTGCCAAATGTTGATATCTCATGTCCATGGAGCTCCAATTCATGTTAAAACTCTTTACCATTCTAATGTCCAAGACTATTTTTTCCTAAGGTTTCATAATCATCCTTGAGCATACACATATATCCAAGTTTACAAATGAACCAGGATCTCAACAAAGAAAGTTTCATAAAATGCATTATAGAGATTCTGATATATCCATTGCCATATGGAAACCCTTGGTTCAAGGTATGGAACCACAAAATTATCTTCAACTTCGATAATCCAATATTCTATATTCTCAAGAATGATACACTCAAACATCTTCCATGAATCTATAGCAAATGTTATGGGTCCTAGAAATAGAAACAAATTGTTGGGTTTCTTATTGTTAATATAGCCTTGATGTTGAAGTCTATCCCAATGAGCTAGTGTGTTTTCCCTTTCACACAAGATTTTGGTCTTGTGTGCTCACCTGAAGTGCACAACTAAAGACCAGTTCCCATAGATTATGTTGCATAGTAATATAAAATTATTCATATTCTTATTTTGATTATGTAATTAAATGGTTACTACATGAAAGCATATATAAACTATTTTGATTCTATGATTACTAAGCTTAGCTACCATAACTATGCATATTAATGCCATTTCACTACAGAGTTAGTTATTTATAAAGAAGATAAGAATTGGGAAGATTTCATATTAAGTCTCAATCATGAAATTACCCAACTCCATCCTCACCCCATAAAATAACTCCATAGCCATCTCCCCCAAAAGTTTATACTTTAGGAGCTTTAAAATAGTGGACCATAGAGTAAGTGCCCATGTAGGAAATCCTATTCTTACATGTACAAGCATCAAAATCTAACTCTAAGAAGAAATCTTCCCTAGTGTAGGAGGAGGAAGCCACCTCTGATGACTTGCCCCTTGATGTTGAGAAAATATATGACAAAAAAGGGGTTGGTGAGGAAGAAGAAATGAGCGAGATGGTCATCAGTAACATTGACATAGAGGTTGATGTCATGGAATGCAACCTAAATAAAATAAAATATCTAGTTGGGTCCATAGAAGAACCTGATATTGATGCATCTACAAATATACGTGACTGATATAAAATGAGTGTCCCTAATAGGATTCTTTATCTATGGCCACACTCATTCCCCATGATGTCAATTTGGAAATAAGGAATAAAGTGTCTTTTTTATTGGACATGTATAATGAGGAGCATGCCTTTGAGCTTCCCCAAGAAAACCTCTCTATAGGACCTAATGCTCTTGTGCTGCCAAAACCATTATGGGTGGATCCAAAAAATATCACCTCTCTACAAGTAAGTGAAACATTTTTGAAGATGGCCATGGAGGTTACACACCAAAATATTTTGTTAGATTCTAGTGTATGAAGTGTAGAAAAGAAACATACCCAGGTGATGGGTATGTATAATAAGGAAGTTACCACTAAGAAGGTGCTCGCCAAAGAAGTGGCTAATCTAAAGCAACAAGTTAAAGAGGTTGCATAAGTGAAAGTTAGAACATTGAACCTCTTAAAGACAATTTGGATAGGAGCCAATGCTGGTGAATGGTATACCTCTTGATGGGGATGCCATAGGAAAATTAGAAACCTTGGTGAACCTCCTATTAAAGTGCTAAAAGGAGTAACCTATATCAAAAGATGAGGGGCTAGAGCTAATAGAGTAATTCACCAAGGTAATAGAAGTCTGCAAGCACACCCTAGAGATAATTGGGGAAGTCATCCCCATTTTGAATGGAATTTTTGAATGACTAGCATGACCTAATAAGATCTTGGAGGCTTGAATCCAAGTAGAAGAAGCCCAAAGGTAGTAGATGGTTGATGTTGCACTCTTAATAAAAGATCATTCTAAACAAGCCAAAGCATTCAAATATGTGGAGATGATAGAATAAGTGATCAACACACACCATCAACAATTGAATGCAAGTTTTGCATCCCTCTGAGGATAGGTTGTCAAAGAAGTCTCAACACTTGAAGATGTCTAGAATGATGCCACTACATCCTTGGATGAATTGGTTAAGAAGTCCAATGAGATATCTAGCCAACCTAAGGAGATGAATAAGTCTAAGGAGGCTATATAATAAATACTTATGAAGTTAATCGATGTATTATCACATTGGGATAATGTAAAGAATTAGATTGAGTAGACAGGGCCTAAATTTTTGGTAGACGCCACCAATGAGACTTAGTCCAAGATAGACTAAGATTATAGTGTGGGGTGATGTTGGCCCCAAATTTTGACTAATTATTTGTCAATTTTAGCATGGAACTAACATGCTTTAGAAGGAACATAGTGAAAAAAGCCTATGGCACAAAACTTGATGGGCACATAAGCACCATGGCATAGAAACTATAAGGTGTGAGAGGACAAGGGCATGGAAGCACTAGCACCCAGTCAAAGGAAAATTAATTATGAGGAAACCAAGAGCACATGACTCAAAATAATAGAAGAAGACATGAGAAGTTCATGAGAAGTGAGAATGGTTAAGGAGTGATTCATATGGATCACCCAGACCTTATCCATCAAAATTTCTACACCAACCTGTAAGAAGATGAACACATGATAACAAGGATTTAGTATAGAGCAAGTATATAGTGGGTGCAAAGGCTAGGGTCCTTAGGAGAATTTAGTTGAAAAATTACCATGACTCTCATTTTTTTTAGAGTTCATTGGTCATTTGCTCTAGTCATTAATATTGTAAATACTTGGTCAGGGATAAACAAGTATAAATATCCCTGTTGTAAAGCATTGGGATGATGGAATTTTGGATTAATAATGCTTATGCTTAATATGAGTTGTAGATTTATAATCATTTTTTTATTCATGTTCAGTTGAATGGATGAGTTGTGTATCTGTATTAGGTTGAGTTGATCAATTTCTTGGTTGAGACTTAATATGGAATCTTCCCAATTCTTTTCTTATTTATAAATAACTAACTCTACACTGAAATGGCATTAGTCTGCAAAGTTATAGTAGTTGAGCTTATTAATATTAGAATCAAATTAGTTTATATATTTTTTCATGTAATATCCATTTAATTACATAATCAAAGGAAGGATATGACTAAGTTTATATTACTACGCAACATAATCTATGGGAACCGATCTTTAGCTGTGCACTTTGGGTGAGTGCACAAGACCACAACCTTGCGTGAAAGGGCCAGTGTGCTAGCTTGTTGGGTTAAACTTTAGTGCTAAGGCTATATTAACAATAATAAACCTAACATAAAATTATTTATTTGTTTAAAGAGCAAGCATATCACTTCATAGAGGCTATTATAAATTTGTGTCTTTTAACCAGTTAAAAGATGTATTGAATTCTCTTAAAAGACATTTTCAATTTGAGGTGGAAGATCAATCTTATGTCTAAGGTGTTATGAGAGTTCACATGCATTTCATTCCACTAGAAGTTCATAAAATCTCTTTTTATTTTTTATAATGGGATAAGAGGCCAACAGTCAATTAGTAGCTTTGAAGGGATCCCTTTCTAGTGCAACTTTTCCTTACCAAAATGTGAAGATATTATATACAAGGGAGTTCCTTTTATCCTTTGTTGAGTTGGAGAACTAAAAAATACAACCTAGTGGTCTTGATCCTCAGGTACTCATAAATACACCACTTGGTCATGTTGTAGAAGGACTAAATGATTCATCATCATTTTAATCAAGAGGTTTAATTCATAGAGACAAGGATGTGGATATAAGTGTAGAAGTTTGTGAATGGAAAAGACCTCCAGGTAATCCAAGTGGTTTTCTCTCACAAAGTACCAAATGTAGTGAGCATGGTGGATCCTCATCTACCAACAATATATATTTTTATACATATGTAAATACATGTGTGTGTGTGTGCGCACGCGCGCACGTGTGTGTGTGTGTGTGTGTGTGTGTGTGTGTGTGTGTGTGTGTGTGTGTGTGTGTGTGTGTGTGTGTGTGTGTGTGTGTGTGTGTGTGTGTGTGTGTGTGTGTGTGTGTGTGTGTGTGTGTGTGTGTGTGTGTGCACATGTGTGTATGAATGTATGTATGTATGTATGCATGTATATATATCCTTATAATATATTGTAAATAAGTCTAATTAAATATAGTAAAATATGAATTAATTATATTAAAGAATATTTTTAATATAGTGAAAAATGAAAAGAATGTCTAATTTGTTGCAAATGTAGATATTATGATTAGAAATATACATCATAAATTAGGTCCAGACATTGAGGATTAAAAACTTGGAAAAATCAAAATGAATACAAATTACTCCCCATAATTGTCAATGTACTCTTTCGATAAAATCAAAATAAATATATCTTCTTAGTACTTTCCAAAAATAAAAGTTTTCTATATTCAACATTTTTTTAAAAATCAAAATAGTTGATTTTTTTACATCTTTAACATTATGATATTCTATAGTTTTACACACATATAATCAAATGTAATTTATTATGTTATAGTTAGGGCTAACATTGGCCATGTTAGCCTGAACGTCACCTTGCCCTAAAAAAATAAAAATAAAAATACATGTTATTAAAACATATATGTCCATATGGCTATCAAATTCAATGTGTGGGATCTTTAAATTCATAATTTGGAGAGAGAATTATCATAGGCCACTGATCATATATGATCGAATGACTCATTCGACAAAGAAGCTTTTAAAGGGTCAAATAAGTATTTTCATTTCAGAATGTCTACAAGTTCATTGGATAGTAAGAGGGTCAAATCAAGCTTGATGAATTTGCATTAAATGGAGATCAAGACAAAAAAATAGGAAGTAATGGCAATTTCTCACACCACAGATAGATGCAATACCCATAATGATAATTTCAAAGATGAGACATTGCACATACACTTGATATTTTTGTATCTCTTTCATTATTTGATAGATCCTTAGCAATATTTGCATGTTATGCCTAACCAACATGCACAAATTAGTGGGATCCACTCTCCACAAATCACATAAATCATACTAAAAATTGTTAAATAAAAAAATTGTAATTAATTACTTAAATACAATGTTAATGCATATTCGATAAGCTCCACCATTCATTGCATGTTCTTATTTTTAGGAATTTGGCATTTACAAAATTAGAATAAGTGTTATATAAAATGGGGAATGTTTTAAATTGTTTAAATAATGGGAAAGTATGTGAAGTGCTTTGATGAGGAGGATTTTCAACAGGCAATACTATATCAACCTCAAAAAATTGATTGTGGAAGCCTTAGATAGGTTTAACAATTACATTTTAGTTGGGTAGATCATGTTTTTTATGGAATTCCTTAACAAATTCATTCCAAAAATGATTCTATTATATTTTTTGTTTTTATTTTTATTTATTTATTTTATTTTTTAATTCTTCTTTCCTGATATGGTTCAAAAATGAAGCAAACCATGCCCTTTGTATTCTGAATGAAGACTTAAATGTTTTTGTAACACATAATGAAATCGAATTTAACACAATCAGCCTTATTTTGTTACTTGACAATTTTAGGTAAATCCATTTTTATCTCATAAAAGCTGTTAGATATAGTGAATCTTGCAGATATAACATTGTTTTTTTTAGAGTGATTAATTGGTTCATATAATTACATGTAGGAAACATGAAGAGTTGGCTCGATATGCAACTGCTTATACTAAGGATACCACTTATTAAAAAAAAATTATTTAAATTATTCATGAAACATCAAAATAAATTCATTAGAAAATCCATCTAAAAATATTTCCACATTTATTGGAGATGATGTTGGAAAAAATATGAGGCAATGTTAGACAAAGTCATCAGGTGATGTTAATATTGATGGTAGTTGTGACATTGTCAATCTCAACCTAAAGATGGTATTAAAGTCACCTCTAATGTTTCCTTCTAATATTTTTATAGTGATATTAGTAGGGGGTTGATCTTAACCAACACACATAAACTATGTGCATGTTACTGTCAACTCACTTTTTTAACTTTTCAAATGTTAGCCCCAAACTACCAACATTAACTACTGATTCCACCCTAAACCAGTGATGCCACCTGAAACTTCCAACTAATTATTGAATTACAACAGAGACCACCAATGAATACCATTGAATAATCACAAAAATTTGAGGCAACTGTAACTTAACACACATCAATAACCACAACCATCGACTGTTGAGCCAAACATCACCGCCTCCATGTCATGCACACATTATGGCATGGATAAGCATACATCATTTTTAATGTTATCATTCCTTGTGAGTCACATTGGGTTGTCCTCCTCCATATCATGAACCTACTAATATGAGCCACCTAAAGTATAAATCTAAAGTTTATGTCATTTAAGATTCGATCCCTACTGGATCCAAGGTGGACGGAGATAGCTTGAGCATAGGTAGATGGAAGAAGCTCAAATATTGATGCCATGTTACTAATGGACAATGCTTGAATTATGTTTGACATAATGTCTCAAACAAATTATTAGGATATTAGTCCATTATATGGGAGAAATGTTTGTATGAATTTTGAGACAAGGAATTTGACAAACAGAGCTTTAAAATAGGATAAAACGGGGTATTTGTCATAAAGTTTTGGTGTATGGTATATAAGTTTAGGACCCTCTATATTATTTCTCATATTTAATATATTTATCTCTATTTTTTATTTGAGTAAAACATTATTGAATATATGACTTTTTTTATTTTTATACATATTATTGTGTTTGTCTATGGTTTAAACATGAAGCTTTCTAATTCATTGGATTCGTATCACACAATTTTTTATTTACTAGATTAGTGAAACCTTGATTTCCAATAGCATACATGTTTGTAGAATTATTGAGTGATGTTAACAACATGCTACCAATTTTTGGTTTTTGATAAATTTAAGGATGGTTTTCCCATTCTCTGGTTATGTGTAGGTTTCACAATAAACAAAATTAGATGTGGATAATAATGAATCACAAGTCAATGATGCATAACCCATATTGTGCATGTTACTTTATTTTAAAAAATTGGGTTCCATGGTATAATGGCTTGAAGTATACATTGATTCATGTACTTAAACTTTTTATATATACTAATTATGCTTTTCTGTACTACATGTCATGGCTATAATTTTTTGACTAATTGCTACTATGTCAAATATATCTTGTGAAAATCCTGGATGTACTAACTTGTATGGCCATGGTAAACATTAACTTTTTAAAATCTACCATTCATGGATAATTACCATTTTCACTTTTCATACTTGGAGTTCACCAAACATAGGTACCATTTTCCATTTTCAACTATTTATATCCATATATTTTTCAATTTGACATTTGAATTTCAACTGCTAAAACAAAATTTCCTTTTCATTATCAAAATGTATTCTAAAAAATTGATTCACAAATCCATACATGGTGTTTTTGTATAGAATTCATACAAAAAATCCTTCATATTCTCAACCAAACAAAATGTGCACTTCTTGAAGTTTGTCCAATGTACATTTCAATAGATTGATGATGTGCATGTGTGTGTGTGTGTGTGTGTGTGTGTGTGTGTGTGTGTGTGTGTGTGTGTGTGTGTGTGTGTGTGTGTGTGTGTGTGTGTGTGTGTGTGTGTGTGTGTGTGTGTGTGTGTGTGTAGTGCATTTAGATACTTGAAATTATAAATACAAATGAATCAATGAAAACTTCCACAACATATTGGAATTTATTAATACTAAATTGAAAAATATTGACTTTTTTTTATTTTACTATTAATTTTAAGTGCTTTTAAACCATACTGAAGTGCTGAAGTGAATAAAACATGTTTTAGTGGATACAAGGGAGCATAACATTCAAATCATAAAACCACATGACCAACATACAATGCACCTATGGGCCTATAAAAATAAACACTTACGAATCACTCCCATAATTAATACTATGCTCATATATATATAATTATGGGAGTGATTCATAAGTGTTTATTTTTATAGGCCCATAGGTGCATTGTATGTTGGTCATGTGGTTTTAAGATTTGAATGTTATGGTCCCTTGTATCCATTAAAACGTTTTTTATTCACTTCAGCACTTCAGTATGGTTTAAAAACACTTAAAATTAATAGTAAAATATAAAAAAATCGATCATTTTCAATTTAGTATTAATAAATTCTAACATGTTGTAGAAGTTTTCATTGATTCATTTGTATTTATACTTTAAAGTGTCTAAATGCACTCCATTTTGGTTTAGGAGGTGTGTGGATGAAGATTCATAATTCCTTATGTTGGGGCCATCACGTATGTGTGCTTTTAAGTACATTTAAAAGGTTACTATTATCATATTTTGTTGTGATTATGCAGACTTACACTTTATAAGAGTGTGCCAATCCATGTTTATTGTATACACATTATACTATATAGTATATAATTATTATTTTTGACTTCTTCATTTAGCATCTTCACTAAGCTTATTAAATATTTACATCAACCTCTTTAAAATAAGCTCCAACATAAATTAATTTTTTTGCATATAATCTCTATGGACTTGATATTCCTTGATTTAAAAATAGCATTGCTAACCTTTGAAATTTATAACAAACATGTTTTAATTCTT
This sequence comes from Torreya grandis, assembly GCA_037957365.1. Taxonomy (NCBI): domain Eukaryota; kingdom Viridiplantae; phylum Streptophyta; class Pinopsida; order Cupressales; family Taxaceae; genus Torreya; species Torreya grandis. Next base: position 99,953 of record JARHVA010001018.1, read on the forward strand.
TTAAAGTTTCCAAATCAAATTGTATGTTATGTTTCTAGAATGTGAAAATACAATTTCTACTTTGGAATGTTACACTATCTACAATTACTTTAATGAATTCTCATATGTACATTTTCTTGTTGGAGGCTTGTAATATATAATTTCAATATAGGATGTTAATTTCATGAACAATGATTTCCCTATTATTCTATGAATGATATGTTACGTTACCAAATACCCAGTTTTTCCTTTCCATTGGCATGCCATTGTACTCTCCTAGCGACCAATATGATAAATTATTTAAATAAGTCATAAGGGTGAGTATTGTAAAACATATTCTGAACTAGTTTGTATGCAAATTTTTGTATGTTGGTAACTAATAATATGAATGTTGAATGCTATAGATTTAAGATGGATGACTGGGAATTAGATGATTGCCTAAAATAACTTTATGTTGAGAGTGAACAAATTATATGCAATTTCTTATACTACACTTGAAGGTGAATTAGAGCTTTATTCTTTCATGTTGATGCTAATATGTTATGACATACATCATGTTAGGAGAAATAAGTTGGTGGGAATTCCTCATTGCATGCACTAGATCAATTTAGATGTTCTCCTCCACTCTTATGAGATTAAATGAGGGTTTTATTTGGAACATCAACCATTAAGGATGGTATTCCCACTATTTTAGGATAGCCATCCCCTACAAGTGAACAACCACAAATGGAATTCCAATGCACAATTGATTCTTTACTGAATAAATATGCAAACAAGGGGACAACACATGTAATTTTATTGATGGTATCTGTATTTTCCATGCATAATTTAATATTCTTCCTACATATGTAAAATGCTCAATATTTTCAAACTTTGCATCCAAATTTTGATTTGTTGTATATTGTTTAATACTATAGGAGGAGGGGCTGGAGCATACTAAAGGTGAAGAGGGTGTTCATGAACTACCCAATGATTATGTTTAATGAGATGTATGAGAACCTTTGGTTTCCCTTAATGTTTGATCACTCCTCATGTTAAAAAATTATTCTTTCTTCTCTCTTACAATAGTCAACATTAAAATTGTTTTGACACAACATCTATTTTTCTATGTTTTTTTTGTGTTCTATTTTGATGGGGTGGAGTGGAGCCACGTGTATGTGGTTGATAATCACCTGCATAATGAATTCATCCCTAAAAATGTTCATATTTTTATACTTTTCTCTTTATTTCACCATGCTAATACATGTTTTTAATTATATATATGTTTGAATTGACATATATATGATAACCTTTGTGATAGGAGGAGGTGAAGTCAGATAGCCTTGATGACAATGTTGATGACGGTGTTGATGATGATGATGATGATGATGATGATGATGATGATGATGATGATGATGATGATGATGATGATGATGATGATGATGATGATGATGATGATGATGATGATTATGATGATGATGATGATGATGATGATGATGATGATGATGATTATGATGATGATGATGATGAATGGATTTCAGATACTTCATAATCTAAAATGGATGAGGAATCAAATGTTGTAAGAGAAATGTATTATCTTTGAGGATGTTATATTTTTTTATTGATTTATGATTATAACCTCACATGCTTTCCTTGTTAAATGATATTAGGCAGGAGATTAAAATATCATGAATTTGGGTATTTCAAGTATAATGTGCATCTTTGATTTTTGAGGCCATGTGACACATTTAGTGTTGATGAGAGCCATCCATTTTGGTCATGAGACAAACTTAACACTCACCATCATAAGATTCATGGTTTGCAACCCATTCTAAGGAGGCCCCTAGGGCATGTTATAAGTGAGAAATGGAAGCCAAAGGGAAGATAAATAACAAAAAGTATGCCAATAGAGTGACTATTGAAAAACATGAGCATCAACAAGAGAGATAGGCTAGAAAGATCTTGGTTGGACAAGGAGATTGTCTTCGACTTATGTTATCTCAGTGAGATATCCTTGAAGGCTATTAGTGATGAGATGATTGCATATGATTCATGTAAAAAATTAAAATGTATAAGGAAATCATGCATTAAGCAAAGGGAATATCATCAACAAATGGAGTGAGAAGGAGAATGGGTGGAGTAACAACAAGGTGCATGCAACAATGGACCTCAGGTTAGATGCATTTTATTGAATGGTTTTCACAAAGTTAAGCATTAGTTAATTTAATTTACTAAATATTAACATTCATATTTTTACAAAAATCACAATTTGGATTTAAAATAGATGACCCTCAATCGCATTCTAGTGATGATAATCGCATTATTTTATGGTAAATCCTTTTATGAAATGGTAGAAGTATTTGTCGAGGGACCATAAAAAAATAAATTACACATGAAAAGTTACCTCACAAATTGATATTATACTTATTTTGATGACTACATCTTATATTCACTCTTATTTCTACCCCTACCTTTCATTAAAATATGCCATTAAATATTTTGACAGTGTTGTCTATTATTATTGCATATAGGATTTTGCTGGAGATGAGGTGGCACAGTTGTAAGATTATGAACATTTATTGGAGGTATGATAGTCATTTTTTCTTTACCAAAATAAAAAGTATATTCTTCATGTTGGTTTCTTACTCTTGATTTTCATTAAGATTTATAACCTACACATTTTCAAATATAGGTGGCTTCATGGCAAGGTGACATATGCATATATGTGTATTCAGTGGTTGACCACTTACACTTGTTTGTCCTCCTAAAGAGGCTTCATGGCTAGGGCATGAACATTGATATTGTCTTGTGTCTATTTCCTTGGACATTATTCCTTATATATTTACATTTTGGCATATGTATGACATGTATGATGTGTGGTCAAACATATTATTTGGACATGAGATTTCAATACAAGTGTTTTGTTTCTAGTTTGTGCTAGATACAAAGTTTTTAAATTTATGTACAACTTAAGTAATGGTTTGGTGGTTAATTTTAAATATTATAATGTATTTCTTGACAATACATTGTTAAATGATGCAATGTTTTTCCCATGTACTCATGAAATCATTTTTATGTGTATGGTATTTGATATTGTCGATAGGTGACTTATCCTATTCACATGTTTACCTTATTATCCTTTCAATGTTTCACATGTTGATGATGAAGTGCACATGTTTTCATGTATATATGTATGTTATCAATTAACCATGGTGGGAATGAGTGAAGTATAATATTTATATGCATGGATTTTCTCTTTTACATTCTTTTGTCTCATATCATGTGTTTGTCTATTCAGGTAATTGACATAACATATTTTGATGTCTATGGGCCATGGTTCGAGGTAGAAGCGGAGGTGCGAGATGGAATGAAATAATACAATACATTATAATGACCATGGAACATGTAAATAATAATGGTATTCTTTGTTTATTTTTTTGTTTGTAATTATTTTGGACATTTTCCATTAGCTAGTATAACATGCATTAATTTTGATTTTGATTGCCTACTTTTATCATTTCTCAACAATGGGATAATTTATTATTTTCATTATTTTAATTTCTATTATAAAACTATGTGTGTAAGGACATTATTAATAATATAAAAAAATTGGATGTTCTTATCTCTTTCATATTCTAAAACAAAGCAATAATCTCATGGACCCTCATTTATGACTAGTTTTTTTTTATCATTGCTAAAAAAATGAATGCTATTATCGACTTTAACATGTATTTATGTAGACAAAGTCCCAAAAATAGATGAGAATGTGGCTTCCCAATTTCATAATGACATGTTATAACTTCTCGTAAGGGTGAGATCCGAGAACATAATGGGTGGATAAAAACATATTGGTTTGTAGTTGTCACTAGCGGCTTCTAAAAAGTAATCACTTGAGAGGAAATATCAGTTTTTGTTTGAGCTTATTGACAATGTAAGGACAAAGGTTAATAAGTTGGAAAGTGGAATTAATGAGAAGATTATAGAAGTAGATAATTTAAACTATACACTTCTCACATTGAGGGATGAGAAGATGGATGTTGAAATAAATTTTGTCAATATAGAAGCTACCCATGCCTACATGAAATCACTCTATGATGCAAGGGTAGAGATTATGAGGTCCATGTAATTAAAGCACAAAGGAATAGTTTCCATATATGGCACTAGATATATATTTAGAAGGTGAATTACAATATCTTGTTTTCACAAGTTAACGGGATGTCTCCCAATAACCATGGCATTCCATAGAGAAACAATGATAATTAATTGTGTGCAATGACTTATGTGACCCATATTTCATGTATGATTATGAATTTGGATAGAAATCAATTGAAACACTTGATTAATAAAATTTTAACCTAAACAATATATGTTTATTTTCCACCACTTTCTTATTTAGATTTTATTTTACAAAATGACATGTCTTATGAAGTGTTTAAATGAGGGAAACTTGTAATTTCCTAAATGTGCTACAAAATTCTAATGAGATGGTTCAAATTTTTACCATACCAAATTCAATATTGATGTTGATTTATTGTTAAATAAATTGAATTAAACGTTACCAAATATTTATCATGTTAAATAAACTTGCATTCACCTCTTTAATTTTTCTCTAAGGCCTTGTAGCCTTGTACAACTACATATATGCTTATATTTTCACAATATTCAAGTCTTCTTAAGACACTTATATCCTTATTTATGTTTGATATTAGTATTACACTAATATTAAATTTTGAGGATACTTTGTATTAATACAAAACTATATGTATAAACTTACAACTCTTACACTTGATCTTGTAGCCTTCTATAAAAAATATTGGTAGTTCACTTCCCTCTGACTACTACTATAGTCTTATGCAACTCAAATCCTACTTATAATCCTCATCTTATTTGATTATGTGATTATTATTAAAAATTCAAGAATTTTTTAATAATCACATAGCTCTCATACATTCATTTTCTAATCATTCATTCTAAGAAACAAGATCACAACCCTTTACTAGCTTGATCTTTCAAGGAATGTAGAAAACTGGCAATAAAACAGAGGATCGAGTGTATGAAAACTAAGTTTTATTGTAGAATAAAGAAACATGGTGGTATGATTCATTATTTTCATATATTTTTTTGTATTAATAAATAATATTCAATTCAATTATAAGTCAAGTTACACTTGATTTGAGGTCTATGTGGGTGAAACCTTCAAAAACTCTATTTTTATGCACTAATAATCATTTGCAACTATTGGTAATACATATAAAACATGATTTCTTGTTCAAATTGAATCATAACTTCATTTTCATCCAATGGAATTTATTTAAACTCTGGGGAAAGGTGATATGAGGTATTTAAGGGATAATTAAATCATTATAAATTGAAAATAGATCTTGTAAAATAATATATAACTGACCATGTTCTACAATCCTGTAGATTGTCATTGAAAAACCTCAAAAAGGGTAAGAATTTGATTATTTCATTTTGTTCTTGGCTCCAAATATGATGCAAGAGCATCTAGTAAGAATGTAAATAAAATAATTTAAATTGTGTTAGAGGTATTAATAAGTAATTTTAGTCATGTTAAGCCTCACTTGAGGCATAAAAGTGTGTCTTAGGTCTTTTAGGGATTTTGGAAATTTTCCCTCCAAAATCTAAAATTTCAAATTTCAAATGTATTTGTGTAAGCATATGGTAAAATTTAATGATTTATGAAGTCCATTAGTTTATATAAGGTTTTAATACATATATAGGATTCATTTATGTCCATTTAGAAGTTATAGTTGTTCTAGAAAGCTAAGAAAAGGCAAATGTAATAAAAAGGCTACTCATAACAAGTCCTTTTCTATCTTGAGTTTAAGTCATCAAGGGAATATTATACAAGTTTCATCAATTAAAATATTATAAGACACTTAAAATTATTGATAATGACCAACCCCAGTAATAAGGAGGAATTCAAGGGGAAAAATAAGCATGAAAAAGGCCAAAATCCATGATTGTAATAATTAATGAAGGGGTTTACATTCCAAACAGGGGTCTGTGTACAGGTAAAATGTAATTTTACTACAAAATAAATTATTTTTACATTAAATTCAAGTGTTTTAATGTTATTTTAGTATTATTTAATAAGACGCTAATCAGTTGAAGTGATTTTATACTTGCATCTGAGTTTAGGATATTGAAAACCTTCAAAAATACCCTATTTTTATGTATTTGTAGTCAACACAGTCATATTTCACACATGTAAAATCTTGAATGGAATTGGTTAAGAAATTATATAGGTTATATGGTGTTTTAAATATCCTATATGAGTTTTTATATTAATCAAAGAATTCATAGACTCTATAAACCATCAATTGATAGCTCTTGGGTTCCAGTAACCTTGTAAAACCCTTTTTTTGTGATAAAAAGCTTGCTAACTCAAAACTTAACCAATAAAATTCATTAAATTTTTTATGAAGGATTAAATAATTTTTTTTGGAAGTTATAACAATTTTTTTTATGCCCACATTCGTTTTGTGATACGTTTTATGATGGACTATGTCTTTATAAGCCTATAGGTAGTCAATGAGAGGGTTTAAAAAGTGAAAACATGATTATGATGTTTTGTCAATTGGTTCCAAACTTTTTAAAAAGGGTTATTAATGTTTTGTGAACCTTTTATAACACTTATCAATTTGATTTAATTCATTAGTTGGTTATATTAAAGAAAAATCATACAAGAAGGCAGTTTATGCCTATTTAGGCCTATAAACACCAATATAGCTAATGAATCTAATCCATTGAGAAACCAATAAAGGAAATTGGTTTATCATATAAATTTATAATATATGAATACCTTATAAAATCCTTGATAATTTATTGTATTTAAAACAAAGAGGTTAATACCTTTATAAGTAAAAATTAGGCCTAGCTAGAGAGCACTATAGTAGAGTAAGTGCAAACGTGTAGTCTTTTGGTAAGTTTGATAGTCTAGTTGGAGCCTTGATATTGTATGGGATTTGAATAATTTATTAGATCCTATATTATATTTTTTTAGGTGATAAATTTAAGAAACAAGGTTAAAGTGGAAATTTGTTCCAAGATTGTTGTCCTTAAAAGGCAGTATTATAGCAACCCTTAGGACTAAGACAACTTTTGAGCATTTAGTGATCCAAATGGTATTTTGATCTTGGGTAAGAGACTCATGAGTCTTGTAAAATAATATTAAAATGCTATCAGTTTTTTTGAGGAGAGTGAGTCTACCAAATAAAATTGGTTGCAATAATCTTACATCAAATCCATAAGAGATAAAATTAGGTCTAAAAGGCCTAAAGTGGCTAAGTTACTGAGTTCAAGGTTGAGTTTCTTCATAGTTTGAAAGATACTAAGAAGATTGAGTCAAATTATTGGCTAATACCTCATTAATTCATTAAAATTTTCACTTGAGTGTTTTATAAATAACAAAGAGGGTCTTGTTCAAAGATGATTCATGGTTTTAAGAGAAAGTACTCTGTTTTAGGTTAGTAAAGATGTCTTTCTATCAAAGTACAAACATTCAAGTGATTGAGAGATAGAATTAAGGAGTAATATAATTGGTATTTCAAGATTAATAATTCAAAAAAATATCATCTTATGGTAATTCAAGAGATGTTCAAGTCAAAAAGAGGTAGTTTGCAATCAGTTCAAGAGGATATTGGTGTAAATTTGAAGGAGAGAGTAAGTGGACCACTTACTATTAGCATCAAAATATTGTATAAAGGATTTTAAATATTTTTTAATCACTATACCATATTTATGGAAGGTATTTTAATCTTTTTGTTGATTTTATTGAGCCAAATCCTATTGAGTACGCATAATTAGGCTTACAAAGGCCTAAAGGGTAGAGTTGTATTTGAGTTTCTTATTTGAGAAACCAATAATAATCAAGATTGGTTTTTGATGTAGGAGCATCATTGTCATCATGAAAAATTGTACTTAGAAAGGTAGTATGGTCTTAATTGTCTTATATTATCTTGTAATAAAATAAAGGACCTTGTCTTGGTCTTATAAATTAGTCTAGGTAAGTTTGTAGTATAGAATAATTTTTCCCTCCAAAATTAGAATTTGACATTTCAATTATATCTTATGTAAATATATTAAAAAAATTGTACTCATTTATGATTCAATATTAATTGTCATAGGTTTATTATGGGTTTTCAATGTTTGAGGGAGTCTTATATATATTTTCCAAGTTATAATTATTCTATAAAATCAAGAAAAGGCAAATTTAACAAAAGGTTATTCATAAAAAACACTTTTTTTTATCTTAAGCTGGAGAGGTTGAGAAGAATATTGAGTAACATTAGTCATTTATAACCTTGGAGAATCCTCAAACTACCTGATACACATAGATTCTATAATGGAGGATGTGTTCAAGATATTTAAGAGGCATAAAAGGACCAAATATTCTCATCTTTGAGGACTAATGATAATCTTTGGTTCAGGAATAGGGGTTTGAGTGTATTGGAAAACAAAATTCTTGTAAATTAAAGGTATTAAATTACTTTACCTTGTGTATTTAAGTTTTTTATGATGAATTAATAATATTTCATCCTTTTTGAAGTGATTTTAAACTTGGATCAGGATTTATATTGTTGAAAGTCTTATTACTCTATTTTTTTAGCATACACAGTCAGGATAGTCACTTAAGACACATGTAGATTAATGAATGAATTTAATTTGAAGTTTGGAATAATTTAATTATTATTATAATCATATATAACAAGTTTTATAATTATAAAAAAAATAGGCTTCATGAACAATAAAAAAGAAGCTATTAGCCTGAGTGTAACTCGAGAAACCCTAGAACAGGGTTTGGAAAAAGGAAAAGATCCATATCTTCATTTTTAACTGGTTAAAATAATATAAATTTTGGTAATATATTATGGAAGGTGTTTAGGATCCATTCCAAGTATTAGGAAGGGGGATAGGTCCTGTAAAAGAAGAAAAATGTGAATGTGTTTAGAATTTCTATAGGTGCATGTTAAAAGACCTAGGAAAAAATGAGAAATGGTTGTTTAGAAATATATTTTTACTTAAAATTGAGTATAGAGGTGTTTTAATATTATTTTATGACAATAAAATGGTTTTATAATTATTTCCAAGTGATTGGAGGTTTTATAATGTCCAAGAAGTTCATTTACAAGTTGGCTATATAGAAGGCAAAATAGACCTAGAAAGGAACGAGAATTGAAGGTTTGCTTCATTATTTGACTCTCAATATTGTTTAAAGGTATATAAATGTTGGATAATCACTATAAAATGGTTTTATAAGATAGATTAAGTCATTTTTTGATTTTTTCCATTCAAAACCTATTGAAAAATTGAATTAGACCTACATAAGACTGAAAACTTCTAAGTTGTTTTGGATAGTTTTTGAAAAGAAAACAATAAATAAAATATTGGTTTCTTAATGTGTGTGTGTGTGTGTGTGTGTGTGTGTGTGTGTGTGTGTGTGTGTGTGTGTGTGTGTGTGTGTGTGTGTGTGTGTGTGTGTGTGTGTGTATAAAATAATTTAGAGATAATAAAAATACTATAAATAAGGTATAAGATTCAAAACCATCATTCTTAGACCTAGTTGCTCTAAAATAGTCCTCTAACAGTATTCTGGCAAAGTTAAGGTCTTAGATCTTAAAGTGACTTGGTGAAAGTTTGAATTCATACAAAAGGAATTTTATGAGAGTAATAATGGTATATTAAAATATTAAATGATTATATAGAGTAATTGAGTCAAGAAAATATATTTCTAAGTTTAAAAGAGTCTACATCAAGATTCAATTGACTGCCCCCAAACTAGTTGCAGGTTTTCTTAAGAAAATTGAAGTCAAGAAGTCTATCTATGAGGTTATATAGTTGATATTTAATCTTTCCTAGGAATTGTGAGTTTTTAAGTCAAGGGAGTGAATAGTGTCTTTTTGAAGTGTCATAATCAAGACTCAAGTGTTATTCAAAGTAAAATTTGCAAACTTTTGAGAAAGATTCAATTGAAGATTATAGTAAAGAAGACTTATTTGTCATCAGTTTATCAACAGATTAAATAATATATAATACTTGAGAAATTCATTCAATGGGTTATTTAGTGAGAATAGGATACATATTTTCTTCTTAAGACCAAACAGTGCACTCACAAACCTGTGATAGTTATTAAGGACTGAGTATAAATTCTTGGTCATTTAATAACCCACATGATGATTGGAAATTGAACAAACATCCAGAGGCTCTATAACATTGTTTCAATTCCTTCAATAATTTTTAAAGGTAAATGAATAGAGAATAAGGTGAAGAGTTGTCTTGAATTAGATGTAGGTAATAGTTTTACAAGAAATTACAAGTTTTCAAGGTATAGTCATTTGAAGATTGAAGAAAGTAGATTATCTAGGCATCAACTTATGAAATCCAAAGTATCCATGGTGAACTAAAAATATTATGAATGGTAATAAAGGTCAAAAAATACAAGGTATTTGTCTCTTAAGCTTATATAAATGTATTAATCCATTATTGATTGTTTAAACAGTCATAAGATACTATTGGAATAAGAAAATGGAGGATAGATCATCCCAAGAAGTATGAAAGTGGAATTAGTCCTTTTTGTGAAACAATAGACCTAAAACAAGGATGTAAACCTATTATATTGTATTATAAACCTAATAAAGATCATATTTCATAAAAGATTCCAATCAAAGTTGGAAGAGCAAAATAGGGTTTAAGTAAAAAAAGACTAAGATAGTTATTGGTCTTTCAAGACTAATATTAAAAGATACTCTTTTGTTCAAGAATTAAGAGACAATTGAGTGGCATAAATCAGTTCAATTTGGTTATATGTAAAATTCCATTGATAAAATTTATAATTAGTTTGAATAAAGTGTGGATATGTGTAATGGAAAGTAAAATGTTCTTGATTAGAAAACTAAATAAGTAAACATGTGTATCTTGGGGTAGTGTTTGAGAAGTGTAATATTATCATCAGATATTTAACATGTACAAATATATGCTTACATTGAGCTTGAATAAATTATAATGTAGGATCTTGTGATAGAATCAACAAATATACCTCATAATATGAGAAAATCATGGGATATAATCAACAATCCTTATTGGGCTATCAAAGACACCTAATTTTGTTTCTAAATTTATATTATGAATCTAAACCATTACACAATAAATGATGATTTCATAATTACACAAGCATTCATTCACATAATATACCCATATGAACTTCAAGTAAGATACAAGCCAAAATGTACTTTCTTTATCCATAAACTAAACATGTTCAAATATAATTGTTTACAACACTATAAATTATCAATCATGTTGTACTATAAACTGTCAAAAATATACACTATAAAGAGCCTCCCATGCCATTAATAATGTATTATTCAATTTTTAAAGTGATATTATAATCTGATGGATTGTATTCACCATCCATGTCATTAACTTGAGCGGATGTGAAGAAGTATAGTGGTTCCATTATTGATATCCTTTGGCCTAGTTAGAAGAGAGGAAAATTGGTGTGGTGGAAGATTATGTACCTCTTCCACAATGCTAAATATGGTTATGATGAACAAAGTATCGATGCATCATAATGGTTATTTCAAATGTTGTACAGTTTGAAATATATTTAGAATAGGAGCTTCGGTCTAATGAACACATTCCATACTTGATCTAGGTGTACATACACATCTCGATCATCTAATACCTTTGTCAAAAAAAAATTTAAGAAGGGCCTTAAGTATACCAAGATGGTTCTAGGAGTATTCTAAACATCAGGAGAAACCACATCATGATCTAGCCATTCATATGACCAATGTATGAATAAATTAGTATTGTGCCTCTCTATCAATGTCAAGTACTCATAACTCGCAAATGGAATGTGGTACCCATGATATCCCATGTTGTAATGTAGAGAAACATTACACCATAAAAAACCTATAAGATGGATGAAATTTGTAGTGTATCCTGACCCTCTCCAATTTCTGGTAGTGGCCACCACACACAAGTTTTATCTTATTGTATCATGTTATAAAGTTAGTTCCTTCAGGATAGACATTTTTTTCCAAATGTTTTTGTAGAATTATTCACTTATTTCCAAAACTCTCCCCATATTTATAATATGGGACACCTAGCACACAATTAAAAAAATGTTTAGCAATAATTTCCAAAAAAATCATAAAGTCTAGTTAATTATTATGCATATAGTAATCAACATAGTTAAATGATATGGGTATTTTTGTTTCAATCAAACATAAATTTCAAGTAAATGAAAATACATTAAAAAAGAAACATAAATTTCAAGTAAATTAAAATGCATTGAAAAAGTGTAGACTGATGAACAAAAACATATACTCCTTTTTAGAAGTTCAAGACTTCAAACTCCAAGAAACACTGACCTAAATCTCTCTTTTTTACCTTTTCCCAATGAACACCTACTATAGTTTTACACACAATCCTTTGTATGTGAATGTTCAAGGGTAATTTAATTCAAGGGATAATTAAATGGATTAAGTCAATTTATAAGGAGATCAATTTGATAATTAAAGATTGTATGTGAAGGATGATAACAAGTAGGAAGGGGTAAAGAGTCCATGACTTTGTTAGAGTTAACAATTTGCTAATAAAGAATAAAGGTTTGTGTATGTTTTGGTATATTTTATTATACAATAATAATGGTTTTTTTTGTTCCAATCAATTGTTCTCTATTTATTTTTATTAAATAATATTATTCTAGTGTTTTTTTAATGATTCTAGACCTATTTTGATATTTGAGATCTTGTAACCCTCAAATCCTATGTTTTCATCATATATAGTCATACACAGTTAGTCAAAAGGATGTATAAACATATGAGATCAATATCATGATTAGAAAAGTAACGTGTTTTTATTTATGTCTTTATATGGGTTGTAGATCAATCAAAGATTCTATATTCTTTATAAACAATAAAATTGAGTCTCGCATGCCCTGTGTAGACAATGTAAACCTTAGGACAAGGTTATTGAAACAAAAAGATTCATAACTTGAATTTCACCAAATGAAATAATTTTAAACTTTTTTATTAGTTGATATAAGACTATATGAATCTAATCAAATCATTTTTAGGTTTAATGGAACTGTGAAACTCCAGATAGAGGTGACTGAGTTCTATATACATGTAGGTTATCATAAAGAGAATTTAAGAAAATGAAGGTTTGATCATTTTGATTTGTCAATTGGTTCAAAAAAATTTAATAAGGGTTATTGGTTTTATGTGAACACTTTATAATGCTTGTATAAGGTGATTAAAGTCATTTATTGGTTGTTTTGAAGTAATATCAGTTAACAAGGTAGTCTAGGCCTATTTAGGCCTAAAACATCAATATTGTTAATGGGTAGAATTTATTGATAAACTAATAAAGGAAATTGGTTTCTCATCTTCAAAGATAGTCTTCAAACCTTTCAAAGAATATATCTAATGAATATATGATGATTTTATAATGATTATGATATCTTAGTCAACAAAAAATAGGCCTATGATCAATATTTTAGTAGATCAAGATGAAGTCAAATTTTCTTCATCATTAATGACCCAGACAATATTTTGAGTTTGTGTAAACACATTAAAGGGATAATTATCATAGTTATAATATAGTTATATCATCTTTGAATCATATTAACTTTGAATATTAAAAAAAAATAATGCATTTAAATATAGTTGTCAGTGCTCATTAGGATAAGACAAAATTAAGAGATTTAGGTTTGAGTTCTTTGGGAATTGAAATCTTGATCTTGTATGAGGGTGTATATATTGTTCATCATTTATTTATACCTAAATAGAGAAGGAATAAAATGTTCTCACATAGAGTTTTCTTATATACCCTTGAGAAGGTAGAACTAGGCCTACATGCCTATTTAAAAGCTAAATTATCATGAGTATAACATTGAATTTATTCATGCTCAAAGAAGTTTGAATAACATAGGGAAGAACCTCATGGTATTGCATTCAAGAAGTGAAAATTGTGCATTGGTTGTGTTAGGAGTGACAAATGGTTTTTTTTGAAGGTAGACCATAGTATTGAAGGTGAGAATTCTATTTAAGGACATTGCAGGTGTCTTTTATCATAACAATCGAGATTTGAAGCCAGTAAGAGATAAGTGATAGAAACTAAAAGTCATTGGTCTATCTAGACCAATATTTAAAAATATTCTCTTGTGATACTTAAAAAATGGGATATTTTTAACATGGCATATACATCCACCAAATCATAACTAAATGTGTGTTTTCCTTGAATTTTATAGTTAAAAGTGACTTTCTAGATATATATTCAAAATGTGGAAGCATACATTAGGTCTATGATTTGTTTAATAATATGTGTAAAAGATATGTGGTTTTATGGACTGCGATGTTTTCACAAGATAAAAAAAGGGTTTGTTGAAAAGGACATGGAATATTTTAAACAAATGAGATAAATGTATGAAAAAATACACTGTACATCATTTTCCAACTTTCACCTGACATGTTCCAAAAATATAGCTTTATAATAGGGCATGAGCATACATTAAAGCATAATTGAGAATTGATTTTCACTAGATGTTGTAGTTACAAGTGTTGTAGTAGACATGTATGAAAAATGTGAAAAAATATGAAATCCATAACAATTACTTCACAAAATGCCTCAAACCAATGTGGTCTCATGGAATGCATTGATTGCAACATATGCACAAATTAAGGTTTGTTGTAAAATATATGCCAAAGTGTGATGTAGGTACATATTGGTAGACAAGTGAGAATGGTTTTTTCAATGTCTTTAAGAGTCTTAGGAAGGTATTTAAGTCACAATTTAATGTAAGGTATTTTTTGTGTAGGCATAGTTAATTTAGTCATTTAAAGCACGTAAAAATATATGAATGAGTTCAATATGAATATTTAAATAGTTATAGGAGTCTCATGAGTGTCTGCTAAAAATTTTATAAGGATTCAAAATGTTTTAATCTGTATGAACATTAGTTAAGAAGCACTCAGCTTCTATACACTCAGAGAAATCATAAAACAAGGTTTTACGACACAAATTCGATCATAATTTTGTTTCTAGCCAGTGGAATCCCTCCAAGTGTGGATTGGTGTTTGAAATTTCATAAAAATACCTTTTTAAAGACAAAAACCAACACTTTAAGCCTTTCATTGGTGTTTGTGTAGGATTCACTCAAGAAAAAGGTAAGATTCTAAGGTATAAGGAGTCTTAATCAAGGTTCAAGTGATTGTATTCAAAAGTTTTAGGTTTCCTATAAGAGATTTGAAGTGAATAAAATAACCACTTAGAATAAAAGGGAGAGGTTTAGAACATGACACAAACATCAATGAAATCAAAATCTAAAGCATTTTTTCAAATATTGTATTTTATGACACCCACTACATATATATGGAAAATGTGGAAGCATACACAAAACATGTAAATTATTTGAAATAGAGGATTGTTTATGAAATTATGATCAGTTGTAATGAAATTAATTATATATTCAATTAGATATTTTCATATAATGATTTTATATTGTGAAAAATAAGCAAATATGAGATATCACATAGCGATAATTAACAGTAGAACATAATACTGGATAATATAGCAAAGCCACTTCGAGGGGCCAACCTTCACATCAATTCACTAATAATAGAATACTTAACATAATAAATAAAAACTAACCACTACCTCATATATATAGTTTACTTATCCAATGTTATTCCATAGGCTGACCTATCTAAGAACATAGAGAAATGTAACAAGTAAATAAAAGAGGTATGTAAGCCACAAGTCAGCCACACATATCCCTAGACACACCAATGATTAAGGGCATAACAAGCCCCTCCCCTTCAAAATAATGTTGTCCTCCATGTTGTGGCAACTCTGGATCCTGCTACACAAATGCTTTATCCTCCAAAGTGGCATCTTCACATGGCAGATTCTTCATTATTTTGTTGCTTCAATGACATCTATTTATATGGCTATAAGAGAACAAAGACCCAATCACCAATTTAAAAATGCATCTCACTTCTATGTTGATCTGCCTGTTGCTTCATGCGATTATGGACCATAGCTAAATTTTCATGCAAACTTGCAAGGACCTCTTATTGATGGTGAATATGTCCTTCAACTACATGAAACTTAGGATGGACCTTCAAGATTAAAGTGATGGATGGAGGGTGGTATCCATATAATGCCACAAAAGGAGACATTTTAGAAGAACTATGAATAGAATTATTATACCACCATTTAGTAAGTGGCAACCAATGAAACCATTTATCCTATTTATAAAAAATGAAACAACAAATATATCCTTCCAGAAATTTGTTGACTACCTCAATTTGTCCATTAGATTAAGGATGATATGATGAACTATGAGCCAATTAGGTGCCCAAACATGTAAATAACTTAGTCCAAAAATTACTAGTAAAAATGGGATATCTATTAACAATTGTATTGGGGTCCCATTTAGTTTCTAAACTATATTGATAAAATCAACAACTATTATACTAATAACAAATGGCTAGGATAATGAATAAAAATGAGCATACTTATTAAGATGATCTATAACAACCATGATAACATTTTGACCGTCCAATCATGGTAACCCTATAATGAAATCCATAGATACCTCTTCCTAACACTGGATAGGGATGGATAAAGGATGTAAAAGACCTAGGGTTTTGATGGTTTCACCTTTGTTTTGTTGACAAATCATACATTCAGCCACATATTGTTGGACATCCCCCTTGAGACCTTCCCAAAAAAAATCTTGCTTGATTTTTTGATAGGTTTTTAAAAATCTTGAATGACCCCCAATTGGAATTACATGAAGTTCTTGAAGGATTTTTTGTTTAAGAAGAGAATTATTGCATAGGTACAATCTATCTTTATACCATAATGAATTACCTTTCCATGTGAATCTTTCAAATCCACCTAAACCTTATTGAAGATTTTGAATCAAATCATGGGCAACACTATCATGTTCCCATTCTAATCATGCTTCCTCTAGCCAATCTGCTTGTAAAATGGTTATAGCACATAGCAATGCCTCAACTAATTCATCTTTTCTAGATAGCACATCTACCACCACAATGTCCTTGCCCTTTTTGTATACTATTTCAAAATATTAGCCTAATATCTTAGTTACCCATTTCTATTTTTCTTTATATGACAACCTTTATTCTAAAATATATTTGAGACTATCATGATCAGTCTTTACCTAAAAGTGATGACCCATCAAATAAGGTCTCCATTGTTTGACTATATGCAAAAAGACCATCATTTCCTTCTCATAGATGGGCTTGTACTAATTTTTACCCTTTATTTGATGACTTTCAAATGCAAGTGGTTTTCCTTCTTTCATGATTAAAACACCCATACCATACCTAGATGCATCAAATTCAACCACAAATTTCTTAGAAAAATTAGGAGTGGCCAATACTAGAGTAGTGCAGATAGCCAATTTCAATTTTTGAAATGCCCAAGTAGCTACATCAATCCACTGAAAGGATTCTTTATTTAACAAAGAGGTGAGTGGGGTTGAAATAATACCATAATTTTTGACAAACCTGTGATAGTAACCAGTAAGCCCCAAAAATCCTCAGAGTTGCTTGAGTGTCTTAGGAATTGGCCAGTCTATCATTGCTTGTATTTTTTTAAGATCCACTTTCACTCCTTCATAAGACACCAGATGACCCCAAATATTCAACCTCATTATTCCCAAAAGTACATTTGGAAGGTTTGGCATACAATTGATTTTACTCCAAAATGGAGAGTACCTATTTCACATGTTGTAAATGGTCTTCCTAATTTTTACTATAAATGAGGATATCATCAAAGAATACCAAAACAAATTTCCTCAAACTTTTCTTAAAAATAATATTCATCAAACAGTAAAAATTAGATGGTGCATTTGTTAGTTCAAAAGGCATAACCAAAAACTCATAATGGCCCTCATGAGTCTTGAAAGAGGTTTTAGGTGTGTCTTCATCCTAGATCTAGATTTGATGATACCCAAAATGTAGATATAACTTGGTAAAATAAAGAGCACCATTTAATTATATAGTAAATCATCAATGATATGAATCAAAAAATTATCTTTGATAGTGTACTTGTTGAGTTCTCTATAGTCAGGGTAAATCCTCCATGTGTCATCTTTCTTTCTCACCATGACAACTGGTGAAGAGTATTCACTTTGGCTATGGTGAATGATTCCTGCATCCAACATCTCTTGTACCATCTTTTCAATTTCACTTTTTTGGGCATAGGGATCCCTGTATGGACTGATGTTGGGTGGTGTACTGCCAAGAATAAGTGTGATAACATGATCATGTGTGTGGATAGGTGGAAGTCCTTTTGGTATGTCTCTAAAAATAATAAAATGAGCATCAATTATTTGTTGCAAATCAATAACTGGAGATGGTTGAGTTGGCTATACTTCCATAGAAAAAAATCGAGCTACAAATCCCTCAGCACCCTTATAGAGAATCTTTATCATTTGATGGGAGCTAACAAGTTGTGGAGATTTATCCTTTAATCCCCTTAGCTCATATGTCCTTTTTCAGAATGAAAATGCATGAATAATTCTTGAAAGTTCATTTCAATAGTGCCCAAAGTGGTGAGCCACTAGACTCTTAGAACAATATTAGCTTCACCCATGGGAATAAAAAACATAGGAGAATTCAATAAGTAGTCTCCCATGATGAACTTAATACTATGACATTTTCTTGAACAACTAATAGTACTACCATCTATAATCATAACCTAAAATTCTAGAGTTGGATAAATGAAACAATTCAAATGAGCAACCAACTTACTGTGGATGAAGTTGTGTGTGCTCCCAAAATCAATCAAGATAGTGACCTTATATTTCTTAAAGAAACCCATCACCTTAAGAGTTTAGGGAGTACTAATACCTATAAGGGCATGACAAGAAATAATAGATTGAAAGTCTTTAGATTACTCCTCAAGAACTTTTGCATCCTCATCATGTACTTATGCATCATCATTGGCACCTTTAATGTAAAATAGCTTCTTTCCATCACAATGATGGTCTTTGTTCCATTTTCTATCACAACCATAACATAACCCTTTGGATTACTTCTCCTCAATTTGTCATTGTATTAATCTAGTGGGTTGTGGAAATGATGGTGTGGAAAAGTTGTGATCATGACTAATAGTGAAAATTTTCCTTTTGACCATCTCTTTTTCTTCTATCATGCATGCCTTAGGGATAGCTTTTGCTACATTTATTAGGTTAAAAATTCAAACCTCAAATTAGATGCTATCTTTAAGGCCACCCAAAAATAGATTTGTCAAATTTTCCTCAGTGATATCTTCCAATCGTAAAGAGAGATTATAAAAGTGATGAATATAAGCCTTCACAGTTCCTATTTGCCACAATTTGGCTAATTTGCTGAAATAGTTCTCAAATATTATTTCTATAATGAGATAATAACTCCTCAATGAAAATATTCTAGGTAATAGAAGCACCATTCTTTTTCTTTTGATCACATAACCAGTGATACCAAATGAATTGCTTAGGTTCCAAATATAGGGATGCCACTATCACCCTTTGAGAAATAGGGGTTTGATGTAGCTCAAATAAATTCTCAATTTGGGTAATCAAAGTGAGAGTATTCTTACCATCAAACTTACACATGTCCACTTTTGGCAACATCAATTTCATACCAGCATGGGAGTTGTTGAGAGGAGGATTTGAATGTTGAAGTGGAGGGTTGTTGGGCTGAAATGAATATGAAAGGCTAGCCAATTATGTAGTGATATGCTGCAATTCATTATGAACCCCATTAATCTCTTTTTGCATCTTTGAAACATCAGCTTGGACTGTAACAAAGTCATCATGCCTCACCAAGTTCTTTATGTCTGCTTGAAATTGAGAAATCACTAGATCTGAATTTCCAGAATCCATGTCATCGATAGAAAGAGTCTTAGGAGTTTCTTGCCCCCTTTTTCTTCCTTGAGTACCCAAACCTACCATATACAAACCCTAAAGTGTACCAAGAAATGGTACCATTACGATCAGCTTATCAAGATGTATCCAATGACTACCTTTACACACAAGGGTAAAAATTTGGTACCAAAAAAGTGTATCGATAGAATATACCATTAAAATCATCTCACCAAGATGAATCTAATGATGGTAATTTTGAAAGAGGAAATTTTTTTCCCAAACTTTTTTTTTAATTTTTTTTTCAAAAAAGTGTTTTGAGTAATACTACGCTGACAGAAAAAATTAATTCTTCCCAGATTGCAAGTTATGTTTTTTCGCTCTCACTACTCCCAAAAACCACACCTCGCCAGATTTGAAAAAATACATCGTAGGAAACTTTCCCAAATCAAAGCTCTAATACCACTTGTAATGAATTACTTAGATATTCACACAAAATGATTTTATATTACATAGAATAAGCAAATATGGGAGATCACACAATGATAATTGATGAACAAAATAGAATACTGGATAATATAGCAAAGCCACTTTAAGGGGGCAACCTCCACATCAATTCACTAATAATAGAATACTTAACATAATGATTAAAGACTAACCACTACCTCCTATATATAGTCTACTTAGCCAAGGTTATTCCATAGGTTGACCTATCTAAGAACATAGAGAAATGTAACAAGTAAATAAAAGAGGTATGTAATCCACAAGTCAACCACACATATCCCTAGACACACCAATGGTTAAGGGTGTAACATCAATGGAGAAGATATATGGAGGCTTAAATTAGGTTTCCCAAATGGTTTTAGGATTTAAAACCACTCCAAGCTCCAAATAATGAATTTTGAAGGCTCTTGAACCTATTCAAAATTAGTAAAATCCTAATCTAGGGTTTTGTTATGAAATTTTGGGAAGACTAATTACAATATTTAAAGTACAATTAAGTGTTAAAAACCCATTTAAGACATTTTAAAGTTGATTATTATGTCATTTATAGTGAATACCTACTACTAGGCATAGCTGAAGGCCTAAAACTCAAAAAATTGGGTTTCTTAATAAGTTTTGAACTGTAAGTTATGAGAAACTAATCTAGAAGGAAATTTATTACTACAATAAGAATTCAAAAAATGAACTAAAGTCTTCAATAAAATTGCCTTCATTATATTCTCAATTTTTAGTCAGTAGACGTAGCTTTTTTTGGATCAAAAAATAAGAAGACCTCTACAACATATATTAGTGCATCATGTGTGTGTGTGTTTTATTCCCACTATAGGCACGTATTTTTTCACATCTTATTATGAATGGTAATGAATGATTTCAGGATATAATATTTACTATAGGAATGTATATTTATCTAAATTACCTCTATGTTGTAAAATTTAAGTTTTTGAGCATGCACTTAAATTGAGAATAGTTTTGACTTGTTGTATTTGAAATAATGTTCATATTGGAACTTAAGTTGGATACGTGATAAAAATGATTCTTTTGTTTGTTTCATTAAAAAACAAAAGGTGAATTATGAATTTATAAGACACCAAGGATTTAAATGTTACAAAGAAGATTATAAGACATGAGATATAAAGGTGAGAATTGTAAAGTTATCAGGGACTGAGTAAGTTAAGAATGAATGCATTGGTATTGTAAGACCAATCTAAAAAGGAATAATCCAAAAAAGGATAGATCATTGAAGCAAGAGTTATAGAGAACATACCTAATTAAAAGTGTAATATTGTGCATAATTTGATGCACTATTGTTAGATTTAAATATCTTTGACAAAATCCTTTTAGATATAATACATTTATGCAATATGGTACCACATGTGGGTAGTATAAGTGAACTATTCACCTTGAAAATATTATATCTATTTTTCCTTGGTTTAAACCTAAAAAGGGATGTAATCAAGATGCATTATCTCTATTATGCCCACCTTATCTCACTTCATTTCCCTATTAATATTGTCATCCCATATTTATCATTTGAGATTGTTATGAATGGGTTTGTAAAATGTGTTTTCTCCTACGACATGCTATGATGTCTTCATATATTCATATTTTATATAAATTCTCTCTATCTATGAGTATAAGTTTCATTCCCATCATGTACTTATTTGAATGGATGAGCCATCAAGTTTTGTATGTTCAATATCACCCTACTCTATATTTTATCATAAACATCTATCATATAGTATTTGAAAAATGACAATTTCTATGGTTCTATCTATTGCATAAAATTTCTCAAATATCTCTCATGATACACATATTAGGGTGTCAACATAATTAAATCCAATAGTGGATGGGATATATTCCTAAACTAAAGATCATTCAATTATAAATTCCCAAAATTACAAAAAATAAATGATTGCGAGTAGTTATAAGTCTTACACTATCATGCTTCCTTAGTTGGTTTTCAATGTCATCCACCAAATTTGTTGTGACACCTTATACTACATGATTTGATCCTTGTATATCCATAGCTAATACACTATGCATTTTGGCATTCAAACCTTTGACATCCATGCCTTCTTCTCCCTCACTTTCAATTCAAACTCTATTGTGTATGGCATGGGCAATGAAAATGTATTACACAAATGATAGTCATCTTGAAGTTGTTAATCCATAAATCAAATAGAGGAAGAAAAATTACATTGTACTTGGCATCAATGTTATTGATGATTTTATTAATATCATTCCCTACATCTTCTACAACTACCTGAGTTGTCATCTTTCTCATTGGGTCCACCTTGATCACATGCTTACAAGTGTAACCTTAGAGTGAAAATGGGCAAATAGATGGCTTTAAAAACATGATAATGCAATGTCTTATCTTTCATAATTTGTACCCATGTCGTACAGGGGTCACTATTATGGAAGGTAATATGACAATTTGGGATCTTCAAAGCCGATACCCATGAAATATTTTTAAGTCTCTCTAATTTGAATTTCCTATAGAAGCTAATGTCCTTGCATACTTATATCCTCCAATAATATATGTAAATAACTATTGTTAGTTGGTGAACCAACCAATCCACCCTATGATGTGAATTATTCCATATTGTTCTTAAGAAACGACATTTAAAATGGGAATGGTAATATTATATTGTTATATTCATTTCTTGCCCAACATGTGGAAGTACATGGGAACATCATGACCATATTCCAACTATGTCTACCCAGTGTTATTCCCAGTAATTTACAAAAGTGGCTTGACAGGAGCGATACCTTTCTACAAAATTTTATAAACTCCCTTTTTTCCATGTCTTCATTAGCATAACTATGCATTATGTACCCAAATTCATCAAACATCACATGTCTTACATCATCATCTTTCACCTTTGTTATCAAATTATTCAACCATGCATGATGAACATGCCAAAAATATAAGTAGACTTCATAGTTGAATGTATCCCTACATAACATGATAGTTTTGTAAGAGTTAATGGAATAAGGTGGAGATGGTGCCTATGAACATCTAAATATGAACTCCATGATGTCTGTAGGAATAATGATGATGCACCTAATAGATTTTATGTCAGCACCAACATTATCCACCATAAAGGCCCTGATTGTCCATTCAATGTCTTTCAAATGTACTCTTTGAAGAAGCATTAATATCCATTGACTTATATTGGTAGTACAATATCATGACATAATGAGCCATGAAATGGGTACACCTTTCTATTTGTAATCAAATTCCAACAATGTGTACAATTAGAATTGTATAAAACTACATAACTTAAATAGGATTAGATGTTTCAAAATATGTATATTGTCAACTACTATTAAAAACATTGGAAACACACCTTCATTGAATTCATCCTAAATGTTGAATCCATATCCAATAATCTATGCTTCTACAATCTCAATAACCTTTCCAACTATTGTGGGAGTTAGATGCCCAAGACAAAGGGGATTTCCCCCTCCCCATAAATCTCCCCCCCCCTATTGTATCCATTATATAAAAACCAATTTCAATGATTCACCAATTTACACTCTCAAACACTTTTAGTATCATTAGGATTGTACATGCATTTTGCCTCCTTGATCAATTGTTTTCTACTGCATATGTCATCCTTGTTCAAGAAAACATCCCATTGTGTTTCATCATTAAAAAATATAATTTTATCATGCACAATATCCTAATGTTTAATTTGTATATATTAAACATACATTCCCGACAATAGTAGCCTACAAACCCATTCATTATGTTGGGGTTTTATGTAAGGATAAAAAAAATCTTGCCCTTGAACTATTGATATTATTGGCCATGACAATAGTTGCATTCATTATTTATATGTTCTACATGATTGTATGTTATAAACACATGATTAATTATAATGATCATATGCCTATTGGAATCAAAATGATTGAGAGGGGGGCGGGGGTGGGGGAGTGAATCAGTCTTCAAAAACTTTCCTAACAATCTCACTTAAGCAATCATGAAACATTCAAACAAGCATATAGATCTTGGAAGCATAAATACCTATCCACATAAGCATGAAACACAAGAAAACATCACATATGTGGGAAAATCTCAAGGGGAATAAAAACCACTAGTATTTAAAAATGGACTACAATCTTATATGACAAACACCAATTTTTTTGAAGCACCCACTTCACATGGAGCACCAAACCCAACTAGCTAAGAACCAACTTATCTAGGTTTTAGTAAGAACCAAATTGAAACAATCACCAACCCCCTAGATGAATAAACACAAAACAAACCATATGATTTATTTTATCACCTTTAGATCACATTTTTTCTCAACCAATTTATGATGACCACCTCTTTATCTCTTTGCACTCTTATCCCTTTCAAACTAGCCTCTAGCCTTCTTCATTCAACTAGCCCTTTTCTTGACTTGATTAGGCCATATTACCTTGATCCTCATATCCAAAATCTATATAAAATATTCATCACATATCCCATACATTCATATTATTGTCTACAATACCTCCTTTTACTATGTAATTTTTTTTTTTTTGCTTGCACTCCTCACTCTATAATAGGCCTAAAACTGACTTGTATATCCTTCTTGGTCAACCAAAAGACCTTACCCTCTTAGGTATACCATGTAATATATTTTAGGTCATATCATAAACATGGATAAATTTTGATTTTAATCCTTTCAGGTCTAACCTACCTTAATTAGGCCTTATCTCATCTTTAGGTCTCATGAAAACCTAATCCCATTAGGTTTATTTAGGACACGTTACACTTTTCCTTCCTTATAAAACATTTAAACACCTCACATAAAAGTAACACATCATATTCCACTTAAATATACCCTTATTTAATCTAGGCTCCACAACACCTTTCAAGTCCAATCACTACTTGAAGCACACTATTAGTACTGTTCAAAATTAGGCTTGTGCATACCCAAAAAATCTGTCTTGAATTACTAAATATTAAACAAAATTAGATAAAAAACTATGGAAATAAAACACATATAAATAATATATATTACCTCATTTACATCATCATGTGATTTAGACTTCACATCTTAGGACTCACTCAGAACTGTTAAGACACTCAAAAACCTAGTCATAAACAACTTGACCTTAAACACTTGAAATAAAAATTCAAATTACCAATAACACCTTAAATATATTATTTTACATTTATATATCATTATCAAGTACATACATTAAAGTTATAATGTCAAATATTAGTCTTGCAGACCAATCTTTTGTCTTTAGTACACAATCAAACCTGAACCGATCAACCCATTTTGGATTTAACATTTCAATAAATTTCACTAACTCTCAAACCTTATTATAAGAATTGATAGGACATAAAAATCAAAAAAAAAAAATCATGTTCATTATATACTTCAAATTAGGGTATAGATACTCAAACTCATCATTGTAATTTGTCTACCCAAAATTGTCAGTTTGCCTTGAAGACCAGTCATGGTGATTTTGACCTTCAACACCTATATCACCACTTCAAAAGACTCTTTATACATGTGTATGATACCATTTTATCATTATACCATTATAATATAGATATATAATATGGTTAAATGACAATATTGGTCTTGCAAAACAATCCTTAACCTCACTGTATATAGACCTCATTAAGCCAAACAAGTCAACTTGTGAACAACTTTTTCACTATAACCACTATCCTAAAAAACTTATAAAAAACATTATAATTTCTTAAAAATCCTGAAAAACACATCCATGTATTTGGATCTATCCCTATTATATTATAACACATTCTTAAACATCTTCTCACTACTACCTAGGTTTCTCAATGTTTCCATCATTAGGTCTGTTAACAACTAGTCAACTTAGATGATTATTTTAGCACACATTAGGGATAAAACCTATACAAAAACCACCATGGAAACAAAATAAAAGTCTCAAAATTTTTCCTCTATCCATTTAAAAAAATTTACTTGGTCAACATTTACTATTACAATAAATCTTTGAGAAATAAAGCCTTTCCTGTAGGGTCTATTCACACACCTAACAAACCAATCACACTTATAGGTTATTGGGAGAGTTTAATAAAATATCAAATCACTTAAATAGCCATACCAATACATTATAATCACTTTATAATAAATTCTTTCATATTGGGTCACTATTAGGGTTCTTTGAGGGTTTAAACCATCTTCCACTATTAACAATCATTCATAAAACTTATCCCCTTATTCCAAAAACCAATGCCTATAACTTTGATATAGGACACTTACCTATATACCATGAATATATTAGTTTCCCATGTAGAAGTTACACATGCCAATGAACACCTGAAAGTCCTTCTCTAGTTGAGAACCCTTCATTTTATGCACTTGAGAGACCTTAAAACACCTTTTCAAGCCTAAACTTTAAAACTTTGACCTTAGACTTGGGAAAAACACCCAAGACAATCTATCACACCACTAAAAATTCTCAAATGATCATTCTTATCTTTAAATATGAATCTCATACCTCATTTGGCCACTATCTCTCTCTTTGTTTGTTTAGACCTTGACTTACAAACCCCATTAGGCCTTGAAACTAACCTTCATGCTTATTTTCATGTGATCTCCACTTAACTCACATAATAAATAAACCTATCTCATGATCAAACATTTATTTACATCCTTCATATACCTTAACAATAGATCATGATGCCTCATTAGGCCAAGCAAGGTCTAGAAGTGTTTTAGTTGCATACTAGGTCTATAGGTCCTATCTTTGTAGGCTCACCTTGATAATCACATAAGTGATCGAATTCCTCATATATGTGATCAATAAAACTCATAAACCCATTAATTCCTATGTGCACTCATCTTTCCAAACCATCATACACATACCTTCTCACAAGGTCTCTTCATGTTATGATTAGTGCCATGACTAGGCTTCTCAAGCACTTGAAACTTGAAAACTAAACTTAAAACACTCCTTGATGCTTATACACCTTGATCACATGACTTAAATTATCCTAAAAAAATTTCATACCTCTGTACATACCTATTCCTTTTCATCATGCACATGCTCATGATATGACTATGCTTGTTATGACTAGGCTTCTCAAGACACCTTATATTCAAAGACTAGTACTCAAACATGCTTACCTCAATGATGATATCAAACAAGAACACTCATAAAAAAACACTCTTACACCACTCAAAAAAGATTTAAAATAACCAATAGAATAATCATTAGGTTGCCTTCAAATTCTCTCTTAACATAAAGACATTAGTTTGCCTTTAAATCCTCTCTTTGACCTGCACATTGGCATCAATGACAACACTTCTCAATAATTTCATGTGTTGAAATGAAATTGAAAATTGCACCTTATATTACTTTGACCTGGTCAACTACCCTTTCTAAACTTATTAATTACAAACTTGTCTTTTAGCGTGGCATCAATTTCCTAAAAATCATCGGGCCCATATGAACACCAATATTTGCATGATTATGGTGAACAAATGAATGGTCATGAAAATTAGAAAAAAGTGTACATCAATGGAAAAAATAACCTCTTAATAGACACCCACTTATAATATATAATGTGAGGTGACTTACATGACATATTCACAGGTGGCATTGATCCTACTATGATTTCAAAGAACATGTGATTTTGTATTGCGATGTGAAACATTAAAAAAATTAGGTAACAACCCCATTATTGATTCTCCTTTTTCAAAGTCATCAACCCTATCAGCATCAACCCAGACAACCCACAAGTCTTCATCATTGATGTCAAGAAAATTATCCCACTTGATACTACTATAATCAAATGGAACCTCACCTAGATTTTGTAGTGCAAGTTGCATAATTTCTTCCCACCTATTTTCCATCCTACAAGGAAAACAATTTATTCAACCAATTAGCAATGGATGTTTGTTATTGAGTGAATTTAAATTGACATATATTGCAATAGACTTTTTTTATTGATTAAATGTTATTTTTCATATAGTGCAATGTAGGAATGACAATGATTGAATAATACATATAACATAAGTAGATGGTGGTAAAAACATCATTAAAACAACATATACACATCATCATAATGGATAGTCAAACACATCTAGATGACGAAGATAATAATGCCTATTTGGATACATTTCTCATACCTTTCATTCAAATATGTTGTTTTTCATGTATTATTCCATTAAACCCATATTAGGCCATTCAAGTTATAAATCTATCATACAATTATTGTATGTAAAAAGATTAGGAACTTCATGAGTGTATCCACAATGGTAATATAATAAAAACATTATTATGACTATAATAAGTAAATAATGTTATGACAATTAAAAGAGAGTCTGAACAATATATAGACATCATATAAAGAGTCAAAGTAAATTTTTCATAAAGACATGCATAAAGTTTATTGTCTTTCGACAAAATTAAAACATATATAGAAAAAACTTTTCATGACATCCATTCAAAATTACATCGAGTTGGGGAAGACAATGAAGAATAGTATCAAAAAAACAAATGTGAACATTATACAATGAGTAAATTAGAATGGGTGCATGTTTGGAATGATGTCAACTAATGAAAAATCATATGAAGTATCAAAAAAGTTGTCTACGGGCACATCTTTTAAATTAGGCATGTGGAATGCATCCATAGTGATTTCCTATATTTCATTTTGTTCCTACCCTGATGATGTTTTTTGAAGACATATGTTTTCATAATGGGTGTGAATATATTGAAACAAGCCATACAAAAAAGTTATGTTGTCATGTAGCTCACAAAGAAGACCTCTAGGCACATCCCTATCCCCCATCATTTCCTGAAAAATGTCTTTGGAATCAACTTCCATGTAGACACCTATTTCATCATGCAAATAAAAACATAAGTTCAACCCATCTATTAAAGCAATGTAAGAGTCATGATGTAAAGACACTTCATTGAATACAAAAGTGTCATATTATTGTATGATTTAATTTTCAAGAGTAAATAACATCCTTTTGATATAAATCTATCCTTTCCATTCTGAAGTAACCAATAAATGCATGTGATAGTCAAACATAACATAAATACAATCAATGAACTGTACATAAAAATGAAAATATAAGAATTGAAATCACTTCAAAAAAAATTGATAGAAAATATCAAAAAAAAGGTTAGAACAATGTACAATACCTTATTGAAATCAATATAAAACCCATCATAAAATATATGAAAATCAAAGCATGAAACCATAGAAATAGACAAACTAGTGCATGCAGGAAGGGGTCATATTTTTTTATGATATTAAGTGGCATGCACTATGTATATGTAGGCATGGCAAAAGAGTGTGGGTTTGATATGAAGCCCATATATTCCCAAAAGGGTTAAACACCTACAAGGAAATGAGAAAGGTGGGGGAATCACCCATATGAAGGTACTAGAGCTATAGATTAACATAATGTAAACTACAGATGAAGCAATATGACTCTGACATAAGGGCATGCTAACCTTTATGAACCTCATAGGAATTAAATTTATCCCATTCATATGTAATTTCCTTATCATCCAAATTTATGTGGGAAGCCCATTCCTATTTCAAAATGCAAGGTATTGAACAATGCCATTTTCAATTATATATTTCACCAATATTGGCATGAAACCACAGATTGTAACCTCTCTAGTACTAAATGTCAACCAATCTTATATGAATAAGGGACTTGATACATTCATCATTAATGCTAATTTATGTGGGCATGTAGGCATGGTGCAGGAATGTGGGATTGCTATGAATCTCATAGATTTTGGAAAGGATTAAATGCCCACAAGGTAATGAGAAAGGTGGGGGTATCACCTATATGAAGGTATTTGAGTTGTATAGTAGTAGAATGCAAACTACATCTAAAGCAAGATGGATCTGACATAAGGGCATGCTAATATTTATAAACATTATGGGAATGCAATTTATCCCAATCATCTATAATTGTGCATTGCCTTATCAACCAAAGTTAGGTGGGAATCCCATTCCTATTTTAAAATATAAGGTATCGAACAATGCCACTTTCAATTATATATTTCACCAATAATAGAACAAAACCACACATTATAATATCTTTAGTACTAAATTTTGACCAAGCTTTTATGGATAAGGGACCTGACACATTCACCATTAATGATAATTTATGTTGGAATTTTTTTGGGATAAGACATCTTAATATTTGATCAGTTTGTGCATAAACTAATCATTTAATGTATTTAATTTTAGGTGAGGACATGTTGACATGTATGGACACCATGTGAAAGGAAATACTAAAAGTTAACATAAAAAAAAGTTATATGACATGTGTGCATTATAAATCATGCCTCACGATGGGGTTACATTCATAGACGAGCTTCAATGGTATGCACTAACTATAGGCATGTCAACATGGCACTAGAATTTGTTGTTGTTACAAATCCCATAGATTCTAGATTAGGTTAAACATTTGTAGGCCAATGAATAAGTCAGGGAAACACCCATATTAATGTATGAGAGCTATGGTGTACCAAAAGGTGTGTAGTGAACTTTGTGTAAATTAAATAAGATGCAAGACAACTCCAACATAAGGGCATGTTTACTTGTATAAACCTCATGGGAATGCAATTTATCCCAATTCTCTAGTCGCACATTACCTTTTAACTCCCACTTATGTGAGAAACCCATTCCTTTTTGAAATGTAGGGTATCAAACAATCCAACTTTCAATAATAAATTTCATTAATAAATGCACAAAACCACACATTATAATCTCTCCTATATGTAATCTCGATAAAGCTTATGTGGAGAAGGAGGCTAACACATTCACCATTAAGGACCATGTATGTTGGACTTTTATATGGAATAAATATCTAAATCCATGTTGTTTTAGAATTGTATGTCATATTGAATGAAATACATTTAAATATTAGATTATCTTGTACATAAAGTAATCATTCAATTTATTGAATTTGAGGTGAGGGCATGCTGATGTTTATGGGTACCATGTGAAAGGAAATGTTGAAAAGTGATTAAAAAAATTGTATAACATGTGTACATTACATAGTGTGCCTCAGGATAGCGTGTCCAACCATTGGGGGTCACATTCATAGACAAGTTGTACCAACACACATTAAATACGTGCATGCCAACATGGTTCTGAAATGTGTTGTTGCTATGAAGACCATAGTTTATAAAAAGGGTTAAATATCTGTAGGCCATTGAATAAGGTCAATCCATAACCCATATTGAGGTACGAGAACTGCAGTGTACAAAAATAAGTTAGAAAAAAAGTTTAAATGTTTTCCCCATA
Organism: Torreya grandis; assembly: GCA_037957365.1. Taxonomy (NCBI): domain Eukaryota; kingdom Viridiplantae; phylum Streptophyta; class Pinopsida; order Cupressales; family Taxaceae; genus Torreya; species Torreya grandis. The sequence continues at coordinate 131,605 of JARHVA010001018.1, forward strand.
GACCACCACCACCATACTTCCCACCTACTAAACCACAATTTTTGGCCCTTTATTTTCATAGAAAAATTTTTAAGAATAAACTTGCCCCATTATTTTCATATTCATAGATTGCATTCTATACTCCAAAAATAAAAGTTTCTTAAGCATTAATTGGCCAAGCTATATATAGATGTGTCTCTTGGTTCTAATCTAATAAAAATCTCTATATAATGTGACATAAAGTGTAAAATTATGCACCAACTAGATCAAAAAGGTGAAATAATGTGACTAAAGAAAAGTATTGTTAAATAGTAGGCATATGATTTCTTGCTTCATTGTCAGTCTTTTTATAAAGTTAGTGACTTTATTCATCAGACCAAGAATTATAATGTCTAGGAGATGGTGGGTTTGAGCGGTCATTATCAAAATATTTTTCTTTTTCATACTCATACTCAATATAGTTTACCTGAGCAACCCATCTATTAGGGTCCAGTTCTAGATTACTATCTAGATAGTTTAAAGATCTTGACAGATCATCAGTAGACTAGGCCATTCTATTAGATTCATTCTGATCACCATTGATTACTCTTTACAAAATCCATTTAGAAGGCAGACTTCATAATCAATGCTTTTGAAATAAGTCTATATCCATGCGTGTACTATTGATCTAGGTTCTTACCTGTGATCAATATACTCAAAGTTAGTGAGTAACTCATACTTTATTATAATGTCTATGCCATCTATTTATCTTCTGCTCTAGTCAGGGCACAACATGCAGACTAAAAATATTGAATGTTGATTAAACCAACATTATTCTATGTTATTTCATGACTCCATTCATAGTGGATGTGGATGATTAAAAATATACATAAGCTAATTCTGAACTGAATTTGAATATGGTTGTGCTTTAGGAGCTTCTTGTTCACCATTTTTAATGTGTTGTAGAGTGTTCTATAACTAAATAGATTCTGGGGAACTAAGAAGATGACTAAAATCTAGAATTACCATTATTTCAATTTTCAAAAAATAAAATACCATAAGGGACCAATTTGCTTTTGCAAGAAATGTTATAAAAATAGTAGACTTCAGGCTCTAATCTATAGAATCAAGGGAGATTGTTTTTTCACATAATGGAAAGTTTTGGTTTACCATTTCCAAACCAAGATCATCTAAACATTAACTCACACTACTCAAAAACTAATTTTATACACCATGGGATCAAACATCATGCCTTGTTAGAATTAATATTACACCATTGTGTAATATTTTAAATATACTTTGTTAAATAAAGTTTATTTACGAGTTGTTAATTCAATCATATGAAATATCTTGAAATAATAATTTAAATAAACATATTTTTTTAGGTTTTTTTTTAATGGTCATTTTATAAACTAATTTTAGGGTTTATGGTCTTGCATTGAGAGCAACGATGGTATTTTTATATATAAACCAATCTTGTCACTTACAAGGGTATAAATCCTTGGTAGAATTTTTAGCATTGAGTTTTAAAATAGTATGTTAAAATACCTTTATTTTAGGCGTAATATAATATTATAGTATATTTGTTAGAGTTACAATCAATGAGAGGGGGGGTGAATCAAGATATTTCAACTTTAATTCCAATCCTTTCAAACCCTTATTAAATTACCACAAGCATTCATAGAATACACAATTCATTCATAATAATGAACAATAGATAATGTAATATCATACACACAACACAAGATCTATGTGAGAAACCCTCTTGGGGAATAAAACCCACTCTCAAGCCTATAAACACATAGACTAATTGTACTATAAGATGATCATAAACATGAGACTAGTCAAGTCCTTTTGACTAGAATTTAGTGAAATACCTGTTTCATAAGGAACACCTACCCCTAGGATGATCAATTCCTTCTAACCAACTTTAGTGAAACACTTGTTTCATAAAGAGAACCTACCCCTAAGATGATCAAGTCCTTCTGACCATGTGTTGTTCAAGTCCTTCTAACCTAGATTTTGAGAACCCTCCCAACACCTATGAAATAAACATCTCTTGATCACTGATTGTCTACCAATATGATGGACATATAATGTATATCAACCCCATTCACTTCTTCACGTAGTCATAAACATTCAAAACCACCTTTTGCATCACTCTACACTTCTTAGTAACACCTCTATCACAACCTCAAAAACATGACCAAATGGTCATACACATAGTGCACACTCTATCTACCTCTCAAATCAACTACCAAGCTTACACAAACATCATCTATCCTTTGCTCACACTTAATGCATCCAAAACATCATTTTGGATCACTCTATACCTCTTCGCTCATCTTTAATCTTCAAACCTATTAGATCACTATCTTTGACATCATAAATATAAACTATAGGTCATACATATTAGTGCCCACAACTACGTTGGAGTAATTTGGGTCTTTGTATGATGAATTCCCTGTGCCCAAGATAACTGAGTTTCAATGTTTTAGTTTCCTGCCTTCCCTCCTCAGAAGAAGAGGTTGGGACATGTAGTTTGAGCAACCATATCTGTCATCTTGATTAGATGAATCCAAAGGGATGTCTAAAAAATATTGAAAATACCCCAAAAAGGCTTGGGAGAGATTGAAGATTTATAGCATGTGGAAAAAAGATCATATGGCATGAGAATCTACAATGAATAAATGAGGGTGTAACCAAATGTTTTTCCAAGATTAGATCCTTCGTGCTTAGGAGAAGAGATATGTCAATGTCCTAGATAAAAGTAACAAGCTACACCTATGTGTTTTGGTGATTAAGGTGAAGAGTAGTCTGATGAACCAAATGAAAGATATGTATTCAACTCAAGGGACCTCCAGGAGAAAGGTTCATGGGATGGAATGATTTTGCATTTCTCCCATTCTGAAGAAAGTTAGTATAGAGGGCAGAAGTAGCCATGACCCTGACTTCATTTTTGATTTGGGCACATGGTAGAGTTTTAGGCCCTTGAACATTTTGGGCCTCTTTGAAGAATTTCCCCACTTACCTTCTGGTGGGCATGGTGCTTGAAGTCCCCAGGGCCCAGATGTCTAATTTTATAAAGAATATTTATGCCACATGGAGGCACTTAGGCATTTGTCAGCTTTGGGACCTTTTTGGAAATTACTTCACTTACTTTTATGGATATTTTACAAAGGGTCCATGAAATCCCAAGTGCCCATATTTTTGCAAAATAAGAATCATTGTAAGTGGTGTCCTTGGTATCAAATGAACTTGAGACTTCTTGCCCCGCAACACCAGAGGATCATAACAAGTGAAAAGATGAAAAATTCCCTAAGTACCTAAAAAGAATGTTTTAAATATATTATTCACTTATATTTTACCATGTATTATAAAAGGAAGGTCACTTGGCACACAAGGGAAGGCCTTATGTTTTCCCTCTATTTTTCAAATGAGGCTCAAGTAATTAATGGGGTAGGTGTTGATTAGCCACCTCATCTTGGAGCATTATTAGTAACCCTATTTCTAAAATTCAAGGGATTATAATTAAATGTTGTCTTTCATTTGAACTCACCCTTCACATTTAGAGCCAAATATTTGTGCTTCTAAGTGACTAAGTGTGCTAGAGTGAAGAACAACACGAATATAGTGAATCGGAGTATGAGTCTCAAAAAATCTCCATTTCCACTTGTGTTCATCTTTTAATAACACTAGTAAGTGTTTGGAAAACTTGTTATATAGTGTTTCAAGAGGCAATTGAGATCTCAGTAGAGAAGTCTTTTAGTGCAAAGAAGTTTATTTGTAAGTTAATACAGTAACAAGAGACTTAAAAAAAGATGATAGCTTCTTCAACAACATCTAAGGGAAACATCATATTAGTTTTGGACTCAATCACGGATACTGATGTCATGGATTTGGATTTTGAGGCCCTATTGATCACAAAAAGCATCATCTCCCAAGATGATCACAAAAAGCCTAGAGAGTACCAGTTGGTAATAAAGCATTGAATCTTGATGTTCAAGGAAGGTATCTTTGATCTAAAATGAGAAGAGTAGTCTCTCAAGACTGTAAACAAGGAGATAGATACCTCCCTCAAAAATATGGTGAAATTGGATGGTGAAAGTAACATGATGAAGGAGGCATTGGATAATGCCCTAAAAAACCTCATCAATGCACCCCAAGGAACTTTTGATATCTAGAAGATCAGGGCACTGGTTACACTAGAGAAATATTATGATCAATTCAATATGATGGTTAGAAAAAATTAGGTCATAATCTAGAAGATTATCGACTAGCTTGAAGAATAAAGCATCAAGTTCAAATATCAGGTAGGCCCAGACTAGAAGATCCTTGCCACGATGATTGAGGGATACACAAAATACAAGAACAATTTGGCAATAGACATAGTCATCAATGTGGATTCTGCATCATGACTAGATACCCCTAACTTCTTTCCCAAAATAGAATCATTCCATACCTCCCTTTCTCTTCTTGTCCTTTTCTCCCTTTTTGTCCCTTTTTCTCTATTCCCATTGAGAAACCATTGTACTTTTCTTGATAGTAGCACATCCCTTTCAGGTTTGTTTTGTTTAAGAAAGGGGCATCTTTATTTCTTTGCACAAGTGGACAAAGTTTTGTTTTGTCCCTTATGAGTTTATTTTATGTGTATATAACTATAAATATTCTACATAATCATAAATATTCTTTTATAGTGGGGAATCATACCTTTCATCATCATGAGAGAATAACTGCAACTCTAAGGAATCAAGTTCATTAGAACTAACCCTAGGCCCATGAAGGAATATTCTAGCTAGGGTATCTTTATAGAAGTGTGGCTATGAAATTATATAAGTAAAGGGGGTTTGTCCCTTTATAGAGGTCAATTAATTTTTGGGTACATAGCTATATCTGATGAGAGTTCTTCCCATGTAATTTTTTGATGCCAAATTAATTCCTCTTGTAAAATCATTGGCAAGCTTTGAGAGCATTAAAAATGTCTCCCTTATTACAAAAATGTTTTGCATGGTGTTTTGATATGTAATTTTCAAGATACATTGTAATCAACTTTGATTTAGTTAATATATGAAGTCCACTCATGGTTTGTTGTTTCTTCCTATTGTTGAAATACAATGTTATGTTTTACATGCATATTGGATTGGTTATCTGATCTGTGCCTCTTCATGGTAGTCATTTAGGGTTCGAATCTAGAATATAAAATCCTTTTCATTTTGATATGCGAAAATAGGGAATTTATAGCCTTCTTAAGGGTAGTCCTAGATTTATGTATTCAATTGTTAGGAGATTTTGAATAGTTATTTTTAGAGTTGTAGATAAATTAAAGGAACATTTATGCATGATTTCATCTTATTTGTTTTTAAATAGAAAGCATTTATTAAGTTAATATAACATAGCTATTAACATCTCCATACTCATTTACTAATCATCCACATCCTTATTCATATATCAGATTAACTTGGTTTTGCCCCATCTTTCCCTACATATAACATGCCTTTTACATATCTAAAGTGTTATTTGACTATAGATGTATAAACATTGTGTATTTAGCATGTGTTTTCTCTTTGTACTTTAAAGCCCAGTATTGCAATCTCTTATTCAGCCCCTGTATTATGAAAATTATTTATGGATGAAAGTTATAATCACATATTCATATCTATCTTTAGTATCTTGTGCCTAGATTAGAACATTTTCCTGTTTTATGTGACAACCCTTCTCAAGTGAAGTGAGCAAGTTTGGTTATGTTCTAGTTGGATATGTGCTCTTTTGTGTTAATAACCCCCATGGAGGCTAAATTTTATAATCTCTCCATGTGAGCTAGCTACCCCATAGGTTCTCTCACCCTAGTTTAGATAGAGATAGAAGTATCAGGGAACTAAACATACCCTTTGTATGTTTCCCTCAGTCATTTTCTCCAATCTGGTCCATTTTTTATGCCAAACCCTCCCCTAGCTACAATGACACTCTAATGGGTTTCTCATCACTATTTACCATTTCTTTCAAAGTAAATAAAGCCAAATTAGGGAGGGTGTACAATTGAGAACCAACAATACACATAGTCATCAACCTTCTCTACTCTATAACCCATCCACTAGGCACTCACCCTTTATTCTTTTCTTCACTCTTCAACTCTTACAACCACCTCTTCTTCCAGTCTCTCAAGTCTATTCCACAAACCTACAAACTATCACATTTGGTTTCACCTTTTATATATTTTTCATGATTATTATGATCATAACCTTCCTTATTAGTCATAACACATGCCTTCACCTTTAAGGCATCTAACATGGGTTACCTTTAAGTACAACCATCTTTTAGATAGGCCTATGTCACATTTTAGGTCCTATGAAGACCAATTCACCTCTTTGACACTTATTTGAGTAAAATTAGAACACAAAAAAACTTTAAAATACATGGACCCATACACATAATCTATGGGTACTCCTTAAGTGATAACAACCATCACAACACCCTTCTATTAAATCTCAATTTGCTCAAACAACATTCTATGCACATAGCCACCATGAACGAACACATAGTTATGTTCTAAGTATTTGATCATATTGAATATTATTAATAAAACCTTCATAATCTACATATATGGTCATCATGGAGTCTAAAATACTCTCTGATAGTTATCTCATCTTGAAACATCGAAATGCCATTAAAAATAACTCTATTACCCCTCTCAGGTTACTTGCAGAGCATGAATGAAAACATAGTAAAGTTTGAAGATTAATAACAATACATATATAAATAATTAGACCTTAAAATTAATATTTAAAAATGAATCTTGAATTAATCTAAAAATTTTATTTTAACTACAACATCAAACTATGAATAGATTGAAAGTTATGGCTCAAAAACCAAGCACTGGTCTTTCCTTTGTTAAATTAAAATATTTAAATCCAAATAGTCATTATTAAAACTCAGTCACCTAGGACACATCTCATTCTATTCACTCAGCTCAATAAACTCATACCATTGATCTTATTCATATTTAGCTCAAACTTTAACTTAAAGTGCTCCACTATCCAAAAGTTAAACCTCGAACATGTTGACCTCATCTCGTGCACCCTTATAATATTAACCAAATGCACACCATCGCTCTCTATGGATTAACTAAGTATTTATTTTTCAGCACTCATCATTGATCTAAGATATAAGATCCCATGATCATGCCACTTGGCAGCCTCACAAACATTCTAAACATTTGACTCGTTGACTTTTCTAGCACCGTTGATCTTCCTCAGTATGAACCACCGCTCACCGTTGATTTTCTATTAGACTAGTGAGCTTGTGACACTTGTCACCAGTGCATGCAACCTTTTACATGTTTAATTCATATGTACCATTGATCTCATTATGTACGATTAAGCATTAATTGTTGAATCTTCTATACCAATGACCTCAAACTTCAACATGATTAAACTTGACGGTCTCTAACCCATCATAGTCAGCTAAAACAACTTTGAAGCTTTATAACTTGTGTTAGAGATCACTTCAAGACTTCAAATTTCTAGGTTAACTTATTGGAACTATATAAAACATCTCCATATTTTCATGATGTGCTATGAAAATCTGGCCAAGTATAGGAAATTAGTGAACTTCTATTTGAGAGGCCAAATTCATACCCACATATCTTTAGCTACGCTCAACATCATGACCTGAAATTTAAACCACAATAACTTGGGACTAATTTTATTAAACTCATATAATAAATTCCCCTTGAATCATCCATACATGGTAATGGTGATTTCATCAAATTGTCTACTCAAATTTTTCTACCATTAGACCCAAAATGTCTAGATGAAAACTATGAACTACTAGACGAAATACAATCATGAACACAAGCATTCAAATCATATAAGACATCTTATGGGACCTCTTTCATATCCTAAAATCACCATAATCATACTAAACATCCCTAACCATTTCAAAATTAAAGATCAACTAGGCCTACTTCACCATAACCATTTCACCTCTTGATCATGTTCAAATCTTCACACACCATGAAGAACCACCACACAGGCTTATTGGCCTTCTCTCTCAAGCCACCCCAAAGACCACCAATATAATTTAATTCCACTCATAAAATAGGAAACATAATATAAACCAACCTAATAAATCACCTTAAAACACTCATGCCTTGCTCTTCTTGATAAATTGATCAAAAACATCAAATCTTCACACTAGGCTTGTCTAGACTCCTTATAGCCCTACCTAGAACTTGAAAAGCCCACAAATTTTAGTAGACATATTTTCAAGACCTAAAATTAAAATATGGATCACTCTCATATTCCCCCTTATGCATACCAATTTTCATCACCTAACTCATCCTATACAACATACTTCCTTCACAAACCTACTAGCCAATTAGGCCTCCATCTTGACAAAATCATGAATAATTTGAAAACCAAAAACATTTAGATCTATGTGAAACTTAATTTGACAAACCATTTGCCCCATGTAACCTATTAATAATCATAAGACCTCAACTCATAAGTCAAATCACATTTCTAGAATATCCCAAATTCTAAAATCTCAAAATAAACAAGGTCAACAAACCTCCTTCCGATCAACGCCCACCTCTAAAACTTATTGCACACCTGGATACAACCATCACAAACTTCTGGACCAATATTTTATCCTTCACACCTTTAGGAACCTTGACTTCCTAAACCATGGCTTTGATCTATAACAAGAAAGATAAACCCGAGAGCACACAAAAAACTTTAAAAGGCATAAATAGGATCATCAAGACATAAAACCATTGGAACACATCATAAAGAAGTGCATAGACCTTTTTGAGCACCAAAATCTTTTTAACATTCCATCAATCTCATTATTCCACCTCAAAACCTTCAATCTGACCCTATAGACTACTCCAACTTTAGGATCAAAGTCCTTGAATACACCTTGAACACACATACTTACTTCTCCATAAAAAATATGTCTCCTAAGAAGCATAGGCAAAGACACCCTACTTCACATGGTTCCTTAGAACAATGTGAAGCTAGGAGTTTCCCACAACTCTTCATATTTCTTCTCCTCCTTGGTCATCTGATACTAATAGTTCTTATTCTTCTTCTTTTTCTTAGGCTTAAGAGAAACAAATTACTCATCTAATGCAACATTCTCATTCTATTCTAAGACTGTATTGATAATACACAGGGATAACATAGATTCATGACATATCTTTTCATTTGAATAATCTTCCTTGTAGTTCAGAACCTCATCACAAGGTATTGACAACTGATGTTCTTTGCATGAAATTTTCTCAACAATAATAGAATGTTCACTTGAATCCATACGCACCTTAGAACTAGCCTCAACTAGAACCTTGGTCTTCTCCTTGAACTTGGTCTCTTCATTCACAAAATGAGCAAACAATGAGATCCCTTGGCACTCCTCAACTTCTATAGCATTTTCCACTAGGGAAAATAAATTATTAGACCTATAGACTCATCATGACTCATACTTACCACCTTTAGTTTATGTGAGTTAACTTGCCTTATTTCTTAAACTTAAAGAATCTAGCAATGTGTCCTCTCTATTGATAGTTAAAGCACACTATACCTCTTACAAGAAGCTTATCCTACCTTTTCTGATTAAAAAAAATCTTGAAATATGTCCATTCTTTTGAAAATTGAAACAAACTACTCCTTTTGAAGAAGACTCACTATTATAGTTCCATGCAAACTCATTTCTAACAGGTCTTATGCATTCTCTAGCTCTATGCCTAAACTGATTACATGTGTAACAATAACCATTAAAAATTGCATACCTCATGGAATTTGGTTGTCTAATCTAATTTGTCTTCACTCTACCAACATCTTCATTCCTTGACTAATTATTGACCTTCAAGGTCTAATTTACATTAATCTTCATCTTGTTTTGAGTTGTATTTTTTGGCTCTTCTTTGTATCCAAGACTAGTTATATCATTTGCATGCTTTTAAACACTCAGAATATTGTCTAGATCACTTGAACTCTTTTCAAATCTCATACATGACTGCATCTTACTAGATGTTTTCTCCAACTTAGCTTTTAGTGACTCATTTTCAATTACATACCTTAAACATTTATCTTCTTTAGCTTTCAAGCTTGTAAATAGGATTGACAATTGAGAACTAAGATGTTTGACTATATCTTCATGTTTCTTGGTGTTTTCATTCATTCTTGCCTCAAACACATTGAAATGATCTTCATAGTCCTTGATTTCAAACTTCATATTCTTATTAATCTTCTTCTCAATCTTTAGTTCTTCAATAGAATTCATCAATTCAGTCTCATAGTCCACTTCATCTTTATCATCATCTGAATCATTCCAAGTAGACTCCTTTTTATATGAGTAACTTCCTTCCTTCATTATGAAGAGGTCTTCATCTTCAATAATACCATCATCTTCATGATCGTACTCCAAATCACTATCTTCACTCTCATCTGATGAGCTGCAATCTTATTTGGTATAAAGACTCTTCTTGTCCTTGAAGTACTTCTTGTTTTTGTCAAACCTTTTGAATCCCTTCTTGCTTTTATTAGGCCTGAATGATCTCTTTCCATCATCATGACCTTGACCATGCTTTTCATCATCATTCTTCTTATGCTTATGAGGGAACTTCTTATAAAAATGTCCTACTTATCCACAATTGAAGCATTTGAAGGTTAGCTTACCCTTATAATTGCCTAACCCTATTTTCAATTTCCTTGTAAACAAATTAATTAGTTCATCTTCATCAATATCAGATGTTTCATCCTCCTTGAGTTTCTTACCTTGGAACTTATTCTTTGGCTTCATTTTTGTCTTGAATGTTACTTCCTTCTTTGGTGGTTTATCATCATAGACTCTCATCTCATAGGTGATAAGAATGCCATGCAAATCATCCATCTTCAGCTGAGTAAGATCATGACTTTATTCTACAATGGATACTTTAGATTCAAACTTGAGAGAGAGATATCTTAGTACCTTTTGAAATACATTAGCTTCTTCAAACTTCTCTCTAAGACCTCTGATGATGTTTACAATGTAATCAACTCTTTGCAGAAATGATTTCATAGAATCTTCTTCCTTCATCTTAAGACTCTCAAATTATCTTCGGTGAGTATGCAACTTTTCCAATTTAACCTTTGAATCTCCTTCATAAATAGTCTTCAATTTATCCCACATTTCCTTGGTATATATGCAATAGATTACCTTGGTGTATTCAATTTCTAAAAGACCATAAGTGATAGCATTCATTTCCTTCGAATTATTCTCAAATAACTTCTTATTTAAAACACTAGATAGAGGAATAGTAGGTGCATAATAACCATCCATAACATATTACCAAGTTTCAAATCCTAGGGACACGATGTAGGTCCTCATCCTTGCATTCTAAAAAGCATAATTGGATCTATTGAACATCGATGATTACTTAGTGAAAAAACCTCCTTGCATTTGATGGCTACTTATATTATACTTTGGATCTCTTTCAAGTTTTCAAGACTTTACCAAAAGACGTGCTTTGATACCAATTGTTAGAGGTACAATCACTAAGAGGGGGGGTGAATCAATGATTCAAGATATTTTGACTTCAATCACAATCCTTTCAAACCCTTATTCAATTACCACAAGCATTCATAGAATATACAAGTCATTCATAACAATGAATAATAGATAATGTAAGATCATACACACAACATAAGATCTATGTGGGAAACCCTCTTGGAGAGTAAAACTCACTCTCAAGCCTAAAAACAAATGGACTACTTGTCCTATAAGATGATAAAAAAACATGAGACTAGTCAAGTCTTTCTGACCAAAATTTAGTGAAACACTTATTTCGCAAGGAGCACCTACCCCTAGATGATTAAATCCTTCTGACCACCTATTGGTCAAGTCCTTCTAACTTACTTTAGTGAAATACCTATTTCAGAAGGAGCACATGCCCCTAAGATGATCAAGTCCTTTTGACCACTTGTTGGTCAATTCCTTCTAACCTAGATGTTAAGCACACACCCAACACCTATGAAGTGAACATCTCCTGATCACTAATTTCCTACCAATATAATGGAGATACAATGTATATCAGCCCCCTTCACTTCTTCACATAGCCACAAACATCCAAAACCACATTTCAGATCACTCTACACTTCTTAGTAATAACTCTATCATAACCTCAAAAACATGACCAAATGGTCATACACACAATCCACACTCTATTTTGCCTCTCAAATCAATCACCAATCTTACATAGACATCATCTATCCTTTGCTCACACTCAAGGAATCCAAAACATCCTTTTGGATCACTCTAGATCTCTTCACTCATCCTCAATCTTAAAGCCTACAAGATCACTATTTTTGACATCAAAAATATAACCTATAGATCATACACATAGTCATCAACCTTCTCTACTCTATAATCCATCCACTAGGCACACATCCTTTCTTCTTTCCTTCACTCTTCAACTCTTACAACCACCTCTTCTTCCAAGTCTCTCAAGTCTATTCCACAAGCCTAAAAACTATCACATTTGGTTTCACCTTTTATATATTTTTCATGATTATTATGATCATAACCTTCCTTGTTATCCAAAACACATGCCTTTACCTTTAAGGCATCTAACAAGGGTCACCTTTAAGCACAATCCTCTTTTAGATAGGCCTAAGTCACCTTTTAGGTCCTATGAAGACCTATTCACCTCTTTGACACTTCTCCAAGCAAATTAAAAACACAATAACACTTTTAAATACATTTACCCATGCCAAAAAATATATAGGTCCTCCTTAAATGATAATAACCATCACAATACCCTTATGTTAAAGCTCAATTTACTCAAACAACATTTTGTGCACACAACCACCATGAACAAACACATGGTTACCTTATAAGTATTTGATCAAACTAAATATGATTGATCAAACCTTCATAATCCACATAAATGGTACTCATAGAGTCTAAAACATTCTTTGATAGTTATCTCATCTTAAAACATCAAGAACAACTCTATTACCCCTCTCGAGTTACTTGCAGAGCATGAACAAGCATAATCAACTTTAGAGATCCATAAATTTAAATATAAAAAAAATTAGACCTTAAAATGAATATTTATAGATTTACCTTGAATTCCTTTACAACTTTTATTTTTACTACAACATTAAATTATGCATAGATCGAAAGTTATGGCTCAAAAAACCAAGCACTGGTCTTTCCTTCATTAAATTCAAATATTTAAATCCAAATGGTTACAATTAAACCTCACTCACTTAGAACACATCTCATGATCTTCACTCACCTTGATCAACTCATACCATAGATATTATTCATAAGTATATTAAACTTTAACTCATAGTGTTCCACTGTGAAAACATTAAACCTCAAACATGTTGACCTCATCTCGTGCACCCTTACAATATTGACCAGATATGTACCATCGATCTATGCAGATTAACCAAGTATTTATCTTTTAGCACTCACCATTAATCTAAACTCTAATATCCCATGATTTTTCCACTTAAAAACTTCATGTTCCTTCTACACATTTGACTCATTTAATTTTCTCGTGCCATTGATCTTCATTAGTATGAACCACCGCTCATCGTTGATCTTCTGTCAAACTAGTGAGCTTATGACACTTATCACCAACATGTGCAACCTTTGACATGTTGAATTCATATGCACCATTGATATAAATATTTTTAATTAAGAACTCACTATTGGATATTTTAGACCAATGACCTTAGAATTCAATATGATTAAACTTGACGGTCTCTGGCCCATCACAGTCTGCTAGAGCAACTTTGAAGGTTTATAACTTGTGCTAGAAATCACTTCAAGAATCCAAATTTATAGGGTACCTTCTTGGAAATATAGAAAAAATATCTTTGAAAAATTTTCACCTTAGTTTACTCTTTGATTACTCGTATTAAATTCACAAACTTTTTGGTTCATTCATTTCTACATGACATGTAGTGACGGTCTAGCTAAGTATAGGAACTTAGTGAACTTTTGTCTGAGAGGCCAACTTTGCACCCACATATATTTAGCTACGCTCAACCTCATGACCTAAAATTTAAACCATAATAACTTGGGAATACTTTTATTAAACTCATATGACCACTCCCCCTAACTCATCCATACATGGAAATGGTGATGTCATCAAATTACCTACTTAGATTTTTTTACCACTAAACCCAAAATATCTAAATGAAAAGTATGAACTACCAAATGAAATCCAATCATGAACACAAGAATTAAAATCATATAATACCTCTTATGGGACCTCTTTCATAGCCTCAAATCATCATACTTATCCCTAAACATCCTAAACTATGTCAAAACTGAATATCAACCAAGCCTACTGTATACACATAATATTTTCAAAAAAATTACTAATTACTGACACTTCGTATCTTGCAAGAACCTATCAAGTCTCAATCTCTCTGAGTGCATGCCTTAAGGGGTGCACCAAGAAAGGGGTGGGCAGACCATCAATGCTTTTTTAAGGTTGTTGTTCTTTTTACCACTTCTCATCCACACACTAGCTTCCTAAAACCATGAACCCTAAGTGTATTCTTCTCTTTCCTATCTGTTCCAGTCATTGTCATGCTTTATTCCTTCATTTATTTCCTTGTTACCCTTTTGAATTTTTTATTACACTATGTCAACCTGGTTGACCTAGTGTATTATGGGGTCACTTTAGCTATTTTGACTTGTTAGCATCCTGGTCGACCTAACACAAACCTAATTAGTTAGCTTTTAAATGTACTAGGTTGACCCGATCGACCTAGTATAGTTGACATGTCCAAATGAGTTTTAGGAAAAATACTACTGTATACAAGGTCATTTCCTACCATTTAAGAGAAGATAATAATTAAGCAAATAAATGTGAAGGAACATCTGCTTATTGACCATTGTACTTGAGGAATAAAGCTTTAGGGTTCAATACTTTCTTTAGAGCTCCAATCTTGTCTTGTGGAGAAGTATTTTGGATGCTTAGGTAGTTCATGTATCCAAGAGTTGATTTATCTTGGTTATCCTTAAAATCCAAAATAATCTCTTTCAAATCACCTTGGCCAAGGGAGAGATTGAGACTCGACAGGTTCATCTTCAAAGGTAAGTATTCCTAACTTTATTTATCCTTTGTAAGAGTAGATAGATAATGTAGTATGTATTCTTCTCTTTCATGTATTAGGATTTTGTATACATTGATGTGAGTTTATGTCTCCTAAGCATGTTTAGTTTATTTATTATTTATTTATTTTATTCTAACCCCCACTTTATGCCACAAGCTTTGGTGCATACTAGATTAGTTTACTTTTCTTATTATTAGAATAGTTTAATTTTTTATTTATTACATAAGTGAACATCAAATCATAGGAATATTTTAAGGTTTATGTGTGATTGTGTTAGACTATAGTCTTTGGAACCCTTCCTATCATGATGTGTTGTGAAAAGTGATACAAGTGATCCCCTAATTGAGTCTAGCAGATCCTCATATTGGTCATGCTCCCTTCTAACAAGTGTATCCCCAATAAGAAGTGTAGGTGTGTTCTATCTTATATGACCTGGGATTAATTCATACACATCATGAAATTATGATTGCATACACCTACTTCAATCATACTGGAACAAGCACATATCACACTTTATCATTGATACTTAGACTATCAAGACACTTCATCCACTCACCTGGACACCTCCATGACATCAGTGGAAACTCTCCAACAATATGTATTTTGGTGTATGAGGTACCTTATTATGAATGAGTATGATAAATTTAAAATCTAATGTGTTATTGTTTATTGATATTTGCATGTAATATTTTTTATGTGCTACTATAGATCAATATTTATTAATACATGTTAAACACTTAATTTTTTGTTAGCAGATGCCTCTATAATGTTTTATCAATCACTAAATTAAGAAGACTTGGCAATATATCTGCAAATCAAGTGAGTATTTTAGCACAAGGCTTAAGTGATAAACAAATGTAGGCAACGTGGTTTTTTTCAATAGTGTAATTGTCTCAGGATAATTTAGGGGCATGGTAAAAATAAATCCCAACATTTTAATTTTGATTGTAGGACTTGTTTAATTATTTGATGGATATATGATGTGTTAAATTCTTGAAAGGATATCTTTGTAATGATCGAATGTCCATTTAAACAATAAAAGTTGGAGTTTGAAAAGAAATATACTATTATAATAGGTATAAATCCAAGAAAATTGATAAAAAAATGTGATTAATGATCCATTATGAGTAATGTTTGATTAGTCAAAGATAAAAATGCAAGTCAAGGTCTAAAATTTTTAATTTATCTGATATCAAACTTTATTTTAAAAATAAACCCTATTTTTTAAAATGACATAACACAAAAAATTGATGCATAGAGTATTTTCAATCTATAAATATTCAAAATATATACTACAAGCCTGAAATATCATAAATTCAAAACTATCTTTAGTATATTTTAAAGACTTCCATACTACTTTGTATAAAATAAATCATCAAGAATGCAAAAAGCATCATACTATTTGAAAATATAACTTTGTGAAAATTGGTTTTGAATTCTATAAGAGACTATTTTAAATGATACTATACAAGATGTAAAAATAAAAAATGAGTAATTTAAACATTGATGAGTTTAGTAACCTTATCGTCATGATCTAAAATGGAACCAAACATTAAAAGAGGTGAATATCCTTGACCAACAAGAAAAGGAGTTTGCATCAGATCAAAACATTGAACTTCCATAAAAATCAAATCAAGTCAACAAAACCCCAACATTTTGAAACCTACATTCAGAACTGGGCTTCTATCTTATCTTGTAAACAATAATTATGTGAATAAAAGCCTTTATAGTGTGATAAAAAAAAGACACATTCATTCAAAAACATTATTGTACAAAGACATCCATGTTAGTCTGTGTAGTATGCAGGATATTAAGAAAAGTCAACATCTCTATTTTCTAGTGGCTACCTATCAAATACTTGACCAAGCACAAACCAACAAAATAAATTGGTAATGGAATAAAAGTATATAAAAGAAGACGTCATTTCTTGTATTCCTATAAACTTCATTATCTTCCTCCAATAGTACTCTAGACAAAAATGTACAAGAAAACAATATGAAATAGGAATCAAAAAAAAAACCTTGTGCCCATGCTATTATTACAACTAGAGCCTGCCATGATTGTGAGAAAATAAATGGGCTTGGGAAAAAATAGAGGGTGTGTTAATATGCAATAGTATGTTGATGACATTGATTAAGTCATGCATCATGCCTACATATTTAACATATTCAACCTAGTGAACCTTTTTTTTGGTAAGAAGGAAATGATTTTTGGACATACATGGTACTAACTCTCTCTGATTCTATACAATTGTCAAGGCTTAACAATGTTATGCATGCATGCTTTCATTGAAATGTAAAAATTACTAATCTCTCACTCCCAAAAACATTGTGTCACAATAAGTTCATAATTTTTTAGAAAATTATCCCTAAATCCTTCAAAATGGTTTTATGAATTATCATTAATACTGCAAAGATATGGTTACCTACAAGGATAATAGGGTAGAACTGGTTCTTAAGCCCTCTGCTTGCTGAGATTCATAGTCCTCTCATGATCAAATATTTAAATATGGAGGTAAAAGATAAGATGAGGATGAAATATTTGAACAAGGAGGAAATAGGGGAGAGGGGCATTTTTATGTGGGATTTTTCATAAGCACACCTACTGCACTATCGACATGGATGATCACATTAATGTCTATGAGTATTCATGTGTATGGGCCATGTTAGATGAGATACATGGATAATAAAATATTGTGATGGTGATAATTTATCTTAGTTGTTATTTATTTGGTGGTGTAGTTAGCTGGCAGTGCAACATTAGCTTTGATAGTTTAGCAATGGAGGCAGTTAGTTGGCAATGCAATCGAGTCAATTTTTAATTTGAAAAATAAAAAATGGCTAGTAATACCTTCATGATGACCACCTTCGATTAATATTAGTTATTTCAAGAATTATTTGAGGTTTCCATAATTTTTCATGTTCCAATAAGGTCTTATAATCATTTTTTAGGTCATAAAGTCATATTAGCCCTTGTTAAGGCCTACTTGATGACTTAAGGCATTAAAAGGTGTTTATCAATGCAAAAAAATATTTAAAAGGTCTTAAAATCATTTCATTAGAACATGAAAAGGTTTAAACATTCCAAACAAGAGCCTAACAGTTATTTAAAAGGTTTGAAACTTCTTTGCAATCCCTAAGTTTCGTACATCTTGCTAAAAACATCTTTAACTTTAAGTTTCCCCTCCTATCTGGCCTCCTTGTGGACTCTTTCAACTTACAATGTAGTAATATTTATTTCACAAGACCATGAACCATTTTCATAATGATTTCTCAGACTATTTTCTCCTTTCATCTAAAAGTGTCATATCAAGAACATTTATAGGTCTTTAAGCATGGACATTATCAATGTTATCAAGTTCTTGAGCATAGTTTCCATGTTACAGGACTAAGACAAAGCAGGTAGAGGTTTCATGATCAAATCTCCTTCAAAATCTTTATATAATGAAGTTTTTAGGTTATGTGATGAGCCAATAACCATACATGTTTTTTGGAGATCTATGAGAGCCTTATTAAACATTAAATGGAGTTAAAGCAACCTTGAGAAGATAAAGAACATGTTTTCATGAGATTTCAAGGTATCCAAGCTTGTTTCCAAGATGATCATGAGGATTTTCTTGAGAAAACAAAGTTTTAGAAGCCAAAAAAGTAAGTTTGCAAAGATGTAACAAGTATGTAGGTACTTATCAAAGAGCTTAAACATGAATTAGGGTTTGAGAAAGAAGTGAAGAGTCCTTAAAACCATTCATGAATGTTCCAAGGCATTAAAGGAAGGATAATGTTGTTATGAGCTATATAAAAAGTTGAAAAGCAAATATGTAGGTGTGTGAGTAAGTCTACAGGATCTTATTGAGGATCTAGAGTAGATAATTGGGATCAAAGAAGATCAAAAGGATATTGAAGATCATTAATGATGACTTATAAGTCTTTAAAGAGAAAATATGAGGTATTTAAGCTAAAATAAACACCATGTTTATAGATTTTTTAAATAAAAACTAGTCACATTCTTTCATTCTTATCCTCATGCATGGTATGGAGGGAGTTTTGCAAAACTCTAAGTGGTGATGTATCCTTCAATGGTCTTAAAACTTCATAAGAATGGAGAAAGTACATAGATTTCCTACAAACCTCACAAAACCTTTACAAGCAGTCGATGACCATCTTAAAACCCTAAACCCATGAGTATACATTTTGATGGTTTTTCAGGATTGTAGAGGTAATAAACAAGTTTGTAGACCCCTTCTCTTACATCCAAAGTGACATAATAAATTTTTCAAGTTTTTATACATGTTTCTAAGGTTACATAGGGTCTTAGAGAAAGGTTAGAAGCATGTTTCCAATGTTTCAAGGTAGAAACAAGAAGCTTGGAGTGTCATTTACAAGTAAAAAAGTCTACATCAAGATAGACAAAAGTTTTTCAAGCTCTTAAGACCTAAATTACAATTAGGAAATATAATTATTACAAATTTTCCATAATTGATCTATAACAATGCAAAATATTCTCAAGAAGATATTGAAATAGAAACAAAAGGATATAAGTTTACAAAGAAAGGTTTCATAGTTTAAGAGTTCCTTAAAGAGAACCTACAAGACTGTAATAGAGATCCACAGGTTTCTGATGGATATAATTCTAGGATAGGGTCAATAAGATATTTATATGATCTCAAACCCTTCAAATAAGTATGCAAAGGAGTTCACAAGGTTTCCATGACATATAGGGTGAGAAGACAATGTTCTCAAGCATGATATAGGAGATTTATAGGTCCACAATGAAGTTATAGATGCAAGTATACAAATACCCATGGTTTTATGTGACTATAATGCCAAGATAAAAGGTTATCAAGCTCTAAAAAACATTCATACAAGCATTTAAAGGAAGTTCAAGTAGGATCTAAAGCTCTTAACCATGTTTCCAAGGTTGAAGGCCTATAGTAAGGTTTTTTGATGATTCAAGGTTAAGTAGGTTCTAAAGCAAGAAAAAAAAGTTCTAAATTAGTATATAGACATACTAATTGGTCTATAGATAGGTTTCCCATGTTTCATGATGATGTAAGGTCAAAATAAGGTAACATGGCCTTAACATGACCTCAAGACCTAGCCTACAAGCCTGCAACATGTGTTCCATGGCCTTTTTGGTAATATAAAGGCATAAAACAAGGATTTTCATCATCTCAAATACCATAATATAGGTCTATAGGCAGAGTTAGAAAATATTCAAAGCATGATCTAACCACATTGAGAGGAAAAGTAGGGTTTTTTTTAAGGTTTTTTAAATTCAGAAAGAAAACAAAGGTTTTAAACCTTATCAAGGTCTATAACATAGTTATAAGGTTCTAGATAAGAGTTTTCAACCATACTCTAGAGTAATACAAGTTTGTAGGTAAAGAGACAAGGCCTCTATGATATAAAGAAGCATATAACCTTTCAATGCAAGGTTTCATGGTTTTTAAGATCCTTCAAGAGCACCTACATGCCTGCAACATGTTTCCATGGTTTTCTTGATGATGATAAGTCAAGATAAAGGATTTATAGAGTTTATTGAGCATGATCAATAAAATTATTAGGTATGATCATGATTAATGCCAAAATGTTTCAACAGTCCATGGAATTAGTTAGAGATGTTTTATAGAAAAAATTGTGTGTATGTTTTTTGTTTGACATTTCAGTTCATACTACATGAACCATCAACAGGGAATGAGACTGAATTGAAAATGATCTAAGATCTTCTAAGAGATTTAACAATAAGGTAACTAAGATACAAACCTATTTACAAGTCTATAAGTTAAGTATGTAAAAATTCATGATCTTAGGACTTTCATACGAGTCTACAAATAAATATTTCAAGGGTTTCATGGTCTCAAGACCCTATAACAAGATTACAAACAAAGTTTTCATGGTCTAAAAAATATTTAAGGGTGAAAATATAGGTCTAAATCATTCCTATAAGGTTTCCATGAATACATGACATTAAAGCAGGCCTACAAGTAGATTTCAAAGGTTTCATAACTCCAAGACATAAGTAGGACATCTGTAATAGGGTTCTTGCAAGGCTATTGATTATCAAAGATGAAAAGTATAGGTTTAAATAATATACAAGTATGAAAAAACCTTAAACAAGTCTCTAAAGACTGAAATAAGTCTTCCTTAGACTAATGAATAGTTTAAGTTGGTTGAAGAGAATGAACAAAACATGGTAAATAACTAGAGATAGGGTCCTTAAGAAGTTTAACATTCTCAAAGTAATTTCAAAGGCTCTAAGTGGGTGAGCTATGTCATTTGAGGCCTTTTTATTTTAAAATATTTAACAAGGGATTTAACCCTGGAGAATAAGTCAAAAATCAAATATTTTCCTTTCAACTAGGCATGCTTAAGAGGAAAGTGGTGAGTTTAGAGCACTTCTAGACAAGAAGACTAGGTATATTTCAAGAATATAACAACATGGGGTGAGTTTTGACCAAATATATCATGGTAAATGCCTTCCAAGAGACAAATGGAGTAATAATAGGGTGGTTTTTCCTCTACTTTGCCTAATTGGTCTCTTTCTCCTACATATGCATGAATTGATGAATGTAGTTGAGGAAGTTATTATGTCTCTTCTTCCCTCACTTCTTGTATTCAATATATATGACTAAAAAAGGACCTTTTAAGGATCCCTCTACTTTGGTGTGTAGCAAAATCCTACTCTTTTGAAGATTGTATACTATTTTTAGCCTTAAAATCAATAAAGAACCAAGATTATGTTTCTTTAAATTTCTTGCATTTTGTGTGTAATATTTAGATTGTTGATCTTTGCTTGTGGAAATATATTTTTCCTTTGTACTAGTGTCCAATCCTTCTCACCTTAATGTAAAAGTATATTCCTTTATAGGTTTTATGTTGAGTATAATCAAGATTATGTAAAATTAGATGTGGATTATCCCCATTTGAACCTTTTGAGGGTGAATTGTGGTCCCTTTTGATGTTGTGTTAGTCTTCTTACCTTCATGCAAATTACTTATGTGAGAGATGTGTGAGTTGAATATTGTGTATAATATTTATCATTTTTGAAGGTTGTCTTGTGTTGATTTAAATAGATTGAGAAGTTTTCTAAGCTTTGATGCATCATCACTTTGCATTTTAAGTTCACACCTATACATTTTCCATGAGAATAAGCTTAACAACTATAAATAAGTATTTTTAGTAGTGTTTTAGGCCTATAAATTGATCTTACATTAGGTGCACATAGTTTAGGTAGGATTTAACCTTTTCTAAAGATTCATCCCAAGGAGCCAAGGTCCCACACTCTAGGGAGGTTCCCATTATTGCACTAAATCAAACAATGATCAAGTGGGTACAAGATTCATGAGATAAAAAATTACATGGAAGGACAAGGTTATAACTGATGGTCTCAAAGATTTAATTGTATAATTTTAGAAAGACAATAGAAGAGTTTCACCCAATAAAAGAGATGTAGTGAAAAGAATAGTTGGTTCTCATAACCATGAACCATATTTTAAACATTTATTGGATATGAACAAAACACAAATGTACTTTTTTACAAAAATGTCCACAAATTTATATTATTCAAATATATTTTGAGATGGCCAAACCCTTTTATGTAAAAATAAATCACACATGCACCACTTGTTATAGGCAAGATGTTGATTTTTCAATGCACTATGATGTCTTTCACCATATACATTATAATTTTCAAACTAACAACATTTTTCAAGAGTGCAACATGGAAGTTCCACCAAAATCAGCAAGGGAATTTACTCCAACCATTTTTTTTGAAAGTTTAGATGGGTAATTTTTTAATAAAAAAACATGTTTGGATGAAAATTACAACATTTATAGTGGTTTGCCAAAATTAAAAAATTGTATCCATGAGGAAATTATAAGTTCAATTGGATAGGAATTAGTTGGCTTGAATAAATATAAATATGTGACATATCAATTAAAATATGACAAAGAATATAAAAGGTGAGAGCTTATTATAAAACAAATACCTATTTAAGAATTTATGGTTAAATTTACGAAGCAAATTATTTATGAGTATGCAAGATACATACAGAAATAAATGGTTGTATGAACATTTTAATTTAAGTAAGGAAACATTACCACTTTGTTCTATTGTTTCAATAATATACTTTAATAAGAATTAAAAATTCAAACCACAAAGGGAAGTTAATTCACATAATTGCAACTCAAATTAGGGTACCATATTCATACATATATCATTCATGCATGCACCTGATAGTACATGGTAAGATAAAAAATATTAAGGGAGCACCATTTCTATGTCAGTGATGATAGATCACATTGTATAAAGTCAATGCAAGGCTATTTTGAGATGTTTTATGGAAAGTTGACTGAGAGGAACATTAATTTCATTCAACATTATGATTGGTCAGACAATTACACATCATAATTCAAGAATGCATAAATGTTTTATTGATTGGTGAAGATGCATGTTACCACTGGTGTATAACATATTTGTAGTTTCATTAAGTCTATCCATGGAAAATGGGAGCATGACGATGATGGATCATGTGTAGAAAAAGTCATTACAAGAGATGAGTTAAAGTTTGAAGATGACCCTATTTTAAGTAATGCAAAAACCATTATTGAATGGTGTAAAGAGAAAATGGGCCATGGTTCTCAAAAAAATTCTAGTGTTCGTAGATATTTCTGGTTGATGGAGGAAGAATAATTAGATAAGTATGAGGATTGTATGGTCATAATAATATCATGTGAACTCCACTCATTTTGTATCTCAAATGTAGGTTTTTGGACTATTCATACAAGACACTTGGAATGTTTCTATTCTACATGCATGGACTTTATTTGGAATGAGTGTGAGTCATACAAGTGGGTAGATGAATGGAGTTGTAGACTTCTAATTCCAATCAACACATATAAGATTCCAACAACATTAAAACATAAAAATATGACATCATCATGTGACTTTGACCATGTATCTAGTCTAGTGCAATTAGGTTGTTTATTAATCATTATATACTATTTATTCTCATTATTTATCTTGACATTGTTAATATTGTTTTCTTGTGATACAAGGCATGTTTTTGTAGTCATTGCTAATGAAAACAAATATGGAACAAATTACTACTTATTTTAGTGTGTAGAGGAACAAAGAAATTGACTTCTTTATCGATAAATGAAGAAAACATTGACTATCCCACTGGGTCTGTGGCAGTCACTAGAACTTGGATTAAATGGTATCTTATAAAAAATTCAAATGTATGGTTGTTTCAAAACTATGAAACACATATAAATATAGTGCACTATTCAAATTTGGTTCTTGCAACAAATATTTAATTGCTCAAATATCATTGGAGATTATTAAACAAGATTCTATAGAAATTTCATGAGTCATAACATGAAGCTACTCTTGTTACTATCAAGATTACAGAAAATCCTAGTTGTTTGTTATATTGAAATACCAAGGTATGTTGAGTTCTCAAATGTAGATGTATTTAATTTTAGTAAATTTTATTGATTTTGTAGGTAGTCCATATAAATTTGATTTTTAATTACTAACAATTTTTTTATAGGTTAGTGGTGCAAAATAAGCTTCTACCTTCAGGTGGTTGGCACTATTAGTAAATAGTTTCATATTCTTGAAGTTAAGATAAACTTAATAAAATTACTCTACTATTACAAAAAAGGTGTTCTTGAAGCTAGAATGGGTAATCCTTCTCTCGATGAAGCATGATCATAGGTCAATAACCTAGTATTGGATGTTCCACCACCCTTGATTTGTTTATAGTGCTAGTTTCCTTCTATGAAGCACCAAAGGTGGAGATATTGAACTACCACTTCAACATTGACAACATTTGTTATCAATGTTCTGAGTTCTTAAACAGTTGTGAAACATACATTTGGATGGATTTGGAGGTCATGATATTGGGAGCACATGTCATTTTCATATGTGTATGTGTTTGAAATGATGAATTTTCAAGTGGAGGTCCCATAGGCAAAAATTTTGGTTGGAGGATAAGAACTTATCTCTTCATTGCAAAAATTTACATTTTAGGACTGATTATTATAGTGTGTGCCACAAATTCACCTCAAAGGTTCCATTGACATGATTCAAGGTGAAATTATAGGGATTTAAAATTAGTTTTAGGGTTATTTTATTTCTGTAAATTACTTAAATTTTTTTCATTTTATGCACATCTGAATTTACTCTTAAAAACTATAATTTTATCGTATTGAGAAAGACATTCTTGAGGTTGAAATGGGTAATATGTATCTTGATTTGGCATGATCAGAGACTAGGAACCTAGTCATATACATTATACACCACTTTATATGTTTTGGAAGTGCCATTTTCTAGACACAAAACACCATATGTGGAGATCTCGAACTATTACTTTAACTTTGACAACATTTGTTATCAGTGTTTCCAAGCTCCTGAACAATTGAGAAAAAATGAATCTCAGTGTATTTTTAGTATTTGATCTTTATCACATGTAATTTTCCTATCCATATGTGTTTAAAGTGTTGGATTTTCATGTGGTTGTCATGGAGGTAGAGATGTCAGTTGGAGGACAAGAACTTATCTCTTCACTACAAAAATGTTGCATTTCAAGACTGACAACTATAACATGTGCCATGGATTAATATCTAAGGTCCCATAAAAATTTTATAGGATGAAATTTTAGGGATTTAAAATTAACATAAGGGTTATTTTAGTTTGTGAAAATGACTCATAATTTTTATTTTATGCACATCTAAAATTACCCTAAAAACTATAATTTTCTCATATTGAGAAGGGAATTCTTGAGGTTGGAATGGCTATTATGTCTCTCAAATGGGAATTATCATAGGAAAATAACATTCTCCTATATTTTATCCACCACCACCTTAGATGTGTTTTCAGTGACAGTTTCTATCCATGAAGCATTGGATGTCGAGATCTCAAACTGTAACTTCAACTTGGACAACATTTGTTATCAATGTTTCCAAGCTCCTAAAAAATTGTTAAAATACACATCTAGGTGGATTTGGAGGTCATGCTATTTAGATAACATGTCATTTTCCTATCCAGATGTGTTCAAAGTGATGGATTTGCATGTGGAGGTCTCAAAGGCATATATGTGAATTGGAGGACAATAACTTGTCTCTTCACTACCAAGAAGTTCTAAAATGATGGTGAAGGAATTAAGAGGAGAGAAGAGTTTACCATGAAAAGGATACAAACCTCTACCAAAGATGCAAAAACCATGGTTGAGGTATGCTTAGTAAGAACTAAATCGTATGGTTTTTCATCTAGTCAATATTTTAATTAGTCTTTTGGTAGTTTTCAAATTCATATAGAGGGAATTGGCTCTAAGTTGTTATTCAAGATGGACTATGATGGAAAATGGATTAGAAGGAATGGGAAAAGAATTAAAAATAAATCAATTTTGAATAAAGGGATCAATAGGTAGCGTTGGGGTATATTGACGTTAAAGAGGAAGTTGGAGAATGCTCCAAAATAGTTTAAGCATGACAAGCTTGCAAAGACAAAGAGCCTAAGTCAATAGCTCAACAAAAACATACTTATAAGGTAAATCCATCATTATTTTTAAATATAATGAGGAATTGGAGTGTCTAAATAATGGATAGGTTTATAATGAAGAGGAAGGAAACATTTCACTAATTTAAAGGGCCAAAGAAGAGTCTCTAAGAGAAGCGAAACAACTCTATGAAGAAGGAGATAACACAACATCACTTCATGATTACATGGGTGAATGTAAGTTGACTCCAATAAGAGGACAAAGTTTCAATAAAGGTAGAATAATAAATCAAGCATATCCAAAGAGAGAACATCTGAAAGGAAGAGGTAGAACATAACCACTTCATCAAACTTGCACAAGTAAAATGTACAAGGGCATCCAAAGAAGATATGCAAGAGATGAGCTTTCCATTATTTGATTCAATTGTATAAATAAAGGCCATATCACATAATAATATTGGAATGCCTGTCCATTTTCATTTTTTTAAAAATAATAATCATTGTTTGGCCACATGTTAGAATAAGACAACTACCACTAAAAATCCAAAGTATTTCAAAAGGAAGAAATTTTATTTACACCACTTTCCAAGACAAAGAAGAGATCAAGGTGTAATAATAAATAAGGATAAAATTTGTAAAGACAACTCTCTAAATGTATATGAGAAGAAGGAAATGTTGTCCAAGGACATGGGCAAAGTTATTTCACTCGTTGTAACATTCATGGGCATTGACATGCAAAATGTTGGAAATTTCATTCACAAATCTAGCCAAAGCATTAAAATGGGCATTCCAAGAAGGAATAGGTGTCTAAAATTAGGAAGGAATAAGTTGTTCTGGCACCTAAAATTCAAGAGATATAAAATAAAGAAGAAGAGCTACCAAGGAAGAATCCATCAAGGAGAAATAACCCATAGAGGAGTCCCCATCACCACTACAAATGGGTAAAGGTAATAAGTCATTATTAGTGTCATAGATATAATAATTACAAAGCTAAGATGTTTATTTACATGTATTTAAGAATCACCTAAAATTTATTTGCATGTTTCATTTGCTGAAAGAATAAATAATGGAACTGACCCCATTTGCATGAGAATGTAATGTGGAATTTCACTCTTCAAGGGTGAATATGGAGCAATTGTTAAATTTATTTGAGAAGCATAAGTTAGAACAACCCATTTCATCAAAGATTTTGTATCATTTTTAACATTCTCATGTTGGCATATGATGAGAAGAGAAGAAATGGCCAAGCTGAGTGCAGTGGAAAGGGAGAAAGCAAAGCTAATGAATCAAAACAAAAGAGCTATAACCACAAAAATATTCTAAGGCCTCAATCACATTAATAATTTTAATGAATATAAAACATTAATAATAAGTGATAAATGATATTAAACTAGTTATCAAGGGTATCCACATTATAATAGTGAAATGTCATTAACAAAACAAATAAGGATGACAAGACTATCCACAAGTAGCCCAGAATAGTACCCTATTCTAATTAAGGGTCACAAAGAAAATCATCAAATGGTGTCTCCCAATCATGAGAGGCACTTCACACTAATTTATGACTCTATCTCAAACATTATACTATTTTCTCCCATATAATTTTAATTGCAACATATATTGAAGGATTTTAAGTTAGTTTTAATAGTTACACGAAGGAAATATTACATATGGTCATATTAAAATATGGACATACAACCATAAAAATTAGTTTTGAAATAATAATGTGAGTGAAATTGTATGCTGAAAAATGATCACCACAAAATTTGAACATACATAAATACATATAATCAATAAAGGCATATAAAATAAAAACATAGTAGAATGTCGAGTGAATGCCATATAGACATATAATGCCAAAAGTGCATACATTACCATATAGGCATAAAAAAATTATATCATAAGAACATAATAGAATGTTGGGTGAATTCCATATAGGCATACAATGTAAAAAATGTGTACATTACCATATATACATATAAAAAAGTACATATAAGACATCTTACTCATCAAAAAGCCTCCCTCTCTTTTCCTTCCTCGAAGAAGACTCTCCTTGGAATGCCTTATTTGTAAATGGAGATCCTTTAGATGATTTTTATTCCTTTAAGGTTTGACTATGAGTCCTTATACACTCATATATTGTCTATAGTTGGACCTATTTATATAAAAATATTATTAGAAACTTTGCATATTAAACATGTAACCAAGTTTAGAAATTAGTTTCAAACTAAAACAAAAATTATTTAAACATGCACTTATCACAATATTGTGGTAACTCTTAATTTGAATCTAATGCTCAATAGAGTCAGTGATAGGTTGAGGTGCACACACAAGAATGTGAAAGGGAAAGAAAACATGGGAAGGTGCCTTGCTAATCATCTGAAAGGGAATATCAGATGTCATTGGACAACCCTGTGTATACAATACATTCGCATAAGTTATATCTTCCCAAGTATAGAGTAAAATTATTAAAACAAATCTATATTTAGAATTTATAATTACAAGTTAACATACCCCAATGAGTGATTGTGAATATGAAATTACAACAATAGTGCCTATGTCTATTTCATCCTATAAATATGAATGAGTCTCCACTGTGACCATCAACTGAATAAATAATATATGGTTGTTAGTTGAGAAAATATATATAAATAAATACATGTACATGAAGTATAATATTAATGAAAAATTATCTCTAGATATGTAAAAATCAGCTTAGTAACATAAACAAATGTATTAGTAGATGACCCACAAAGTGGTTCTAAAGATGATGGTACTGTCTTGTCCTGCAACATAAAATATTACATATATATTATTGAAGTTACATGTAAATTAATTTTTACCTTTTAAATATAAATATAATTGAAATTTAACATGTTAAATATATAATATACCTGCATATGCATAGTCTATGTCTACACACCAAATGTGTGTGTCAAAACTCATCACTCAAAACTATACAATCTAGGCTCTTGGAAGCACCACCATCATCATCTTAAGGTCTAGTGCATATAACACCACATGATCTGTAGGGTTGAAGTTGGGCATGCACACTATGTGGATTATCCCCATGTCCACCCTCTCCATTATTAGTCTCAAAAATCTTACTCATATGTTGAATAAGTGTGTCAGTAATCACATGAAGCACATGCAAAGTGTCAATCTTGATGACCTACTTCACCATAGAGGGGATTTTAGGCTGAAGTGTATTTTGAGTAAGGACTCTTGTAGGACGATTAGGTGCATAGTGTGCACATGGTCTATCCTATGTAGATACTTTCCCTTAGCCCTCAAACTATGAGTAATCAAAATAATTGGGAATATCATTGAAGATAAACTTGCAATAGAGTTTCCTCTAAAAAACTAATGGAACCTCATGGTTGTTATAAGGTGTGCAATCAAACACCATCCACCATTGTCCCAAAATTTGTTTCTTATCAAATTATGCTCACATTGATGGATTGGGAACCATTTTGTTGATAAGGGAAAATGTGTATAAGTTGATGGATCAATGAATAAGGCATAAATTTGGTCTTTTTTTATTTGTTTTGTCCTTCACTTCATGTGCTAAAATTGTTCAACATAATAAGCCCTATGTCTCTCCCTGTAATAATCCCATTTGTCAAATTGACTTGTTATCAAGTCAACTTGGCTTAGTATCGAGTCTAGGGTATTATCCAAATATGTACAATGGGTGTTTATCAAAATGGGGTCCCTCATTCTCTCAATTGTCTCTTCAAGTTATATTTAATTCTCAACTATGTCTGTAGCCAAATCCTTTTAACCATTTGGGGGTTATTATGGAATTATAGGAGGGATGGGAGTGTTAGGAGGAGGGTTATGAGGGTATTTTATTTCACTTGAATGGGATGTTCAAACAAAAAAAAATGTTTTAACAAAAAACAATGCAAATAAAAAAATAATTGCTAAAATTTCATGTTAATAGGTTTGAACTTTACTTGCTTACCTCCCCTCCATGGTGACATTGTCAAATTTTTGAGATAATTATCATGGTGGTGTGTTTTATCCTTTTAGTAGCAAAATGTGAATGCAATTCCATATTTGAGGGAAAATAATAAATGTGAGGCAAAGCAAAATGGGTTTTGTAGCATTTGGACACGGGTTTTTTAAGTTTTATGCTAACTAACAATAACACGTACATGTTATTTACACTTTATATACCACATACATATTTATTATACTATATACTATGTACACGATTCTTACACTATATACCTCATACACAGTACTTACACTATGTACCACATACATGGTTCTTACTCTATATACTATGTACATAATTATGGCTAAGTTATTATCAAGCCTACTTTTGAATAATACATGCACGTTACTCAAAAATGTCCACCAAATTATCCCCCAACTCTGTACACATACCCATTTCTAAATCTATGAAATGTTGAAGTGTGTTTGGTTTATAACACTTCAACATTTGATCCATGTGGTAACACATACACATTATAACACATATATATTACTGCATATATGTAATGTTTATGTGTTATAAACTAAAGAACTAAAATAATTGAAAGGTAGGGGCCACTTTAATAAAATAAATATTAAGTATAAGTTGACATTTAAATGTAACAATTTAAATGTCAACTTTTACTTTTACTTTATATTAGTAAATATAATAAAATAGGGTCACTCCACATCTTTTAGAATTGATCTCACAATGCCATGAGTTACGATTAGAAGATAGTTTTTCAAAATCCAATCTAGTCATTGCGTAGTCATTTCTAAGTTTTCAGTATTGATCAAGATTTCAAGGCATAAATTTTACAACTAGTGACAATTTTTTTGGTTTTGGGGCCTTATAGATTGCTTACTAACATTTTTTAGAGTTCTAATTTTGTCAAAATTAAATTCTAGGCACATCTGTGAGCAGTCACCCAAACTTTTTTTTAATTCATGCCAAACTAGTGTGTATATGGAAATGTAGGTTGTAATGGTGACCCACGCACATGCAACCATCCATTTATGCCAAATTTACTTGTAATTAGGTCCCTTATAGTCCAAAAGTGACATAAAAACACCATATCCATTGAAAACCAAGTTAAATGAAAACAATTCTAGGCACATTTGTTCATGATCACCCCATTTTTCTTTGAATTTAGAAAAAAGGTGTGATTTTGACAATGTAAGTTGCACTATGACCCTTACACATCCAACCACCAATTTATGTTGATTTAACCACTATATCCACTTACAAACATTGAAATGCAAATAATTTTGAATAAATTTGTGCATCCTCACCTCAATTCACTTCAAATTCAAGATGAAGTGGTGTGATTGGGGTAAATTAAGTCTCATTAGTGACTTTCACACACCCAACTACTACTTTATGTTGATTTTACTTGTAATTAAGTCCCTCATATGCTAAAATCCACATAACAACACCATATTTACTTGTGACCAAGACAAATGCAGATGATTTGGGGCATAAATATGTGTGATTACCCAAATTTAATTTTAAAGTAAGCCAAAGTGGTATGATTGGGGAAACTTAGGTCACATTGGTAACCCATGCATATCCAACCACCCATTTTGTCATTTTTACTTGAGATTATGGGGATTATAGGCCAAAATAAACACAACAACACTATATTGATTCCTATCTAAACCATGGTGACGTGAGATTTCCAATTTCACCTCACAATTTGGCATGAGACACTGACCCCTTATATCTATATGGTGATACACTATAGGTAGTATGCCCCCATCATGTCATGTTCAACCTCTATCTTCTTATGTGCATATACAAGATACATAAAAATGAGATGTATTGTTTGTGATTCGTAAGCCATGGTTGTTGTCTCATAGTGTTATATTTAAAATACATGATACATTTTTTAATCAATTTTTTTTATAGAAAGCTTAATGACCTGTTGTTTTAAATCTTGATAAAAACATAAGGTTTTTCAATCCATCATTGATTAGAAGACTTAAATTTGTGATTGTCTCCATTTGTTAAAATATACAGACAATCCTTATAGGGAGTTTTTATATGCTCTAAATCTCAAACAAGCCTTTTAAAATAAATAAATATATTAATTGTGCTCAAGCTTGACTCACAAACATTAAGAATATTTCCAAAGTTATTGTAAATAATTTCAAATTAATGTTAAAAACTCAAGATTATTCCCATCCCTAAGATATTTCCTTACAAATTTGCCTTAATGTGTTGCCTTGTAAATACTAGCACATATCCATCTTAACTTATATGAAACTTAAAATATATGAAAATGATATGTAGTGAGAGGTATCCAAGAGACACAAAGTATCAATCACTAAGTTCTTAAACTTACGTTATGATGGGATTGACACATTGATTCTTTTGTATGCCTTTTGGTATATGAAAATCCATATTAAGATGGATAAGTGCTAATTTATATTTATAATATATTAATTATTCATTATACATAAATATAATACCCAATGTAGTTGTTGTCACAATTCAGATTTTTCAATGTTCTATATTTATAGAAAAGTTTGATTTATCACTAAAGCAAGAGTGTCACTATTTCACAATAGTTGACAAGGGAAGTGTGAGCACCAAGACCAACCCAATTAAAAATAAAAACAAAAATACTTTCCTTCTATACTTATTACCTTTTCCTCTCTCTCTACAATTTGTTTAACTAAAACACAGTGTTTTAACCATTTATTTTGAAGAGAATAGACAATACCCTTATTCTCTCATGCTTGTGAGGATATCTCAACTAAGAGAATATTACACTAAATATTTGAAGGTTGTGTGTCCGATTCATACTCACCACATATTATAAAGATAAATTTGTAAATAATTTTAACCATTTCCATTTCTAGGGTAAGTGCACAAATTTGGGGGACAAAAAAGGGCCTACCCATGGACATGATTTTCCTGAAATTTCAAAAATTTGAACTTCTATAGATAATTTGAGATGGCTACACTCAAAATTTGAAGATGGTATAAAAATATTAATTATAGAATTTCGAGTCTAGTTTCCAAAAAACTTTTTTTTTTTAAATGGTTAAGTATAAGTAGGTCAACTATCTAAAATTTGAATAAGACCTTTTTTTTTAAAGAAAACATAGTAGATAGATGGTCGTACAGCCCACCATTTTTTTAGCATCGTTAAATATTGTTTGAAACCTTTTGGCGAATATTTAGATAATATATTCTGTTGAGTTGTGGAGCTAAAAGCTTCACTGAATGTGCAAATGTGGAAGTTGCTGGGTTACACAGTAACTGACATCGATCAAGCCAACCGACATCGGTTATCTCTAGCTACACAGTAACCAGCATCGGTTAGGGATTGGTTGGCATCGATCACCTTTAGATCGACATCGGTCATCTGTGCGTTTCCAGAACTGTTCTAATTTTAGACGAATAGTTAGTTTGCATGTAAAGACTAATTTTAGTCTTGAGTCTGTGTTTCTAATTATTATTTGGCTTGGGATCTATTTAAGAGACCCATGGGGCTATTTTGTAATGTAAGCAAGGTCAATTAGATCTGCAAGTGTGCAAGATCAAGTAGATCTATGGGTGTGTGTGTGCAAGATCAGTTAGATTTGTAGGGTAGCAAGATCAAGAAGATCTGCAACACACGGTGTAAGCAAGATCAGGTAAGATCTGTAGGGTGCAAGATCAAGAAGGTCTGTGGTGGTCAAGGAGGCAACAACGGTTGAGTTGATTGTCACAAGGAAGTAGGCAACAACAACCATTGGGTTGATTGTCACTGGAGGGAACAACAACTCAGTATTGAGTTGATTGTGGTTGTAATTGATTGAGAGAGAGAAATTTTGAGGGAGAATTACTGTACACCCAAGAGGTGTGGAAAGAAAAAAAGATTTCTTCATTGTATTTCCTTCTGAAAGAGTGTAATACAAGATTGTATTTTTTCTCGTATCACCTATTCTTTGTTGTTTCTGATTTCTAGTTACTTATTACTTCTAGTTTAATTCCATGTTTAGTTGCTTATACAAAGGTAATCAATTGTACTCTGTGGAGGATCTTGACAGTTGGTATCAGAGCTAGGATCACTAACAAGTGGTAGAGCGGGTTAGTGTTTGTTGATTACAGGTTCACTCTCAGGGGTTTCCGATTGAGTGGGAGTAAAGCAATGGCAGAAGAAAGTAAACTAAGAATGGAGAAATTCAATGGCAAGAATTATCAATTATGGAGGATGCAGATAAAAGATTATATGTATCAGAAATATTTGTGCTTACTGTTGGGTGGGGTTTCAAGTAAGCCCACATATATGCAAGATGAAGAATGGAATGTTCTTAATAGAAAGGCTCTTGGCACTATAAGGCTGAGCCTAGCATCATCTGTGATTTTCAACTTATCACAGGCAAAGACAACGGTAGAGTTAATAGAATCTTTGGCAAATTTATATGAAAAACCCTCAGCTTTGAATAAGGTATTTCTTATGAAGCAATTATTTAATTTGCAAATGAAAAAAGGTGGATCGGTATATAGTCATCTTAGTGATTTCCATGGATTAGTAAATCAGTTAATTTCAGTCAAAATAGTTTTTGATGATGAAATTAAGACTCTCTTAATCTTATGCTCTTTACCTGAAAGTTGGGATAGTTTGGTAATGGCAGTTAGTAATACTGCGTCTGCTTCAAATATCTTGAAAGTTGATGATGTTGTTAGTGTAATCTTGAATGAAGAAATTCATAGGAAAAGCACAGGGGAAACATCAGGTAATGCTTTAAGTATTGAAAGCAGGGGAAAGCAAAGAGAGAAGGGCAAGCAAGGGAAATCAAGGTCAAAGATAGGCAGTAGATCCAAATCCAAAAATGGAAGAATAACTTGCTGGAATTGTGGAAAGAAAGGACATGCAAAGAAAGATTGTTGGTTAAAAGAAGATCAGCATGAAGGTAATAAAGAAGAAAATGATGCAGGTATTGTTGCACAGGATGCTCTTATGTTTTCTTTGGATAGTCAGGTAGAATCATGGGTTTTAGATTCTGGTGCTTCTTTCCATGCAACCCCAAATAGAGAATTTTTTCATGATTATGTCCATGGAGACTTTGGAAAAGTTTATTTAGGGGATGGTGAGCCTTGTCAAATTATTGGCAAAGGAAAAGTGCAACTGAAATTGTAGAATGGCAACACATGGGTGTTGAAGGATGTCATGCATGTACCCGTCCTGAAGTGGAATCTAATTTCTACAAGAAATTTGGGTGATGAGGGTTGCACAGTAACTCTCACAACTAAATCTTGGAAAGTTTCCAAGGGTGCACTTGTATTAGCAAGAGGTAAGAAAGTAAGCACACTTTATCTATTTACTTGTATTACTGATTCTCCTTCTATTTTATCTACTTCAGATGTAGATGCAAAGATGTGGCACTATAGGCTTCATCACATGAGTGAGAAGGGAATGGATGTTCTTAAGTCAAAAGGTAAGCTTTTAGATTTGATAGATCTATATTTTTGTGAGCATTGTATTTTTTGGAAATAGGAGAAAGTGAGGTTTCTCACCACTGGGTCAACAAAGAAGAAGCACAGGTTAGAACTTGTTCACGCAAATGTGTGGGGACCAGCTCAGGGAGCTTCTATTAGAGGATCACAGTGTTATGTTTCTTTCATTGATGATGCTACAATAAAGGTATGGGTTTATTGCATAAAGAGGAAATCTGATGTTTTTGACACATTTAAGAACTAGAAAGCCTTGGTTTTTAATGAGAAGGTGATGGACAGTGATCAGCTCAAGAGGCTGAATAATTCTGAGTAGGGCAATGTTGATTTGGACAAGGTTATGATCCAAAATGAGCTCATCGATAAAAATCATCACTCACAGGAAAACACAGACCCCAACGTCGGTCAGGTAGAGACCGACGTCGATCAGGCAGGAATCGACGTCAGTCTGATGGAGACCAAAGTCGGTGATGTCAGGCAGGTGGGAATTGACATTGGTTAGGTGGTAATCAACGTTGGTCAGGTTAGTTAGGTGGAACCGACATCGGTTGAGTACAGATTGAGAGATGACTGGGATCGGTCACTATTAGAACAAAATTTGGGTGGACAACAAGATGTCAATGAGTCTCAAATGCCCATGAGGAGGTCTGAAAATGTAAGTAAACCTCAAATTTGTTATTCCCCTTCTTTATACTATTTGTTGCTCATTGATGGTGGAAAACTAGGAAGTTTTGAAGAGGCAATGCAGGTAGAATCCAGGAAACAGTGGGAGCATGGCATGAATGAGGAAATTGATTCCTTGGAAGAGAACCAAACATGGGATTTGGTAGAGTTGCTAGCCGAAAAGAAAGCACTGAAAAATGAATGGATTTATAGGTTAAAGAAAGGAGAGAATGGACAAGTGAGACATAAGGCCAAGTTATATGGTCTTGAGCAAGCTCCAAGACAATGGTATTTAAGGTTTGATAGGTTTATGACAGAGCATAGCTTTAGTCAATGTTAATCTGACCATTGTGTTTATTTTACCAAGTTGGATAATAGTAGCTACATTATCCTATTACTATATGTAAATGATATGCTTGTTTCAGGTTCATACATGCAGGGAATTACTGAGCTAAAGGTAAAATTAGCTCAGACATTTGCCATGAAGGATTTAGGAGCAAAAATCCTTGACATGAGTATTTATAGAGATAGGAAAAATCACAGGTTGATTTTGTCTCAAGAGGATTATGTGAATAAGGTAGTGGAGAGGTTCAATTTGCAGGATGCAAAATTGGTAAGCACACATATGGTTGAACAGTTTAAGCTGAGCAAAGAACAATGTCCTAAATCACATGATGAGGTTGAGTACATGGTATGTACTAGACCTGATATTTCCCAAGTAGTGGGAGTTGTCAACAAGTTTATGGCCAATCCAGGAAAGAAGCACTGGAAAGCAGTTTAGTGGATTCTCAGATATCTAAGAGGGACCAGCAGCAAGTATTTATGCTATGCAGGGTCAAACACTTCTCTACATGGGTATGTAGATTCGAATATGGCAGGTGACTTGGATGGAAAGAGAAGCACCACAAGATATGTGTTCATTGTTGGTGGAACGGCGATTAGCTAGATTTTAGCGTTGCAGAAGGTTGTTGCAGTCACGGTGGCTAGCAAGGATAAGAACCCTGTAGATATGTTAACAAAGCCGAGAACAAAGGAGAAGTTGAATCTTCATTCAACTTTTGTTGGTCTTCAAGATTGAACTTAAAGATGGAGAAATAAGCTAGAAACAAATTAGAGGATGTTGTTGTACATGAATAGGTACAGGTGTAGCTGTTTATCTCCAAGTGGGAGATTGTTGAGTTGTGGAGCTAAAAGCTTCACTGAATGTGCAAATGTGGAGGTTGCTAGGTTACATAATAACTGACATCAGTCAGGCCAATCGATATCAGTTATCTCCAGTTACATAGTAACTGACATCGGTTAGGGATTGGTCAGCATCGGTCACCTTTAGACTGACATCGGTCATCTGTGCATTTTTAGAATTGTTCTAATTTTAGACGAACAGTTAGTTTGCATGTAAAGACTAATTTTAGTCTTGGTCTACATTTCTAATTATTGTTTGGTTTGGGATCTATTTAAGAGACCCATGGGGCTATTTTGTAATGTAAGCAAGGTCAATTAGATCTGTAAGTGTGCAAGATCAAGTAGATATGCGGGTGGGTGTGTGTACAAGATCAGTTAGATATGCGGGGTAGCAAGATCAATAAGATCTGTAACACATGATGTAAGTAAGATCAGGTAAGATCTGTAGGGTGTAAGATCAAGAAGGTCTGCGGTGGTCAAGGAGGCAACAACGGTTGAGTTAATTGTCGCAAGGAAGTAGGCAACAACAACCATTGGGTTGATTGTCACTGGAGGGAACAACAACTCGGTATTGAGTTTATTGTGGTTGTAATTGATTGAGAGAGAGAACTCTTGAGGGAGAATTACTGTACATCCAAGAGGTGTGGGAAGAAGAAGAGATTTCTTCATTGTATTTCCTTCTGGAAGAGTGTAATACAAGTTTGTATTGTTTCTCGTATCACCTATTCTTTAATGTTTCTGATTTCTAGTTACGTATTACTTCTGGTTTAATTCCGTGTTTAGTTGCTTATACAAAGGTAATCAATTGTACTCTGTGGAGGATCTTGACATATTCTAGTGTGTTATGAATTTTTTTATATTTTTTAAATGAACATTTTTTAATTAATTTTGTAATTAATTAAATCCTGAAAACTAACAAAAAAATGGATAGCCAACCGTATGACCCACCCTAACTACCTCAAAAAAATGAAAATTGATTTTTTTTGAATGTGTGTAGAATTAGGCCTAATTTGTTACCATATAATTCATTTTGCAATTGGATCAATGAAAAATAAATTAGATAAACATGAATAGGCATGTATAGGTGTGGCATGTAGTGGCATAAAAAAGGTGTAGTTAGAAATAAATATAGTTTAAACCTTTAAAATAGCCTAAAAATTAAAAAAATCATATATTTAGAAAGAGGACAGTGTGCTCGTCATGATGGTAATAATTTTTTGAATTTTGATGTTGAAATCCATAGCGTATTTGATTATTGAATTTGAAATTTATTGGTTTCTCTCAAAACTCCTAGTCTCAACTGTAGATGCATAGTCACAAGCCTTTGGCTCAGAAATCCAAGTCATTTTTGAGCCTAAAGGCTTAGTTTTCAATTCAAATTCAAATAACGTGTGCGTGTTATATAATATGTATGAATTATATAATGTGTATACATTATATAATGTATTATACAACACATACATGTTATATAACACATACTCGTTGCTTTTTTATAAGATCAAAACCATCTCCACGAGCATGTGAGAGTTGCATATGAAGCCAACTTAGGCCATAAGCTAATATTTACTACTCTAAATGTCAAGTATAAATGTAATAATATAAATGTAAACTTATACTTTAAATTTATTTTAGTAAATATAAGAAATTAAGGTCACTCAACATCTGAAAGAGTTGGTCTCACAATTTCATGCCTTATGATGTGGAAAATAGTTTTTCAAAATTCAATCAGGTTAGTACTTAGACATTTTCATGGTCTACGTATTAAACCTAGGGATTTTAAGACATAAATTTTGCAATTGATATCCATTTTTGGTAAACATATAGTCATTTTTTAGGTTTTTGTGCCTTTCATATTGATTCCTAGCATTTCTAGGAGTCTTAGGTTTGTCAAAATTGAAGTTTTCAAACCACTCACTTTGAAATTGATGAAAAGTGGTGTTATTGGGGTAGCATAGGTCATATTTATGACTTTCACACATTAAACAACCACTTTACATATTAATTTCACTTGATCATCATCCCTCCCTCATCTTTTATCACTTCTTACTCATCCCTCATTACCCCTAATCACTCTCTCATCATTCCTCATTATCCCTAATCAATCCTTCATTGACCCTCACTATCCTTAGTCATCTCTAATCACTCCCTTATCATCCATAATCACTCGTAAATTAACCTTACTATCCTTCATTATCACTAATCACTCCTTCCCCATCCTTCATCACCCCTAGTCATTATTTACTCATCCCTAATCATACATAATCACGTCCTCATCCCTATTCACTCCCTCCTCATCCCTAATCACTGCTTCATTAACCTTAATTGTCTCTTATTATCTCTAATCACTTAGGCTTATCATGCCTGATCACTCCATTAATTATCACCATCCCTCATCATCACTAATCACTCCTTCATTGACCCTCACCATCCTTCATCACTCCATTATTGACCCTCACCATCTCGTACCATCCCTAATTTCTCCCACATCATCTATCATAAGTATATACTCTAAAGATATCTTTGATTCCAATCATATGTTTTTTAATTTATTATAATATAAATTAACTCTTTTCTAGTACTTGTGTTGTCAATACTGATTTGTGATAGTCAATTTTATTATTGAATGAATTGGATGATCTTCCAAATTTATAGTCAACATAAGTATTAACACAAAATAGAGTCTAAATTTTAGTTCATTAAATTATCTTTATTTTGAAACTGACTAAATGAAACTTTATTCGATTCCACCTTTGTTAGTTTGGTTCAAGAGATAAAAATTAAACATAAATCTCTTATATAATTTTCTAATTCTGAGAAGATTTGAATCAGATGCAAAGTCATTTAGTGTTTCCCATTCTTGTATGACTTGAATCTTGGTTAGGTTCACACATACACTCTTTGTGTGTGTAATGTGTCCCAAATATTTTATCTCTTACATGAAAAATGAACATTTAGTCATGTTATCACAAAAATATGTTTCTGCAAAATGTGAAACACTAGTTCAACATGGTGTAGATGTTCATCTCATGTTTTCTAAAGATTAGGATGTCATCAAGGTAGATTAAAAAAATGACATAGGTAAAGGGCCTGAGGATGTCATTCAACATCTTGAAATGAATTAATTTTTTATATGAGTTAACCTAAAAGGCATAACCAACTAGTCAATCAATCCTTCCTTTGTTTTTAAGACTATATTCCAAATGTCTAGAGGTTTAACATGAATATGATGATACCCAAAATTAAGATCAATTTTGGAAAAGACTTCTACACCATGGATATGGCAGAAAAATGACTTATTATTTAAATGAGGATAATATTTCTTCACTTTAATCTTGTTATGATTTTTTTAATTGATTCACAACTTTAGCACAAACACAATTCAGTTTCTACAAGGTAATGATTTGGGCATGATGTGTCCATTATCCATGACTTCATGGATATACCACTTGATCTATTAATTCTATAGAAATGATATGTTGTATAAAGAGGTTTGAGGTAGAGGTAGTTAAGGGATCAAATCAATAGTATTGTTTAGTGTATAGTATGTAGGAACTTATTTAGGTGACTAAAAGATATCCATGTATTCATCTAGTTTATGGTTCAATTATTTTGTCTTTGTTATTGTTGGATAAACCTCACTATGATATGGTGACATAAGGATGTCATTAAACATTTACATCCAACCTTTAAGAGTATACTTCTTACTAGAATTGACAATATTCTTTCACTTCTTGGCACTAATGACTGAAAGCTTATGAACTAACTACGATATATGGTATTTCATATCATGACAATCTATCACAAAATTTCAATGATTTGCTTCATATACTACATGTCAATGTTAAATACATGGTTGAACACATGTAAAACATCACACACCTATAATGGTGAGATGTCACAAAGGATTGCATCTTTAAAAATTTTGATTTTGTACACCACGTGACACTACTAGGTGATCCATTTCTCAAGGCCTACACTAGACCATACACTAGCGTATGGTTATGGATGATGTATAAATTTTAAGTTCAATTTTTGAAAATATGATTTAGGAGAAATTAAATTCTTCTAAATTCCATTATAAATGATGAAGTGTATTGTCTCACCATCAATCTAAATTTGTTAATGAAATAATATTTTTAATTCATATAATTTCTTCTTGGGGGAAGTAGAGATATTTCTAGTACCGACCATATCATTGGGTTCATAATATATTATCTACTTAACTTTTTATATTTCTAGATAACTTGTACCCACTTCTCGAGATGTGCAAGTAGAGAGCTCATAGTGTGAAACTCTTCATTGGATTGAATATTGAAGTTATGAATTAAGCACCACTTTCTAATCTTAGACTACTTGTTCTAATCATTTGAAAACTATTTTCCACTCTCTGGTATGATGACTCAATCAATATACATACAAATATAAGGCCTTAAATATAATTAATTGGATCATAAAATGTCCTCATATGGAAAGCAATTGATTGGTTTCAGGAAATCACATAGTTTGGTGATCTTCATGTATTTACCACCCATTTTTGGTGTTATGGTGGTTTTACTTGCTTCTCTTTTTCTGGTGTATTTTCAATTTTGAATTACATCATTTATAATAGGCCCATATTTTTCCATAGGTGTTAAATATTTATGTTTCAAATTTTCCTCCACATCATTTTGATCACTATGTCTTATATTTTATGCTAAAACTCAACTCTCCACTTGTAGTTCCTAAGATTTTTATACCCCAAAAAAATACCACCATCCAGGTATTGGATGGAGTGATTAAGGATGAGGAGGGATGAGGACAAATTGAGTAGAGATGATGAGGGAGTCAATAGGGATAATGAGGGATAGTGAGGGTCAATGAGTGAGTGATTAGGGAGGATGATGGAGTGATTAGGGATGATGAGTGATGGTGAGGATTAATGATGGAGTGATTAGGTAAGATGAGGGATGAGGAATGAGTGATTAGAGATGATGAGGTATGATGAAGCAATGATTAGGGATGATGAGTTGATGTAAGAGCATCACTACCCAATATAAATAGTGATATAGTTTCCATGTTTTGAGTCTTGATAATGTGGTCAAGGTCATAATAATTCTATAGGAGTCTTTCTAAGTTTCTATTTTTGTGTCAATTTTGAATTAGAGTTGTATTGGTCTTTCCCACCAAATCTTTCATTTGAATTTTTGAACTTTCATAGAGACTTAAATCTTGTTTCAAGAAGTCCAACATTGAATTTGGTGTGGTTAGACTCTATCAAGGATTTTATGATGTTACAACACATATACCTAAACTCATATTTGAGAAATATGTTAGTAGTTGAGTTAGTTGAATACACTCTCAACATACAAAAGAAGTTAGAATTTAGTTTATGGTTATTTGGTAATAAGAGTCTTGCCCATGTCTTATTTTTTATTCAAAGTCAAATTCAAGAGACTTTGAGGGGGTATGATTTGAAAGGATGAATGTAAATAACCCAAAACAAGGGAATAAAGACAAGTTTTGATTATTTGCAGATAAGAAAGCAAATAGACCCTCCATCTTCTTGAATATATGCAAAGATAGTTGACAGTGTGCATGATCATGAAAGATGATTAGCAACAAGTTATTTGTGATCTTGGTGTGAGTGGTAAGTTGAAAACACCTTTTATTTTATGGTGATTATATCATTTGTCATTTGAGTTTCAAATTTTTTGAATGTTCAAATTACAAACTGTATACCCTGTGCTTTTATAAATTGTGCCTTGAAATCTGAGTGAAGGTTAGAGTTTTTTGGAAGAGGAGATTCTATTTGGTGGGATTTTAGAATGTATGATTAATTCATAACTTTAAATAATAATTCCTTAATAGTATTAAAACATTGTATGTTGTTATTCTCATAAGGACATTTTATGTTGAACAACACAACCTTGACTTCTATGAGGAAAAGTTCTGAGTATACATCTGTGTCAGAAAGTATATGCATGTATTAGACTAAACATTAAAATGTATATGTTGGTGAGTTTATTCTCATATTATCATGAAGTATTATAGTCTTTCAAGTAGCTTTCATATATTTGGATTAGAAAAAAGAAAACTAACATAGTCCTATAGTCATCAAGAAACTTAACACAGTCCTATAATATTTTGACCCTTCTTGGGTCTATAAAACTAGTTGAAACCCTATATTAGGGTTTTTAATTTCAAAGTGAGTTTTTAGGAGTTGTAACCATAAATAATTCATGAAATTTGGTGAAAATTTTGAGTTCAACATGCACAAATACCTATGTATGGATAAGTACAGATGGGGGAGAACTATGTGGTAGGCAAGGTAGAAGGAAACCTCTAATCTAAGAGTAGAAAGAGCCAAAATGAGTTACCAAATAGTTAAACCAAAGCCTATAACTTTGTGAACATATGGGATATGTTACATGGT
The DNA here is from genome assembly GCA_037957365.1 of Torreya grandis. Taxonomy (NCBI): domain Eukaryota; kingdom Viridiplantae; phylum Streptophyta; class Pinopsida; order Cupressales; family Taxaceae; genus Torreya; species Torreya grandis. Next base: position 175,871 of record JARHVA010001018.1, read on the forward strand.
ATCCATAAATGAGGTTGAATTGATGATTTGAGTCCGTACAAGAAGATTTTATGACAGAGTAAGAGGTAGTGTATGATATGAGGATTGTGTTGAGAAGTTAAGTAGGGTTGAAAAGAAGTTAGAGAGAACTCAAAGGATTGAAAGAATTTTTTTGGAGCCCTATTAAAGCCTAAAGAACCAAAGACAAGATTTGATCCAAGCTGTTATAAATCATAAAGACTAGTAAAGGGGATAGTCTCAAATTAAGAGCGATTGAATGCATTGAGGAAGGAGAATAGAATGAATAGTTTAGTGAGACCATCCGAATAATGGTGGATAATAAATGAAATAAATAAATGCAGATGTGAATCTGAAATGTATACAGGGTTTAAAAATAGAGATCAAGTAAGAAAATCCAAGGTGAAAGCTAGGTTGATATTGGCAAAGATCTTGGATAAGTAGAGTATGTAATAGGGCTCTACATCATGAGGGATGGTGAGGGGAAATGAATGAGTGATTATAAATTATGATAAATGGTGAAGGTCAATAAGGGAATGATTAGAGATGATGAGGGATGAGGAGGGAGTGATTAGGGATGGTAAAGGCCAATGAAGGAGTGATTAGGGATGGTGAGAGCTAATAAGGGAGTGATTAGGGATGATGAGGGAGTGATTAAATATGATGAGGGATGGTGAGGGTCAATGAGGGAGTGATGAGAGATGAGGAGGGACAAGGAGTGAGTTATTAGAGATGATGAGGCATAATGAAGGTCAATGAGGGAGTAATCAGGTATCATAAAGGAGTAATTAGGGGCAATGAGAGTCAATGAGGGAGTGATTAGGGACAATGAATAATGATGAGAGAGTGATTAGGGTTGATGAAGCCTGAGTAAGAAGTGATCAAGGATGAGGGAGGAATGATGAATAAGTAAAATTAACATAAAGTGGTTGTTTGATGTGTGCAGGTCATCAATGTGACCTATGCTACCCCAATCGCATCACTTTGCATCAATTTCAAAGTGAGTGGTTTGGAAACTTTAATTTTGACAAACCTAAGACTCCTAGAAATGCCACGAATCAATTTAGAAGGCGCAAAAACTTTAAAATGACTATATGTTTACAAAAAATGGAAATCAATTGCAAAATTTATGTCTTGAAATCCTTAGGTTTAATACTTAGACCCTGAAAATGCGTAAGTACTGACTTGATTAGATTTTGAAAAACTATTTTTCATATCGTAAGGCATTCAACTATGAGACCAACTCTATCAGATGCTGAGTGACCCTAATTTCTTATATTTACTAAAATAAATTTAAAGTATAAAAAAATAAATGTAAACTTATACTTGACATTTAGAGTAGTAAATATAAGCTTATGGCCAAAGTTGGCTTCATGTGCAACTCCCACATGCTCATGGAGATGGTTTTGGTCTTATAACAAAGCAATGTGTATGCATTATAAAACATGTATGTATTGTATAATACATTAAATAATGTGTATGTGTTATAAAACACATACATGTTATTTGAATTTACATTAACGTGTACATGTTATTATTTTCTCAATAACATAATCGCGTTATGGTCAATCTATAATTTAAATAATGTGATTGTGTTATTTAATAAAATAATTGCGTTACCTAAAATGTTCATGTAATTGTCCCCCAACTCCCTGTACATGCCCTCTAATGATATTTAATAATTACGACAACAATCAAAAATCTCATCTTTGAAATACATTATCTATGATTTATTGTGGTGTTATTAGTATTATATAATACTTGCAATTTGTTTATATACCCTTACAACTCCTTATCTAGCCTCTTGAATAAATTTTGATTCAATTTGTAACAATTATTATTGGTTTGAGATGGGTTTCCCACTTTTTAGGTGGTATTTTCCCCATTGAATTACACTGAAAAACATGGTAAGTAACTATTGATGTCACTAATACTCAAATTACAAGGCATGGTAGTGTAGAAACTTAAAATTTTACACCCAATGTGTATCTCATGTTAACAAATTTGTGCCTTACATTTTTTTTTTCAAAAAATGCACTCAATGCACATCACGATTTTAAAAAATTGTGTCCTCTAATTTTTATAATGAAATATTTTATTGATTTTGTTAGTGTAGTTTTCTTTGCTTTTGGTTTACTTTCATGTCTATTCTGTCAGCTTACTTATGTTACTAAGTTCATTGGGTTATTTTCCCACTTTGAGTGCATAACCACCATTTAGGTAGAGTACTTTATGCCTCAATATATATTGTTCCTGGTCTGATGTACTTTGTGACTTGACTCATTTATCCACTTTGCTTTTGTGTGTGCAACTTTTAGCTCTCACCTATTACCAAGGGTTTCATGCATTAATGGCCTATTATAGATCTTGGATGACTCTAATATGGTATCAAAGCTCCACTAATAACATTTTTTGCCATTTTAGATCCTTGGTGAGATTCTTGTATAACACATCACTGATTTTTGTTCTTTATTTGACCTTTTGAAGGTTTGGATGCATTTTATCAACATGCATCTAAATCCATGTCAAAATAGTTTAGATAAAAAACAAATTATGAATTATTTATGGGTTTTTCATGTTCTCTAATTAATGGGTCTTCATTATATTTTGGAGTTATTGTACGAATTTTTACGAAATTAGAGGTATTACTAGTCTTGTCGTGTTGGTTCTGTTGTTTTTTGGTTCGATTCTCTCATGTGTTTGCATGCAGTAGTTTGTTGACTCAGTTCCAGCTATAGGAGCATCTACCCATTGACTGAGACCCTCATAGACTGTTATCTCACTTCTCTATGTCCTGCATGCTATTTTTTCTACATTGAGTCGAAATCAAGTTTCTTTGCTACCACTCAGTTTCCAAACCAAAGAGCACACAGAGGTCTGGCTTGTTGGAGTGGATCCTTCCATGGCAGCTAGGAGGTTTTACACCATATTTTTTACTGGTTCATCCCAACCACCCACACATTTTGTGGTATTTGAAAACCTTCTCTACACCATTGGAGCCTCAACTTCTACCATTGGCACTGCTTTTTGTCTGCAGGCTTGATCACAGCCTCTTGTTCAAATTCAGATCCTTAGACCTGGTTCGATGACCATTTGCGTGGAGGGAAGGAGTTGAGTTCACCATCCAACAACCTTGCTCAATTGGGTTCCTACCTTTCAATGACATTAGAGGACACTCAACTCTACGTAACAATCATTGGGTCGCCATCCTTAGCTAATCTCAAATGAAAGCTCCCTTGCCTCCTCACGGTCTGCAACTAGTTTTGCCTTAAAGATGGTATGATCTGTGCGTGATACAACCTTCCACAACTTGAAAAAATCTCCACTCGACCTCTCCTCTGGCTCACCCTAATATGGTTCGACCGTGTCCAGACCTGCATACTACCTCCTTGTCAACCTTGGAGCACTCACAGATCTCCTGCCACTCCCGTTAGACCTGCAATGCTCCCTTCAACCCACTGGTAATCCTCTATTTTGGCATGAAAACCACCTATTTTTGCATGCAAACGTTTTTTATGAAACCACTCAGAAATCATGGTTTTCTTCATTTGCCTAAGTGGTTTGGCATTTTTTTCAAAACTAGTCAAAGTTATCCTTGAAACATGCTTTTTACGAGTCATTTCAATGTCTAAACTTGTGTTTAGAAGTGGTGGATTGAGACTAGTGTTGGGGGGTGCATGCTTATTTGGTGGGAAAAATTTTAATACATGGTAGGCTGATTTATTTGTGGGGGCAAATTTTTATTATTTTTTTATAAAATAATATTCTTGGTTATTTATTATTATTTATTTTTTTTTAAATATCCATGTATTATTATTATTATTATTATTATTATTATTATTATTATTATTATTATTATTATTATTATTATTATTATTATTATTGTTTTTAATATAAAAATAATATTATACATAGATTTGTATTTGCTTGGACACATACCTCTTTCACTTGTTAAAGACAGAGGGCGAGACCCAGTTTCGCAAGTGGTCACACCCCCTCACAAGCAAATCATTTTCTTCTCCTTCACTCATTGTCTCATTTTTTGGACCAATTTTTGCACTTGTTCACTCTTGGACATATTATCAATAGAGCTCGATGTCCCTCCATTTTCACTTATGCAATGATCACTCAAGATACATTCTTGACTATGTCCAACGTCTAAATAAGTGTGCTTGTACTTGAAACATTATGGGGAGCTCATTACTATTTGTTTTAAGGGGTTATTATATGATGTAGTGTTTTTCTTACTCTTATGCACTCTCATTTTCTGTATTGTGTTGATTCCTACACTTACTTCTTATTTAGATGCATTCTTGGTTGTGCCTAACATATAACTAGGGGGTCATTGCAGTTTATACTGTATAGTTTTGCACTTTTATGGTGTTTTCTCTTAGTCATGTCGACTCTACTTGAGAGATACCAGCATATCAGGGGAGTTGATTTTACACTAGTGGTTCTTCTTGTAAATACCAACTATGCTTCTTGGCGTGCTTACATAGAACACTTGATCATATGCAAGAATCACATTCCATTCCTATATGGACAAATTCTTAATCCCATTGACCTTGTTTAGTTCAATCAATGGGTTAATTCTTGTGACAATGTTATTGGTACTCTACTCTTATATTTTTTCATGGATCTTTGTTACCATGTGGAGCATACAACATGTCCCTATATTATTTGGAGCATCCTATAGTCTCTTTTCGGGTCATCACACCTCCTCCTCCGCTTCCTATTATCTCTTTTGAGAATATTATACTCTTTCCTCCCACTTATATTTCCTATGATGACGCATCCATGGTGGACAGTGCTCTTCCTTCTTTTGAGCCACCACTACAAAACAAGATTCTACTAGACCTTAGCTATCCCATTGTAGATTCAACATGTGTTCCTGTGGATGATGTTTCTCATCTAAAGCCATCAAACATTGGTACTTTATAGGACTCTACTATTTTAAATGAGATTACACCTTATGAGAGCATCGATGACTCTTCTCTTCTTATGGATATTTAATCTGTAAATTTATTTGATTCATCTGTAATCTCTTCTTAAGCTTAGAAGGTTGTTGATCCATGATCTCCACTTCCCATGGGCATTCTTTTCATGAATTTTCAATGTCATTCTACATCGAACTCACCAGTACTTGATGACACTTTTGAGCCTGAGTACATTTCTGAGACCAAGGACTCTTCTTCTGGAATAAAAGACTACAATAGTGATGTGGACACACCTCCACCATCTCCTTGTCACCTTCTAAATATTAAGGAGTTGTTTCCTAATCCACCTACCTTTGGTCCACTTCAAACATTACAAGGTGTAAGTATATTGATTCAGGGCTCATCAAACATCGAGCAATCTACTACATAGTTACAAGGTATTCTATATTTTTTCTTTGCCTCCAATTCTGATGCACCATCATTACATGGAGAAGTTGGCCCATCTATTATGCATGAGGAACACAGTTCCTTGTATAGGGACCACACTTTGGTTGGAGATCCATCAGGCACTTGGTGGGCACATTCACTATTCTTGGGTGATCCACTCTTCACTACACCTACTTCTGATAGGTTCACTTTAGTGGTATTACATGTAATTTTCTTTTGCACTATCTTTCTAGACTTATGCCACACTTTTGTTTTGGATCCTACTCAAAGTTATTTGTATTGTTGCCTTCATTTTGATTGTATAAATGGGTAGACTTCCAATACACCATTTATATTATTCCTTTGGTAAATGGAAGAAAAATTATTTGATGCAAATGGAGCTTATTTATTCTTTAGGCAAAGGATCCCATTAGTAACATTCATCATTTTGTGAGATCTATTTTAGGCAGCTTCAACATCTTCTATGGAAACTTATTAGATCTTCTCTCTATGTGATATGTTACTCTCATTTGTGGATGCATTTTCAGCTATGTCTGACATCCTTAGAGCATGCACTATTTCTCTTCACTCTCTTTTAGGACATGAGTTTTCCCTCTGGATTTTTTCCTTTTCTCCTTTTTATGGGAGTTGCATTGTGCTTGGGTACCTCATCAAGCCTCATTGTTGGGATCCAATTGTTCTACCCACCTAAACAATGTTTCAGAGGGGGTATCAGTGTAGTTTTTTTTCACTTTTGGTTTACCTTTACATTTGTTCTATCATCTTACTTAGGTTACTAGGTTCATTGGGTTCTTTTCCAAATTTGAGTGCATAACCACCTTTTAGGTGGGGCATTTTATGCCTCAATTTGTATTGTACTTGATCCTATGTACTTTGTGACTTAACTCATTTATGAATTATGATTTTATATGTGTAAATTTTGACTCTCACCTACTACTTAGGGTTTTGTACATTATTGGCTTGTTAGAGATCTTGGATGAATCCAATAGATTTTACCTAAATGTGAAAAAAAGTATTCACTATAGACATGCATATGTATTATTCACTATGCTTGTATATGTTTAATGAGGAAGTGATATGTGTGTGTGTGTAGTAAATTTAAGTCTAATTAAATATAGAGTAAAATATGAATTAATTATATTAAAGAATATTTTTAATATAGTGATAAATGAAAAAAAAAAAGGTTTGAAAAGAATGTCTAATTTATTGTGTATCTAGAGATAATCATTAGAAATAGACATCATAAAGTAGGTCTAGACATCAAGGAGGAAAAACTTGGAAAAATCAAAATGAATACAGATTGCTCCCTATAATTTCAATGTACTCTTTCGATAAAATCAAAGTAAATATCTCTTCTTAGTACTTTCCAAAAATAATAGTTTTCTATATTCAACATTTTGTCAAAATCAAAATAGTTGATTATTGTACATCTTTAATATTATGATAATCACTAATTTTACACATATATAATCAAATGAAATTTATTATGTTGTCATTAGGGCTGACGTTGGTAATGTCAGCCTTAACATCAGCCACCCTACAAAAAAATAAAAATAAAAAGTCATGTTATTCAAACATATATGTTCATATGGCCATCAAACTCAATGTGTGGGGTCTTTAAATTCAAATTTTGGGGTGAGAATTATCATAGGCCTCTAATCATATGTGATTGAATGAGTCATTTGGTACAGAAGCTAAGTTTAAAGGGTCAAAGAAGTATTTTCATTGCAGAATACCTACAAGTTCATTGGATAGCAAGAAGGTAAAATCAAGCTCGACAAATTTACATTCAATGGAGATCAAGACAAAAAAATAGGAAGTATTGGCGACTTCTCACACCATGGATAGATGCAATACCCACAATGATAAGTTCAAAGATGAGATATTGCATATACACTTGATATTTTTGATCTCTTTCATTATTTGATAGATCCTTAGAAATATTTGTACACTATGCCTACCAAACGTACACAAATTAGTGGGATCCACTCTCCTCAAATCACATAAATCATACTAAAAAATGTTAAATTAAAAAATTGTAATTGATTACTTGAATACAATTGTTAATGCCAGTTGGATAAGCTCCACCATGTTTGCATGGACTTATTCTTTTGATTGAAAAGTGTACTTTATTGATTTAAAATATATATATTACAATGCTAGTCATACAAAAAAGGCAGGGGGAAAAGTCATAGCCCAAAAACAAGCCACACCGAGCAAAACAGACCAAAAAGGTCAGTAAGAGGAAAAAACAAAAGACAATCAAGAATAGCCAAACCCTGTACCCACAATACAACATTTTTAACCCTTTTTCTTTTGAATCTCAATCCAACACTCTAGACGGTCAAGATCCATTGGACTAACAATAACCATCAAAAGCTTATGATTATGTTGAGGATCAAATGGGGGTTGATCCTTGTCAAATTCTGAAGATTCAGATTCATGTGATCTCTTGATACCTCCTCCCATAATATTATTTGAAAAGGTCATTTGACAAGAGAACTCTGAACCTTCTTTCTTCCATGTTCCTCTTTTTAAGAATTTGGCATTTACAAATTTAGAACAAGCTTTTTACAAAATTAGAACAAGCGTTTTACAAAATGGAAGAAGTTTCAAACGGTTTAAAGAATGGGAAAGTGCATTAATTGTTTTGATGAGGGGGATTTTTAACATTTGAAAGCCCTACATAAATTTAGCAATTACATTTTAGCTAGGTAGATCATATTTTCGTAGAATTCCTTAACACATTCATTTCAACAATGATTCGATTCTATTCTATTTATTTATTTATTTTTATTTTTTAATTCTTCTTTCTGATATGGTCCAGAAATGAAACAAACCATGTCCTTTGTATTCAGAATGAGGACTTAAAATGTTTTCGTAACACACAATGAAAGCGAAGTTAACACAATAAGCCTTCTTTTGTTGCCTCACAATTTTAAGTCAATCCATTTTTATCTCATAATAGTTTCAAATGGTGAATCTTACAAATATAGCATTGTTCTTTTTTCGACTGACTAGTTGGTTCATGTAATTACATGAAGGAAACTTGAAGAGTCGGCTGTATATGAAACCGCTTATGCTAAGGATACCATCTATAAAAACCATTTTTTTTTAAAATTATTCATGCAACATCGGAATAACTTCATGAGAAAAGTCATCTAAAAATGTTTCTACATTCATTGAAGATGATGTCAGCAAAGTTATCAGCTAACCTTAATAACGATGGCACTTATGATGTCATTAAAGTCAACTTAAAGATGGCATTAAAGTCATCCTTAATGTTTCCGTCTAGTGTTGTGAGCAGGTGATGTTGGGCTGATTTTATTGTCATCTTTAAGGTATCTTTAAGTTGACGTTGATGATGTATTTATGTAATTTAAAGTTGACATTAGAGACGTATTATTAAATATGATTTTGTAGTGGTAATTTTTTATTAGGTTCATGGGTTTATATAAAGAAGATTATGACATCATGTGTGTTGTGGATTAAATGTTTTATAAAACTTGGTGAGAATAGTATTGAACTTTTGTAATTTTATACTATAATTGAATGAGAATTATGGGATCTCAATGACTAACATCACAAGAAAAATAACTAAGATGATGGAGGAGGTTATGGTTTAAACCAATCTAGAAGAGATAATTATATTTAATTTGTTATTTTTACACTTTTCATATTGAATTAATGTGATATTCTCACCCATATAAATTTTATCTAAAAGATCTAATGAATGGATGATAAAGGAATGGTTTTGAGGGAACTAATTTCTTTTTAGGATAATGTCTTTTTATTTTAAAGTATTATAAATCGAAAGGGTTGTAGTTTAACTAGTGAGAATGATGGTTACTTATATCCATCTACCAAAGTACAAATCTCTCTAGATACTCTACACAAAGAGTCAAGTGGTTAAGGCTAAGATCATGCCCTGGATGATTTTGACGGTGTGGATGTCCCTAACTCAACGCTGCTTAACCAAAAGAACTCATTAATTTAAATATATGCTTACTCAACATTGTAAATCCACACATTCTATGTAATTCAATGATTTCATATAATACCTTCAAACATACAATCAAATAAAAATATTATAAATAACATATTTACCCAACTTAAATAAATTATCTTATTTATTTAGTCTTCTAATTTTTTAATCTTCAAAATTTATGCAAGTTCCTTTGTATTCACTATTTTCTTTCATATTATATAAAACTTAATATGAAAAAAACCTATCTTATAATTTGTATTTTTAATTAAAAAAACATTTAAATTTTATTTAAATTGATTTTTTTATATAATATTAAATTAAGAACAAATCAATTATATATAATAATTAAATAATATTTATATTTAAATAAAAAATAATTTAAAATTTTTAATTAATTATAATTGATCAATATAAATAAACTGATGGGCTCCACACTCTTTGAGTATCCGATTGAAAGTGTGAACGCTATGCCTCTACATTTATTCCCAAGTTCAATCCTTAATTATAGAATCCTTAATAACGTGAAGTGATTAAGTATAGTATCTTAATAATGTAAAGTGAAGCGTATCTACCAATAAATCTAATTTAAAAAAATCAGATTTGATTTGACAGTTTCATAGCATACAAAGCAAACAGAATTCTACTCCTCCAAAATCCTGAACATACCAAATATAATCCAACTATTATCCAGCGTGGAATTTTACACGCCATAAATTCGATACTTGCTACATATGTTGATAATAGATCATATGTGGATTTGCCTGATCACAGATAAAGAAATAAAAACGAAACCAAACGCACTTGGAATTCGTTTCCAAAGCTGGTGCTGAATTGGATATTGTCAAATATATTTTCACATATCTAGCGGAGGAAAGCTGGGCAGCTTAAACGTAGACCAGGTAGTCTATTAGACCTAAATAATATTGTCTTCTACGAGTTTGAGCGTGGAATATGTGTGAACAGGTAATTTTTATCAGACCTTCCAGGCCCTATATTCTTCGACAAAATTGGCCAGATATCCTCGATTTAAGATTCACATTTCCTTGTTTTGCTGCTTTGGAACGTTTCAAGGGGCCGCCCAGCAAGAAAAATGTAGGTTTCTCCATAAATACAGTCGTTGTAGCTCTTGCTTTTGGTGGAAGTATAAGGATACAAGGTGAAGAAAGTATGAGAAAACAAGGCGAAGAAAGCATGAGGAAACAAGGTGAGCAGCACCCGTTTGTAGAAAAGGACTACTCAGATCCCCCGCCTGCCACTCTGCTAGACTGGAACGAATTCAAGCACTGGTCTTTCTACCGCGCCGCCATTGCAGAGTTCATCGCCACATTGCTGTTTCTCTACATAACCTTATCCACAGTCATAGGCCATGCCAAGGACAATGATAACTGCGGCAGCGTGGGTGTGTTGGGTGTTGCATGGTCCTTTGGCGGCATGATCTTTGTTCTCGTATACTGCACAGCCGGTATCTCAGGTCTTGTATATATATTACATTCTTTCTACTTTAAATTTTTTTTAATCTATTTAGATGAATTAGGTGTACAGAATATTTTTATATCTCCAATTTCATCTTTTTTTATATCTCTAAAAAATTATTTCTTAATAAATAACTACTCAACACTTTTTATACCATCATTATCACGATTAAACACAACCAGCTTGAACCAATTTTTATTTCTGTATCAGGTGAACATATCCAAATGTAACTTATATGCATTTTTCAGGTGGGCATATAAACCCTGCAGTGACATTCGGGCTCTTTATGGCTCGCAAGGTGTCGTTATTCAGAGCTGTTTTATACATGGTGTGCCAGTGCTTGGGAGCCATCTGTGGGGCTGCGCTGGTAAAGGCCTTCCAGAGACATTTCTATGACGAGTATGGAGGCGGGGCTAATTTTGTAGCACACGGATACAGCAAAGGTGCTGGGCTGGCTGCAGAACTCGTGGGCACTTTCGTGCTTGTGTACACAGTTTTTTCTGCTACAGATCCAAAGCGGTGTGCCCGTGATTCCCACGTTCCAGTATGTGCATTTTCTTCCTAGTCTCAGGGACAAAAATGGACGATAATGGAGTTGTTTACCTTTTTTTTTTGTTTGACAGGTATTGGCACCATTGCCAATTGGGTTCGCCGTATTCATGGTGCACTTGGCAACAATACCAATAACAGGGACAGGCATCAACCCTGCTAGGAGTTTTGGAGCAGCAGTCGTATATGGGCGCCACCAGCCTTGGGCTGATCATGTAGTCTACCCATAGATTATTCTGTGGTTACTGTTGCAGGTATGGTAATTTTGGCTTAGGTTTTGGTCAAGATCATAATGTGTGGATTAATTTGTTTTGATGCAGTGGATATTCTGGTTGGGCCCATTCATGGGAGCGAGCTTGGCAGCTGCATATCATCAATACGTTATACGAGCAGCGCCCATTAAAGTGCTGGAATCCTTCCGTGCTAGCAGCAATCTCAACTTTCGTAGCACCAACAATCAACAGACCTAATCATGTTTCACTTCTTCATGAAGAATTCTATGTATTTTAAAAATATTTAATTGCTAATATCACCCCCAATTATATTTTGCCTGGGTTCGGTTCATTTGGAATTGATTTTGTAGTGCCACAACAAAGTAAAAAGAATCAAAATTATAAGCTTAAACTTGGAGGAGTTGCACAAGAACATATTAAGCAATGTCAAAGGAAATCTCTTCACAGTGGCCTTCAAACTTCTTATATTTAATTTAAATTATCTTCTCTTATAAACTCACATTAAAAAAAAATCACGTTACACTCAAGCTACTCTAATATGCATAAATTCAAAACCTTCCAGCATGCGCAATAGAGAAAACTTATAGGATCAGAGTAAGTTTCTATTTATAATCTGTTTGTGAAGAATGTGTATTTTTGAAAGGGACATTAACTTGTGATCACATTAACTTATAAATTTGAAAACGGCTTTTGAATGGATTTTTTATTTATTTATTTATTTATTTATTTAAATTAAATTAAAAATATATTAAAAAAATCATTTTAATATAGATATTATATAAAGATGTAAAAATATATGAAATTGTAAATTTAAAAATTAAATCAAATACATAAAAATTATTTAATTTAATTAATTAAAAAAAATTCAACAAAAAAGTTTATGAATAAATGAACCATAATATTGTAATATAAATACCTTCAAAAGAGTAATTGAAGTGTTTTATGAATAAATAAATGTAATATTACAATATAAATACCATGTAAATATTTAATTAGAAATTTTAAAATTAGAGAAAAAATAATATGCAAAGTTTAGATATGTTGAATATAAAATATATAAAATAATAATTAATCTAATAAATTAATTAAAAATTAGAGAAAAAAATTTGAAATGTAAAGGTTTAGAGATTTGCATTGAATATCATAATATTTGGTGACAATTGTCAAAATTTAACATTCAAAATATTCACTAAAATTGATCTAGAAAAATTGTGTTGAATAAAAAAATATTATTGAAGTTTATATACTTTATAGATAAATGTATGCAATGCTCTTGAAAAAATGCAAAGAGGTTTAATCTTTTATGAGAAATATGTTCCCCTACTTCTTCAAAAACTTCATAATATTATGCCTTCATTCACCTAAAAAATATAAATTTTTCTAATTGCCCAAAGTGAGTAGCAATACTTTATAATTTTAAAGAAAATAAAGTGTATTTTGGGGCATGTGTTATCCCAAATAAAATTCAAACTTTTCAAACTTTTTAGGGCTTGGTGATGCAGTGACAATAGGGGATCCAATTAAGATCAAAGTTAGACCAAAAAATATGGACTCATACAAATGGTAGATTGACTCATAGTCTTTGAATGCCAAAACAAAATAAAAATAAAAAATATTTTATTAATTCAAATAAGGAATTAAAACTTGCACACACCTACAGTAGTCCTATAATAGCCTCAAATATCTCTTACTTATTCTCTCTATCAAGTCTAGGGTTATGTTTATATAAATGCATGGACCATCTACTTACATTAATTATCTCGAATAACTCAACTACTCATGCCACAATCATTAAATACATACTATATTTCCAATGTCTCATAACACATCATGATGTCTAAAAAAATAAGAAAAGGTTCAGAAGTTGGAATAACTATTCTTTTATCTATCAGATCGCCATTATTCTCCATCATTTAACACTTGGAAAATGGAAAGGAACATGGATCTGAATGATGCATGTCTATTGATTATGTAACTTTGCAAAAAATACTAACTCTCCAAGTCATTAGATACTCATTGGTTGCACAAGATCATGTTACTCTATAAAGTTTTGTAAGAACATTTGTACATCAAAGATAAGGCACAAAAAATGCACATCACAAGAAAATTCATAACATTCACAAATACATCTAATCAAACTTATCCAAGATTTCAAAATTTACTTAAAGCTTAAGTCCTTGTCCACTAACTATTCAAAGCCATTTATATAAAAAGGGTTGTATAGAAGTATATTTATGCCTGCAAAAAGGTTTTGTAAAACACTTCAAGAGACTTGCATGCAAATAAAGAATTGCACACAAATTTAAACTACGTAATTCTACTCTAATTATTTTTTTCTTGATGAAAGATTATTTGTGAACCTAAGTGCTCCTACATCATACTACCTATGCAAGTGAAAAGAACCTTGAGCTCTTGCTCATATGCATTCCAAGAGCTCCATTATTGGTATTATGTATTTATCAACTTATGATGTCTTCATCCATGTTATATCTTCAATGTCTTGGACTTCACACTTCATCAAAGATTATTTGTATTCTTTCTTATGTGCTCGCTTACTAACTCTATACTCAATCATCTTCTTAGCTCCCTTTCAATCCCTCCTAGGCATATGTTTTTGTAAATCTAATTTTCCAAAATATATGCTTGTGCTTTCCTCACTCATTTTTTACTCATGGGAAGGGTGCAAGTATACCACATTGAAAATGGGTGAAATAAATTTGCCTTTTAATAAATCAATTTCATATGCATTTTAATGATGTTTTATCTAAAACTCGATTAATGTGACACTAACCCTTCAAATTAGATAAAACTAATAGAATATAATTTTTACCCTGAATGAATAGAAACAAGCACACAATATGATTTGACAATGATATTTTTGATAAGCAAGCTTGAAAAGTGTAATGATAAATTCAAGGTGATAAAGAGAGACGTAACTTGTTTGTCACACTTCCTTGATATGCACAAGATGATTAATTAATTGACAACTGTGTGTAATGACTAAAAATTATTTGTCTCCAAATCTGGAGACTATTTTTGGTCTAGGTTAGTATCATTATAAGAGGGTCAATAATGGTAATCGATCTTGACCACTATAGGTTGATCATGTCCATGTATTAAATTGAATTTTGAAATCTAGTATGAGATTTTGGGCTTCAGATAGTATTAAAAAAATCATGTTAGGAACATCAATCGACTTTGAACCCTATGGGTCGATCTTGACCTCAAGAAAGATTATTTTTTTATAGTTGTTCTACAAATTCTGGATTAGGATAGGAGTAACAGGAACATGATAGGAATGGTAGACAATTTTGAATCTTTTGATTGAACCTACCTGTTGACAGTGAAGCTTTGAAACTTTCCCAAATGTTGCAAATGCTTTGAAATAATATCTCTTATCACTTTCACAAATACTTTTTTGTGTGCATCATGTGCCTAAAATATCAAACCCTAGTTTCCTACACAAAAAACTATAATATTGAATAGGGAGAAATCAGGTGAAAGGATTTGATTTGGATTGACCTTAATCAATCCCTGCTAAAAGACCAAGTATAAAATTACATTACCAATGCTCTGTAGATGGCTCAAATGAAAATGTAATTCTCCCACCTATGTGTGTGTGTGAAATGGTGATATGTAAATCAAGATTCTCTTTTTACTATCTTACCCTTAACACAAGCATGTAAATATAACAATATTTTAGCTATAGCTATAGTAATTCAGTGCAAGCAAATGTTTAAATTTGTATAGCTCCTAAAATGTGAGAGTGCTTATTGTAAATACCTTATAACGACTTTATTTTTATAGTATTTTTTATAATTTGAATTAAAAACTTAGTGGCACACACAAAGGACCCAAAATACCCTAAAGAGGACTCCAAAGCAATGGCTAGAAAGAGGAAACATATTAAAAGATAAACTAAAATATTAAAGGTCACAATTGTTAGAAAAGCGTTAGGATATAGGACAAGATATATGATTTTTCTTATATCCTGACTCGGACTCAAAATAACCTCAAAATGACAAATTATAGATATCTATTTTTAAATGTGTCTCAAACAAAGATAAAGGGAGAATAAGGTCATAAATTAATATAAAATCACAAATTAAAAGGGGGATACTTAAAATACAAACACCATTAAGTGTTTAATTCTTAGCTAAGATCCTTATATATCAAAGTGGTTAAAATACATTGTAAAACAAGTGTTGTGCCAAATTTAGGTGTCCATATTCCCCCATGCCCACCCCCTGATCATTTATTCTAGTATTTTAGTGAAACTACAAATACTGGATGAAAGGTAAAAAGAGAATGTAAACCTCATGTAGATGATTATTTTGTAGATTTGTCATATGCGATAAAGATCTAAAATTATTCTTTCAAGATGAAATGTATGTAATTAAACATGATTACTATTTAAGTAAAATAAAATATATAATCATAAGTAAAATTTTATAAATATTATTTAAGGAGCAACTAAACCTATATGTGTCCATCAAGAAGTAATAATGAAAAGGGTCAAGAGTTGACTTGATCACCTTGATGAAGAATAAGGGACTTGTAGCATCTACTCATTTCTTGGCTAGGTAAATGAATAAGCTTTCAAGTGATCATTGTGATTGATAAAACCATCAAGGGTAGTAAAACCCCCAACGTGCTAACTCTAATAAATATGTTATTTGGAGAAGTTTGCTCTTCTTTTGAAAACTAGAGAATTGAGGGTGATCAAGCCCCAATTTTAATTATACATGTATAAAATAAATAACACCCATTAAGGGATGTAGAGACCTCAATTTATTCATTTGGTGCCTCAATTTATTCATTTGGTGCTTGTAATCCCAAGATGTGAAATAGGTTTTAATTAGAAACGATTATTATTTAAGTAAAATAAAAGATATAATCAAAAGTGAAATTCTACAATTACTATTCAAGGAACAACTAAACCTATATGTGTCCATTGAGAAGTAAAAATTCTGAGGGTCAAGAGTTGACCCGATCACCATGGAGAAGAAGAAGGGGCTTGTAGCATCTATTCATTTCTTAGATAGGGAAATGGATAATCTTTCAAGTGGTCAATGTGATGAATAAAACCATTGAGGGATGTATAAATCCCAATGTGTTGACTCTAGTAAATGTCTTATTTGGATAAATTTGATCTTCTTTTGAAAACTAGAGAATTGAGGGTGATCAAACCCTAATTTTAGTTGTACATATATATAATAAATAACACCCATTTAGGAATGTAAAGACCTCATTTTATGTAACTGGTATTTTTAACCCCAAGACATGAAATGGGTTGGAATCCATAATGGATTTTTAGGTTAAATTATTGAAGGGTTTAGAATCTCCAAATCATACACTATGCACTTTAACTAAATTAACCATTGCGGATGGATTTAGATTCAAAATTTTTTTATTTAGTTCTTGAATTCATGGTCAAAAGATAATGGATGACATCCATTCCCATACCATGTCCACAAATAGAAGATAATATATAGTATATCGCATAAATATGTAGTATGCCCTTTGGATTTTGAAAAATGGTATAGTGTGCATAAATTTGTATCATGCCTCCATTGAAATAAATTGTGATTTCTAACTGTTTGTAAATTTAGAGTTATAAACTATGTTTTTAAACTGTGTACAAATCTATATCATGTACCCAAATTATAGGAAATAGTACTTTTTTCCTGTAATGTGAGTGCATATACATAACATATGCCCTCATAGTTTATGCCAATGATTGAAATTTTGAACATGTCTGCATTATTTGAAAATGTTATGTGTCACTTTTAAATTTGTAATTTGAATTCATGTGTATGGAATATGCATCCAATATTTTATCAATAGCTAAACCTCTGAAGTTGTATTGTGACATGACTACTAGTCAAACATCAATTTTGTAACCCTTTTAAAATGAGGGATGAGAGTAGAGAATTGATCAGACTGAAAGATATAGTTAGTTAGATATTTTGATTAATTATCATAATAAACATATTGTGTATTATATTTTAAATTTACCATAATGGAAATCATGCTATTCATAATAGAATATGAAAGATAGAATGTGAAATAATCGTATTTGGTTATTAAGTGTAATTTCCAAAGGCAATGGCACTTTGATCATCAAGTACAAAATTGAATCAATTTTAAATTTGGAATTAGTAAATGATTAACAATATGATGTGGAATAAGAATATACGTCCTAATTCACTTTACGAAACCCATTTTAGATAATTATAACTTGAGATAAAATTAAAATTAGTAAATGATTAACAAAATGATGTGGAATAAGAATGTCTGTCCTAATGCACTTTAAGGAACCCATTTTTGATAACTATAAGTTGAGATATTACTTATAGAAGTTTAGATCAATGAATTAAATTAATTGTACAATAAGCATAGTCAAATGATATTGTGGACTAGAGTTGTGTTGAGGTTTTTCATGTACACCTTAATTTTATTTGTTTGATTTATTTCTTGGTAATCACACAACTTCTGTGGGAAGCTCTAGGTTAGCTGCACATTTATTGCTCTTATCGCACCACCCTTTGGGTGGGATAACTCTATTTAATGGCATTCACACTCTTTGATGCAATTATTGTTACAAACAATGGGAAGGATAGTGCCCAAGCAAGCCAAGAATTTTTTACTAAAATTTTATGATGAGGTAACCCTTCTAACCCTCCCTCTTAGCCTAAGGTATGTTTTCCATTTGATGTAGTTAGGATTTGTAAATGGTATGAGAATAGCTCTCATATTTCATACTTTGTTGGCTGAATCACCTCAGAAGAATCCCTCAATGCATGGTTTTACCACTAGTGGGAACCTTTGATCATCTATGTTGTTGGGGTTTGAAACCTTACCAAAGGTGTTTTTTTTATTTTTTTGTTTAAAGATCTACTTGAAGTCCAAGCCTTTTTAGATAAATTAAGGTGTTGGTTTCTCAAAAGCATGCTCTTGATTTTATCCAAATGGAACCAAGAGTTTAGATTCACTGATCAAGCTTCCTTTTAGGTGTTATTCTAGATCAAACTATCCATCTTACCAACTCCTCAAGGTTCTTCCTCAATTAGATTATCCAACCCATAGGGTGTGTTTTATGCCATGAACAACCCAAGTTTTATTTTGCCCAAACTAGCAAGGGATTTTGCGTTAAGGTCAATTTATCAAATGATTTAAAGGAATCTATAGATATCTAAATAGGTAATGACTGTTAGGCACATAAGGTTATTTATTTTAACATACCAAACACTTGATTTTGATGTCAATTTATTGATCATTGCATCAAAAATTATCCCCTTATGGGTAAATTGAAACCCTCATCAGACCCTTCATAGATTGACATGCCCAAGGTGGCAAATAAAAATGATGGTTGGACTATGCTTACCAACAAAAATACCACTAGAATCAAAACCCTTCCCCATGTTTTCTTCTCCCTCCATTACCACAATCTCCCTAGAAGTTACCAAAATTTTCTCCCTTACTTATTAAAACCCATAAGGCCCAATAAAGATATGTTTCTCATGTTTCACATTCTCAAGTAAGCTCCTCTCACATTGGGATATCCTATGCAAGTGGATCTTTTTTTAAAGTAGTCACATGGCCCACCTCTTGGTCGTGGTGACTCTCCTCGAGAAGATAATGCGGCTAAATGCCACTCTATTTTTCTTGGGGATTTCATTCTTCCATACCATCATAATAGTTTATTATCCCTTGAAGATGTATAGGATGTCTAGGGAGAGATCCATATGGATGAAATTTCCCAATGAATATTTTCTCCTGGAATGTTTGATGTCTCAAAGAGTCCTCTCACAAATTCTATGTGTAAGCTATTTTCCAAAAAATGGGTTCCTTAGATTTTATCTATCTATAGTAAGTTAAAAATTTTGGGTTCCTTCTATAGACCACTCTAAAATGTGCTCATCTTGATGCCACCCAATTCTCTAATCTAGATGAGGAGGGATGTGGCGACACCAACATCTTGGTGTCATATAGTTTTCCTCCTTAATTACTTCCATGTGGGAAGACCATTCACACCAAGCTATTTAGTTGCTTATGGATATTAATGATCATTCAACAAGTATTCTCAACATTTATGATCCAAATTATAGCCTTGACAAATCTTCTTTATGGTGATATCTAGCTAAAAATTTACCCCTTGCCAATTGACTTGTGTGTGGAGATTTTAATATGGTTGAAGTCCCAAAGATAAAGTTGGTGATTTGCTCATGAGATGGTGCATAGGAGAAATTGAAGCATGGTATTATTTTAAGAATAGGTGGGGTATTATCGACCCTCTCCTCCAATGACACTCATTAAATACCATACCTTGGTTTATTTAGTCTAACTACTGTACTGACACTGATCAAGTCCTTATAAGGTTGGACTGTTATATGATTTTAGATAAAAATATATTTCATTTGTAAAAACTAATTGCCAACCTATCATCATACATTATGAATATGTTCTCTTAGACCATGCTCTTATCTCTTGCAGAGTGGACTGGATCACAATTCAGTTAAAAGTGACAGAATCAATTCATCCCTGACACCTCTCTCTTGAGCCACGAGGGCACCATCCATCTCATTATCTATATTTGACACCTAACATCCCAACCACCTTATGATGCCAACTAGACTGATTGGTGAAATGAGGTCATTCTATACACCACCGCCTTCTTCTGCCACTATGGGAAGCAAATTTATCATGTTAGAAAATGTGGTGATGAGGTTGTGATTAAATAATTTTAGAGATTTTCCTCCCTTATTTAACGCAATCCATTTTATCATCATATGAAAAATACAGTTGCCTCTCTCAAACACCAAATCAAGGTGGTAGATGGCTATGCTTCCAAAAGGGCACAACTTCATGCTTTCCTGCACTAGATCAAAATTGGATACAAGGCTTCAAATGAAATTTTTAAATCCCTTAGGGCCAAATAAGCTCATGATAAAACCAATGCTATTAATTCAACCCAAGTGAGACTCACTTCTCTTCCTGAAATCTCTTATACTTTTTTGGACCACTATAGATTAGTGTTTTAAGTTCAAGAGGAAATATTGGTGAGAACTCAACCTTATAAGAATGTCTCAATGTGGTTCCCCACAAGATGAAACTTGAATACCAAAGGCTTTGTGATGCACCTTTGAGTCTTCAATAACTCATAGAGGCTTTTCACTACATGAGTAATGATAAAGTTCCAATCCTTGATGGTTTTCCCTATGAATTTTATAAAGCCACCTAGGAATTTAGTGGACCTGACTTGCTTCAAGTTTATAAATAAACCTTAAAAAATAAATATTTGGGTGTCAATATCAATAAATTAATATTAAATTCATTTCTAAATTTTGTGACCTAAATTTCATCACCAATTGGTGACCTATCAATTGTTTGAATGTGTCTTATAAGATTCTTTCCAAGATCTTACTGTCTTTATCTCAATCTTCCTACTATTGTTAGACCAAAGCAAACGTGATTTATTAAAAGTAGGTATATTATTGATATATTATTTTATATATAAGAGGGCATGGAATGGGTTAGGTCTTATCATCAAATAACCATTTTAATTAAATTAGAATTTGGAAAGGCTTATAATAGAATTGAATGACAATTCATCATAGCTATGTTACAAGCTCTTATTTTTGGCCATTTATTTAATTTGGTAGTCCAAACCTTGTTGGTAGATGCCTTCACAAGGATCACTATTAATGGTCTCAAATATGATAGAATTTACCTCCAGTGCTCCATCCACCAAGGTTTCCCTCTTGACCCAACTGTATATGTTCTCTCTACATAAGCTCTTAGATATCTTCTAGCTCACAAAATTGAGTGGGGTCTTATTTAGGGTATTGTTCTTCCTGATTGATCCCCTCAACTCATTAATGGAAATTTTACTAATGATACTTTTCTTATTTATGAATAGAAATAAAAAACATTCTCAAAATCCATGAAGTGTTTTGACAGTATTTGCCTAGCTTCTAGTTCTAGTTTACAATGGAGTAAAACTCAATGTTTCAGAAAAAACATGAATACAGTGCTAAACTGGCTTCTACATTATAAGTGGAAATGGATCAATAGAGGATAATAGTTCAAATATTTGGTAATTCACTTTAAATTTTATATTTCACATGTGGAGATGTGGAAATATGTCGTAAACCATGTTGAAAAGAAGTTGGAATACTTGGTTACCAAACTACTTGCTTTGGTAGGGAAATTCCAAGTGTGCACTAAAATATTGGTTGTTACTCATGTCTATTAATCTTCCTATTGGGCTCCCTCTAAAGCCTCTTATGATAATATGGATAAAATTATCAAGAATTTTATTTGGTCTAATTTTAAGCAACCAAGGGGGTTCCATAGAGTTTCATAGGACATTTGTTGCCTTCCTCGAGATAAAGGAGGTAGAGTATTGAAATGTGAGCCATAATCGATAAGGAATTATTGATATTTATAGATAGAGTATTTAATTGTGTTTTAATTTGGTAATCAAATCCACTGAAGGCAATGAATCTTGTAAAATTCTTCTACGACACTGTATATCTTCTAGATCTCTTTACGGTAAATCCAATTGGAAAAATATAGGCTTTCATACTCTTCTTATCACCTCTACTCCAATCAAAATTTAAGGATTTTTTGTGGAAAAAATCATATGGAAGTATTTTGAAGTTATGAAACCCCACTTGAGGTGTATTGGTGATGGTTTTTATATTGGTCTTTCCTTCAATGATCACAATATTTGGTGGTCTTTTATTATGATAAATAGTAGCATTTTGTTGGCATAACTACCTGGTATAGAAAAGTTTATAATCTTTAAAAAATGAATTTACACCATAATGGATTTGGTTTCTACTAGGGACTAGGCTCCTTAACATGATTTAAAAGAAATTTTCAATTTAAATAATTTAGACTTACCCACTATTCTTTGCATTCAAGAATTAATGGCAAAAGTTATGTTACACAAACTAGGTCTACAACCACCACACTCATGGTGGAAGGAATGGAGATGGAATTATGATACCCACTTCAAAAATTAATCTCTAGGACTCCTCTATCAAGTAATGAGTCCTTTATATTATACTCTTAGTAAGATTAATAGGTGTTGGTGTCTTAATTCCTCCCCCAGGACTTGGTTTGTTTGATTTGCCAAATATGGAAGGCTAATATTGAACCCAAGATGGACCACTTCCTCTCATGCTTAGCTTATCAAAGTATTCCATTTGGGGAGTGTCTCACCCATATTCAAATTTCTCAACCCAAATTCCCCACCTGTAGATGCCCATAATATTTCAAACATACATTTTGGTCATGTCCCGAATTCTAATCCACTTGGAAATGGATTCATATCCTTTTCAAACCTTACCACCCTAATCCCTTCTCATGGCACCTTGGCCTCCTTAAAAATTCAACTAATTGACTTGCTCCTATTGATTTTTTTATGGAATTTATTTAGATTTATTATTATTTTATAATTATGGAAAACCAAAAATAATGCCTTGTTTAATAATGAATATTCTTCTTGTCTTTTTTTATTAATGACAATGTTCCTATGATATCTTCAATCTACATGCAGATACAAGTCCAAATAGATAATGTTACCATGGAGTTTTTCCATCTGTACGAGTTTCTATATGACTAGGGGAGTGTTCCTTGCATAGTGATTTATATCCCCCCAGATGACCTACTTTAAGGTCTGCCACTACCATCTCCCAAGAGACATCAAAGTCATTCTCATAGTCATAATCACTTCTCCCCTCATATCCATTTTGGGGGTGAAGTTTTCCACCACCACATGGAAATATTGATATGGGTCCTTCCTAGAGGGGTTCTCTAACTATCCCTTCTGGCATTGTTACTTAGCTTCATCCCATTGATGGATGGGTGATAGATATGACTTCAACTCTAGACCACATGGATGGTTGGATGGCATTATATCCCCCTTTGGTAGAGCCTTCCACTTGGACTACTCTTCCACTCAAGGATGATCCTTTGTTTCCTCCTTTGGGTACTACAACCTATGCTTAATTCTCTTTTGTAGATTTTATAATGTTATTTTGAGTTCCATGTCTTATTCATATTATCTTTCTATTTCATGTGTTTTTATGCTATGATTTGAGTTGACATTTTTCCCTCTGACATGGAGTTTGAGTTGTGAATACGAACCAACTATGTAGCCTTCTATACTTTTGTTATTTGTATAATAATATGTATTGAAGTGTTCCAAAAGTAAATGTTATTGTAAAATGTCAACTCAAATGTAAAATAGGGTGAAGAGTTTTTTTGCAATTTTATTTTTACTATTACATTATGAGAATTTGAGCTCTGAGTTTTTTGAGATGCCTAGTCGACAAGTTGGGTTAACACTGTGATTCATGTGGTTGTTGATTATAATACAAACAAAGCCTATAGATGATTTGGTATGTATCCAATTTTTGTTATTTTTCAATAATTTTCATTATCTATGATCATTTTTAGTGATTTTTTTTGTTTTTGAAAATTTGACTATTTTGGCACTAGGAGAGGTTGAAATGCAAAATTTGACCTTTTTGTCATTCTAGATTAGGATTATCTAAATTTGGACATTACTATCCTAGATGGGATGCTCTTATTTACATTTATGTCCTATTTTAGATGGTTTTGTATTTGTATTTTTTTATACTATGTACATGTATACTAATATGCCCTTGACCTATAACATATCTAGGGATATATGTGGGTTGATTTGTGGCATCCATAACCACTGTCCTTATCTTGTCACATTTACCTAGGTTCTTATATTATTATGAGGGTATGTCTAGAAAATAACCAAGGCTAGAGTAGAGTATATTTAATAGGTAGTAATTAGTACTTTGATATCATATTGTAAATTTTTTTCTCACTGCATTATATGGAGGTTTACCCCTCGAAGTGGCTCAATCATTTTTACTAAGTATTATATTCTTCTATCAATTATTATTGTGGATTTGCTTAAATTTGTCTTATTTCTATGATATATTTTTGTTGATCTATTATCATTATTCCATTGGTGTGAATTATCTAAGTAATTTCATTACAAGTGGTAACAAAGCATCGATTTGGGAAATATTATATCCAACACAACTTTTTTTAGAGTGTTGAAATTGTTTTATGGGGTGAAGGATCAAAAATATATAACTTGCGATTTAGGAAGATTTTTTTTTTCATCCACATAATATTTGTTGAGTTTTTATTAAGAGTATTGGTATTTTTTCACACCTTTGTGTAATTTAAAATTCACTGGATTCATCTCGACAAGATGATCACAACAATATTATTCCATGGTACACTTTTTTGGGGAGCATGAAACCCTAGATTTCGTTCATGGTGGGACTAAAAACTATAGACTGTAGGAAAGGACAAATCACTCTTGGAAAAAAAAATACTAAGGAAAACATGGATTCATAAACTTCTAACTTAGAGGCTACTGATGTGTACTCCCTCTTTTAGACATAGATGAAAAACATGGCTAAAAAATAAGATATAGATAAGATCATTGGATAAATGGATGCAATGTGAGGAATTATGGCCAATTTAAAAATTCAAATGTTAAGTATTTTGATGTCCTCATCAAATACAAACATAAATACACCACTGAATAACACCCAATTTGGCCATTTAGGGGTACCCAACCAGAATAATCAAATCCTACATATAGGTTCAAGGAACATGCTTCAAAAATTGGAAGTGCACAAGTTTGATGGTAAGGATCTAGGCATCTAGATCAAACAAATGGAGAATCTATTTGACTTACATCAAAATTCATGTTCATAAAATGTGGTCATGGCATCCTTATATTTATAAATATATTAATTCAATTGGTATAGATGGCTTCAAACTCAGAATAAAAATAGGATCTTATTGTTATTGGTTAATGTTCATAGATGAGCTATAGATGCATTTCCATAATCATGTAAAATATCTATTTTGTTAGTTAGTGAACTTGTAACAAACAGAGACCATCAAGGATTATATTCAACAATTTCAAAACATGTCCTTATGTATAAATGACATTGTAAAGGACAACATGAATGATCTACTCTTGGGTGACCTCAAGGATAACATCCAACTTGAGTATTGCATGTTTAATCCAAGCTACGTGTCAAAATCCATGGTTTTCATGTGTCACATAGAAGAATGGGATATGGTCAAAATAAATGCTTTCACTACTAATAAAAATTAAAATGTTTCATCACAATCATTTCTGTAGCCTACCAGATTAACTCCTCAAAAAATTGAAGAGAAAAGAGCAAAAGGTTTATGTTTCAATTGTGATAAAAAATGGGGAAAAGGACATAAATGTGTTGAGAATAGATTATTCTACATTGAAGGGGCCAATGAGGAATAATAAGATTATTAAGCATTAGGTGAAGAAGAAGAGGCACCAAAAGTAGAGTCAAAAGAGTTCCTAGCAACTTTCTCATTCCATGCACTTTCTAGTAGTAACACTCCACATTTACTTAAGGTCATGGGTTTCCTCCATAAGCAAAAGTTGATAGTTTTGATTGACTTATAGAGTAATCATAATTTCATCAATAATAAATTGGTAGCACATATGAATTATTTTATTTACCCAGCTCCTAAATTTTAGATCATCATTTTTGATGGGGTCACAATAAATTTTTCAGGGAAATGTCATACTATCAAATAACAATGGTAATATAAGCTAGATTACACTATGTTTTTTAATCTCACGGGGGTAAGAAACATTGTTTTTGGATTCCAATGTTTCATAGCATTGTCCACAATAGAGATGAATTTATAGGATTTGTTCATGTGTTTCACTTTGAAGGTAAGACATTTGAACTAAGGGGATTATGGATAAAATATCCACAATTGGTTGATTCTCATTAGATGAATAAGATTATCAAAAAATGGGCTGAATTATTTGTAGTTAGATTGTTTTCCATAAAATTCAAACCAAGAAAGGCATCTACACATATTTATTTAAAAAATATTATTTATGAACACAACTATTTTTTAGAGTAATGGAAAAAGGACTACCACCAAGTAGAGAACATGATCATGCCATTTGACTGCTTCCTAGGAGTTAACCATATGTTTAGAAGAGTGAAATTAAAAATATGGTACATGAGATTTTATAGGTGGCTATTATCATACATATTCACAATGAATATTCATCCTCAATGGTCATAATGCATAAGAAGGATGATACTTGAAGGATGTGCCCAAACCAAAGAGAACTCAACAAGTTCACCATCAAAGATAAGTTCCATATCATAGAAATTGATAAATTTTTCTAGATGAGTTACATGGCATTGTATATTTGAAAAAATTAGATATTGGTTTTATGTACTATCAAATTCAAATCAGAATGAATATTTTCCTAAACCATCTTTTAGAACTCATGAAGACCATTTTGAGTTTTTGGTCATTTCTTTTGGTCTCATAAATGCACCATCTACATTTTAGAGTTTGATGAACATTATTTTTAGGTCTTTTTTTTAGGAATCTTATGTTTGTATTTTTTGATGACATTCCCATATACAAAAAATATTGGGAAAACATTTGTAGCATGTGAAACAAGTATTGTTAATTGGGGAATAACATCAATTTTATCCAAAAACTTCAAAATGTGATATTGGAGTCCAAGAGGTGGAGTACGTTGGTATTAATATTTCTAGTGAAGGAGTAAAAGTATACCCTAATAATATCAAGGTTATGATAGAGTGACAGGTGACAAAAACCCTTAAGAACCTTTGAGAATTTTTGGGGTTAACATATTGCTATCATAGATTTATGAAAAATTATGGTTGCATAGAAGCACCACTCACAACCTTGTTAAATAATTACTTCTTCCACTAAAATGAAACTAATACCAAGGCCTTTAAGAAGTTAGAGGAGGTAATGTCGACTACTCCAGTTTTGGATATCCCAATTTTTCTTAAAACTTATATTGTTGAATGTGATACATTAGGATATGGATGGGAGCAATATCCATGAAATAATGAAGACCCATTGTATTTAAAATTTTTACAAGGGTAAGAATAGGATAAAGTTGATATATGAGAAAGATATGATGGATATTATTCATGCAATCAATAAATGGATACCTTATCTAATGGGTAGACATTTTAAAGTAAAGACTGATCATAATAGTCCTTTTTTTTTTTGAAAAATGGTTGTCATTTGAAGAACAAAAAAATGGGTGACTAAAATGTTGGGATATGAATTTTAAATCATATATAAGAAATTAAAATATAATAGTGTATCAAATGTACTATCCAAGTGGGATGAATCCACAAAGGCATTACTATGTGCTATGACCATTTGATAGGCATATTGGTTGGAAGAGGCAAGATCCAAATGAGAGAATGAAAGTTATCAATGGGATTTGATTCATAATATCCATTAAGGTTTGGATGCCTCAAAAAAATTTGAGTTGAAATCAAATGCCTTATGGTATAAATATATATTAGGAATTATATCCTCAAGCATAAGATCCTTGCATCTCAAATTTTGAGGCACTCAAGATTTTTGAAAACTTATCGTAGAATCAAGTAGGATTTGTTTTGAGAAAGAATCAAGGGGGATATAATTTTTTGTGGATTTATGTATGGTGTGTAAATATAATAGGGTTAAAATTATAAAGACACTAGGTCTTCTGCAACCCTTATCCATTCCTAGCTAGAGGTGGAAGGAGGTCTCCATGGATTTAATTACAAGTATGCTGAGGTCTGAAGGTAAAAATGTCATCATGGTAATTATGGATAGGCATACAAAACATTATCATTTTTTCTCCTTGTCACAAACATTTTTACCTAGTATAGTAGCTACTACTTTTATGGGTACAATTCAAAGGTTACATGGTATCCCCAAACTCATTATAAGTGATCGTGATCCAATATTTACCATTAATTTTTGGATTAATTTATTCTCATGTTTAGGTATTCAGTTTACCCATAGATCATCCTATCATACCCAATATGATTGGAAAAACAAGTGGTCAATAAATGCTTAGAATATTATCTTCATTGTTTTGCATCAGATTAACAAGAAAGATGGGTTCATTGGTTGCCACTATTAGAATAGTGGTATAACACTTCTTTCCATACTTTTTCCAAAATGTATTTATTTTTTTCACTCTATGAATACAAAACCCCATCCTTCACTTCATTTTTGAGGGTTTAGACAAAGGTTTGAGTTGTGGAAGATCACATTCAACACCAGTAAGAGGTACTAGCTATTCTAAGAGAGAATTTAGTAATGGCATAGAATAAAATAAAGAAACAAGTGGATCAATACCATAGCAAGAGGAATTTTGAAGTAGATGATTGGGTATTTTTATGACTACAAAATTATAATAAAAATTCCTTGAAGAAAAAAAACAAGGATAAAAAACTTTATCCTAAGTATTATGACCCTTATCAGGCCCTACAAAAATTTAGCACTGTAGCATACAAGTTAGAGTTACCCCAATCTACCCGCATCCACCCTATATTTCATGTTTATTTTTTGAAGGTAACTAGACAAAAGGTATTGACACATACTAATTTACTTGAATTCGATAAGGAAGGGAAAGTAAATTTTAGAACAAGAGGAGATAATTCATACACACATAAAAAGGTTACAAACATGAGATATTAAGGAGTATTTGATAAAATGGAAGAATGTGGCTAGTGAGGATAAAAAATGGGAGGATGAAGCATTTCAATAACAACATCCAAATTATTCAATTTTGAGGGAAGAAAAATTTAAGGGGAAGGGATTTCTACGCCCTTAACCTATAGTGTGATTAGGGATATGTGTGGGCCAACTTGTGGCCTCCATAACTATAGTCCTTATCTTGTCATATTTCTCTAGGTTATTATATTATTAGTAGGGTTAGCCTATGGAATAACCAGGGCTAGAGTAGAGTATATATAGGAGGTATTGGTCAGTACTTTGATATCATATTAAAAAAAAAAATCTCATTGCATTGTATGGAGGTTTCTCCTTGAAGTGGCTCAGTCATATTTACCAAGTATTCTACTCTTATTTCAATTATTATTGTTAATATATGTTTCTCTTGTTTTAATATATTTTTTTGATGATATATTATAAATATTTCATTGGTGTGAATTATCTAAGTAATTTCATTAAATATACTACATCACTTGGATTAAGAGCTTATATACTTTGTGTGTTCTATTTTTTTAGCATGATTTTCATGCTTATGAATTTTGATATTGATGGCATATGAGTACCTTGATAGAGTTGGGATTAGATTACACATATTATTAAATATTGGAGGAGGTGGGTTTAGCACATGTTAGCCTACTAAGCTAAATTCAGTGTAATATACACTTGATGACTGCATTGACAAAGCACTAAATCTTGATACATGTATGTTTTAGTTACTAATGGGTGAGATGACCATTAAATTAGAGGATGTGTGGCATATATTATAGCTTCCCATTGTTGGTGAGAGGCCCAAGGTGATAGATGTGGAGTGTTTGGTAAATATGCAATGGGTACATATATTCATGATAGGTAGACTAGAGGGTGTTGATCGAGGTGGTACTATTTTATTAAAGCAAATTATATGATCAGATGTTCTACAATTATGTAAATTTATGTGTATACTAGCATTAGTTTTAGTAGTATATGGTGGATTTATTTTTATTTTTTAATCATTTGTACTATATAGTTTGGGCTATCGAGGAGAGACATGTAAAATATTCCTAGGGGTATAACATACAAACCCATTTATATCAAGAGTTATATAGGTTTACATTGGAGGTACATGTAGGTGAGATTAGATCTAATACATTATTGCATGTATGAGCATATCAGCACATTATTATGGTGGATCCTTTTGGGAGCTCACATTAGGTGTGGGCTCATCCTAATATATTTTCATATTGATGGGTTCTTCCATGGCAAAGGGGGTTGAGCACCATGGAGTAAAGGGTGATTTTGGATAGGTTGACACCTACTATAATTATGTGGCATATGTATATGGTATATGGGGGATGGCATAAGTATGTCTGAGAGTTATTACACACTATTTACTATGTGGATATAAGATTGATTCCCTGGTGTCTATTGATGGTTAAAACTACACTTATTTCTAATACCAACAATGGGAAGTTTCAAGATGTGGGACTTGCGACTTGAAACAACCTCTAGATTTTTAAGAAGCTGGTCTCTTCTTTATATTGAGCATATACTGGGAAAAGGGATAGAAATTTTAACAAAAACACAAATGCAAGAAAGAAAATCTAACTATGACGATGCGCCTAAATGTAATTCGACCTTAATCCTGAGCACAGTGAGACTATATGTAAGATTCAATTACATTTAAGAGCAAACAAGGCATGATCAATGTAAAAGATGAAAATAATAGAAACAGAGGCTCACAGCTTAGACTGCTTTTGCAATGATACAAAAAATATCAACAAAGGCATAGGATTTAATCTTCTTATTTGAATTCTCCAGTCACATAAGAGGCACAAAAACATGCACAGTTATATAAACTTTCCAACTCAAGAAAATAGAACAAAGGCAAAT
This sequence comes from Torreya grandis, assembly GCA_037957365.1. NCBI lineage: Eukaryota > Viridiplantae > Streptophyta > Pinopsida > Cupressales > Taxaceae > Torreya > Torreya grandis. Next base: position 207,019 of record JARHVA010001018.1, read on the forward strand.
GATATTGCTAATCACAGCTCTATAAAGTCTAAAACTCTTGACAACATAGCTTAGACTACTTTTGCAATGACACAGAAAATATCAATAAAGGCACAAGATTCAATCTTCTCATTAATTCTCTAGTCACATAAGAGGCACATAAACATGCACAGTTACATAAACTTTCCAACTCAAGAAAATAGAACAAAGGCAAATGATATTCCTAGTCACAACTCTAGAAAGTCTAAAACTCTTGACAATTTCTCTCAAAAAATTATCTCTGGTATCTGATGATGATCCTTCTGGTGATCTCTACACCCTTATTTATAGCCTTAGATTCAATCTAGATTGTCTGCTTGTTCCCAATCTAATGGCCCAACTAAAATCTAACTGAACTGGAAGTGTCTAACAGAAGATATTTCTTAGATTCTGAAACGCTTTGTCTTTCGATAGTTTATTGGCTGAAATAGATCACAGGACGCTCCCTTTTATTAAAAAGAAGAGGAAACTTGGCCAATTCCTTGAAAACCTTCTTATTACTTAGGAGACACCAAAGAACAACACTTGGCATGTCCTGCAACACTTACTGAAGACACGCGACACTTTTCGCTTTACCTATACTCTTACTATATCTTTGCTCAGGAACGTTCTGCCTTTGACACCTATCACAATCTACTTCTTCGACACTTTAACAACTTAATATAAAGACCCACAGCATTTCTTGCCTGAGCAACTTTTAAAAAAGGGGCATAGGGACAGGTGGCAATCTCCGCTTGCCTCAATAAAAGACACGTGGCAATCTTTGCTTTACTTAACTGGGGATATGTGGCGATCTCTGTTGCTTTTAGCTACCTTTTGAGAAACCTACAGAAGGTGACACGTGTTGGTTTATACTTTACTCTATTTATATTATAGAAATAATTGGGCCTTATTTCATATTTACATGGATAGCGACACTTGGCGGCTTCCGCTTGTTTCAAAAACAAAACCTGAGACCTACCACAGTCTTTGTTATATCGGTGAAGCAAAATGAATATAATTCAGATCTCGACATGTGGTGGCTTCCACTCTCTTTAGTTGGGATACGTGGCATCCTCTGTCATTTTTTAAAAAGCAAATTGAAACTTTCGTGATTGCCACGTGGCACTTTCCACTTGATCCTGATACTTAGCTTGTTGAAACCTTTTGCTGAAAAGAGATTTGAAAAGTGGATGCCGATATGAAACATAGATGTCAACACTTGTCACAATCCACTGAGTTGCTATGAGATATGTGGCACATCCCAACCAACTTATAAAAACTATGAAAGGTGCCTCGGTTGATGACACTTGGCAGCTTCTGCTTGACTTCGACACTTAGACAAAAATGAATCAAAAAGAAAATAGAGCCCATGCTCTGTTTCAAAACTTCACCGTCTCAGATCAAAGTATGCGGGAACAAAATTTTGTAGCGCATGACTGAAAATTAGAATGAAACATAGATTATTTTTTACTCTACAGTTATTGGTGACCCCAAGGACTTTTGAGCCTGCTCAAAAAGAAACCACAACTCCCGCTAGATCAAAATTTCAAAATTACAGCTTTAGCAATGTTGTTTGATAGGTAGACCATTCATGTCAGATAACCCCTGCTTATTCTACAATTCATTGAAGGCTAAATCAAGGTGAATAATATCCTTGTGTGAAATTTTTTGCAAAATCTGAACCGTAGCCTTCAATTTGAATTTGAGCTGGGAAACAGGAACCAAGACTGCTTTTACTTTAGGGACTGATGAATCATCCCTTAAATTCTAAAAAACTATTTGATCATTCTATTTGGCCAACAATAAAGGTTCAATTTCATCAACCATTAGCACCATGTTGTCATCGGGAAATGAAGAAGGAAGTAATTGCACTAGATCTTCAATATGTTGTTTCATTTCACTAATTCCTTCTTTCATGACATCTAAGAGCTCTCTGTAACTAATGGCTATGGAATTGCAACTGAGAACCCCATTCACTCGCTTAGCAGTGACCATTCTGTTCTCAATTCCTATTTCTTACAATGTTGCATCTATTTCACCATAAAGCTTTTGCAGTAATGTGTTAGAGTCCATTACTCTCCCAGAAACTGTAGCCAGATTGTTTACAACTGAATTCTCCACCTTCTCGCAATATTTTTGTGCATTTAGGAGGAAGGTGAGAGAAGGCCTGAGCTGAATAATCTCTGAGGAGATTCTTTTTCACATGGATTCATAGATCTCCTTCACCAGACTTAACACTCTGACATTCCTTGGCCTATTGGCCAGCTCCAGTGTCAATTGTGCTACTTTTTGTTGCTCAGCTTGAAATTGGACTTGTATAGCCACGGTATTATTTTTTTTGGCCAGCAGCTTCTGTTGTAATTGAGTAACCTACAATAGGTGTTCCTCACATTTTTATTACAATGTTGCCTTTTCTTGCCTCAGGGTCATCACCGCATCTTTTATCTGTGTTAGCCCTACTTTTAAAGAATCATTTTGGGCCTGGACTGCTTGGTGAGTCTAAAGAGAAATAGTCTCCTGTAACTATTTATTTAGACTCTCTATTTCATTGTCCTTTCTATCAATTTTTGTGGTCAAACTGTTACAGTTTGCCTTTTCCTTAGCTAAATCAGCCTCCATCTTCTATAGCCTCCTTGATGTCTTCAAGTAGTCTTCAGCAACTGCAGAAGTGGATTCAGTTAGCAGCTCAATTTTGTCTTGTGGCCTAAAGAGGGACATGTCAATGGCCACAGCATTCATCGTGTAGTCTTCCGGTTGCATCTACTCACTTGGCTTGATTACATTTGGTGACAAATGAGTCACCATCAATTACTGCTAAATGGGATCAAATTGTGACTGCAGATGGGGTGTATTCAAGGATTTATTTTCCTTGATCTTATTTTTCTCTCTTTGGGCTTCCCTTGCCTTCCTAGCAACATATGCTTGGGTCTGGAAGGTAGAAGGAGAGGCAATGTGCCCACCCACAAAAGGATGTCCCTGTGGCAAACCATATTGAATAGCCAATTGTTGGCTATGGGCAATCTGAGGGGAAAGTTTCTTGGGAACAGAAGGGGAAAATTGAGGTAATGTTAAAGCTTGAGGTGGCATAGATGGTGCGAAGTGAGAAATGGGAATGGTAGAGGTGGCAGGGGATGTCATTTGGATAGATGGAATCATCATGCCAATAGGAGAATAAAGATATTGAGAAGGAGAAGGAGGAATAATACTTACCTAAGGGGCAATTACAGTACTCTGTAATTGGCATTGTGGGGGGTCTGTCTCCTCTTTGGAATCAAACTGAAACTACACACTCTTTCACTTCTTGGGTGTCTCTTCTTCTGGATGTGTTTCTTTTCATGCTATCAGTGATGCTTGTGGAGAACTAGAAATTTCAATAATTGATGCCGATCAAGAAGCTTTTGGTGGTGAATGCACCACACTCTTTTGCTTTTCCATAATGCTAAGAGATTAGGGCCAAATTGATACAGTTACTGCAACTGCAGTTTGCCTTGAGGCCTGTGACTCTTAATTGGAACCTACTCTAGCTTTTGGCTCTGCACCCGGTGTCGGCAAATTACTTGTCTCTGGGATAGATACATGGGAGAGATGGCACTCATCCCATAGTTCTTCCTATCTCTCATCTGTGTCTATGTTCCTAAAAGAATGGGTTGTTTGACAAATTTCTTGCCTATATTTCCAATAGGCTTCTATTTTCGCAGCATCCCAATCTTTATTCTTTAGTGTTATTATTAAGCTAGAAGTCATTCTAACTTTAGGATCATAATCCCTCTGCTTAACATAGAATGTTTCCCAGGGTCTATTTTGTGGAAGGGGCAAGTCTGTTAATTCAACATAAAATCCAGGAGTATCTTCTCTAAGATTTTTCCTATTTTCCCAAAAAGGGTAGCCTTCATGTGAAATTTTGGTCGCAACCCTATTAGTCCTTATCCAAGAAGCTATGAAACCGTTTGGGTCATATACCCATGTGTCTTCGACTAGTAGGAAACCCAGGAAGGCCAGCTTTCTAAGCAGCACAATCTCAGTGTCTCTGGTTTCCAAAACTATGTTGGTTGTCATCCATGGGAGGTCATACATTTTTCTCTTCCTCTTTCCAGATCCATATTCATTATCTACTGTAGACACCTACCTAGTGACCTCTAAGAATGCTAACCTAAGAGTCAAAATCTTAGGTAGCAACATTGGTTCCCCATAAAAACCATGGACTCTTATAATTGTATGGTGAGATCCAAAATAGAAATCACAAGGAATTGGGCAACTAGCTAGAAGGTTTGAAACACTTGGAAATAATTTGTTCATGATTGGTTCAAGGCTGAGGTGACAAAAAGTAGGGATAACAAATAGTTCCCAGAATTCATATGGGTCACTAGTTTTTGACAAAATATGCGTCCATGCAGACACAGGGGTGGTCCTTTGGAGATCAAAAACTGGGTCATACATATCAAGATGCATATGTTGGACAAAAAGGTCAGAGTTCTGATATAGCATGAGGTGAAACAAATAAGAAGAATACCTGAAAACCCCTTTTGATTTGAACTGGGCCAGTTGTTCCACCATTGAGAAAGCAATTTGTTCAAAAAAGTCAAGCCTATACTCCTGAGTTTTGTCAACGGTCTTCAACCTGAAGAGGATAGCCATTTTTTCTCCATAAACTGCCATATCATATTTCATGCTGAAGATAAGATCCATCATAGACAGTGTGTCTTGGCTAGCTTGTGTGAATTGGGCTCTTGCTTGAGGGAGTGTAGGCACAGTAGTGTCATCATCGCCCATTTTTAATTCAGATCTTAAGAACCTCAACTTAGTATTGATGTTTTCCCACATTCTTTGAATTTTATCAATAGTGGGAAATGTAGCTATCTTATCGTGATATAGGGCTAACATGTCCCTGATAGCCTGTGGTGTGATTTGCACCATGAATGGACCCTATTGAATGGTGCTTGAGGGTGCATGGAACAAGTCTATGCATAATTCGACCAAGTCAGGGCATGCATGTACAGCTGGGATAATGAATTGTGCCAGTTGTGAAGTCCATATCCTCATGGCAAATGTCTCATATTACCCTACTCTAGCCCTCTATAGACACCTTTGATGTGCCCCTTCTTTAAGAGTTTTGCTTGCAACTCAAATGATCTTACTTACCATGTAGAACTTCTTCCTAATCTTGCAACAACTTGTAGATCACCTGTTCTTACAATGGGAAGGATCTACCTTGCCTTCCTCTTTTGCTCTACTATGGAACTAGAAGGAGCTACACTTGCTCAACTCTAACTAGCACAATTTACAATACATGTCAATAGGTCTATAAATAGATCCCATAATAAACAATAACTTAGACTTCTAATTTAAAATAATTAGACACACAGCTCAAAACCAAAAATAGCCTTTACATGCAAACAATCGATTCAACAGACTAACTGTTCGTGCAACGAACAGTTCTAAAACCGCACAGGCGACCGACGTCGATCCCTGTCTGCCTGGAGATGACCGACGTCAGCTGACTCCTACCGATGTTAGTTTCCCTTTTGTTCACCCCTGACCAACATCGGTTGGCCTGACTGACGCCGGTGACTGTGATACTCAGCAACTCCTCCATGTCACATACAGTGAAGCTTTTAGCTCCACAACCTAACAATCTCCCACTTGGAGATAAATAGCTGCAACTATACCTGTACCTATACATCATCTAGTTTGTTCCCTTGGCTTTGTATCCCTCTTCAAGATCACTCTTGAAGACCAAACACCACAAATCTTGTAGTGCACCTCCTGTTATCCAAATCACCTGCCACATCCGCATCTACAAACTCATGTAGAAAATAACTTGACCCTGCATAGCATGTGCACCTGCTGCTGGTCCCTCTTAGATACCTGAGAATCCACTGAACTTCCCTCCAGTGCTTATTTCCTAGATTGGCTCCAAACTTACTGAAAACTCCCACTACTTGGGAAATTTTAGGTCTAGTACATACCATGCACTTAACCTCATTATGTGAATCAGGACACTGTTCATAGAACTGTCCAACCATCGGCGTGCTAACCAGTTTCACACAATCATCTGGAGACAAAATCAACCTGTGACCTTCCATGTCTCTAGAACACACTCATGCCAAAGAATCTTGCTGCTTCCATATTCCTCATGACACACCTCTGAACTAACTTTACCTTTAGTTCAGTAACTCCCTGTATGTGTAACCTTGCAACAAGCACACAAGACAGTAACAAGATAATGTAGCTAATATTATCCAACCTGGTAAAGAGAAACACAATGGTCAAACCTCCATTGTCCTGCAGCTTACTCAAGACCATATACCCTAGCCTTCCATCTCATGTGTCCATTCCCGCTCTTCTTTATCTTGAACATCCATTCATCTCTTAGTGCTTCCTTCCAGCTGGCAACTCCACCAAAAACTCTTATTTGGTTCTTCTCCAAGGAATCACATTCCTCATCCATGCCAAGCTCCCAATCTTACATGCTCTGCTTCTTTAATAACTTCCTAGTTCTTGACCATCAGTGAGCAAAAAATAGTATAAAGAAGGGAAATGACGAATTTGAGGCTTACTTACCCTTTCAGTCCTCCATATGGGTGCTTGAGACTCCTTGTAGCTTGATGTCCGCCCAAAATCCGTCTCAGTGACCAATGTCGGTCACATCTCAGTCTTCACCCGACCGACGTCGGTTCCATGCGACTGCATCATCACCGATGTCGGTTCCCCCTGACTGACGCCAGTGTTTATTTATTTAGAGTCACTGACGTTGGGCTGCACATAGCCAATGTCGATCCCTATTTGGATGCTGACATCAGTTTTCTAATCGACGTCGGTCTCTATGTTTTACTTGTGAGAGATGACTTTTACCCGCAAGCTCCTTTTGGATCAAACCCTTATCCATATCAACCTTGCTCTGCTCAAAATTCTTTAGTGCCTTGCGCTGATCTCTGTCTGTCACCTTCTCCTTGAAAACCAAGGCTTTCCTGTTCTTGTCACGAACATCAAATTTCTCAAGAAACGTCACTTTCTTCCTTTGCTTACAAAAATCTCGATCCATGCTTTTCAAATCCAAAATCATACCCTTTGACTCAAAAACATGCATCCCCTTCATATTCATGTGACCAAGCCTATTAAGCCACATCTTCGAATCTACATGTGAAGTAGATAAACCAGAAGGAGAATCAGTAATACAAGTAGATAGATAAAGCATACCTACTTTCTTACCTCTTGCTACAACAAGTGCACCCTTGGAAACTTTCTAAGAGTCCGCTGTAAGAGTTACTGTGCAACCCTCATCACCCAAATTTCCAACAGAAATCAAAATCTGCTTCAGGGCTGGGACATGCATGACCTCCTTCAACACCCATGTGTTGCCCGTCTGCAATTTCAGCTTCACTTTCCCTTTGCCAACTATTTGACAAGGCTTACCATCCCCTAAATAAATTTCTCCAAAGTCTCCCTGGACATATTCATGAAAAAATTCCCTATTTGGGGATGCATGGAAAGAGGCACCAAAATCTAAAACCCAAGATTCTAATTTATCTAAGGAACATACTAGAGCATCTTGTACAATAAACTCTGCAATATCTGCTTCTTCATGTCCTTCATGCTGATCTTTAACCAACCTGCAATCTCTCTTTAGATGCCCTTGCTTTCCACACTTCCAGCAGGTTATTCTGCCATACCTGGATTTGGATCTCCTGCCTATTTCTAACCTTGATCTCCCATGCTCGATCTTTTCTCTTTGCCTTTTCTTGCTCTCAACACTCAAAGCATTTCCTGATGATTCACCTGTGCTTTTCCTGCAAATCTCTTCATTCAATATTACACTCACAACATCATCCACTTTTAAGATTTTTGAAACAGACCCAGTATTACTAACTGCCATTACCAAACTCTCCCAACTTTCAGGTAATGAGCATAAGATTAAGAGAGCCTTAATTTCATCATCAAAAATAATATTGATTGAATTTAACTGGTTTATCAAACCATGGAAATCACTAAGATGACTATGTACAGATCCACCTTCCAACATTTGTAAATTAAATAATTGCTTCATAAGAAATACCTTATTCGAAGTTGAGGGTTTTTCATATAAATTTGCCAAAAATTCCATCAACTCTACCGTTGTCTTAGCCTATGATAAGTTAGAAATCACAGATGATGCAAGGCTCAACCTTATAGATCCCAGAGCCTTCTGATCAATAACCTCCCATTCTTCATCCTTCATATCCATGGGCTTGCATGCAACCCCACCCAATGGTAAGTACAAATCTTTTTGATACAGATAATCTTCTATCTGCATCCTCCATAATTGATAGTTCTTGACATTAAACTTCTCCATTCGTAGCTTACTTTATTCTGTCATTGCTATACTCCCACTCAAACAAAAACCCCTGTGAGTGACCTGTAATCAACAAACACTAACCAGATCTGATACAACCTGTTAGTAACCCAACCAAAAGCTCTGATACCAAATGTTAGGGGGTGGAAATCAAGAACAACAAACAGCTCTGATTCCACTTGTCAGGATCTTGCTCCTCAATAAGAGCACAATATGATTACCTTGTATAAGCAACTAAACACGAAATTATACCAGAATGAACAAATAACTAGAATTCACAAATAGCACAAAATTTGAGAGACAATACACAATCTTGTATTAATACTCATCCAGAAAGAAAATATAATAAAGAAGATGCCACTTCTTCTCACACCTCTCAGAGGCTTCCCACACCTCAAGGGCTCCCAGTAATTCTCAATCAAGAGTTCACTCTCCTACCAAAAATGGTCCCAACACACAACTCAAACACAGAGTTGGTGTTCACCTCCAACCAGTCAGTAATAACCCTGCCATTACTCAAAGTACTTCAAGTAGATCTCCCATGAACCTGCAACAACCTGCAACTCAAATGATCTTACTTACCATGTAGAACTTTTTCTTGATCTTGCAACAACCTGCAGATCACCTATTCTTACAATTGGAAGGATCTACCTTGGCTTCCTCTTTTGCTCTACTGTGGAACTAGAAGGAGCTACACTTGGTCAACTCTAACTAGCACAATTTACAATACATGCCAATGGGTCTATAAATAGATCCCATACTAAACAATAACTTAGACTTCTAATTTACAATAATTAGACATGTAGCTCAAGAACAAAAATAGCCTTTACATGCAAACAATCGATTCAACAAACTAACTGTTCGTGCAATGAATAGTTCTAGAACCGCACAGGCGACCGACGTTGGTGCCTATCTGCCTGGAGATGACTGACATCGGCCGACTCCTGCCAATGTCGGTTTCCCTTCTGTTCACCCCTGACTGACGTCAGTTGGCCTGACCGATGCCAGTGACTATGATACTCAGCAACTCCTCCATATCTGCATACAGTGAAGCTTTTAGCTCCATAACCTAACAATTCAGCTAACTCCTCAACAAAAACCCTTTCTTCTTTATTCATCATAGAATGAGTTGCCTCCAACTTTTCAATTAGTTCATTGGTGATGTGATCTTTATATAATGGCTCAGATAATATCTTCATCTTTGAACCATACTTGGTTCTTAGAATGAGGTGAGACCAATCAAGGGACATATATCCTCCTATCTTGGCTGTAAAGTCTCTTGATAAACATAAGCCAAAAATAGGAGGTATGTCTATGACTACTACATCTTGATTTACAATTATATTAGGACAAGTATATAATTTTAATGGGAGTTGTTTAATTTTCCCTATTGTTTGTACTACTTTGCCATCTAGCTGCATGACCCCTTTAGTGAGTGACTCATATTTTATCTTTAAAGCATCAGCTATCTACTTAGCCATTACTTTAGTACTAGCCCCTGAATCTATCATTGCATTATGCAGCAGTTTCTTGCCAACTATCAAAGTTAAATAAAAGGGATCCGATTTGGATTTGCTTACCTCTGGTGCATTGTTCACTAGGGCTGTTGTCTGCAGATGAATTGTGTCTTTGAGCTTTTCTTTTTCAGCAGGTCCTTCTTTGATAATAGTACATTTGGGCACTGCTTGGCCTTGTAAAGATTCTTGTAGTAGTGTCTTATGTTCAGGAATAGCCAATATATCCCATATTGATATTTGTGTAGGAGTCTTCTTCAATTGATCCACCACATTTATTGGTCCCAGGGTGTGAGTTCTTTGAAAATAAGAATATCTTGTTTTTTCTTGAATTTGTGTAGGAATCACTTGATTCTGCACCGACTGAGGCACTTCTTGTCTGACAGTTGTGTTTCTTTGTCTTTGAAATGGAGGATTCTCCATGACTTGACTATTTACAACTTTAGGCTATTCCACCATCCTTTTCTTTGATCTAGTATGATAATCAGATTGCACTACTGGTTTCTTGGAAGTGGAAGCTTCATTCAAGAAAATTGATTCTTCATCTTAAACCCATGAGAACAAAGCATGTTCTGGGGCTATTTCTTCCTCTTTTTGCAAAGACATCCCTTGCATCTGAGCCATTAAGACTGAATTTTGCATACCAGAAGACTGGTAGGCTTGATTGTCATTGGAACTTGCAAACTGTCCATCCATTCTTATTTGCTCTGCCACCTTTTGTTTTAGATTACCTATGGGACAATCTCTAGGTGTATGAGCATTATTTCAAGGGAAACACCAGGCATTAGTGTTATCCACATAATTATTTTACCCTGAAACAATTTCCCTATTTAAATTGGGAGGAATAGTCTGTGAGGGTGTAGGGACTGCAACTAATTGATTTGCTGGCTGAGAGTTATTTTGCCTTGGAGGACCTTGGTATTGGTTTGGCTGAGATGAAAATCTATTTCCTTGATAGCCCTGATATGGAGGCCTAGGGAAAGGACTCTGCTATCTTTTTATATTAATCAGCTCATTAGAAAATGTCCTCAAGATATTCTTGATATCATCCAGGTCAGATGATTGGGCAGGGACAATTTCTTTAGCAGGTGGTTGAGGATATGTGTACATAGACATAGGTGGGGTTATGGATTTAGGGGCTTCTTGAGGTAATGGTAAGAAGATCTCTAGGAACATGGGCATGGGAGGCCTTGGAGGCAATTTTTTAGCATCTATCAAATTATTTTCATCTCTGACTGCATAGTCATAAGCCTCTGGCAGAGTCTGACCTCCAAGTGACTAAATCATAACAAATATATCTGAATTCAAAGCTTTAAGATAAAACACTATGGCCATACCTGGTAATGGTCTAGTTTTAGTAGGGATTCTTTCCCAAGTATTTTGAAATCTAGAATTGAAGTCAGTCATTGCTTCTTGTGGTGCCCTTTGGATGGTAATCATTTGCTGTAATAAAGAAGACTTATCACCCTTCTCAACAAATATTTCAAAGAAAAGATCTCCGAGCTGATCCCATGTAGATATGGTATTTGGGGTCAAAGACCGATACCATTCTAGAGCCTTCCCTTTAAAAGAATCTGTTAATAATCTTATGGCCACATTTTGTTGTGTGACAACATGTATAACACAGACATCTAATACATCCTACAGATGTTCTTCAAGTGTTCTAAAATCTTGCCCACTGAATTCGGGTAGAGCTTTCAGGGCATTCACTGGGATAGGGTCCCAAGTGGCTGGTGGTATTGGGAGAATCAAAGGACTACCAGTGTTCCAACTTGTGTAATTTCTTGGGGCTATAGGGGCTCCCATATTTACTCTTGGTATTGGTATAAACTAGTTGGCTCTTCTTCTAGGACTAGTTACCAAAGGTGGCAAAAGAATACCTGAATTTATAATAGTTTGTGATTTGGTTACTGGTCCACAACTCTGACTCCTTGTAGCTCTCTGGTTCATACGGTCTTGAAATAAACTTCAATATTTGTCTCATCGGGTGTGCCAAAAAACTCTTGATGGTTAAAATTGTGCTTGTTTCTAACACCAACAATGGGAAGTTTCAAGATGTGGGACTTGCGACTTGAAACAACCTCCAAATTTTTAAGAAGTTGGTCTCTTCTTTATATTGAGCATATACTGGGAAAAGGGATAGAAATTTTAACAAAAACACAAATGCAAGAAAGAAAATCTAACTATGGTGATGCGCCTGAATGTAATTCAACCTTAATCCTGAGCACAGTGAGACTATATGTAAGATTCAATTACATTTAAGAGCAAACAAGGCATGATCAATGTAAAAGATGAAAATAATAGAAACAGAGGCTCACAGCTTAGACTGCTTTTGCAATGATACAAAAAATATCAACAAAGGCACAGGATTTAATCTTCTTATTTGAATTCTCCAGTCACATAAGAGGCACAAAAACATGCACAGTTATATAAACTTTCCAACTCAAGAAAATAGAACAAAGGCAAATGATATTGCTAATCACAGCTCTAGAAAGTCTAAAAATCTTGACAACATAGCTTAGACTACTTTTGCAATGACACAAAAAATATCAATAAAGGCACAAGATTCAATCTTCTCATTAATTCTCCAGTCACATAAGAGGCACATAAACATGCACAGTTACATAAACTTTCCAACTCAAGAAAATAGAACAAAGGCAAATGATATTCCTAGTCACAACTCTAGAAAGTCTAAAACTCTTGACAAATTCTCTCAAAAAATTATCTCTGGTATCTGATGATGATCCTTCTGGTGATCTCTACACCCTTATTTATAGCCTTGGATTCACTCCGGATTGTCTGCTTGTTCCCAATCTAACGGCCCAACTGAAATCTAACCAAACTGGAAGTGTCTAAAAGAAGATATTTCTTAGATTCTGAAACGCTTTGTCTTTCGGCAGTGCATTGGCTGAAACAGATTGCAGGATGCTCCCTTCTATTAAATGGAAGAGGACACTTGGCCAATTCCTTGAAAACCTTCTTATTACTTAGGAGACACTAGAGAATGACACTTGGCGTGTTTCGCAACACTTACCGAAGACACGTGGCACTTTTCACTTTACCTATACTCTTACTATATCTTTGCTCAGGAACGTTCTACCTTTGACACTTGTCACAATCCACTTCTTCAACACTTTAACAACTTAACAGAAATAAGACCCACAACATTTCTTGCCCAAGCAACTTTTTAAAAAGGGGCATAGGCACAGGTGGCAATCTTCGCTTGCCTCAACAAAGGACATGTGGCAATCTCCGCTTTACTTAACTGGGGATATGTGGTGATCTCCACTGCTTTTAGATACCTTTTGATAAACTTGTAGAAGGTGACACATGCTAGTCTCCGCTTTACTCTATTTATATTATAGAAACAATCAGGCCTCATTTCATATTTTCATAGACAGTGACACTTGGCGGCTTTCGCTTGTTTCAAAAATAAAACCTGAGACCCACCACAGTCTTTGCTATATCAGTGAAGCAAAATGAAGATAATTCAGATCTCAACATGTGGTGGCTTCCACTCTCTTCAGCTGGGATACGTGTCATCATCCGTCATTTTTATAAAAACAAATTGAAACTTTTGTGATTGCCACTTGGCACTTTCTGCCTGATCCTGATACTTAGCTTGTTGAAACCTTCCACTGAAAAGAGATTTGAAACATGGATGCTGATATGAAACATGGATGCTGACACTTGTTGTGTTCCACTAAGTTGTTATGAGATACGTGGCACATCCCGACCAACTTATAAAAATTATGAAAGGTGCATCGGCCAATGACACTTGGTAGCTTCTGCTTGACTTTGACACTTAGACAAAAATGAATCAAAAAGAAAATAGAGCCCATGCTCTATTTCAAAACTTCACCGTCTTGGATCAAAGTACGCAGGAGCAAAATTTTTTAGTGCATGACTGAAAATCAGAATGAAACGTAGAGTATTTTTTACTCTACAATGTCTATGAGAAGTTTTAGTAAGAGTGAGTGATATGATAGTTTGGGGTGATTTAAGATGTACTCCTAGTGCCCTATCTATGGACACAAAGTGAGATAACTAATATTAGATTAGGTTCAAGGATAGGTCCCATATGTGTGTATTTAGCTCATCATTCAATGACAAAGTGAGATCCTAGTTTTTCATTCCCAACAGGTGATCATGTAAGATGTATAACAACCTTTACATAAGGGTGGGTTAATGCATAATTGGTTGCATTGTCTCTAGTTGTAGTGGATGATATAATTGATGTGGCCCTAACATAGGGTTGGGGGATGGATATAAAGGAGATGGAGGAGGAGAACCACCTTCAACACAACTAGTACCTCAACCTATAACACAACTAGGTGATAGAGATGTTGAGTTTATTGCAGTTATTATGACTAATACATTAGAGCATGAGTATTTTATGATTATGTGTATATACATTAGTTGATATGAATTTAGAGTTTGTTACTAATGCATTATCATAATGAGGTATTGTATGTGATGCATATTGGCCTATCATGGTAGATGTCATTCGTACTTTGACACAGATTATGCCTTGTGACATAGTAAGTGATGTCTTAGTGGAGAGAGTTGATCAAGTTGTGGGAGAGAATGAATACTTGTTTTTTTTGTGTGTGATCATATCTATGATATATAATGTAGTTTCCAATGATCAAAATGACTTACAAGCAGAGCTTGATAGACAACCTACACCTAGTCATGATTCTAATATGTCTAGGGATTTGCTCAATCAATTTTATGATGTGGAGTCTAAGCATACACATGTCATGGTTCAGAGACACTTGATATGAATATTAGATGATATAGATCATGATCATGATCATGTGGAGCAGTAGGATGATATGGGGCCTCTACTTCATAGTCTATAGAACCATCTATAGTGATATCCCATATGATGGGGATGCCCCCATCATTGATTGACATTTGTATTATAAACATGATTGTTGATATATATATATATATATATATATATATATATGAGATATTTTTGTATATATAAATTTTATTTACATGGGGGTAAGTGCACAAAGCTTAGGGACAAAAAAGGGCCTACCCATGGACATGATTTTCCTAATATTTTATAAATATGAACTTTTATAGATAATTTGAGATGGCTACCCTCAAAATTTAAAGATAGTATAAGAGCATGAATTGTATCATTTTAAGTCTAGTTTCTAAAACATTTATTTTTTTGAAAAATGGTTAAGTATAACTATGTCAAATATCTAAAATTTTAAGAGGAACTCCTATTTTTAATAAAACAAAGTAAATAGATGTCTGTGTGGCCCACCAATTTTTAGCATCATTTAATATTGTTTGAAACCATTTGGTGAACATTTAGATAATATTTTCTAATTTGTGACCTATATATATATATATATATATATATATATATATATATATATATATATATATATATATATATATATATATATATATATTTCAATGAATATTTTATTTTTTATTAATTTTTAAAGTAAATAGATCTTGAAAATTGACAAAGAAATGGATAGCCGGTTGTGCACCCCCCCCCCCCCCCAACAACATCAAAGAAAAATAAAAATTGTTTTTTTTTAATGTGTGTATAATTAGGCCTATTTTGTGACCATATAATTTGTTTTGCACTTGGATAAATGAAAAACAAATTACATAAACATGAATAGGCATGTATATTTGTAGCATGTAGGGGCCTAAAAAAGGTATAGTTAGAAATCAACATAGTTTGAACCCTTAAAATAGTCCAAAAAATATAAAAATCATATGTTTGGAAAGAGGATAGAATTCTCATTATCATGGTAATTATATTTTTTAATTTTTTTGTTTAAATTCATAATGTATTTGGCGATGGAAGTTTAAATTTGTTATTTTCTATCAAAACTCTCAGACTCGACTATAGATTGATAGGTCCAATTCGTTCTAAGCCAAAAGGCTTGGTTTTTTTAATTCAAATTTAAATAATGCATACACGTTATTTATTTTTAATATAAAAAAAATCTCTATGGGTATGCATTTTTTTGTTCTTGAGCTCCCTAATAGTGGTGTATCATGATAATTTCAATTGTAAAGTGAAGTGCATCATGGTAGGCGAAAGGTCCCTAACTTTGGATAGTGAATTAAGGTGTTATGGTATAAAATTAGATTAATAAATACACAAATATATTTATACACACTAATACATGTTCCATAAATGGAACACACCTTAGAAAAATATTTTTTGACTATTGGTAGGTGCAGGTCACTACTATTACCTTTCCCCTAAATACACTACCAAAAAAAGGATGTAATTATATTTTGATAAGCTATATGGCCTCAGTTAATAGGTTATGTGAAGATATGATGAAAATGTTTGAATGTGATAATGTAATGAGAATATTTAACATGCAGCCTAAGCCAACCATGAGACATCGAGACTTAGTTCAAGACTAACATGTCAAGCCCAATATCATAAAAACAAAATATGAACACAATAGTCAAACATGGTTGAATCTAAATGAAATTAGGGCTATTTTGAGCCCCTTCAACCTAATTTCATGACTATAAAATGTGATTTGGGGGTTGATCACCTCCAATTTCATTAGAGATTAAAACAAAAAAACATTAAATGAAAATTTTACATGTATAGGATGTGGTTTTGAGCTTGGTAAACTTGAATGGACCATCATATAATGAATGCAAATGTCGATTAGTTTAATTATGAAGATAATTAGGGTTAAAATGATCCACATTAACCATTTTAAATTGTATACATGATGTGGTTTGGAGTGAAATAAACCTTAGAATGTGATCATGTAATGAACCAAAGAATTGATTCATTTAATTGAGGAGGCATTTGAGGCTAATTCAAACCCCTTTAACGTAACTGCAAGAGAATGTGATATGATTTGGGGCTAAATTAAGTTTGATTATGTCATGAATTGAGCCAATTGGTCAATTAGTGCAATTAGGGATGTGATTTAGGCAAAATTGAGCCCCTACACCAAATTTATGGCTTAATCGATTGTCTAGTCTACACAACATATGGATTAACTAACCTTAATTTTATCATAAATGCAAACATAAAGGCAATTGTGTCCAATTTGAACCTATTAAACCTAAATGTGAGTCTATGATGTGATTAAAAGGGATAAATTATCTCATGTTTCATGACATGTTGACCTTAAACCCTAATTTTATCACAAATATAGTTCCCCTAAACCCTAATTTCATCACATGTATATAAAATCATTACACTAAACCTTAAAACCTAATTTATGACAAATACAACCCCTAAGTTCCCTAATTTAATCACAGATGCATTTTTTTTA
This sequence comes from Torreya grandis, assembly GCA_037957365.1. Taxonomy (NCBI): domain Eukaryota; kingdom Viridiplantae; phylum Streptophyta; class Pinopsida; order Cupressales; family Taxaceae; genus Torreya; species Torreya grandis. The sequence goes on from JARHVA010001018.1 coordinate 224,163, forward strand.
TGGTAATTGGGGACTATATGAACCTATTGAACCTATTTTTATGAGTCTAAGAATAGATTTAGGGATAAATTAGCTCATATTTCCTAACATATTGAGCCAATTAGTCAATTTTTACAATTATAAACCCTAATTTTATCACAAATGCAAACATGAAGGAAATTGAGGCCAAACTGAACCCATTAAACATGTATATATAACTTATAGAATGTGATTAGAGTGAGATTAACCTTGATGTCATAATATATAATGAAACAAAGAGTTGATTCATTTAATTGAGGAGGCATTTGAAGCCAATTTGAACCCCTTCAACCTAACTACCAAAGCAAGATATGGTTTGAGGCAAAATTAAGTTTGATTCAATCATGAATTGATCTAATAAGGGATGTGATTTAGCCAAATTTAATCTCCTGAACCAAATTTATGTCTCAATTTATTGTATAATCTATATAACAAATGACTTAAAACTAACCGTAATTTTACCATAAATGCAAACACAAAGGCAATTGTGGCTAATTTGAACCTATTGAACCTAAATGTGAGTTTATGATGTGATTAAAGGGGCTAAATTGGCCCATGGTTCATGATATGTGTCGGCTTTAAACACTAATTTTATCACAAATTGAATGTAAATAAGACTAATTTCAAATCTAATTTGGGATAATTTAATCTAATTTAGACTAATTTAGACTATTTTGGACTAGTTGACATTAACCAAGGGGTAAATTGAACCTAATTTAGAGTGATTGAATCTAATTTGGGCCTAATTGAACCTAATGTGGACATGAATCAAAATAAGGGGCTAATTAAAGAGGCAAATGCATTGTATGATAGTATTATTGCATAATTATATGATATGAATCTATAGAGTTGAATAACTATGAAATTTACAATAATGAGTTGAATAATGATGAAATCAACAATAATGAATTAAATAATGTTGGAAGTTCTAATTCAAACTTTAAAGTTTTTTATTTTGTTGATGAGGAGTCTATGCATGATGTTTTACCCAACAATAATGAATAAAAATTAATGGAAATAACTAATTATGAAATTAACAATGAATAAAATTTCATGGAAACATATAATGAAGAAATTGTCATCCCACCACTAAAAAATGAAAGTAATAATGATTTTGAAACACCTCTCAAAAATTTACACCATTAATAACACCTCGAAGAATTGTGCATAGAAAAAATAAGTACTTAATCGAATTCAATGAAAATATTTTAAAATGAATGCCTATCTAAATGTTTGACCACCATTCAAGAAGACCATCTCAATAAATTTAGGATAGTTTCTTTCATAGATTGGATTATGATAGTCAAAATTGTCAATTATTTTTTTCATTGATTAAACTGATTAAGATGAGAGCTACAATGTACACATTAGGACTAAGAACATCTAACATGGATGATGAAAACAATGAAATTATTGAAAATATACATGATGCAATCATATTATAGACCTAAAATCATGCAATAAAGATTGTAATGTTACCTGACGTATAATTACAACTTGTGTAGTAAGTGGTCAAATAGAGAAAAAATGAATAATTTCAAAAACAAGCCAAGTAATTGATATAAACATAAAAACATTAATGAAAGCAATTAGAAGACATGAAAGACTTAATGAACCTAATACCAATGAGCATTGGTCATTCTCTAGTAGACTTTTACGAAAGGATAACATTGTAGTCAATTCTCTCAAAGAGTTACTTGCACAACTTTGTAAAGACAATAAGAGAGTTTTACCCAATATAAGAGATGTAGTAAAAATAAGAGTTAGTTTTTATAGCTATGAACCACATCTAAAAAATTTATTAGATATGAATCAAACATTATTATACTCTCAGTTTTTGGAAAAATATTCACAAATTTCTATTAGTCAAAGATATTTTGAGATGGCCAAAAAAATTTATGTAAAAATAAAGCACACACGAACCACTTGTTGTTATCGGCAACATGTTGAATTTTCAATGCACTATTATGCTTTTTCCCATATTCATTGTACATCACATACTAAAAACATTTTGTAAGAGTGTGGTATAGAAGTTCTACCAAAATCAATTAGAGAATTTATTCCATTTTTTTTGGTGAAAGACTAGATGGATGGTTCTTTTATAATAAATCATGTTTGGATGGAAATTATAACATTTGTAATGGATTGCCAAAAATAAAAAAATGTATCCATGAGAACCGTACAAGTACAATTGGATAAGAATTAGTTGGTTTAAGTAAATAATTTTTTTGTGAATTATCAAGTAAAAGATGTCAAAGAATCTAAAAGGTGTGAGCTTATTACAAAATAGATACCTGCTCTAGAATTTATGGTCAAATTCAGGGAGAAAATTGTTTATGAGTATGCAAGGCACACACATAGGGATAGATAGTTAGATATGAAATTTTAAAGCTAAGAAAAGACACATTTCCACTTGATTTGATTGTTTCAGTACTCAAATTTCTAAAAATTACACATTCAAACCCCAAATGGAAGTTCAATCACAGTATTACAACTCATCACAAGTTTCCATATTCATGCATATAACATTCATGCATACACCTGATAGTATAGATCAAGATTAAAAATATCAAGGGAGTACCACTAATATATTAATGATGATCAATCACATTGTAAAGAGTATGTTCAAGGTTATTTTGAGAATTTATATGGATATTTGTATTAGATGAACATTACTTTCAATCAGCATTACATTTGGTTAGATAATTGCACATCATAATTCAAAAATGCCCAGATGTTTAATTGGTTGAGAAGGATGAAAATGACCACTGGTGTAGAATATATTTGTATTTTTATCGAGGTTGGACACACAAATGGGAGCATGATGGTACTAGAGCATGTGTAAAAAGAGCCATTACAAGGGAGAATTTGAAATTTTAAGAGGTTGTTAATTTGACTAGTGCAAAAACCATAGTTGAATGGTGTAATTAAAAACATGTGTCATGGTGCTCAAGTAAATTCTACTATACATAGACATTTTTTTATTAATGGAGGAAGAACACTTGGAAAAATATGAGGATTGTATGACTCTAATGGGTTCAAATGAGCACCACTCATTTTGGAGCTCAAATACAAGTTCTTAGACTATTCATATGAGATACTTTGCATGTTTCTATTCTACATGCATGGAATATGTTTGGAATGAGTGTGAATCATAAGAGTGGGTGTATGACTATTATTGTAGACCTCCAATTCCAATCAACACATATCAGGTTCCACCAGAATTTTAACTTACAAATATGACATCATCACATGACTTTAACCATGTATATGATCTAGTGTAGCCAGGTAGAAGATTATTCATTATGTACTATTTATTCTCATTATCTATCTTGAAAGTGTCATTAAAAAATATTTTTTGTGATATAGGGCATGTTTTTGTAGTTATTGTAGATGGGGACAATTAAGAGGGAATATATTACTACTTATGTCAGTGTGTATATGGAACAAAAATTGACTTCCTTGGTCATAAATGGAGAAAACATTGACTATCCCACTAAGTTTGTGGTAGTCACTAGAACTTGGTTTTGATAATATCCTATCAAAAAATAATATGTATGGTCATTTGAAGACTTTTCAATACATAGGAAGATACTACACTATTAAAATTTAGTTCGTGCAATAAATATTAAATTGTAAAAATATCATGGGAGACCATTAAACAGAAATCTATGGAAAGTTTACAAGTCAAACCATGAAGTTATTCTTGATACTATCAAGATTAGAGCAGATCCTAGTGGTTTGTTGGATTGAAACTCATAGGTATGATGACTTATAAATTGTATATGTACTCAATTCTACCAAATATTTTTAAATTTTTATGTAGTACATGCATAAATTTCATTTTTAATTACTTACAATTTTTTATAGGTTAGTGGTCCCAAACAAGCTTCCACCTTCATGCAATTGGTAATGTTAGTTAATAATTTCATATTATTGAAGCTAAGATAAGCTTACTGATTTAAATCACCTACTTGCATTCTCTATACCTTATCACCATGCTTAATATCTATCTCTCTCAAGAACTAAAATAATCTCTCGGCTTGACACTTGAATGGCATATTTTCACAAACTTAGATTTTATAAAACCTATTTAAATGTTTTTGTGTCCACCTTGATGCTCCCAACCTATCACATAGGATTTCACCCTTCACTTAAGACTTGATTTAAATCTGCACTCTCAAAACACTAATCTTCTAGCCTTATTATTCAGGTCTACAGATCTATAATCCAAATTTATTTATTTTTCTACTCAACCTAAACTCATGACATAACTTATATAAACTCAATATGACCCTTAATATAATCATTAATCATATGGTTTCAACAATTTATGTCCTTTATTATGGTTAATTCTCATAAAACTCATAAATCTACCTACTAACACCTATGTTTTGGGTTTGTTTTGGATCATTGGTTCTTATATCTGCATCCCAAGACTCTATAATCACCTTAAGAATTTTATATATAACTACCCCAAGCTAATTATAAAATTTTAGGCTCCATATCTTAATATTTTTGGAAATATGATAATTTTAGTCTCCTAAACCCCTATTTTGCTTGTTTAGACACATGGCTGATTACACATGGTCACTTATAAGATTATTTAGACAGTATTAAAAAGATTAAAATCACCTATTTATTCTTAATATTATCATTTACTATGTTTTTATAATGTTTCAATTCTTTTGAGGTAATACTTTAGGATATATATAAGTTTCTTTATTCCCAAACCCTCACTTTATTGACTTTTACAAACCTGAATGATATAATCATCTATTTAGATATTTTTATAATTATTCAAAGGATGAGACAAACTATAATGAATATAAGGGGTTATGATAAAGTTATCCACCAAATTTCAACCCATTTATATGGGTCATTTTCAATTTAGACCACTTTTAGTAACTAAAACCATGTCTTAAGGTTTAGAACAAGAACTAGGCCGAGAAATACAAAAAAACTAAAAATGACATATTTTAAATTTATCAATATATTAAATTGGTTTTAAATATGGTATTAAACTATTATATTTTTGGTTGGATTACTAAAATTGTATACCTCTATTTGCATGTCTAAAGTTAGGCTAAATTTAAACATTTTTCTTGTGTTGAGAAGGGTGTTCTTAAGCCTAGAATGGGTGGTCGATTTATAAACTGAGTATGACGGTAGGATAATAAATTATTCCTATACTTATACACACATTTTAACATTTTTTTAATTCCATTTTTCATCCAAAAATCACTGGAAATGGAGTTCTCCAACTGTAGCTTCAACTTTGACAACATTTGTTTTTAGTGTTTCTATGCTCTTGAAAAGTAGTGAAAATACACTTCTAACTAGAATTGGAAGACATGTTAATTATAAATCATGTGTAATTTTCCTATATATATATATATATATATATATATATATATATATATATATATATATATATATATATTATAAGAGTGATGTATTTTCACTTGGGGGTCCTGGAGGCAAAAATGCCAATTAGAGCTCAAGAAGTTGTCTTTTCACTACCAAAAGGTTATATTTTAGGACCCATTACTGCAACTTGTGTCACAAATTTCTCTTTAAGTTTATACCAACTTGATTTAGGTTTAATTTATGTGAATTTAACATGTGTATAATTTATCTTATGTTTCATCCATATGACTTATTTTTTCTTCTTTACGCATGTCTAAAGTTAGACTAAAAATTGGCATTTTTCTTGTGTTGGGAAGGGCATTCTTGAGCCCAAAATGGGTGGTGGGTTGTTGACCAAGAATGATGGGAGGCCAATAACCTAGTTTTGGGAATTATACACCATTTTTAACATGTTATAAGTTTAATTTTGATGTAGATCCATAGGGAGAAAACACACAACTGTCATCAACTGGCTTTAATCTTGTTCTAGTTCACGTTTAATGCTTAACTTGACCTTGTTGGTCTCAACTACATTAATCTCTATCACTTACACTCTAGAACATTTCATATATTGTTTATTAAATGATTTTTAATCTTTCCCTATATTTTATTAGACTCCCCTATTATTTCACAAGAACTATTTCAAATAATCTTTACACTTCCTTGAACCTTCATTGCTTTTTCCCACACATTTTCACTCTCCATAGTTACACTAGCTAGTAGCCTTTTCTGAGCATTTCCCCTTAGTTTGATCAATATAAATCTTTTATTGAGGATATATAAATAATTTTATGTTCCTTCCCTCTCAATTCAACTCTTGAACACGTTACAATACCTATCTCATTTGCAATCACCACTTACTGACCTTGTATACCTTCTAATTACCCCAATTTAGGCCTAATTTAGCCCTATTTTCACTCAACTAAAAACATCCATACAAGGACATACCCATTTAATTAAAAAACACTTTAATATCCTAAAACATTCTTATATTACCAAAACTAAAAAATTTGGTAAACTCTTGACAGTTGGAACTCATTATATGGGATCAACCCTAATCTAGGGTTTCATAGTCTTTACACATGCCCAAGAGGCTTAGAAATTCTATAATTTGGATTGTATTGAATTTTAAAATAACAAATCACCTGATAAATGTCTAGTTATATTCCTCCTTCATATCCAATATATTTTAACCCCTTTATTTTTCATTTTAAACTTAAAACAACAAAAACTCAGTCAACTTGTGTTCTTGTATTGACTGAGTCAGGGTATAAGCATTCAAGGGTTTATATGACTCATTCTCAAGGGTTAAACAAAATTAAGATACCTTTTTTATCACCATAAACAATTATTATAAACAATAGTGTATACCTTTGTTCAAGAAATGTCTTTTGTTTAACAAATGACCATGCATGTTAGAACAACTTACAAGTCTATATTCATTGCAAAGGTCATTGCTTACTTTCAAAACTCATTACAATGCATCCCATTGAATCATATATTAATTTCCTATTGTAATAATATCCCCAAACCATCCATTAAAATATTCACCTAGTTAAGACAATCATTGATCCTTTATCTCCCTTACAATGGGACTATTTCCTCAGAATATGGTACACCCTGTTTTAGGTGTTACAACCTATTTACCTTCAAATCATGCTCTCCTATTCTTCTAAGAATTTACCAAACCTTCCTCTGTATTCCAAATCAACAATAACTCATTATTATGGTACTCATTATTTCCTCCAAGTTTATTTTTCATATTGAAATGTTTCTCCTTTTTCTAGGGTTGTGTATTGGGTCCTTTGCTTACAAATAGGATATGACTGTAACAAATTGTCACTTTATTGAGATATGAGTATTAGATTCCATTTTTAATTTTAAATTCACTCATACATACTAAAATCATTTCGACCAATTACCAATATTTTTCTCAACTAGTTAGGGGTCTGTGTTCTCAAAACCAAAGTGTTTGTTCCAACTCTTGACTAGTATGCAATAGGACATAAGGCAGAGTCATATTTCCATTTATTTTATTCTATTTTGTGTGTTTTCCAAATATTAAAGGGACCTACAAGGTATTAATATATATCATTAATACTTACACAATAAAAGTGCTCATTTAACCACTTCAAACAATGATCCAAATCATTCCTTCTTGATTGTGTTCCACAGTCCTCCTTAAACCTGTAGTTTTTCAAACATAGAGTTTTGCATACATGGTTTCAAGATTCATTTTAAACAAAAGAGAACATACAAGTAAAAATCCATATAATCTTTAAAGGAAATCAATACAATTACTACTTCTCTTTATTTATTGAATTAACAATCATACAAAATAGTCCGTCAATGGACTTGATCACCTTCCTTGAGGGTTCTTGATCATTTTCTCTTTATTTATCTTCTTCCCTCTCCTTAGAGACCCTCATGTCTCTCCTATATGTCATCCTCACCTAAAATTACTTCTTTTCCTCCATCTCAATGTAGCTTTTTCTTGTAAGTTACATCTAACCACCTTACCATAACTACCCCAATGTTCTAAGATGATTTATTTTCATTTGTACAATTGACTTGTCTTAAAGTCTTGACATGAAATATATTTAAACCTTTGTCTCATAACTTATATAACCCATAAAACCAAAATTTTCACCTAAACACTCATATACATGCATTTTATCCTTAGTCTTTTTACAACATTTGAATATTCAAATTTTAGGTTTTGGACGTAAAACTCCTATAGCCTATAAAACTCACTCCTATTGACTCAAATGGACTTCTAAGGCACAAATGGACCTAGGAAGGTCCCTTACACACATTGACTTCATATTTTAACCAATATTGACCTTATATTGACCAAAATACAAAAATTACAACTTTTGTTTGATGCTCTTGCATCATACTCCCCAGGAGGGAGAAAAACCTTGAGCCTCCACCTTTCTTTCTTGCCTTCCAATTTATTTTTTGAGGATCATTCATGCTTACCTGATTATTGTTCATCTTTTCTTGTTCCTTCATACTTGACTAACTATTTTTTATCCTTTTCTTCTTAGCTTTTTCTAGCCTTCTTATCCATGCATCTTCCATCTCTATGAAGTCTTCCAATTGTTGTAGCTCCTTACTTGTATATTCCTTCACACTTTGACCAATATTAACCTTCTATTGACCGAAATACAAAAATGACAACTTTAACTTGATCCTCCTACATCATACTCCCCAAGAAGGATAAAAAAATTGAGCCTCCACCTTTCTGTCTTGCCTTCCAATTTATTTTTTCAAGATCCTTCATGCTTACCTGATTGTTGTTCATCTTTTCTTGTTCCTTCTTACTTAACAAACGCTTGCTTATCCTTTTCTTCTTGTCTTTGTCTATCCTTCTTATCCATGCCTCTTCCATCTCTATGAAGTATTCCAACTATTTTATCTCCTTACTTTCTATATATTCCATCTTTTCTAAGTCATCTTGATTCTTCTCATACTCAGTTGCAACCATATAGACCTTATTTTATTTTCTCATGCTTGTTTGATAGCTTGTCTCCTCTTTGTTTTCACTTGATTCTTGCTTGTCTAGTGGTTTTGTTTCCTTGTTAATGATATCATATTCTTAATGAGGCTCTAATGGCCTCTCATGCATGTCGACCTTTGTCCCTTGCTGATCTACATTCTCTTTTTCGGCCACTTCTTCAAACTTTTTGACATTTTGATGCATTTTCCTATCATTTTGCTCACTATGCAAGAGAAATTTCTTGTTATTTTCATCCATATCATGGTATAACATGACTTGACCATTATTTTTCTATCCATATCCATGCTTAACTTGGCATTAGTCTTCCCAAATGAATATCTCACCTTGTTTTCTTGTTCATATGCCATTTGCTTGCTTGCTTGCTTGTTTATCTGTACAACTTCTTCTACTTATCTTTGTTTCTCCTCTCTTGATGATTATTAGAGATTATCCTTGACCTTTACTTGATATAAGTCATCTTATTTCATCCTCTTGGGTGGACTGAATACCTCTTCCAACATCCTCATCTCTTAGTGTATCTATCTCCTAAAAATCCTCATCAAACCTTGGTTCACTTTGCTCTTCACTTGCTTGGGTAACTTGTTATTTATCTTATCCTTGGACTTAATAATTTGTGAGAGTTATATCAACCTCTTCATGTTTCATAACTTCATTCTCAATCATTATTTGAGGTGCTTCTTCCTCAACTTTCTTTTCTACATACTCATCCATCAAGGCAATTATTTCCATGTACAAAAAATTTCATCTTTGGAATCAATTTCAAACATATCATTATATACAACACTTGAAAACTAATATTTCAAACCTTATCTTCCTTTATGAATTCATTTTATTTCATACATGATTGTACCTTCATCTCATTTAATTTGCTTGCATGCACCATCTCTTTTGCTTGCCTTGTTGGCTTGTTATCTTCTTCTATCCTCATGCTTACTTGGAGTACACTTGCCACTTGATCCTCTTGTACTCTCTTATTGATTTTTATCACCCACTTATTTCCTTGAACCTTCTTGGGTTGGCACTTGATTCTTTTTCCATCTCTTTCTGCTTCACGCTTTTATCATCTATCATTCCTTCTTGGTGTACTTTACCATCTGTCCTTGGCTTCCATGCGTGTGCTTATTTTACACCTATACCATTGCCTTATTTGACCTCTTGCTTGAGGTTATCCTCTTTCTTATCATCACCTACTTATTTAATCCATTTATGCCACACATATCCATGCCCTTTTTCTCCTTTTAAGGGTACCAATCTATCATTCTTTCTCTCAATCTACATATTATCTTTTCCTTCATCATAGATGAAATTGAAATAAATATTTAGACATTCATTTACCTCCAATGGCAACTACTGGAAGCTTATTTCTTATTCTACGTCTTCATGAATGACACTCAAGTCTTCTTGGGTGACTTTATTATCTTCTTGGTACACCATTTCCTTTGTTTCAGATGTTATGCATGGCAATCCATTATAGAATTCCTCTTTTTCTTTAATTTCATCATGTGAGACTCTTTTTCTTTGTCATTCTCTTGCCACTTGATGGGTGATGTTCTTGACCCATTATTCACCAACTTTGAGGCTTCATGTTTGGCCATCTCCAATTTCTTATTCATACCTACAAACACAAACTTAAAAGAAATGTTAACATATAAAATGAGAAACCACATAGTCTCTTTGAATGTCTTGGGCATAGACATTGTCCATCTTCTCTTTTCATCTTCACCTTCATGTGCTCAGAATTTCTATCTTCTTATTGTTATCTTCAATGAGAACTCTCTTCTCAATCTTTCTTTCTCATTTCTCACTTGGCAACATTTCTCTTCTCATGCCTATTTGGGTTGCTCTCTCTTTCTTCTTCTCATATTTCAAGACACCTTTCTTGTGCCTTCTTCTTCTCATAAGTGAATCTAGTGGCCACTTTACCTTTCTTCTCACATTTCAGCCAGTCCATTGTCTTTCTTGTTCTCTTATGAGTTGCATCATGAGCTCTATCCTCTCTATACTTTACCCCAATTCTCTTCTTATGTTTGCCACTTCTATCTCTATATCCATCTTCTCCATTTCTCTTTATTTTCTAGGCCTATTAAACCTTCCTCTTAGCCAGTCTATCAACCTTACCTCTTAGACCTCTATTGGGCCTTTTCTATTCTTTTGTCCTCTATCGAGGACCTCTTCTTATCCTTCTTGACTCTCTTTTGGAGTCTTCTTTCTTCTCTCTTCTCTCTTGGATCCCCAATGCTCTCTTTTCCTCTCTCTTTTATAGTCTTCAACCTTGCCTCTTAGACCTCTATTGGGCCTTTCCTATTCTTTTTTTCTCGATCAAGGAACTCTTCTTCTCCTTATTGACTCTCTTTTGGAGTCTTCTCTCTTCTCTCTTGAATCTCCAATGCTCTCTTTTCCTCTCTCTTTTCTAGTCTTCTCTTGAATAGATTTTTGTCCTTATCAAAAGAATTTGGGGCTTTCTCTCTTATCTTTATCACTCTTATTCTCCTCTTTATAACCTTAACAGATCAAACTTGCAACATTCTTTTCCCTCAATACCCTGCAAGGTTAACCCTCGTGCACACCTCATAGCATACTATCTTTAGCTCAAATTAACAATCTTGAATAATTCAAAATAAATGAAACCAAAACTCACCTTGATCTAATATAAAATGATGTAGAAGCATGGAGATAAAACACATAAATTTCATCAACTGGATTTAATCTTGTTCTAGTTCACTTTCAATTCTCAACTTGACCTTGTTGGTCTGAACTATATTAGTTTTTATCACTTGCACCCTAGACTATTTCATAAATTGTTTGTTCAAGGCTTTGTAACCTTTCCCTGTATTGTATTATACTCCCCTATGAGTTCACAAGAATTATTTTAGATCATCTTCACACTTCCTTGAACCTTTATTGCTTCTTCCCACACATTTTCACTCTCCATGGTTATATTAGCTAGTAGCCTTTTCTGAGCATTTTCCCTTAGTTTGATCAATCTGAATCTTTTGTTGAGGATCTAAAAATAATTTTATTCTCCTTCCATCTCAATTCAACTCTTTAACATGTTAAAATACCTATCTCATTTGTATTCATCACTTACTGACCTTTTATGCCTTCTAATTACCCAATTTAGGCCTAATTTAGCCCTATTTGCACTCAGATATAAATATATGTAAAATTTTGCACCCATTCACTTAAAAAACACTTTAATATCCTAAAAAATTCTTATATTACCAAAACTAAAATTTTTGGTAAACTTCTAATGGTTGAAACTCATTATATGGGTTTAACCCTAATATAGGGTTTCCTAGTCTTTACACAGGCCTAAGAGGCTTAGAAAATCTATAACTTGGATTTTATTAAATTTAAAAATACCAAATCACCTGATAATGTATATTTTAAGGTCATACTCCCTATCCAATATATTTGAGACCCTTTCTTTTTCATTTCATACTTAAAACAATGAAAACTTAGTCAACTTGTGTTCTTGTATTGACTGAGTTAAGGTATAAGCATTCAAGGGTTTCTAGGACTCATTCTCAAGGGTTACACAAAATTTAAATACCTTATTTACCTATGGTATCACCATAAAAATCTATTATAATCAATATTGTATACCTTTATTCAGTAAATGTCTTTTTTTTTAATAAATGACCGTGCATGTTAAAATAACCTACAGGTTTGTATTCATAACAGAGGTCATTGCTTACTTTCAAAAATTATTACAATGCATCTCATGGATTCATACCATAATTTTATATTTAAATAATATCCCAAAACCATCCATTCAAATATGTAACTATTCAAGGCAAGCATGGAGCCTTTACCTCCCTTACAATGGGACTATTTCCTCAAAATAGGGTACACCCTATTTAAGGTGTTACAACCTATTTGCCTTCAAATCATTCTCTCATATTATTCTAAGGGTTTACCAGACCTTCCTCTATATTATAACTCAAAAATAACTCATTATTATGGTACTCATTCTTTCCTCCAAGGCTATTCTTCACATTGAAACGTTCATCCTTTGTCTAGGGTTGTGTACTGGGTCCTTTGTTTACAAACAGGTTATGACTGTAACAAATTGTCACTTTATTGAGATCTGAGTATTATATTCCATTATTAATTTTAAATTCACTCATACATACTATAATCATTGCTACCACTTACCAATCTCTGTTTCAATTAGTTATGGGTCTGTGTTCTCAAAACCCAAGCGTTTGTTCCAACTCTTAACTGGTATGCAACAAGACATAAACCATAGTCATCTTTCCACTAATTTTCTTCTATTTGGTGTGTTTTTTTTAAAATAAATGGACATACATGGTATTAATACATATCAATGATACTTACACAATAAAATTTCTCATTTAACCACTTCAAACAATGATCCAAATCATTCCTTCTTGATTGTGCTCCACAGTCCTCCTTAAACTTGTAGTTTCTCAAACACAGAGTTGTGCATACCTGGTTTCAAGATTCATATGAAATAAAATATAACATACAAGTAAAAATACATATAATATTTAAATTAAATCAATACAATGACTACTTCTCTTTATTTATTGAATCAATAATCATACAAAACAATCCATCATCGGACTTGATCACCTTCCTTGAGGGTTCTTGATCATTTTCTCTTTCTTTGTCTTCTTCCCTCTCCTTGGAGACCCTCTGATCTCTCCTATATGTCATCCTAACCTAAAATTACTTCTTTTCCTCCATTTTAATGTAAGTTTTTCTTGTAAGTTACATCTAACCACCTTACCATAACTACCCCAACGTTCCAAGATGATTTTTTTCATTTGTACAATTGATTTGTCTTAGAGTCTTGACATGAAATGTATTTAAACCTTTGTCTCATAACTTGTATGACACCCAAAACAAACTTTTTCACCTAAACATTCCTATACATGTATTTTATCCTTCTTAGCCATTTTTCAACATTTGAATTTTCAAATTTTAGGTTTTGGAGGGAAAACTCCTATAGCCTATAAAACTCACTCCTACTAACTCAAATGGAATTATAAGGCACAAACAAAACTAATAAGGTCCCTTACACACATTGACTTCAAATTTGACCAATATTAACGTTATATTGATGAAACTACAAAAATGAAAAATTTTGCTTGATGCTCCTATATCACATTTTTCATCCAAGAAGCAATGGAAATAGCGTTCTCCAATTGCAACTTCAACTTTAACAACATTTATTCTCAATTTTTTTGAACTCCTAAATAGTAGTGAAAATATACTTCTAGGTGGACTTAGACATCAATTTCATTGGAGCACATGTAATTTACCTATATAGATGTTCTCAAAGTGATGGATTTGCACCTAGGGGTCTCAGAGGTAGAAATTTAAATTAGAGGTCAAGAAGTTATCTCTTCACTACCAAAAAGTTGCATTTTAGAACCCTTTATTGTAACTTATAACACAGATTTCTATCTAAGTTTCTATTGGCATGGTCCAAGGAGAAATTAGATGGATTTAACATGTATAGGAGGGATCTTATGGTTCATCTATATGACTTACTATTTATATTTTCAAATGTTTAAAGCTAAAAACTGACATTTTTATTGTGTTGGGAAGGGCATTCTTGAGCCCAAAATGAGTAATGGGTTTGTCGACCAAGCATGATGGGAGGCCAAGACCCTAGTCCTATACATTATACACCCCTCTAGATGCATTGGTAGCACTATTTTTTAGCTAATAATCACTGTAAATGTAGTTCTTTAACTCTAGATTCAACTTTGACAACATTTGTTGTCAGTGATTCCATGCTCTTAGGTAGCAGTGAAAATACACTTCGGAGTGGACTTAGATGTCATGGTCATTGGTTCATGTGTAATTTACCTGTGTGTGTGTGTGTGTGTGTGTGTGTGTGTGTGTGTGTGTGTGTGTGTGTGTGTGTGTGTGTGTGTGTGTGTGTGTTCAGAGTGATGTATTTTCACTTAGGGGTCCCAGAGGCATAAATGCCAGTTGGAGCTTAAGAAGTTGTCTCTTCACTACCAAAATGTTGTATTTTAGGACCCATTACTGTAATTTGTGCCACATATATATCTCTAAGTTTATATTGACTTGATCCAAGGTGAAAATAGATGGATTTCACATACATAATAAGGATCTTATGGTTCATCCATATGACTTATTATTTTCATTTTATGCATGTATAAATTTAGGCTAAAAATCAACATTTTTCTTGTGTTGGGTAGGGCATTCTTGAGCCCAAAATGGGTGGTGGTTTTGTCGACTACGCATGATGAGAGCCTAAGAACTTGGTCCTATATTTTATCCTCCCCTATGGATGTGTTTTTAGTGCCATTTTCTAGCCAAGAAGCACCAAAAATGGATTTTTCTAACTACAATTTAACTTTGACAACATTTGTTGTCAGTGTTTTTACGCTTCTAAATAGTAGTGAAAATATGCTTATAGGTGGGCTTAGACATCATGGTCATTATAGTACCTATAATTTTTAGGATGATTCAATTTTTAGGGGTTTTGAAATGGTTCTAGGTTTGACTAATAAGGTTTAAACCTGCACACATGGAGGCTAGATTTTTATGCATTTTAAGATGATCTTCACCATGGAAAGAACCTTGAATAAGCCTCAATAATGCCTCCTTTATCCCTAAGATCCTTCTCAACAAGTTGAATATGCATACCCATAGTAATATCAATTAGTAGAGAGATAAAATTGGAAGGTAGAGCTTCAAACTAATCACAAAACCTCTTGCCCTTGATCTTCATGCATGCATAAGGAAGTGGGCTTGGGGATGTGTTAGTTACAAGGAAGAATGATCATACTTCAATAAATTGAAGACCAAAAGGTATAAAAGACCACAAAAAGGATTTGTAGAAATTTCATTATGTGCCATTAAAAATGAGGCATCAGACCAAGCTCAGGGACCTTCTAGCTTACCTTTCATATCATCTAGTAGGGTCTTCCTCTCGTAAGAATCCATTTACAATGTATAAAAGAGGAAACTCAAGACAATTAGAAGGTTGAGTGGGTCCCAATGATCCATTACTACTCTTTATTAAGAAGCACCTTGAAAAAGAGTCTCAAGCCTCCTAAAGCTCACATAAACTTAATAAGTTGAGATCTTTCAAGTTGCACACAATCCCATCAAGGTCCATATAAGCTTCTAAATAACATTGCATCATGAGCATATTTTATTAGAATTTAAGGCATTTTATAATTTCTTAAGGTATTCATATAAATTTGAAGGATCATTTTAGGATTCTCAATTAGGGGTTGAGCTTGGAAGAAGTCTTAAAAGGTTTGTAGATAGAGCGATGCTTGTTTAGAGGATCTTTCACACTAGAATGAAATATTTTAACCAACTATGAGATTATTCCATGCCCTAAACATCTATCAAGGCAAGTTTCATGTCAAAAAGGAAAACTATAAAGTCATATACAATTCTATAAAGGAGGATTAGAGTTAAATAAACTCACACTAATCCTCTATATCCCTAGAGCATGTCATAGCTTTAATCAAGGTAAACAAGATGTAAGAGTCTTGGAGCATGATATAATTCTTCATAATGTTATTCAATCCAAGTTTCAAATCATTTCCAATATGATTTCAGGTTCTCAATCTTTCTTAAAAATCATGTTATCCCTAAGTAGGATGGAATAATGAGAGTAAGAGGAGGAAATTTGCATAAATTGAAAAATAATGGGTGTAAGAGGATGCTATTTGGAAGGGAGATAGGGGAAACAATTTTAAAATTTATGGTGAGTTTCAAGGTGTTATCATGCATACAATATAATTTATCTAAGTTTCCATACCTATAACTCAAGAGAACACAATCCAAAATTATGAACTTCAAGTCTTGATGCATCTAAGGATTGGAAGTTAGTGATGTTGATGTGAGATCCAAAGTAAATGGCATAAAAATAGATCAAAGATATCCCTCAATTCATTTATACTATAATAATAATCAAGGATAAATGTCTTAAGCCACCTAAACCCTCAGTTCAACTTGAGAACTTGTCCCCTAATTTAGACATAGTGCAGGCTAAAATGTAAGTCAAGGAAGTTGTGGTCATGAATATATGTGTGTAGAGATATTAAGGAGACAATTTTGGACTAAAGAAGCCATACAATTATCTCAAACACCTCTAGGATCCTTTTATAAGATAGGGCAATGTTGGAACATTGTGAAAAGCTTTGTTCATACTTCATGTCTTCATATGAAACCTTTGATTCTTCTAAGCCACTCTTTAAACCTATAAGATTTTCATGGTTATCAAGGGATTCAGGTTTTGAAAAAATCCCCATGGATGATCAAAACATGGGATTATAATTCAAAGTGATATCTCATCCAAGTCTCCAAATCAATTGAGATGGGTAGGGTTCATATGGTTGGAGGTGATTTTTTGAAGAGGACATCATCATTGTTTCCAAGGAGTCTAAAGCACTTGTAGATTGAAGATATGTTAAGTGTCCTACAAATGAATTACAAATCTTAAAACACTACAGGGTAAAGATATGGATACAACACCAAAGCCAAGGTATGAGACTTACCACTAGGATCATCTTTAAGTATGTGTTATGTTGTGGAGCCTATTTCCACATTACAATATATTTGAAATATTGTACATTAAAGTATATTGTATGATCTTAATGTATTCTCATTGAGGTTCAGGGCTGAGATGGGCCCTAAACAGTGGTTTAAGGATGGTACCCCCAAAAAAATTTAAATATCCCCCTTTTTGATGAGTATAGATACGTAGAATATCTATACTTATATATGTGTGGTGTCATCACCCATGATTAATGGGGAACCATTATGGGTTGACTTGGCCCATGGTTTTGGTACCCATTGTTTTGTAAAACCACTATATCAGTTACCTATTGATGTAATTATATATATATGGACATACAATAGGTAAATAATAGGAATAACTGAGTTTGAGAAGGTGAACAGAGTGTGAAAATTCAAGTATGAATTTGGGAGAGTTTGTTGAGCACAGCTAAAAAAATATATGTGCATTGTAATTATGAGAAGACTAATCTAAGAGTGGATTGTACTCTTGTTGACTTGTAATAATATCTGAGTAAGTATTTCTTGGTGGATGTATCCCACATTGGGTGAACCACGTTAAATCCTATCTTTTTAGTGTGCATTTTAATTTCCATTCTTTATGTATCTCTGTTCGTAGATTTTATTATTGTAATTCTTTGAAATTATTTCACATTAATTTATACTTTATTCCTAACAACATGAATGTTATGGGTTTTTGGAATCTCTCATGAGTCATTACACCTATCTGTAGGTTTTTACTTGATCTTCAAGAGTCATGATGAAGATTGTATAGTACTTTTGAAGGTTTTTCGATAAATGTAAGAGAGAGTGTGTGTTTTCATGATTGTGATTCATCTCAAAGAGGCTATTAGAAGCTGAAGAATGCTTTAGAAGGCTGAAATGAGTATGAAGGAGGATCATCAATGCACTTGTAACTACCATTTTGAGGTAAACATGCCTATTTCATGACCATTATGGAATCACTCCTTGTACCCTCGTGAACTTTATACTCATCTCTAGAATCTCTCCTTTGGGAATTAAGGACTTTCCCTTTTTCATTATTCTTTATTTTTATTTTATTCTCTCTCACATGGATTGTACTATGGTTTTTATTTATTATAATTGGGATTATTTCTTTGAAATTATCTCCTTTCCATGGTACTTTATAGTTTCTCTCTAAAAATAGGATTCTATTTCACAACTCATACTAGACTTAAAAAACAAGACTCTCTCTTATTCTCTTTACACTAAGAGAAATTCTCACAATTATCATATCTCCAATGTAATATTATCTTTAACAAACTGTATTTAAATCATGTAGGCTTATTTTTCAAAGCCTACACTAGACTCAATAAGTGTATCTATCTCTTTCACACAACTCTCTTCATAGTATTTGTTCCAAAATAAACATTGGGATATAATTACCTTGGATAAAAGACTAAGGAATGATTAAAAAATACTAGTAGACTCTTAAGGTCATGAATATAATGTTCATGCCCTTCAAAAGTGGCCCTCACCCTTAAAATCTCACATGAGACATTTGAATTTTCAAATATATCCATTTGGCAAGAAAACCAAAAGTATGCCTATATGACCAAATTTATGACTGTCACACCTCTCTAAGGGCCTCAAAAGACCATGCATAATTTAAACATAACCATACATGTTATATTAAATCATAAAAAGGCTTCTTATTGACTACATTATGACCGACTTGACTCATTTTGACTAATATGTACAAACATGGATCTTTTAGTTGATGTTATTGCATCAATTACATAGCTTGAATAAATGGGTATAAGTACTTTAAAACTAGATAAAACAATATTATGTATTAATGGTCAAAAATTTCACTTCATGTTAATATAAGTATAAATAATGTTCCATTCTCAGACGTGGATCAATGGTCAAACATTAAACTTCAATGTTGATAATAATAAAAACCATAAAGGCATACAAAATAAGAACATATTAAAATGTCAAGTGAATTCCATATAGGCATACAATGTAAATAATACATACATTGTCATATAGGTTTTTGAGCATATGCATTGATGTTTAGTTTTCATTAATGTCAAAGAGATCATGTTTTACTAATGTATTAATGACAAAGTGGTTAGATTGATGGTTTGAAGAGATATGGCACATTTGCAAGTCTATAAGGATAAATAAGAAGTTGTGAGGCATCCATAGATGTCTTGGTGAAGTTATGGTATGTCACTTGATCATTTAGAATGATAAAAATGCATCATCTAGCTTAATAGAAGTCAAACCATCACTACACATCATGTAGATATGAATGAACTAGCAAGTTTGTGCATTGATTTCTAGTACTTAAAAAGTAAACCAAGGTCAAAGGATTTTATAAAGATGTTGTCTATAGTACCAAGAAGGTACCCTAAAAATTTGGACTCTTGAAGTTTTTTCTAGTTCAAGTTATAAACCTTAAAAGTTGTTCTTGCAGACTATGATGGGCCAGAGACTATCAAGTTTAACTTCATTGAAATCTGAGTTCACTAGTCAGTAGATCTAATGGTGAGCATTTATTATCTAGATCTTGATCTAATGGTACACATGAAGTCAAATTGTCAAAGGTACCCATGATTAAATATTATAGTGACAAGTGTCTCTATCTCATTGATCTGATAGAATATCAATGGTTCATGTGTGTTCACACTGACAAAGATCGACGGTGTGGGTCGAGTCAAAAGTTAAATGTGCAGAAGGCATGCAGAACATCCAAGTGGCACAATCATGGGAGCTTTGATCTAAGATCAATGGTGAGATTTACAAGGTAAATATCAAGCTACTCAGAGGAGATCGATGGTGTGTATTTTTCCATAATTGTCAAGAAGTATGAGATGAGGTTAAGGTGCTCGATGTTTAGTTCTATACAGTGAATGTTGGAATTAAAATATTCAAATTAATGAGGAAAACCTAGTGCTTAGTTTTTAAGCTATAAATTTTGATCCAAAAATAATTTATTGATGTAGTAAAAATAAAATTTGTATAGGACTCCAAGGTGCATCTAGTGAATCTAGTTAGAAGGTTTGAATGTTTGTACAGTCAAAGTTATGGAGCTTTAAATTTGACTGTGTTTTATAATGTTTTACAAGTGACCTGAGAAGGATAATTGAGTTATTCTTGATAGTATTTTGATGTTTCAAAATGATCTAACTATTGGAGAGTGGTGTATACTCAATGAGAACCATCTATGTGGATTTTGGAGGTTTGAACAATCCATATTCAATATGAACAAAGGCTTGGAAGTTGATTGTTTGTTTGTTCATGGTACTATTATATAAAACATATTGTTTAAGTAATTGTGCTTTAGCAGAAGGATGTTTTGGTAGGATCAATCACTTATCTATGTATTAAATATTATATGGAGTGGACCCATCTAGTTGAAAGTGATCCTATGTTATTAATTTTCTCGATGAAGTGTTAAAAGGGTGAATAGGTCTTCATGAGACCTATAAGGGCTATTAAGGCCTAATTAAAAGGCATAGCTACTTAATTGTGGCCCATATATGCTATGGTTGACCTATGAGAATGCTTTTGAGCTATGTGTTAGCATTTTATATGTCTTAAGGGTTAAGGCATGTCTTATGGTTGGCCAATAAGCTAATATTCAAAAGACTCTATAAATAGTGGAGACCAAGGCAATGGTTTCTAGACTTGTATGTGTACATGTTGAGTGAGTTGAAGATAGAGATGAAGGAAAGATATCAGAGGGAGTGTGCTTAGTGAATGGACTAAAGTATAGAATAGATTGAGGATGAGTGAAGAATACTAGAGAGATCCAAAAGATGAGTTTGGATGCATTGCTTGTAAGAACAAGTTTGAGGGTGTGTGATGAGTTGTTTGAGAGAGATAGAAGGGTGAAGAAGAGTTTGACTAAGAAAAGTCCATCATCAGGTTTAAAAGACGTCAAATCAAAGGTGGAGATTATATCAAGGTAACTAAGTGGGTTCTTGGTTTCCTGGGGGGTTGGTTCTTCCTTATAGAATGGGTGTCTCACTAAATTAAGGGATGGGTGTTCCTTAATCAATTGGTGTTGGTATATATATGGATCTTGTTATTATAGGATTGTAGTCTATTTTATAGGTTCTAGTGGCTTTTATTCCTCAAGAGGGTTTCCCACGTAGATCTTGTGTTATGTGTGTGATCTTGTTCATTACTATAAATGATGTGCATGTTTCATGAATAATAATGTTATTTGGTTAAGAGTTTGAAAGGATTGGAATTGAAGTTTGGATTATCTAGCATCACTTATTCACCCCCCCCCCTCTCAATGATTTTACCTCTAATAATTGGTATCAAAGCAAGAACTTCTTTACAAGTTTAACCACTTGAAGGTGATCCAAGGTACAAAATAACAAGTCAATAGATACAGGGTTTCTCTACAAAGTAATCACTGATATGCAATAAATCTAATTATGTTTTTAGAGTGTGAGGATGAATACCTACATCATGTCAATAGGGTTCGACATTTGGAAATCTATTTTGGATGGATATTCAGCCCCCTTAACCCCTCAAACTAGTGTAGCTAATAAGAAGTTGTGTGAAAACAATTCTAAGGAAATGAATACCATCACTTGTGGTCTTTCAAAAAATAAGTTCACCAAGGTAATCCATTGTGAATCTATTAAAGATATATGGGATAAATTATAGATCATTTTTGAAGGGGATTCAAAGGTCAAGTTGGCCAAGTTATAGACTCAGTGAAGATAATTTGAGAGTCTCAAGATGAACGAAGAAGAAAATATGACATCCTTTTTGTAGAGAGTTGATGAGATTGTGAACATTATCAAAGGTCTTGGAGAGAAGCTTGAAGAAGCTACTATAGTAAAACAGTTATTAAGGTCTCTCTCCCTCAAGTTTGATTCTAAAGTGTCTATTGTAGAATAAATTAATGATCTTACTCAGATGAAGATGGATGAATTGCATGGAATTTTTACTACCTATGAGATGAGAGTCAATGATGATAAACTACCTAAAGTGGAAGTAGTATTCAAGAAATAAATGAAGCCAAATAAGAAAAGAACTCAAGGTAAGGAAGTCAAGTATGATGAGATATCTGATGATGAACTAATAACATTATTTACAAGTAAATTAAAAATAGGCTCAAGGAAGTATAAGGGTAAACTACCCTTCAAATGTTTCAATTGTGCATAATTAGGACACTTTACTAACAAGTTCTCTCCTAATCATAAGAAGAATGATAATGAAGAGCTTGGTGAAAACCAAGATGAAGGAAAGAAGACTTTTAGGTCTGATAAGAAAGAATTTAGAAAACATGATAAAAAGAAGATGTCCTTCAAGAACCAAATGCCATGAGGTATGCCAAATTCTATGGTTATTGTTACATTTGCAGTCAATTTGGTTATAGAGCTAGAGAGTGTAGAAGACTTGCTAAGAATGAGTGAAACTATTAGTCAAGTAGTGTTAGCAAAGTTGAATGCTTCAACTATCATGATGTGGGACACTTTGAAAAACATTATCCAAATAAAGTAAGGCAAGTTGAGTTTCCTTCAAAAGGAGTGGTTTACTACAACTATGAGAAGATTGGTCACATTGTTAGGTTTGCAAGCAAAGGCCATCAAGTCAAAATAAGTTCAATCAAACTCCTAGTATGCAAGGAAGAAGACAAGTTAACTTATGGAAACCAAAAATTAAAAGTGTGAGTCATGATGATTCTATAGGTCTAAGTGTTCTATTTTTTGTGGTGGATAATGCTACAAAGGTTAAAGAATGCCAAGATCTCTCATTGTCTGCTCATATTGTGAATGAAGAGAACAAGCTCAAGGAGAAGACCAAGATGCTAGTTGAGGCTAGTCCTGAGGTGTGTATAGATCTAAGTGAACATCCTGATATAGTTGAACAAGTTTCATGCAAAGAACACCATTTATCAATGACTAGTGATGAGGTTCTTTCCTCAGATGAAAAGGTATGGCATGAGTCTATGTTGTCTCCATATGTATTCAATCCATTCTTAGAAGAAAAGGAGAATATTGTTGTGGATGAGCATGTTACTTATTAAACTTAAGAAGAAGAAGAATAACTATTAGTATCAGATGACCAAGGAGGACAAGGAATATGATTTGTGGGAAACTCCCAATTTCACATTATTCTAGGACATTTTGGGTTTGGGTGTCTCTATCTAGACTTCAAGGAGACACTTGATAGCAAGAGGAAGTATGGTGGATGCCATTTGAGCTTTGGTTGATGTTTTAGGACAAGCAAGGTCATAAAAATATGTGTTGGTTTACTGAGGAACGACATGATAATATATTTTCAAAAATAGTGATCCTAAAGTCAAAGTTTTGATTAAATCTGAGGATGGTCTAGTTGGTCAAATGGTGAAGAATGAAGTTGGTTCTAAACGTCTGCAGGCAAAGAATGTAATTTTCCAATTGTCTGATCAAGGATGGTGAGTTATCAAGATATTATAATGCATATAAAGGTATGTTGATCTTGTTCAAATGTGCTCAAGGTGTGTTCAGGTTTTTTAGTCCTAAAGGTAAGATCTTGTCAACTGCTTAAATTCATTGATCAAATAATAAAAATTAAAGACAATATTGATATGAAGGATGAGGAGAATGTGTTGTCATATATTTGATATCATGAAAAAGGTTTCTGAGTTCTGTAGATGATATTTTCCTATAGCATATCAAGATGCTAGTGATTTGAATGAGGAAGTTTACAGTAGTACCCTTGAAAGTTATTTTGAGAAGATGTTATGTTTCCTTGATGTCAAGATGACCTCATAAGATCTTTAAGGAACATGTTGGTATGTTGATTTTTATTTGAAGTGGTTCATCAGTCTGAGGATGACTTGTTCTAAGTCATCATAAGCAATATTATGAGTTTGTATGTCAAAAATTAAAGATTGGTGTTGGCTAAGTTGCTTATTTCTCTAAGGATCATATGGGAGCAAGGAGTTAGGGGGACCTAACTAGCTTGAATGGCATGGAGAGATGTGCATAATCTAAGGGGGAGCATATATGAAGATTATTTAGTCATGATAAGAGTGTGAAGATTTTTGCTACAATTGTGAATTTAAGAAGATTGATATGATGACTTGATCAAACTAAGTCATGTATTTTGACAAGGTACTGAATCTTCATGTATGAGAAAAGAGAGCTTGTGATTTTTATAGGTAGATAGGTCCAAAGATCAAAAAATCCAAAGTTTATATTGGTTTATGTCAAAGAACAGATGACATGAGATGGAGCTTGATGTTAAGGGTAGCTTTATAAGCTTTGTGAGCAGTTTGTCACATCCAAGAATTAGAGAAGTTCAAATTCAAATTGGTGCATGTTAAAGGGGGAGTAATTGATTCATATGATTGAAAGTATTTAAGTTTTCTGAGCATCTTAAATAGTTTTTTAAAACATACTTGATGTTAAGGAATGATTTTTGGCATATTGAGGAAGAGACCATTTGTCATTAATGTCAAAAGGGGAGAAAGATCAGAATGAATAAGTTCAAAGAGTATGAAGTCATTCTCAGGGTGTTTTTCCATCAATAACAAAAAGGGAGATTGTTTATCATATTCACTGATGTTTGGTTGTCATTTATGTCAAAGAGATCATGGTGTACTAATGCATTAATGATAAAGTGATCAGATTGATGGTTTGGAGATATGGCACATTATAGGTCTATAAGGACAAAGAAGAAGTTGTGAGGCATCCATAGATGTCTTGGTGAAGTTTTGGTATGTCACTTGATTATTTGGAATGAGAAACATGCATCATATAGCTTAAGAGAAGTTAGACCCTCACTACATATCATGCAGATATGAATGAACCAACAAGTTTGTGCAGTTATTTATGGTACACATAAAGTCAACTAAGGTCAAAGGATTCCATGGAGATGTTTTCTATAGTACCAAGAAATTACCCTAAAAATTTAGACTCTTGAAGTGTTTTCTATCTCAAGTTATAAACCTTCAAATTTGATCTTGAAAACTGTGATGGCCCATAAACCATCAAGTTTAACTTCGTTAAAATATGAGGTCACTAGTCAGTAGATCTAATGATGATTGTTCATCGTCCAGATCTTGATCCAACTATGTGCATGAAGTCAAATTATCAAAGGTACATATGATTAAATTTTTTAGTGACAATTATCTCTATCTCATTGATCTAATAGAAGATCAACGGTTCACGGGTGTTCATACTAACAGAGATTGATGGTGCAGATCAATTCAAAAGTCAAATGTGTAGAAGGCATGTAGAGATTCCAAGTGGCACAATCATGGGAGCTATGATCTAAGATCAATGGTGATCATTAAAAATTAAATATTGAGCTACTCAAATGAGATTGATGGTGTGTATTTATCTATAGTTACCAAGAAGCATGAGATGAGGTTAAGGTGCTCGATGTTTAGTATTTGTATGGTGATTGTTGGAATTCAAATATTCAAATTAATGAGGAAAAACTAGTTCTTAGTTTTTGAGCTATAATTTTTGATCCAAGACAAACTTATTGATGCAGTAAAAATAAAATTTGTAGGGGACTCCAAGGTGCATCCATTAATCTAGTTATAAGGTATGAATGTTTGTACAGTCAAAGTTATCGATCTTTAAAGTTGACTGTGTGTTTTATAATATTCTACAAGTGACCTGAGAAGGATAATTGAGTTATTCTTGATAGTATTTTGATGTTTCAAAATGATCTAACTATTGGAGAGTGTTGTATACTCAATGAGAACCATCTATGTGGATTTTGGAGGTTTGAACAATCCATATTCAGTATGAACAAAGGCTTGGAAGTTGATTGTTTATTTGTTCATGGTGCTATTGTGTACAACATATTATTCAAGTAATTGTACTTTAGCAAAAGGATGTTTTGGTGGGATAAATCACTTGAAGATGTCTTAGAGATTATATGGATTGGACCCATATATTTGAAAGTGATCCTATGTTCTTAATTTGCTCGATGAAGTGCTAAATGGGTCAATAGGTCTCCATGAGACCTATAAGGGCTACTAAGGCGTAATTAAAAGGTGTAGCTACTTAAATGTGACCCATAGATTCTATGGCCGACCTGTGAGAATGATTTTGAGCTATGTGTTAGCATGTTATATGTCTTAAGGGTTAAGGCATGTCTTATGGCCAACCAATAAGCTAATATTCATAAAGACTCTATAAATAGTGGAGACTAAGGTAATGGTTTCTAGACTTGTATGTGTACATGTTGAGTGTGCTAAAGATAGAGATGAAGAAAAGAGATCAGAGGGGGTGTGATCAATGCATGGATTGAAGTACATAACATATTGAGGATGAGTGAAGAAGACTAGAGAGATCTAAAAGAAGATTTTGGATGTATTGCTTGTATGAGCAAGTTTGAGGGCATGAGATGAGTTATTTGAGAGAGATAAAAGGGTGAAGAAGAGTGAAAGTAAGATAATTCCATCATCAATTATACAAGACATCAGATCAAAGGTGGAAATTAGAACAAGGTAGCTAAGTGGGTGTTTGGTTTCCTAAGGGGTTGGTTCTTCCATATGGGATGGGTGTCTCACTAAATTAAGGGATGGGTGTTTCTTGATCAGTTGGTGCTGGTCTAAATTTGGATCTTATTATTATATGACTGTAGTTCATTTTTTAAGTTCCAGTGGGTTTTATTCTTCAAGAGGGTTTCCCACGTAGATCTTGTGTTATGTGTGTGATCATGTTTATCTTTCTTGTTCATTTCTATAAATGATGTGCATGCTTCATGAATGATAATGTTATTTGGTTAAGAGTTTGAAGGGATTAGAATTGAAGTTTGGATTATCTAGCATCATAGATTCACCTACCCTCTCAATGATTGTACCTCCAACATAGGCTTACAACATAGTATCTAATGTCAGGTGAATGTCATATACGCATACAATGCCAAAAATGAGTACATTAACATATAGACATACAAAAAAATACATCATCTAAGACATCTCAATCATAAAATAGCCTCCCTCTCTTTGAATTACTTGAAGAAGACTCTCCCTAGGATGTCCTGCTTGTATATGGACATCTATTGAATGCCTTGGATTACTCCAAGATCTGATTGCAGGTCCTATGTTGATAGCTTGCTTGAAACTGAACCTATTCAAATAGAATTATTATTAGAAAATTAACATAATATACATGAAATAAGTTAAGAAATTAAATTTAAACTAGAATAAAAAAATCATTCTAACTTGCACTTACTACAAGCTCATGGTCCTACTCAATCTGCTTCTGGCACTCATCTGGGTTAGTGACAAGTTCAGCTACATAAATAGGCATGTGAAATGAGGAAAAAACATGAGGAGGTGCCATAGTAATCATTTTAATTAAACTATTAGATGTCATACGATAACCTTGTATATGGAATACATTCACATAAATTATATTTATCCAAGTACATGTAAAATTTATAAAATAAATCAATTTTTACAATTCAAAATTACAAGTTAATATGTACCTCTATGAGTGCCTATGTGGATGACATTGCAGCATTAATGCCTATGCCTATCTTAGCTCGTAGTTATGGAGGAGTGTCTACTCTAGTCATCAACTAAATAAACAACTTTGCTTAGTTTTTTAGAAAATATTGAATATATATGGCAATTTTTTCTCCTTTATTAAACCAAGAGTGTATTTAATAGCAGTGTACATAAATTTTGAGATCTTTGATAGATAAATTTAACTTAAGTATAAGACATATATATAGAGTAAATGTACATAGAGTATAATATTAAATCAAAATTTTACCTCTGTATACATAAATGGTTTCATATTAACACAGATGGATACAATAGTGGATGACCCACTAGTTGGATTTGTAAATGTAAACATAGGCTGAGTAAGATCAAATAATGCACCTATGGACCGTGATGATGAAGGCACCTCATAGAACATAAAAATTACATATATATTAATCAATTTATGTTTAAATTAATTTTCAACTTTTAAATTTGTAAATATAACTTAAATTTAACATGAAATTTAAATAAAAGATACATGCATGCATGTAGCAGCCAACGTGTGCACACCATATGTGTATGTCAAAAACTCTTCACTCAAGAGTATATCATCTAAACCCTTTGAAACACCATTGTCATCATCTAAAGGTCCAGTGCATATAGCACTAAAATATCTATAAGGGTGGGGTCAACTATGCACACTAAGTGGAGTATATATAACATCGGTCTCTGAAAGCCTACTCATATGTTAAATGAGTGTATCAATAAGCACACTAAGCACATGCATAGTGTTAGTATCCATGACCTTATTCACTACATGTGGTATCTTTGGATGAAGTGATTTTTGGGTAAGGATCCTTGTAGGCCGATTAGGTGCATAATGTAAATTTGATCGATCTTGTGCAGAGACTTTTACTTGGACCTATAACTCAACATAGTCAAAATAGTTTGGAATATCATTAAGGACAAACTCACAATACAATTTCATAAAAATATATAATTGGACCTCATGGTTGTTACATGGTGGATAATCAAACACGATCTACCATCGATCCCAAAAATTGGATTTAATCAAATTATGTTGGCATCGAAGGATTGAGAAACATTTGGTGACAAGTGGAAATGGTGCATTAGTGGATAGGTCGACGAATAAGGCACAAATTTTTTTTTTTAATATCTTTATTCATCTCCTATGCTGAAATTTTTTTAGCATATTAATTCCTATATGTATCACTATACGATGACAATCTATCAAATTGACTCGTTACTGAGTCAACTTGACCTAATATCGACTCTAAGGTATTAGCCAAATAGGTGTGGTGGGTGTTAGTGCAAGTGGGGTCCCTGTTGGAATAAAATTATTAAGTGGGGGGTGGGGGGTGAATCAGTCTTCAAAAATTTCTTATCAATTTCACTCAAGCAATCATTGGCCATTCAAACAAGTATATAAATCTAGTATGCATAAACACCTATCCACATAAGCATGAAACATAAGAACACATCACATATGTTGGAAACCATCAAGGGGAATAAAACACACTGATATATGTAAATGGAATACAATATTATAATACAAACACAAAATTTAGTGAAGCACCCACTTCACATGGAGCACGAACCCCAACTAGTTAAGCACCAACTCAATTAGGCTTTAGCAAGCACCAACTTGCAAGGAAGAACCAACCCCATAGATGAATCAAAACCAACTCAGTCACTTGAAACCTTATTTAAACTTCATAAAACCTTATTTCTCATACAATATATTATGATCTCCTTCTTTAACTCTTCACACACTTATATCCCTCTCAAACTAGCCTTTAGCCTTCCTCGCTCAACTAGCCCTCTTATTTAATCGATTAGGTCATATGACCTTGATCTTCATATCCATAACCTCTTTCAAATTTTTATCAAACTCATATGATAGTTTAAAATACCTCCATCTGCTCTACAATATATTATTTTCTTCACTTTCACTCTACACACTTCAATAGGCCTAAAATTATCTTGTATATATACAAGTTTCTTCTTCATATCCTTCTTGGTGAGAAAAACACCTTTAACCCATTAATTTGGCCATGAAATAGATATTATGACATGTCATAAACATGAATAAAATTTTCTTTGAGTCCCTTTAGTTCTAACATATCTTAATTGTGCCTTATCTCATCTTTAGATCTCATGGAGATCTAATCCCATTAGGTTTACTTAGGACACATTACACTTTGTCTTCCTTAGAATACATTAAAACACCTCACATGGAAATAACATATCATATGAAATTTTAATATACCCCTAATAATATCATGTAGGATTCATAACACATTTTATCTCCAACCACCACTTGAAGCACACCATTTGTAATGTTCACAATTACGCCTTCTCAAACATAGAAAGTATGTCTTGAACAACTGAAGCATAAACATAATTTTTTCAATCAACCATGGAAAAAAATCACATATAAAAAATATAAATTACCTCAAGGTCATCACCATATTATTTATACTTCACAACTTAGGGCAAAAGGACTCAAACCCTTCTCTGTAAATAGCCCACTCAGAACTGCCAACTAGCCTCAAAGCATAATCATAAAAACTTGAACATCTAACACCTGAAATAACACACTCAAGCATGAACATGATCCTAAAAAATCCTTTGAATAACATTCAACAAAAATATCATAATATATATTGTTAACTATTGGTCTTGTAGATTAATTTATTGACCTTCTCTCTTTCAGACCTCACTCAGCCAGACAAGCCATTTTGGCTTCATTGTTTCAACCTCTTACATTAACCTAAAAGATTATAAAAATAATGGATAGGACATAAAATTCCCAAATATAAACACCATGTAAATTATATGCTTCAACTCATGACATAGAGTCTCAAACTCATCACTGCAACTTGCTTACCTAGAACTGTCAGTTTGCCTTGAAGCACAGTCATGGTGACAATGACCTTCAACCACCTATGTGACCATTTTCAAAGACTCCTGATGAATTTATATGATATTATGATATCATTATGCCATTCCTAGATAGATAGAGAGTATGTTCAAATGGAAATATTGGTCTTATAGACCAATCTCATAATTGTGTACCTCATTGTCTCATCTGAACAAGACAGGTCAACTTATGAGCAATATTTTCATCATATCCACTAATATTCAAAAATTCTATCCAATATGAAAATTTATTACAAGTATTTAAAAATTTATCCATGTACTTTTATTCATCCCTATTCCATGATAACACATCACTAATCACCTCCTCATTTTTGCCTAGGTTTCTCACTATTTTCACCATTAGGCTTGTAGCAACTGGTCAAATTAGATGAACTGTTTAGCACACCCAAGGGATAGAACATACCCAAAAACCACCATGGACATAAAATACAAGTCTCAAACTTTTTCCTCCATCTGTTTATCAACTTTGACTCAGTCAGCTCTGACTACTACAACAAATCTCTAAGAAACAAGGCTTTTCTTGTAGGGTCTACTCACACACTTGACAAACCAATCATACTTGAAGGTGATTAGGAGAGTTAAATAAAACATCCAATCACTTAACTATTCATACCAATCCATTTTTATCACTTTATAACAAATTCTTTCATATTAGTTTGCTATTAGGGTTCTTTGAGGGTTTAAACCATCTTCTAGTCTTAATGATCTTTCATAAAGCTTAGCCCCTCATTCTAGAAACCAATGCCTAAAAATTTAATATAATACCATTCCTGATATACCATGAATATATTATGTTCTCATGCAGAGGTTACACATACCAATGAACACTTGAAAGTCCTTCTCAGGTTGAGAACCCTTCATTTTGTGCACTTGAGAGACCTTAAAACACTTTTTCATGCCTTTTCTTGAAAACCATGACTTAAAAATTTGTGAAAATTCTTGAAAAAACATATCATACCTATAAAAATAATAAATTATCCATACTAGCCTTGAAAATAGAACCTCATACCCCATTAGGCCATATTCTCTCTCTTTGTTCTCTAGGCCTTGACCTGCAAGTCACATTAGGCCTTTAAAATGATCTTCTAATCATTTTTCAAGATCTCAACACCTCATATACACACTAAACAAACCTCTCTCATGATCAAAAACTAATTTACATCCTTTATAGGCCTTGACAACACCTCATTGGGTCAGGCAGGATCTAGAACTAGTTTAGTTAAAGATTGGACTTAAGGTCTTACCCCTATAGTCTCACCTTGAATCTCTCCTAAGTGCTCCAATGGCTCATATGAATTCTCAATCAAATTTATATAGTCTCTTATGTCTATGTGTATCCATCTCACTAGGTCACCATGCTCAAACCTTCTCACTAGGTCTATACATATCATGACTTGTGTCATGACTAGGCTTCTCAAACACTTTGAAACTTTGACAACGAACCTTGAAACACTCATTGATGCTTATACACCTTGTTCATATGCCTTACATGCTCCTAAAACAATGTCATATCCCTGTACATACCTCTTCATGTTCAACATGCACATGTTCATGATATGATTATGCTTGTTATGACTAGGCTTCTCAAGACACCTTGTATTCAAGGACTAGTTCTCAAAACATGTTTATATTGACCTGAATCTTGAGATCAACCACGGAATAATCATTAGGTTGCCTTCAAATTCTCTCTCAATAGAGAGGCATTAAGTTGCCTTCAAATTCTCTCTTGTCACATGGCTTCCTTGTCACATTAGGCACACAAGCTTGTACCTCACAGATCACTCTCCATGTATCTTTACCAAATGCACCCTGAAAAAAATGACATCAATGACAACACCTCGGAATAGTCCCTCATTATCCTAATTATTTGCTCAGTTTAATTTTTTTTTCCCACTATATGTGAAACTAGATCCTCCCAACTTCCTAGGGGGTCTTTTGGAACTGTAGGATGGATAAAAGGGTTATGTAGAGGGTTAGGAGGAGGTTTAGGCAGAGCATTAGGAGGAAAGTTAGGATGGTGGCCTCTTGCACTAGAGCGGGATGTTTAAAACACATAACTTACCAATTAAACAATCCAAATAACAAAAAATTAGGGTTATTAGGTTTAGTTTTTTATCACTTACATCTTCTCCATAGCGGCATCGTTGGTGTGGCAAGTTTTTGGGCTTTCCAACAAATATTGCATAATAGGAGAAATAAGTAGAGCAAAACACAATTGCGTGATAGGATAAACAAGTAAAACAAAATGAAAATGAGATAGTTTGCATTTTTGGGGGCTTGGGTGGGTTTTATGTTTTATTTTTAATAGATTAAACAACGTGTATCTGTTATAATGCATATGCATTTCTAATGCTAAACACTATACATGCGTACACATTATAACACTTATGCTCAATATGTATTCAAAGGAATAACCCACAGATGAAGTGGTATATATAGAAACATAGAAAGATTCATTAAAATATTAAACTAAAGTAAGAGTTCATAAAATACAAGGCATAAGTCAATGCCAATCAAGGTGTGATCATCACTTACTATGTGTCCAAGGTAAACAAATAATAATAAATAAAATCAATGAATACAATACATTAGTTTCAAAATGAATAATGATACAAATAATTATGATGATGACTCATCATATTTCCACTTATGGGTCCCATCATGCTCTATACATGTTGTTTGTAGTCTTAGTGATTAAAATTGCATATATTTAGGCAATATCATAGACATCCTAGCAGGGTTTGTTAGCTTTTCTTTTAAAAATTTTATTTTGGAACTTGAAAACTTTATATTGCATGATGTATTAGATTATTTTGCATTGTTCACATGCTTGTTTATTTACCTTATGGGTTGTTTTTGAACCATATGTGTCCATAATTATCTACCTGTTGATAGAGGTTATATTTCTTTTGCACATGTTATTGATGGTATCATTGAGATAAATTTAAGAGTTATATGTACATATATATGATTATGAATTCAAAATTGGATTGGGGCGCTTTTGTGCTCATTTTGGGGGCATTTTGTGGGCATCTTTTGATAGTACTTTGGATTCTATATTTTGTGTTTTCCTTATTATATTGGAATTTCAAGTGATCTCATGTACTCTAATTTATCTTGCCTATTTCATGTACCTTGATGTGATAAGTTATTTCGTGTATGATTGTAATCCAATTGTACTTGTTATGACCCTCAATGTTACTTTGTGTTTAGTTATGTACTTGCTTTTCTTGCTTGTGAAGCTTGGATTCCAATATGCATGATATGTTTACTTCATATGCTTATTTTTTGGCATGTTTTTCTTGTTTTCCCTATGCCTAATGTCTTTGATTCATGTGCTTACTATTTTATATGCCTCTCTTATTTTCCCTATGATTGATATATGTTCCTTGCATCTATTGTATACTCTATGTCACATGCTTGTAATTTTTTACTTTGTGTCATTTAAGTCACTTATTATATTAATATACTTTGTGCATCATATTTGTTATTTTACTTTGCTATGTGTGGTTTGCTTACTTATTGCTTAGTGTACCTTACAGTGTTTGTTATGTTTAATTTGCATGTGATGTGATTAATATGTGTTTTGTGTGCTTGCCTTGATTTATCTATTCACTCTGCATTGATATATGACTAATGTCATGTTCCATATTGTACACATATATCTTTAATTTTCCATGATCCATATCATGCAAATGTTCTTATTTTCTTCCTTATGCTTCCATGATTCCTATCATGTATATATTAGGGAAAGCATCCATGTGTATGTTTTATTTTGACATATATATTGTTTCACTACTTGTATTGGTGCATGTTATCTTAAAGATTCATTTATTATATCTTGTCCACGAGAGGCATATCACCATGGCACTTAGATTGATTATATGTTTTCAATGCAGCACATCCCATTATTACACTATGCTTACATTTCCTATATCTTGTTAATTTGGGGGCATATTATATTTGTGCTTATATAAATTATATAACATGCTCATTTGAAGTAATTTATATATGACATGCATGCTTTCACAATGATATCTTATTATGTTATACATTTGTGTTTTATTTTTTCTTACATGTAGTGTGTGCAATCCCTTTATTTTGAGTTGTGATTTATGGGATCCCACACCTCAAAAGGAGGCATATGATCTACTTATTTTATCTCTAAGACTTCAGAGCACTCCCTTCCTACCTCACATAGAAGTAATGGCATGGTGTTATATATCATAATCCACTTGGTCTCACCACAAAACGACATTTCCCTCTCGGTCTCACCACAAAATACATTATATACTTCACTTGGTCTCACCATGAGATACATATATATTTAGATACAACATTGATTCTGATATATGGATTTCACTGAGACAAGTTCACATTTTTCAGCACACCAAAGTACATTTGTTCCTACTCTCATCTTATTTCCTAGATTTCAACATTTCATTGATTGTGGATTTATATATACACTGATTCACTTGCATATGTTTCCCATATGTTTATATGGTCACAAGCTTCCATATCCCAGGCATAGGTACATGGATATTTTTTCGAAAATCCTTGTGACCTTTCATAGTGGTAATCATGGGATCTCTCTTTCCATTTGACTTTCAATTCATCATCATTCCTATATTGAATTCAAGAACTACTAAAAATTTCAAAGATTGAGGCATCTTCGATGATCCCTATAGGTAAGATTTTTTCTTTGATTTTGATATTTATGTGTGCACACACTTCAAAGTGAGGCATTAGTAGACACCTAATTTTTGTTAAGGGATAGTTTCAATTATTAAATTACCTTGTTCTAGGGTACTTGTTTGTTTGTTGATTCTCTGTTCATTATAGGCTTTTATCAGCTTATTTTTCCTATTTTTTGGCCTTGTTCTAGCATGTATGCTTCCCCTTCCTCCTGTTTTCCATTTCCTCCCTAGTTTTCTCTCCCCTTATTTCCCTGTTGTTTTGGGTTTTATTCCATAATCCTAGTAGTATAATTCGTTTGTGTCATGATCATACCACCATGCTTTGGGTGCCCTTTTGTGGACCCTTTTGAACCTTGGTTTGTGTCACCTTGTGTTGTGTGTTCCTCTTTTATCGACCTTTCATGCCCTTTTTTTTCACTTGCATGCCAAATTGGGCCATAATTTGAATTTGAGAATTCCATAAATACAAATGTGCATTAGCGCATATAAGAGAAGTGAGTAATAATCAAATAAGACATGAAATGAAAGAGTATGAACAATGAATTGAAATCAAGAACCAAATTTTTATTTAAATAGAAGAATTTGAACATTTATAGCTTTTGATTCGAGATTGAAGTCTTATTTACATTGTGCCACTTTTTCATGCTACTCTAAAATTTTATACAGGGATTAGGGCTTACATCCACTAATTACTTGTTGAAGTGCATTGAGTGTTGTCTTTCAAATTTGTTCCAAAATAGGGGTTTGATAATAATGGAAGAATAACATAGGCCCCTCATTGACTTCCCCTTTTTTTATTAGTCTTTTATGAGGCGTTAGGGTTACAAAGAAGGAGATCAGTTTCCTAAAGATCTACACATAATTAAGAAAAAGCGAGTGAGGTTTTTGAAGCCCAAGAGCAAAGAAACATGGTTATCAAATGAGTTTCACAATATATGAAAGTTACCATGAACACATTGTTTTGATTATGGCAATGTCAGTAAAGATGTGTTACATTTTTAGTCATCTAGGAAAAAAAAATTGTCTACTCTGAGTTTTTTAGGTTTTGTTTGCACCTATTTTTTGATGTTTTTTCTTACGATTGTCCCTAGATTTGCAAAAAGTTAGATATTCTTATAGAACCCTCTCTTTGCACTTTTTTAATTATTGTAGAATATATTTTTATGCAATTAAGTCTAATTTTACTATTTTATTAGGGTATATCCAGTTAGATCTTATTTTAAAGTAGTGTGGGTAGATATATTGAGTTTTGATGTAAACCAATTTTCCATACTTACACTTAGCTAAGGGGATGGTTCCCTCACTACACTTGAGAAAAAAATCTCCTAGCTTCAGTTTCAGGGTAGCCAGAGAAAGCTTCACCTTTTTCACTGACTTTTTAGACCTACTCTTTTATATGGGGCCCAAACTTGGGTGCCTTACCTTAAGAAATTTGATCGAAACCAAATTGAAATAGTGTTTATCTCCATATTATGCAAATATCTACATGTTAAACAATCGGCTCCTCAAGACATCATTCTCATCGAATTTGGTAAAACCCCATTCATTATTGTTGTGATATTTCAAAAGGTGACTATGAATCAATGCTTAGCTAGATGAAAAACTCTTTGATTTTTTTTCAAATACCCATACCAAGCATTTAAATCCTCCATGCAAGTGGCACAACAAGAGATCTACTCTAACTAGTATGCCAAGACTTTTGCTTTGATAAGCCTTATAGATATTGTTATGGACAGACTGACTTTCACATAATTTCTCAATTACTGCACCAAATCTATATTAAAGAGAGATAAATAGGGGTATCATAGATGAGATCAATAGAACCTCCCTACAGTCCAAATCAAGTTAGAGCCTTAGGAAAATCTTTCTTCAAAGTTTCAATGTTAGTACAGTTAATATCTTCACTTTGATGATGGGCTTATCCAACCTCTAGGTTATACTAGGCTCCAATTACCATGTGGTTTGAGTGTTCAATTGGCGCAATTCAAAGTTTGTTCACACCACCTCTAAATAGAGACATCACCATATTCCTTAGGTGTGTCTTATTTGTTAAACTTGTTCTACGGAGCCTAAAACCGAGGATGATTTTGTGTTAAGATGCTTTCCTTACTATGAGATCAGGGAGTAGTTCATTTGCCTCTTTAGAGACTCATATAACACTCTCCAGACCTTCATGGCTTAGAAAGATTAGAGATGGTTGGCTCTTTTATTTTGAGAGATGTTTTATCTTCGCTAATGTCTTGGTAGAGACTTTGCTTTTACAATGCTCTGCACTTTGAGGATCGCTTCTTTCATTCTCCTTGTTTCTTCTTCAAGATTGAGTAAGAAGTCTCTGAATGACAAACTTGTAGAAATAAGGAGGTATGTGAGGCATCGGAGGATATGATTTATTTTCACATGTTTCTTCTTTAA
This sequence comes from Torreya grandis, assembly GCA_037957365.1. Classification (NCBI taxonomy): domain Eukaryota; kingdom Viridiplantae; phylum Streptophyta; class Pinopsida; order Cupressales; family Taxaceae; genus Torreya; species Torreya grandis. The sequence goes on from JARHVA010001018.1 coordinate 262,168, forward strand.
TGCATGTCCTTGGTAGTTTTTAAACTCTTTTGGGTTCATTTGAGTTGTGCCTGCACTCCCTATTCCTTACTTTACATCGTACTTCTGCAATCTCATTGGAAAATTTTAACCTTTTATGGACATTAATATCATTGTCTTAACTAATATATGTGACTAATTAAATAAGAAATAATTATTCCCAAGTTGGTTAAATTGTATGTATACACCAACTTGAAACTATAGCCCTTTCTTATTAAATGTATGTGACTAATTAAATAAGAAATAATTATTCCCTAAGTTGGTTAAATTGTATGTATATACCAACTTGAAACTATAGCCCTTTCTTATTAGTACCCGCAAGAGTGCTAGGGCATTGCAAATTCAATTAGTAGAAGCTTGAAAACCAATCAAAATCAATTTTTCTAAATATGTAAATTTTTAACCTAAAGTTTTATATTCTATCGTACATTGAGCCTTATTTTGTGCACAACCAAATGCAAACCTGCAACATTTTATATCCCTAAGTTATATATTCATCACACATTTTATTAGGGGATGAGTTGGCAGACTCCGTGATAATTATTGCAGTTTTTTTAGATCAAAACTTATCATACAACTATAGGTAGCTTATGTGAAACATTGTGTAACAATGTGTAGCATATTTGTACCTAGATTGTTTTGATAAATGTGTGGGTGAGTACCTAGCATGTCATAGAACCTCAACACATCACAAACCTCCTTTGCAATCGATCCTAATTACAAGCCTTTAGTCGATAGATATTTTAATATGTTCTTACCACTCAATGCTATTCTGCCAAAACTCACAGTGCCTTTTAGTGTATTGTAATTGATTCTTAAAACATTTTGTGGTTTGCAGTTGAAAGAATCTTCTCTAAGGTCATTTTCTTGTCCAATTTACTTTGTTATTTTTAAAAAAAAATCTATATAGCATTAACAATGACTAGAAGTTATGTGTGTAGCTACTTATAGCATGGTTGTGGTGATTTACTCCTGGAGAATGGTGAGCTTGTTTGTTGATTTTCGACCATGTAGGTTTCCTTTGAGGAAGTTCTTGGGCATGTTAGTGGTTAAAAAATATTTTTGCCTAATTGTATTAATAACTTGTATTTTTTATTGTCAAAAAAAATGGAGAACTGAAATTTGGACGATGAGAACATTTTGTGAAAAAAAAAAAGTGTTTCAAAATTAGCCATACATTTTAGATTACTACAATTGTAGTTTCTCAATTTAGGAGTTATTTATTGAAAGCGCTTGATCTAATAAACACGTTTGTACTCATACTGCAATCTAAGAGTTTCGTGTGTAAGTTGATGTTTGACAGGATGATAAGAATGCTATTGGAGTACATTTTATAGATTATTTGCATTGGAAATGTGCAAACACATTACTCGATAGCAAAATATTGTAGATCAAAATCACTACTATGAGTTTTCGCTTCAACATTTAATGACAGTTATCTATTCAACATATCTCTTCTTGTAGGTATTGTGCCACATGGTCGCCTCGTTAACTCTACCTATTGTGTTTCATTTTGTGCCTCCATATGTTTGGACTGATGCATTGTTAAGATGTGGCTTTATTACCATGTGTGTTGCTTGTGCCTCCTTAGAATTAACCCTTTCCTATCACCTCTATGTATGTCATTTTATTACTGACCTCGTCCGCATGCATGTCTTCCTTACTAAATTGGCTTCATGAATGCATTGCATGTCCGTATTGCATAGTCAAAAAGTGTGGCAGTATAATGATCATTCAAAAGTTATAAAGATTATTTGGAAGAGGAGGAAGCTATCATTGTTAGTTATCAATCCTTAGATCTACCCTTAAAAAAAGAGGCTTCAAGATACAAGTTGCTCTTTTGAGCCTCTAACCATTATACTGCAGTTCAGACCAACCACAAGAAGTAGCAATTACATCATCAACCTACACAAGAAGCGAACAATGCTACTTAAATCTGCTTGAGTTGTCTTGCTGTCCCATAGGCTATTTTTAGTTTCGTGGAAATTAAAAAATTTATTATTATTATTATTATTATTATGATAGCTACTTTGACTATATTGACATTTACTTCTGTTACAATACCAAATATTTTATCCATTCATAATGGGAATGTTTATACATCGCTTGCTTTGTTGACATTCAACCCAAAAAAAATCTATCTGGGAACGACTCGAGAAACTAAACAATAATAGATTTAATCACCCTAAACCAAACATATTATAAATTATAGACTTGGTTTAATATTACTCCTAACACCAAAAGTCCAGGAGGCAACTATACATACGTCGCATGGAAATGAAACATTATCCTATAGCCAAGAAGTGACATATTGTAACTTTCAGAACGGTAAAAGCTTTTCCTTTGTATTACAATTACATGGCATTTTCCTTTAACGTAAGAGTCCATAGAAAGTAGCATTCATAGGAAAGGAGATTATTTATGAGGAAAGGAGATTATTTATGTGAAGTTCATGGCATCCTTCGAAAATACAAAAATAAGATTATAGTGTACAGCAACGTAAAAAAAACCAAAACTTAGCTACAGTGAGCTTGACATCAATAGCCTAAGGAATCAGATTTAGTAAACCAATTCCCCCACCGTGCACCCCCTCCCTCCCTGGATTCAGATACGGTTCGGATTCAACTGTCTGTTCATCCAGGACAACCCGGGTTTGTTAGACTTCTGCTAGAGAACTCGGGTAAACCTGGGCCATCCCAAATGATCCTAAGCTGAACCTATAGGGTTTTGCATGTTTATTTTCATTTTTTTATTTCACAATTAGACTTTATAATTCAGTCTCGTATTGTCATTTTATACTGCCACCCAATGGGTTATATTTAATAAAAATTTGTAAATGCAGTAGTCGCTTGGTGACACAGCTGAAACTTCTATCCATGATGCGCACATAAAATCTATACATAAATTGCTAAATATTAAAAAAGATAACATAAAACAGCACTTGCCTAGAATATTCATATTTTTTTGTACGGCCGTACCCAAGCCATACCTAGGGTTTAAAAAATTTGCCGTACTGGCAAAACCCAATTCGCTGTACCCAAAATGAACCAGCTACTTAGGAAACATATTGGCATCCAGCTTGGTCACAACTTTATTATCTTTGCATTTGATTGCAAAATATAGCATTCTTTATATTTTTGTGCTGATGCTCATTAACATGTAAATATGGCAAACTGTTTGATCCTAGCAATCCTTTTCTTTCAAGAACAAAAGATAAAATGCAGTTTTGCTTCTCATTAGCAATAAAGCAAAGGGGGTAGTGATCTGTTAATCGGTTCAATATGAAATTTGCAAAATCTTAGTTGAGAAAATTAGGAAGCCATAATCTACAGCAGCACTGAAATCCAACACTAAATCAAACTTCTTATATTGAAGCAATTTGGTCATAGAAAATTCTCCACAATCATGAGTAATGCAATTTGTTTGCACTCGAGAAATTAAAGCAAATACCAGTATTATTATTTATTGCATGTACCCAAGTAAGAACAACCCAAGCAACAATTGCATTTCATTTGAAGAAAATTGCATTCTGCTGAATCATGAGAGCAGTATGCTTGATCCAAATGTTTGAAGGAAAAAATATAATCTAGATTGTATACCTTGAACATAATTTATTAATCATAAAAAAAATAGTGAAATTATGATACAAGGATTGACATTGTATCTTGACATGTAGCTTCTACTTGTGTCTGCTTGCAAAGCACTACCTGCTCCACCCAAGAAGAGCATATATCAACCCAATAATATCTCCATTCATAAGGCACCTAACCAAACTTTGCTTTCTCTTGGTGTATGGAGGATATCTTGCCATGATATCTCCTGCAAAGCCTCTATAGAGAACTGCCTTTTTATGACTAAAGTTATCAAACGAAAACTTGCCATGATATGCTCCCATTCCACTTTCTCCAACCCCTCCAAAGGGCAAGTTATGATTTACAAGCTGATTGATGGGAATATAAAGGTCAGATGGAAACAAAAAGCAAGAAGAATGAATACCAAATACAAAACAAATTAAAAACAAAATCACAATTATCTACATATAAAAGGTGCTTTGAATGGATAGAATTTGGGAATATTATTCTTTAAACCCAGACATGTGCCATTATGCATGGCAAAGAAATCTTGCAATGCAAAGTTAAAAGGACCAGGGAAGCAGTCAAACATACATGTAAGCAAGTATCATTGATAACCATCGCTCCAGCAGAGACGCTTGCAACTACCTTTTTCTCAAGCTTCTTATTCTTTGAAAATAGATATGCTGTAAGAGCCTTTGGCTGAGAATTGACAAATTCCACAGCTTCCTCCATCTTTTGCACCTGTTCATCAAACAATATCAATTAATTTTATTATGGACATAATCTGCAAAAAGAGGGAATATATCATTAACAGCGTAGTTCTCTCTCTCTCTCTCTCTCTCTCTCTCTCTCTCTATCTATCTATCTATCTATATATTTATTTGTAAGATTCTACTCTTTTGTGTTAAGTCATCTCAAGATGACCTCCATGAGTAGTCATTACCCTAATGACATTTTTGATAATAATCACAAGGCAAGGGAACTGACTTAGCACACATAAACACCATAAGTATTTGTTAGTATGGGTGAGGACCGGTGAATGTAATCCATTGTTTTGGGAATTCTCACCCTCTAGCCTCTTTCCCCTTTGTTTTATGTCTCATCTATATATGTGTGTGTCACTTCCAACCCAGGAAGTGCAAGAAAACTTTGGAACTTCTAGAGAACTGCCATGGTTACATCTCAGTTCCAAGCACTTCCAAGCCAGAAGTGCAGTAACTCTTTGGAACTTATAGAGAGCTGAAATTCCAAAGCTTTCTTGCACGTCCTGGCTTGGAAGTGAAAACTGCCCTCATGAGTTGATTGTTTCTAATAATATTGAGGGCAATTCTGAGTAACTGCATCACAGGAATGAGTGCCCCATGGAATTTTGATGGATCAAAAAAGGCTTGCATGACTTGGAAGAGGTAAGCCTATGCAAAAAAACATACAGAAACCAAAGCACAGGCAAGCACACCGTGAAAAATCACATTCTTTACACAATAGAAATCAACATAATAAAGAGCACGCATAAGCTCAGCTTTTGAGGAAAAACAATTAGACATTGCAGGGCACATACAAAGGCAACTTAAGAAATCCTATTTTTATTCAAAGAGCACATTTGTTATGTGAGAAACTGACAAGATTATAAGATAATATATAATTCGCTGTAATAGATGCCTGTGCTTCTGAAACTCTGCGAAACTTGTAATTGGGTTGCAATTTCTTGACAGACAATTCATGTGAAAAGCAAAATAATCAAGACTCCCTAGCTTTGTTGAATGGAGTTCAAATTTTATGTTAGACTTGCATTCTCAATTAGATTGGTTACTTGCTCAGATCTGTATGGTGAGTCATAACAATGATTTTAACTGGGACTTTTAGATAATTTTGTTGCCACTAGAAGATACAGCATAAAACAAATAAACACTCTTCTAATTCCAGACTTTCAAGAAGAAAGATCAAAGAGCCTTGGGAACTTACAAGGTATATGGTTCAACTTATGAGCCACATAAGTCCTATCAATGATGTAATATAATTTTTAATTAAAATATGTCACTCCTGTAAATAATGAAAACTGAAAAGTAGATGTACCAACCAAAAAGTGTACCATGCATGTCAGAATGGTTATTTAGATAAACATGCATGTCAGAATGCTAGTAAAAACAAGCCAAAGCTCAAAATAAATCAAAAGAAACAAAACCATGCATGTCAGAATGGTTTTCTAAGATTCCAACTTTCCTTTTGCTTAATTGGAACCATGTCCTTTTCATGTCTTAAAAGAACGGCACCCAACATGATTATTCAAAGCCCTCTTTAGAAGCTACAGATATTTATCAAGGCTGCATTGATAAGGATAACTACATTATGGAGAAAATCTAATCTTTGGTTCAGAAAATTGATTTCATTGTTAATTCTAAATGTTCTAGTATTACAACAATAAACTTTAAATCTGGGTGTTTTCCATTGTCCATCTTTATTTCTATTGATGCACTCCCCTACTGTCAAATTTATTTATTTAACCATGGTAACGCCGTGTGCTCCTTCAGACAGATAACTCTTTTCCAATAGGATAATTTACTTAAATTTCCTATTTAGATTGTGAATTTTAGACTTTTAAAAAGCGTAATAGGGTGAATTCCGAAGTTCTTTTAGCTTAGTTCCCAAATTCCAGGAGTTCTAAGACGAGTCTAAATGGATATAACATTGCATTCTCTTGTTTGTCAATTATATGTGCACTTATGCGCAATCTTGTTTCGCGCAATCTTGTTTCGGAAGACTTGAGCACATACAGAGTTTATGTGATTACAAAAAAATTAAGGAAGATGAGATTGCATGCCTACTGTTCAGAAAGTGTCATGTTTTCCGTTCTTAGTCATTATGTTACAGTTCATATCACAAAATAGTTGCACACCTTTCTTGAGTTGATTTACAAGGAAATTTAGCTCAGAATCCTGTAATCTTCACAACCACAGCTGATTAAGATGTCTACGGGCTAATGGATCTACTGTAGTTTGATAATTAAATAGATCACTTTAACCATCTCTAGAAGTGCAGTTTCCAAATTGCACAAATTATTGGTTATTTTTTTGTTTAAAGGAGTATGCGGTACACATTTTTAAAATGACTTCAATAGTAAATTTAGTGCCATAGTTGCATATTAAACTGATTCCAAGCAGTAATCAATGAACCTAACAAGGGCAAGGAAAAAGGTGTCTGTACTTAAAATCGTTGATTGGAGATTCTTGTAGTAAGCTTTACAAGAATTAATCAGGTGTTTAAAGATAACATTATGTTGCAATTTTTACTGAATTTTCACCTATCTTCAGTCATTTATAATATGCAATTTTAACAGCAGTACAGTTTCATAACTTGTATTGTAGTAAAACTAGAATATGTGCTTTAAAATCACTTCTTTAATACCAAATTATCATGTTCCTTACAGAACCATCTGCCCTTAAAACATATATCATGTAAGGTTGCCCCTTGGCTCCCTCATTGTTTGTAATAGCTTATGAGGCTATCCGTTATTTGCTTAGAGACTGCTCTCTTGGGCCCCCTGTGAGGGGCATAGTGTTACTTAATGAAGAGAACTGACAAGAAGTTCAGTTTGTGGATTAGAGTTCCCTGTTTCCAGTCCTCGAGGAAGAGAACATTGAAGAGATGAATAAGAGACGTAAAATCAATTGTCTTGCCTCAGCGTCTAAATTGGCTATCCATAATTCCTTGGTTGGTTGTGAGGATTCTCCTCTGGTTTGTGTTGGGAAGCAGGGTTGAGTATGGTCAGGTCCTAACCAAATTGCTAGATATCCCGGTATCCCCTTTGGCCTTAACCCCTCTTTTAAGGAAATGTGGCAGTGGATGTAAGGGAAATTAAAAATTAAAAATAAAAATCGCTTTCTTGGGTGCCAGACACAGTCCCAACGGGCAGGGTATGTCCCTGCGCATTACCCCCTGCAACTGCCCCCCCCACCAAGAACCGTATCCAATCGTGAACTGTATCATATCCAAGGGGTCCAGGCAACATATCCAGTAACTAAGGGAAAATCAATAGGAAAGTCTCTAAATGGCAAGGTAACTTATTGCTAATGGCTGGTAGGATGCAACTGTGTCAGAAAGTCCTTTCTTCCTATGGCATCTATTGTGCCTCATGTTGGTCATCTAACTCTCATGTTGATCAGTTGCACATAATAGTTAGAGATTTTCTCTGGTCTGATGGTAAAGGAAATTTAAAAAGGCATGCAGTAGTCTGGGAGGTTTGTATTAAACCTAGAGTGTTGGGGGCCTGTGACTTTCAGAACCTTAAAGTCCAGGGGATCACCCTATCAATTAAGTGGATCTTGCGAGTTCTAAATGGTGATAAACCCTGGAAAATTCTTGATGGACATGACATTGCCAATGGAAAGAAAACCTTTGGAAAGGACTTAAACATACTGACCTAATGTTTGGTTCATTTAGCATTAAGCTTGTTGGTTCAAGTGGTTTTTGTACCCTTTGGAGAGCCTAGGAATTTCTCAAGCATCTAGTGGTTATGAAATCTGTTTTCATTTGGTTTAAGAATTTAAGTCTAACAGTCAAGGTTTTAGATCTATCTGGTGCAATTTTTAGTTGAATAACAAACCTTTAGCAAAGATTATGGGGTGCTCAGCTCGGTTTTGGTTTCATAAAGGGATTAAGACTTTTTCTGGCATTTTTGGTAACGAAATGGGTTTGTTGGAAAGAATTGCAAAGCACTTATACGCTCCTGAATCCCAAAGGATGATATAAAGTTATAAACTCTGTTGATAAAGACACTAAAGCCCCCTGCCTCAGGCCTCAGACTGGACAGACCCTGAGATCTGCGATAAAATCTATTGAATCAAGGGTCCGCCACTACTTGAGATTACTACTAAACAGCTATATGATAAGTTGGCCTTTTCATCTGATGTTTTTTTAATCTTAATAAAAAATGGTCTGTGTATGATCCTCATAGGAGGTGAGAAAACATATTTGTTGTCATATAGTCATCTTGTTTAGAGCCCAAAAAGTCTTGCTTTTAATGGTTTTTGTTGCATCAAAAACTTCTTGTTGGGACCATCTTAGCTAAATGTTGAATGACTGCGCACCCTTGTAGTATTTGTGGGCAAGAGGAATCCATCAGACGTTTTTTTTAATTGCGTTTGCTCAATTTTCTTGGTGTGAGCTTTTGGCAGGGCCATCGCTCAATATGAAGGAAGTCTATAACATTGCTTGATATTGTTTTTGGTGTCATTCGTTGCAATTCTGATCAACCTAATATCCTATATAAGAAAATTTGGCTTGTTATATCAAATGAAGCATTTTGATTCCTTTGGATGGCAAGAAATAACTATGTTTTCAAGGGGTAAAAAGGGTTCTCTGCCTTCACTAGTGAAGTCACCTTTTTCTTTGTTTCTTTACAAGTTGAACTTCATCTTAAGATCCCAAAGGTAGAACTGCAGAAGTTACTTAAAGAGGGTAATTTGAAAAATGATCCTGTGTATGTTGTTGGTATAGACAATTTCCCCAATATTACTCCCATTCCTGACTGAACCCAAGTGTATCCTCGCCCTCAAAAAGTAAAGATTGATAAGGAGGGTCGGGATGCGATTAGAGAGACGAGTAATGAAATGATGTACAGATTGATGAACAAGCGCAAATCAGGGGTTGAGTGATATGGAACAAGTGGATGATCATGGGGCAGCAATGTTACCGGTTTGTGGCCCTAGGCATGCATTTGGGAGCCAAGTGCGAACCTGGTGCTGGTGCGAGGTCCGGTGCAAGGTCCCAACACCCAGGGTTCGCCCTGTTGGGTGAATATTTGTCAATCAACTAACTGATGAGCAAAATAGGTCTCTTCAACCACAGCAAGGGAGATTGGTCGACCAAATGTGCAAGTATACTACATCAGAGGTGGACAAGTCTCTCCTCTCATCAAGGGGAGGTTCCCTATAAATATGCAGGAGCTATATACTATATATATAAGCAGAAAATAACACTCAGGGTAGTACCACACCATCCATCTCTCTTTTTTCAGAGATGATGTTTACAGACAAAAGAGAAAATCTTGGTGAAAACACTGAAAGCACTTCTCTTCTTTCAGAAGTGAACTTGCAGGAAACAACAAGAGTTTCTTTCAAGTAGTGACAAGTAACAGGTAATAAGGGCGCAGTAACCAGCAGGATGAAATGGAACCCAAAGTCTCCACCTCAACTGCCCAAAGAGTGAAACACAAAGGATAATGGGGGCACAAAGTCGTCCCAAGATCCTTTACACAAAAAGAAATTAAAAACACACACTGAAGACAACTATGACAGCACAAAGTCTGAAAGTAATTGGCTTCAGGACATCTTTATCACTTCCACTAGTTCTGCCTGTTAAATTAAATAAACAAGAATGCATTCAAAAAACAGACATAAGAACAATCTCCTAAAATGGCACAAACTATAACAACACAAAGTCTAAAAATTACTTGCTTTCTCATTCAGATAAAGTAATATGATCAACAATCTTAGCTCAAAGTCTCAGTAATCGCCTTTCAATTTGGGCAAAGTTTTGCTTCTGTAAATGAAAAAGATCCCCCCTTTTGCATAATAAGAGAAATTACAATGTATAGCAGCCCAGAAAGGCTTGGCACTTCTTCCTATGGGACGGTCCACACTGCATTCAATGCCTTGAATGCGTTTTCAATTATGTCTGGAGGGCCATGCCGGGAACAGTGTATTGCCTTAACTATGACGTGCCCATTCATCTCATATGTCTCCTCCTTGGCATGGGTTGTCTGGTCCTTTTCTTGATGTCTGCGCAGCTTATCCACTTTGTCTTTACTTCATGGAAAAAAACAGGCCGCGTCCTTGATTTGATGTGCTTAAATGACCACTTGATCCACTGTTTCACCTACTGGAAATAACTCCCTTGTAGATATTTCTGATCTTTTGTATTGTTCTCTCTTCCCTATAGCAATTTGAGCTCTCGAGCTCTCTTTTCAGCTAGTCGCTTGATTTATCCTTCAAGTTTTGCGCTATATTTGAATTTCAACGGATAATCCATTACCTTAAATTTTACGTCCATGGGGACGTCACTGGTTGATGTTTGTTTGAACCAGATTGAACCATGAACCTTTGAACATGTGAAAGTTCATTGGTTCAATGGTTCAGGCGATTCAGGGGATCTTTATCGGTCCCTTTGTTCCTTCGCTTTCTTGCTCCTTGGTTGAACCGTCCTTTTGAACTATTGATCCTGTGAACCACTGAACTTTGAACTCTTTTGGTTCAAGGTTCAATCGGTTCATTGGTTCATTCTTCATTCCATTGTTTTCTTTGTCTTTCTAAGTCCCTTGATCTTCATCGAACTGGTTGAACCTTTGAACCTGTTGAACCATTTGGTTCAAGGTTCAACGGTTCATTGGTTCATTCTTTGTAGCATAGTCACAAGGTTCAGAAATCCGAAAAGGTTCGGGAGGGCAAAAAAATGCGGAATCCGGAATTCTTGAAAAGGTTCGAAAAAAATCCAGAAAAATCCGGTTTGAAATATATAATGAAAAATATTTCAATCTACTAAAAAATGAACATTAATTTAACGCTTGCAAAATTCAGAAAGCATAAGAGTTTCAACGTATATAGAATACAATTATATAACTATAAAAATAATAAAAATTTAAAACATATCATAATACTATTAAATTTAATTTTAAATAACATATAGAAAATAAAATTATAAAACTTTAAAAAATAATAGAAATTATATCGTAATATTATTAATTTTAATTTTAAATACCCTGTATAAAATATAATTATAAAACTATAAAAAATAATAAAAATTTATCATAATATTATCATCTATTTTAAACATTTTTAATTTATATATATATTTTTTAAATTTAATTTTATTATATATTATGCAAATAACTTATTTGCAATATATAATAAAATTTAAATTTAAATTTAAAATAAAAATAAAAAACTAAATATTTCAAGTAAACATTATAAATTGTAATTTAAATGTAAATAAAATTATATTTTATATTATAAATTACAATTAAAAAATAAAATAAAACCTAAACTTTATTTATATTTTATAATATATAAATAAATTTGAACATAATATAATACTATATAATCTAACATAATATGATATTATAAATTTTAATTAAAAAATAAAATAAACCCCTAATCTAAAATAAATACCTAAAAGGAAAACTATTAAATAAACCTAAGGTCCTAAACAACTAAACCTAATTAACACTTCAAAAAACCAAACAAAAATATAATCGAACGGAACTTACCTCTCTCAGCTTTGTCACACCCGTTCGTCGACCCCTGTTCGTTGCCATAAGAGAATACTGCAAGAAGAATATTGTGTTTGCTATCGATCTTCTCAACAGTTAGTCGACTGTGATGCGTGATGGTTGTCTCCACGTCGACTGTGACCCTTATCTCCTCGCGTCGATCTCTTGCCATGCCAAAATATTTAAGCTACTCGCCTTGAAATTGTTTGCATCTGCTCGCGTCAAGCTTTTTAGGGTTCGTGTGAGGTGAGTTTTTTTAGGGTTTTTTTTATATGAAAAAATTACTGAACTGGATCGGATTAATCTGAATTGCCGAAAAAATCCGGATTTGGCCAAGATTCGGCCGAACCTTGTGACTATGCTTTGTAGCCCCTTTTTTGGCTAAGTCTTTCGAAGCTTTTTTCCCTTTGTCTTTATCAAGCTTTTGGAACACCCCGAAGGGAAGGTGTCCCTTCGGGCTTTGAGAAAGGTCCACTTTTGGGTTCCGAGAGCCCCCCGCAAGGGTACCTACCCTTTGGGGTCCTTCGGGCTTTAATTCCTTCGGCGGGCTTCATCCTTCATTTCCTTCGGGCAAAATGTCCGAAGGAATTCCTTCGGACAATTTGTCCGAAGGAAATCTTCCTTTACCGTTTTTCCGCCGGGTTTTGCTTTTCCTTTCAGACGAATTCCTTCGGACATTTTGTCCGAAGGATTTTTTGCCTTAGTCATTTTTCCGCAAAAAATCCTTCCGAATGAATTCTTTCGGTCCCTTTACCTTGTTCATTTTTCCGAAGAAAATCTTTGTCCGCTTTTGCTCACTGCCCTCCGCAAGGGCACTTGTTCCTTCAACTTTGGGGCAGTCCCTTGAACCAACCGATTGAACCAACTTTGCTTCAACGGTTCAATCTTGCGTTTGAAGCCTTCTTTTTTTTCTAAGTCTTTTGATCTCTTTGAACCTATTGAACCCGTTGAACCCGTTGAACCTTTTTTGGTTCAAGGTTCAACAGTTCAATGGTTCAACGGTTCATTCCTTCGTTTTTCACTAAGTCTTTTGAAAGAATTGAACTTATTGAAGAGGTTGAACATTGAACCTTTGACAAAGCGCTTAACTCTTGCCGACGACGTTGAACCTTTGAACCCATTGAACCGTTGAACCGAAATGGTTCAACAGTTCAATGGTTCAATCCCTCCTTTGAGGCTTGCCGATGAACATTCTTGATTGAACCAAGGCATTGAACCAATCTCGAAAATGCCTAAGTGTTGGGAACTTGCTCTTTTGAAGGAATTTGCATGTTGAAGCCATTGAACCTGTTGAACCTGCTAGTCCCTTAACTGAAAAAGCTTGAAAAATGAGGAATTTGAATGCTTAGAACAAATTTTAAAAAGGGAAGAGACAATTTTGGCCTGCAGGACCAAAATAGTTCATATGTTGTCCCAAAAAAGAGTGGCAAATTTTGAGAACAACACGCCCCTGGGCACTCGGGTGCGTTGGGGGTTCTTTGATGCTGGTGCGGGGTCCGGTGCAGGGTCCCAACACCCAAGGTTCGCCCCTGGGCACCCGGGTGCATTAGGGGTTCTTCCTAGAAGAACCCCCAATGCACCCTGGAAGAAACCCCAACGCACCAGGGTGCCCAAAGGCGAACCCTGGGCGTTGGGGCTACGCACCCATAGTCGTCGACACCCAAAAGCTGGGAAAAATGTTTTTTTTTTTTTTTTCACCAAACTCAATGCATTGAAATAATAAAATACACCTTACTTAACCCTAAAAGACAAAAACAAAAGCATATATCAACACAAATGAGAAGAACAAAGTGGCAAAAGGAAAAACACTTGCCTCTTATTTTTCTAGATTTCTCATTGCATACTTCAACTCCATTGCTGCTGCAGGTTTGAATCTTCATCATGTCTCTTATTTTTTATTTTTTATTTTTGTTTTTTTTTCCTTTTTTTTTTCCACCAAACTCAATGCATTGAAATAATAAAATACACCTTACTTAACCCTAAAAGACAAAAACAAAAGCATATATCAACACAAATGAGAAGAACAAAGTGGCAAAAGGAAAAACACTTGCCTCTTATTTTTCTAAATTTCTCATTGCATACTTCAACTCCATTGCTGTTGTAGGTTTGAATCCTCATCATGCATCATTCTAGTCATTTGCTTACGGTGATTGAGTCATTTGCTATCAAGGTAAGTTTTATATTGTTTTATTTTATTTATTTTGTCATTTTAATTTTTACTAGTTTCTAGCTGCTGCCCTAGGGTTTGTTTTAATTTGTTTTTAATTTTGTTTTTGTTTTTTTACTTGTAGTTATATATACTATTAGTCTATTACTACAATCAACAATGTCTCGTAGCTCTTCCTCCACCGGCCAAAAGCAACACAAAATGGACTTGACACACTCACCATTGTGGAAATATACAACATTGGTAGACCAAGTTTCAGGTGGTGGTCCCTATATTTGGAAATGCACTATTTGTGATTCTCAGTTCACAAGCTCATATTTTAGGGTGAAAGCACACATCCCTGAACGTGGAATCAAATTTTGCACGGGGAAGACTAACTCTCCATTGCCAAATTCAAAAATCCTTGAATTCATCAAGGAACAAGAAGATGCAGATGCCGCACATGCCATGAGACTCAGTCACCCTCTAGCAAAGAAAGGCAAGGGATCAGGGAAGCCACCTGTTTCCCCAAGTTCTACTGGCGGTTCTCCGATTGTGCCCATTGGAAGACATCCATTTTTGGGAGCAGCCCCTATGCAAGAAGAAGCTTCTCTTCCAGGTACAAACAAAAGAACAAGAGGACCATTGGATAGGTCTTTTCAAAATGAGAGCAGGGAGATTGCGGATCAAAAAATTGCACGATGCATATATGCAAATGGATTGTCTTTCAATGTGGTTAGATCACCATATTGGCAAGAAATGGTGAGAGCAATCAATGAGACCCCAAAAGATTACAAAGGCCCAGGGTTTGAAAAAGTCCGCACCACTTTATTGGCAAAAGAGAGAATTGTTGAAGATTCTTTGAAGCCAATCAGAGATTCATGCGCTGAAACAAGGGTCTCCATCATTTCTGATGGATGAAAAGATGCAAGAAACAGGGCTTTGATCAATGTGCTTGCAATATGCCCTAAAGGGACAATGTTTTTGAAGGCCATTGATTGTGAGTGGTGTCTGAAGAATGCGGAGTTCATTCCCAGCGTCCTCATCGAATCCATTGAGGCAGTTGGACCTGAAAATGTTATCCAAGTTATAACGGATAATGCCAAAAATTGCAAGGCTGCAGGGATGTTGGTGGAGGCAAGATATGGACACATTTTTTGGACACCTTGTGCTGTCCACTCAATCAACCTCATGTTGCAAAAGATGGGGAAGCAAATTGACTAGATCAAAAAAGTGTATGATGACGTTGAGCAAATTCAAATATTTGTCACCAACCATCAACACTGTCAAGCCATTTTCAGATCCTTCTCAACATTAGACTTGTTGAAGGTATTTTTATTTTAGTATTTTTGTTTTTGTTTTAAAATTATAACTTTTTTTATTTTTTAAACTAGTACTTCATACTTGTATAACTATATTTATTATTTTTAATAATTTATTTTTGTAATAGGTTGATCCGATTAGATTTGCTTCTCACACAATCGTCTTGAGACAACTTGTACTAGTGCGACAAAAACTTAGCAATATGGTCATCAGCAACTTGTGGGGTGTCTGGAGGGAGGCGAGCAAAGAGCAGGCCCAAAGAGTGAAAAACTTAATCCTAGATGATGATTGGTGGGCCCATGTAGATTATTTATTGAGTTTCACTGAGCCCATCATGAGTATGATCCGTTTTGTTGACATGGATCAGCCATGTTTGGGAGAAATATATGATGGCATAGACTCAATGATTGAGAAAATAAAATTCATCATTAATGAAAAAGAGCAAGATCCTGAGGAAAAAATTTTCAAACAAGTGCATTCTATCCTTGTTGAACGGTGGAACAAAATGAGCACCCCGCTACATCTCCTTGCCTTTGCATTGACTCCTTTCTATAGCACGGAGATCCTTTCTTTGCCGAGGAGGGTGCCACCATATAGGGAGTCGAAGTTGCTGAAGGGTACAATTTGGCAATGTCTAGGATATTCCCTGATCTTGAAATAGAAGACTTAGTTACAAGCGAGTTTGGGGCTTTCATTACCTCCCGAGGTCATAGTCTTGGTGCTCTTCGAGACAAATACAAGAAGGATGGTCCTATGTGGCGGTACCTTCATGGCCAAGGATCACCAAACCTCTGACCTCTTGCAATCAAGATCTTGTCACAGGGAAGTTTTGTATTTTTTAAGTTTTTAAATTTATTATTTAAGTATTTCTTTTTCTTTTAAAAATTTTAAATTTATGTTTAAATTTGAATATACGCTGTAAGTTCATCTTCTTGTGAGCAGAATTGGAGCACATATAACTTCATTCACTCACAAAAGCGCAACAAGCTCGCAGCTAAAAACGCTGAGGAGTTGGTCTACATAAACTCTAATTTGCGTCTTCTATCACACAAGAACCCAAAGTACGAGGGGATGTCAAAGCATTGGGATATAGATCCAGAGGTTGTTGACTTGAATGCTTGCATATCCCGCTTCTCATTAGATTACACACGTATTCCTTCGGGTTCGAGGACACAAAACATAGCTAGCGGGAGTGGCAGTGCAGAGAGTCCATGTGGTTCTACTTCTAATGAACCACAACATCATGATGATGTTGATCCTTTCGATGAAGAGCAATATCAATATGACTATGAAAATTGACTTTTAAAGTTTTATAGTTTGAACTTTGAACTTTGATGTATCTTGTAATTAATTACAGCCACAAGATAATTTTTTATATTTGAATCTTGATATTTGATAATAGATATTCATATTTTAATATATATGATTTTCATTTATCATTTTTGTTTAATTATTATTCATTAATGGCTGTACTTATAGTTATAGTTATCATTTATCATTATCAACTTATCATGATTCATTTATGATTTGACTCATTGATCTCTATCTATTTAGTGGTTAATGACAATGACACTAATTTCCTATGTATCAGGGTAGAATTTCTATATTTTTTATTTTTTTGTATATTTTTTGTACGGACGAACCCAATAACGAACCCAGGGAGAAAAAAAAATCGCCGTACCGGCGAACCAGGGTCTTCGAACCAGCACCAGAACCAAAAACGAACTGGTAACATTGTGGGGCAGAACAAGTTGACCTTGTGGGCAGAAAAGCAAGCGACTCCAGCTGAAGAGGATAGGTTTTTATTAAAGGTTAAAGGGTGGCAGATAACACAGAGGCAGTGCTATAGGCATTGCAAGATGTAGTGGTTACAATGGAAAGAAGGCAGCAGAGATTGCTAGAACAACAAATTAATGCCCTTCCCATCTGAGTCTAGTGTTGCCAGATCTACTTCTACATGTACTTTGTCCTCAGACTATTCACTTGCCAACTATCATTTACCTGACACTGGTTATGGAGGGGTGTATCCTGCATCTGTGGAGAAATTGATAGAAGGTAAAGTGAAGGAAATGGGGAACTCTCCACAAGGCATCACTGAAAATGTTGATGCTAAGAAACTTCAGGGACAGTCTACTGATACAGTGGTTCAGAAATGACTTGATCAGAATGCAGGAGGACCTAATATTGGTCTTGACAGAGTGGTTAGTGATGAGGATGGTGAAGATATGGTTAGCAGCAAGTGTGCTGATGAGGGATCTTCCAAGCCCTTTGATTTTGTTTCAGTTGGTTCATTACTTTCAAAGACTACATTATTATTTGTAGTAGTTCAGATACTATGATGTAGGCGCTTGTGGCCTGATGCAACTCTAAACGGCTTTTTATATTTTGACTTTGTAGTTGGAATTTTGGGTTGTGATCTGCTAGTTTAGTTTTATATGTGATTGTCGGTTTTGGACATATACATCTTTGTAAACTTTTTGCACAATAATGTTTTTACAAATATTATGTTCCCATTTTGTTTTGTTTCCCAATGTTATTCTTAAGCCTTTTTTTCCGATTTATACTTGGCAAGGCATGGATGGATGAGAAACTTACAGTGATGATTGGAAGCAATGGACCAAATATTTCCTCCGTCATAATTAAAGAATCTGTCGGAGGATCCAGCAAAAGAGTAGGTGCAATGATCCTGCATCAGAACAATCAACACAAGCATCAAAACCGTATTAACAGCTATCACTGCATGTAAGAAAAATATATGAAAATAATCCCTCTCTGCTCCAGTAATTTTGGTGATGTCAATATTCTCATGGACGCAAAATGCTTAGGAAATGAAACATACTAAAAAACTGATACATTATGAATAACTGAGTAACTAAAAGCAATCAATGAGACTAAACAACATGCCAACCAATAGAGTGCTTAAAGCATCCAATGCAATTTGATACACCTTGTTCGAGCCTTATTTGTTTGTGGCTTTTTAAAATGTCGATTTTCGAGATGTTGGTTCCAAAGTTCATATGCTAGCTATCCTTGCTTATGTTGGAAGATAATCCGGTAGTAGCTGCTACATTGAAAGTTGTTACCGCACTCCCATTGGTTTTTAATTTTTTAATGTATAAAAATTTAAAATCATAGTTACCAAACCCAGCATGATCTTGACAAAATCCAGCCAGATATTAATTTTTAGGTCGGCCCAGATAAGTTCATCCATGTCGGCCCTGTTTTTTATCAAAAAAATATTTTTTTTATTTTTTAAGGTTTTCTGCGCAAAAAAATGTCCAGAAACCATAAATATGATATAATATTAACATTTTTATATTATTTTATTAATGTTTTTCATTGTATTGGTCGGTTTTGCATATTTATTAAAATATGCTCGCATATATATCTGTATATATTCTGGATCGGATTTTTCCAGACTTTTTCAAGAATTCTGGATTTCGGATTTTTTCGCCCTCCCAAATGGATCCGAATTTCCAAATGTGGTAACTATGAATAAAATTCACACTTAAAGAGGAAAAAGTGAGAGTATAAAAAGATACCCTGACCAATAAAGGAGAGAAGGGCTATCGTGTGTGAAGCCATGCCTTTCTATCCTTTTGGCTGCCTTTCCCATAAAGGGTGCCACCTTCCGTTTAAACACACTCCACTTTAAGATATTCTAATATTGCCAAACATGATAGGTGCCAAATGTAGCGAGAAGGCCAGTCCCAATGCGGCAAACAGTAAAACTATAAATACACCTTTCCAACTCCCCCCACAAATCATCATTATACTAGTATGGTATTCTTTCTCCAAAAGAAAGGTAACTTGGTCCAAGACAAATTATGGTGCCTTTAGGGTGCCAACAAGGATACAAGGGGAAGCTTTTATGGAAAAACTCATAATGTTATAAGGAGATTGAAAAGAAGCAAACTTATATAGATAAAGAGAGTGGTCTTATTGGAGGGCAGTTTCACTAAATTTCAGTCTTTCGTTATCTCCTTTAGGTGTGAGAGCAATCTGCAATTGAAGTATATAATAAATTGTGATTTCTACAATTATAATTGGGCACCCATACATAAGATATATGAAATCAGTGTTTGGATACATTCAACAATGCTACCTTATGTTTTATAACTAGCATATGCTAAATTAATTTAGTTTAGTACGGTATCAACTCATTCTTATAGGTTGTTATGATTGTTTATGAGGGGTATTTTACCATATCTTGGCACTTTATGTTCGTGTACAGAGAATATCATATAGCATCTTGTGTCTACCCAAAGTCATAAATGCTACATTAGGTGGCACTTGGGTATATGCTAAATATGGTGTGCATATATATTTGGATCCAGATACAAGAAGGATGGACAATAATGTATTTTTTATCATTTCCAACTTAACTAATCAAAATAAAAAACACAAAAAAGGCACAAGAAAAGAACAAATAAAATCCTAACCCTGAAGAAATAACCACTTATAAACAGGTGTTTTGGGCCTCTAAATCATCACACCACGATTGACTTGAAGGGATATTTTGTAATTTCTATGTTTAGCAGCCGTTTCATATATAATTTTATGTATGCCATGCCCATATACCAGCTGTATCCTATCCAAAGTTTTCTGAAATTTTCTCAGACTAGTACTGATCACCATTTATGTATCCATATCCGTGCAACCTATCTCTTTAGTATAATATTCCTTTTGCTATGAGAGAAGACAGCAGGATAGAAAAGGACATGCCTCTATTTAAATCCCAGCTCTTTCTCATGTATCACATCTTCAGTGCTAATCGAATACAAAGTTTAATCTGAACCCAATATCCCCACATCTTCTTTGCAATTTGTGGTTTCCTTTCTCTGCATTCTGAGGATAGTGGAACTGGGTTTTAAGAACATCAAATTGTCAAACTTTTTACTGCTTCAGAACTCTTTTAATACTGGCCCCACATGGTTTGTAGAATGAGACACCGCCACTAAGCGTGCATCCGACAATCAAAGCACCCCTCTGTTTTCTCAAAATCACCATAGATACCTCAATTTCGCCTTAACATAAATATATAAATTCATATTTTTAATTCACCGTCCTCTGAGCTATCTTACATGTAATTGTAAAATGCTCGTTGTGATGCATTGGTTCCAACGAGTGAATCTCCCTTGGTCTCTAGCATTACAAATCCAATTATTTCCAACAAAAGAATGTAGTCTTTGATAGAAAGTCTTAATGGGACGCCTTAAAAAAGATCATGACTCAAGAGTCTTACAGAAAAATACTGACTAGACAATGTCATTTTAATAGATGATTGATGGTAGAAATTAAAAAAACTATATTTCCAAAAATGGTGCCCATTAGTTAGCCTATGAAGCAAATAAACAGGAATTGACAAAAAAAATTAGCTATAAATACTCCTCCAAACCATTTCATTTTTCATCATATTAAAACATTTTTTAAGGAGATAGAAGTGTGCTCTGCGAGAGGACACATACCCCGTGTTTGTGGATACTTCAAAAGCAATTTAATGACCTAGAGGGGATTGATCTACTACAAGGCAGAAGCCGGAATGAAGTGGATGAATTATTCATCTTCAATGCAGTTTTGTCTAAACAGCTTCATAGTAGTCACGTGACTTAGAATTGGTAAAAATTTAGCAGCTTTAGACTCACAAGTTGACTTGGGCCTTGGGTAAAAACTAGGGGTATATATGAATAATACTTAAACTTCCAAACATCTTATGTAAATTCTAATACCTGAGTTTTTACTGAGCTCACCCCAATTTTGTTTAGCATTAAATGAGTTGTTCTCAAGTCCAAGATTTTCTTTAGTCCAAGCTTTTGCTCAGTTTTTGTGAGTCTTGATTTGTCGTCTCAGTTTTTAACCTAAGTTTGAGTACCCCTCTGATGGCCTAGCAGTGAGAAGAAGGTCCATTGATGTATTACTTATTATCCTACATTTTTTTTAACTTTGGCATCCCACAGCAGGTGCTACAGGAGAAATAATTTTTCTAGGGAAATTCTGGGCATGTTCAGATCTCCAAGTGATCCCATGCTCATTTATAGGGACCATTAGGTGTGTTTAGCAAGCATGATGATCTGAGTGTCCAACAAAGACATTGTATTGTTCACAGTTTTGTACGCAAGGATTCTTTAATTTTAAAAATGCCAAAAATCGAAGTAAAAGAGAGAATTCCAGTGCAATTGCCACAAGTTGAAACTAATCCAAACCATAAAATAGAAATATCCGGAACTCGGGAAGCACCTCAAAAATCTTCCAATATATTAGTAATTTGTGACAAGCATCAATGATAGCAATGGGATATAATCTTTTAACTAAGCAAATATGCAAACATAAAAGTTATACGCGTATCCTCTAATGACTTGGGAAAAGATATTACTTCACAAAATCAATAAATAGAAGAGGAAAATGACTGTTCAATTTAGATCTTACAATCGCTTCTCATCTCGCTGACCCCCATGGATGACTTTATCTGACACCTTTGGATCATCCAAAAGCCTTGTTAGACGTGCAAAATGACTGAAATTGACAATTCGGGACAGATCTGAGGATTGAAAGGAATCCTTTCCAAAAAAATTCTCCAATGTACTTTTAAGAGTAGCTATCTGCAAGAAAAGCATCAAAAAGCAATCCATCTCACTTCAAATGAAAAAAAAAAAAAAAAGCGCCCAAGAGGTTCTAAACTCAGTACCTTCAATCAAGACCTTTAACAGATATTGCAGAACAAATTCACACACAAGAAAGCTGCTTAGACTACCCTCCATGGACATTACAAGACATACCAATTTAGGAGCAAAGGATTCCAGAGTTAAAATGTAATCTGGAGCAATGCATGCCTGTCCATTATTACTTCCCCACTTTCCAGCTACAATTCGCCTTGCTGTAACCTTGAAATAGACAGCAAAATTACCAACTTTGTATAAATAATGTAAACAACAAAATTAAAATTAAAATTCAATTTACATCATATCCAATCCACCCAAACTTACCTCTAAATCAGCTGATGGGTCAACAATGACAGGACATTTTCCTCCAAGTTCTAAGGTTACAGGAGTAAGGTGATTTGCTGCTGCAGCCATCACAATTTTTCCTATCCTTCCACTACCTGAATGTTACAAATAGCAAACATGCATGCAGATGATGTATATGAATAATAAAGTTGACATCAAAGTACAATATATCATACGCAATGCAGATTTGAATAGTCTTTGAGTATGTTAAATTCAAATAAGTAAATAATGTTCTTGCCATATTCTTAACAAATAAGAAATGAAAGAAAATATGGTTAGTGTGCCATTAGTAAGTGCACTTATGAAAATAGAATTTTGTATAGGAAACGAGAGCTCACTTGTTAATAAATAAAGAGAAAACAAGGACTAGGTGGAGCCACAGTATAAGCCACCTCAAATAAAGAAAGAAGCCCCGCCAAAGGTGAATCATTATGCCAAATAAGATGGATGCATGCAAGAGAAAGAAAACCAGCTTATGGATGTATGTAAGCTACAGAATAATGAGAAGTATCCATGTGGGATGAGCACTATATACTATACAGTATTGCGATTGAGATATTATGGCTGGCCTCAAAATAAATAAATAAATGTATTAACGAGGGGTTTGAACATCACTTTAAAACATTCTATTTTTCATCGCCTTCCATCAGGTTTGACTTCTGTGCATGGAAAAAGGTGCCGAAGATTACCCAGCTGTTAAATAGAAAGTTGTTTAGGATTTGCATGGGTTCTAAGGTGCAACGATTTTACATGGCAAGTTGGCAACTCATATTTTAGGTCAGTTTTAGTAAAATCAGCCCACCATGAATTCTGTTCTGGTATTAGATCTGTTATTATTTTCCACAAAAATTCAACTGCTTCGAGGAGAATATTGTACAGTGGCCAGCTTGCAATGGCATGTTTAGGGCTTAGAAATATCATAAAATCACATGATATATCTAGTTGTGAAAAAAGTATCGAGTTGTGAAAAAAGCCAACACAAACACTTGATGTTATAGATGCATAACATTTTTCGTTCATACGAAATTTCAGGGCTGTTACATAATTCCTATATTCCACAGCAGGAACATAGCCCATCCCTCTGTTAAATATAAGGCAAAAACAGTTTAAAAAGTTGTTTAGGATTTGCATGGGTTCTACGGTGCAACAATTTTACATAAGAAGTTGGCAACTCACATTTTAGGTCAATTTTAGTAAAATCGGCACACCATGATTTTTGCTCTGTTTATGTTTCCACAATTATGACCGCTACATAGAGAATATTGTACTGTTCAGCTTGAAATGGCATATTTAGGGCTTAGAAATATCATAAATGAAATGACAATATATCAAGTTGCGAAAAAAAACAGCACAAACTCTTGGATGTTATAGATGCATACCATGTCTTACTCATACAAAATTTCAGGGTTGTTACATAATTCCTATATTCCACGGGACATAGCCCCACCCCTTAGTTCCCTGTATCTGTCCCCAGCCCATATTTCAATTCAAATATCAATCCTAAATTTTGGCAATACTTCAACGTGGTGGAACATAGCATAATCCCAATATTTCTGTCAATGATGACTCACTTGGTCTTGCTTGATGCTAGCTAACGTTGATCATAAATATGATCATCTAAACGTCAACCAAAGTTTTAAAATGTAAAGCCCAAGGAAATGCAGTTGTGCCTTCAATTATCCAGCTTCACTAAACCAAGAACCATTTGTGTGAAATTTTCAGAGTTGCAACAGGTCACGAGGGAGGGTATACCTTAAAAGGAATGATATATCAGGCATTGTTCTTTACAATTTCCGTCATGTCTCAGCTTTAAGGTATTAAAGATGTCTATGCTCAAAACAGGGTAACAGTGCTTGAATTGATCATCTTTTAAAATGAAGCAATACAAGAAATTCCTTATGCCACATGGAAATGTGGGTTTAAAAGTTAAAATTAGATAATCTTGTGAATTATGAGAGATTTAAAGGCTGATTTTGCCTTATACACATTGTCTAAAGGAGCAACCAAAAAACACCTTGAGTTCATCCATAAATTTTAGAGACAAAAGGTTGTGTCTAGAAACATAAGGGACCACATGCCTATATCGGCATAAGAAGGAAATCGATTTCTCAAATAAGGTTAAAAAAATTGAAAGATGGCCTTCCCCACAATGGAAAACATGAATGTTGCAGAAATTGTAAATATTTCCATGAAAAAAGTGAAGATTTTTTTTTAATGATTTAAGTCAAATTTATAAGGGCCATAATTATTGCTATAAGAAACATAGACATATGACTAAAGTTGTATCAAAAGCAACAATTGGCTACCCCTCCAATTGGTAAAGAAATAGACTAACAGTTGCCATATTGCATCAATATATCTAACTTTTAGAAATAGCTTAATGTATCCTCCTTGGATGGTTTTGACCAAATTTATCTCATAAAACTGATATGGTATTTTACATGAAAGTGAATACATGTTAGTCTTGTATCATATATCACCACTAAAAGAACTTATGATGAGTACTAACACATTGTAGAAACTATGGAAGGAATAGCTAATGATGACCATGAGATAGTGATGTAGGAGCACATTAAGGTTCATGAGCAATCAACATCAAACCAAAAAAAAATCTTTTTTTGTTTTTTTTGTTTTATTTTGTTTGCAGGTTTATTTGGCTTGAACCCATATATGGAGATTGCTAACGTGGTTCAATAACTCCAAGATGGGCTTTCTTTGTGGGATCCACTGTTTTGGCCAATGGCTTTATTTCATCCATTGTTTTGGCCCATGATTTTATTGATTACAAAATCCAATGTATCCACACATGTTCTAGAAATTTCTAAGTGGTTAAGAGTTGGTGAAAACAAGCCTATATAAAGATAACCTTGTAGGCATTTGACGACATCTTCCGACAATTGAAGTGGTGTCTTCATGTGCATTTGCAAAAGGGGGTCTTTTATTGACTGTATATTGATTTGCTTGAGTCTGAGTGACTGAGTATTGAGCAGATCATTTGTCGTGTGGGAGATCTGCGACAAAGGTGAGAAGTGTATGTATGGGCTAGGATGACCTATAACTATCCTTTTTCTCTCAATAGATGAAGACTCGAATAAAGTTATAACAATAAAGCCTTCGTATGCTTGGATAATCAAGTAAGGACCTAAAATAACCGTAAACCTAGAGAGCATAATCGACACTCAAATGTCAAGAGGAAAAGATTCCAAACCCTAAGCCTATAACATGGGGTATAGCTCTCACTAGGGCTCAATAATGAGTAAGTGATTGTAAAGATTATAATAAGATGGATGATTAATGCAATGGTCAACCAATGGGCGGTCTATGCAACCTAAAGTGATAATGTTAAGCCTAAGCAACCCTATATATATTTCAGTTTATTTGGTATAAGGAAAAGCATAAGGATGAACACATACATTCATAATAGTAATAAGCATGCAATATCTAATCTACTAAGTAAATAAATGAAAAAGAGTAGGAATAGATATGCATAGCTTTGGGTGATCTGCCAATGCTTTAGTCTCTTCTTTTGACTCAAGTGGCACTTTGCAAGAGATGTTGTAGGTTAAAGACTTCAAATGGCAAGATGAATGCCTAGGTATCCATAGCTCTGGACTCCAATGACCAAGTGTACGTCTCCAATTCGACTTCTATTAAACTTTAAAGACACTACAAGACTAAATCTCCAAGATAAGGTTATAAACCTCTAACTCCTCCAAACACTACTTAGGAGTAGATATGTGAGCGCAAGCAGAGTAAATGAATATGTTATATATATTTGGGAATGAAATATGACCCCTATATATATGGATACAATACTCAAAACTAACCATGAAATCTAAGCCAACGGTATTGGTTAGGACGATACAATTAGAAAATGTCAACTAACACAATACTGCATTGCCCAAGCCGATGATGCAAGAGCATCCAAAGGTTTGTGCAATCTGGCATCAACCAAAAAATAGAGTGGTGTGTGTTTGTGATCTTGTTTGTATCTTTGTCATTTTTGGCATGGTGAAGATGATCTAAAGGAATATAAATCCTCCTAACTTCAGTAGGATCAAGCACATAAAAGAAGGATCCATTTCAAACAGTTACATGGTTTCAAGCAAGTTGATTGAGTTTTTCAACCATCATATAATATGGGAAGCAAGCGCGTGCACTGGAAGGCTAAAACGGATAGGTTGTGGAGCAAGGGAAAAAAGAACATCCAAACCATCCCTAAACCTGAATGTAATTACATATTTGGATTTGTCTCGAAAAGTTATGCGTTTTCAAAATAAATAGCACCTCGTTTCGAGTCTGTATACAAAAGTTATGGCCTCTAGAAGTTCATAGTCTTTGTATGATGACAAAATCACCGCTCTGCATTGAGCGGCGATTTCGCAAGCGTCTGCGACGGTTTTGAAACCACCGGTCAGCATTCAACGGTGATTTCGCCAAACATGGAGTTTAAACAAAAGTAACAGCCCAAAATGAAAAACGATTGAAGCTTGAATGTTTCTAAGGCATCAAGGTGAAAAGACACTGTAAAAGGCATCAGAATGTTAGGAAAGATCTGAATTGGGCAGAGAAATGAGAAGTGGGATCCTAGAGAGAGCTTGGAAGAGTTGAGCTCTCCAAGAACAAAGCAGAGAGTAGGGAGAGTGTTTTCCAGTCTAGGAGGGACTGTGAAAGAGAGAAAATATTCTATCTAAATGTAATAAGCCCATGAAGGCATGAGTTTTGTGTGAGTATGAGAATGTGAGAGTGTGCATTCAGTTCTTGAATTAGTGTAATGTTGTTGAATTCAATAAAAATGTGGGTTTGAGTTTCAAGTCCATAGAGTGTGTTTGTGTGTGTGTCAAGAGTTTGAGTGTCTAACCAAGCAACACAAAGATAAAACAATCCTTAAGTGAATCCCCTCTCTTGTGCTTGCACTAGCCGATAAAGTACAGATGACTGAAAATAGACTCATAACTATATTGACCAAGTCGATACAATAGGATATAGAGAAGCTAACAAATCTAAACGGAAAGTAGAGAGAGGTAAGACGAAAAAAGATTCAGAGATCAAACTGATAGTAATGAAAGTATGACAAAATAGTATGCAAACATCTCTCACTAAGTACCATGGGCCGATCCCACCCCATTCCTAGTGCACCCTTTAAGGCATGCACTCAGAGAAATTGATGCGTAGATGAGTTGTTGCAAGAAAAATCGTCAATAAAGTGCTAAAAGTGAAAATATCAAATCTATACATATGCCCCACCGAAAGCTCGTCACGTGCCACAATAGTGTAACTCGGGATGGTGTTTTATGATAGATATATAGTAACACAAAAGAGCATAACTAAAACAAAAAAATCTGCAAGAAATGTTAATAAACGAATAACTAAAAGTAGCATATACACACATTGACTTACATTTCTGCACAAATGATGCATGCAAATACCATAGTCTCAATTGTGGAGGGTGCAGTAATTACATTTGAGAAACCCTAAGGATACAAGGCTAAAAACAGATAAAAGCAATGCACGTATACACAAAATGGTCAATAAATGGAAGTAAATGAAAGACTCGTGAATGATTGAAAAACTTGGAAAAGTTGGCAAGTCAAGATCAATAAGGCTAAGTTAGAACCAAAAGATCCAAGGAAGTAGATAAAATATAAAATAAAATTGATAAGCCGAAACGCCAAAGCTACTTATGATCGAAAAACCCAAAAATGCATATAAAGTAAGATAAACAACAATCCAAAACAAATGGACACAAAGAACTAAAACATGATGGAAACATCAAAGTAAGATAAGCAACAAACCAAACTCAAAAAAAGATGTGAAAAATAGTAGAAACAGGACCGCATGGCCCACCAAAAAAAAAGTGAAACATGAAAGCATGAAGGGGAAAAAAGGGACTAAATGGCCAACAAAAAGGTGAATAGAAAACTCAAAATCCCATACATAACCGAGAGAAATTCTAGAAAGATAAGGCAATGACGAAGAGAGCATCTCACAACAACTCAAAGATGCAACTTTTATTCTAAAGATGGAAAAGGTAGAACTGTCATAATGCTAACATGTATGAAAAAAAATGGAGAATATGAAATAAAGAAGATAGGGGAGATTTAAAAATAGCCCTACTTGTCAATGGGTATAGGGGAATGGAGGGAGGAAAAAGAAGGCATCACCAAGGCGAAAACATGGTATTTACTAGAAACAAAATCAAATCAAGTTGGCAAGACTAGATTTTTCAACATCAATAGCTCTAGAGAACCCTACCTAGCAAGCATAAGCTTAGACTAACTAATGAAGTATAGATATCATCCCATAAAGGCTAGCATGCATAAAAAATAAAAAGATTTTACCTTCCTACAATGTGTTCCCCGCTCCTTAAGACCCCTTACAAAGTCGTCGATCTACTGTGAAAATTGGTCTTAGAGGTGAGAAAGTAGGTGGCACTAAAATGTAAGAAGATATAGATAGATAATGATGTAATGAGACCTCTTAGCTCAGTGTATTGACCTACCACACCCCAATGGACCTCAATTCTATTATGAGGTCACCTATGGAGTTTAAACTTTAACTAAAATAGATGTGCCAAAAAGATCACATTTTTTAGTGTGAGCTGAATTTTAGGATATAATGTCTTTTATCATTGTCTTTTCTAATGGTTTGGCTTTTAACTCTTTTGGTTTTTTCTATTTTCCTCCTCCAATGGGTGCTACAGATGACTATCACAAAAGAGCTTACACTTAGTCACTCGAAAGAGAACCTAAAGACCATGGTGCCTCAACTCCTAGACTTGCACCTTAGAAAAGAGTGTAATCTTGAAACTGACCTTGGTGAGCTCCAAAGGAAAGTGACAAATAAGAAATCATGGACATGAGCATAGAACAATTACTTGCCTCAACCATAAAAAATGTGTACTGGAAGATGGTACAGTGACAAGTAGGTATGAAACATCATCGTAAGCGAAGGTAAAATGTGGATGAGGTCATGTAGATAGACTGCTATAGTTTTACCACAAGAGAATATAATTGACTATAAGTGAGTAAAACATTACTCTCGACCATTGCCTTATATTTCTAAGAAGACACCTAGCTAAGGTTGTGAACACAAGCAATCAATGTAGCAAAAATGAACAATGATAGATGTTTGTGAGGAAATCCTAATTGATTCTCCAAGTCTTACAATGCAACTCTCAAACTAAAAAGCCAAAAAGCGCAAGTAAGATAAAACTATGACACATAAAAAGGATAGCAAAAACCCAAAAGGATGTATATAATGATAAAGGATACCAAATGGTCGCAAAGAAAACAATGGTTGACGAAAGGAGGCAAATGAATGTAGAAAGAAAGATAAAAAAAAGATGGGCGTTTGTGAGAAGGCCCTAACTTATTCACCAAGTCTTTCCATGAAACTCATAAACTAAAAAACCAAGAGGTGTAGAAATGACAAAAGAACTAAGGAACAAGTACAAATATTGGGGCTAATGTGAAAGAAACCCGAAGGTGTGTAGATAAAGCAAAGCTCAGTTGCAATGTAAAAGAGTGAACGTAAAACCTACAAGAAATATTAGCCCAACATTATCTAATTTTATAAGCATGTAAGTAATATGTAGTATGAAGAGCACTGTGGTGATGTCACTAGAGAAGCCATACAAACCCATAAAAGGTCTAGCACAAGTACAGATAGAAGGAATCACGCAAAAAAGGAGCACAAATACTGATAGAAGGAATCACACAATGGAGGAGCACAAAAAGAGACCAAAGAGCCACAACGAAACTTAAGTCGACTGAAAAATGTTATAAAATGTGAAAAATAAATCCAAAGGTGCTACTTAAGAACTGGAAGGGAAACTAAGGCAAACTGTAAATCATCCCAAAAGGTCGGGAAAGCTCAAATGATACCAAAGAGTCTAAAATACAACAATGACCAACTATAAGTGAAATAAATGATGAAAAATAACCCGAAGGTGCTACCTAATATCTGCAAGGAAAACTAAGGCCAAATGTAAATCATCCCAAAAGAGAGAGAAACTAAAATGATACCAAAGAGTCTAAAAGACAACAATGACCAATTGTGAGTTAAATAAATGCTGAAAAATAAACTCAAAAGTGCTACTTAAGATCCATAAGGGAGACCAAAGCCGACTATAAGATACCAAAAAACTAAAAAAGAAGCAATGGTGTAATAAAAATGATGCTAAGGAAATAAAATGCAAGAAAAAGAAGCATTAAACAAAATAACAAGCAATATCTATGCTAACAATTAATATCAAGAAAAACATGGGAAATGCAAGTATATTTATCTCGGAAGGATTTTTGAAGCTAAATTTGTTTGTTTGTAAGATGTGAGATTTTTTATTACTGCCTCATGGTAAGAATGAGAGATCAGGTAGCCAAGAGAATCAGGATGAGCATCATAAAATGCCTCCAAAAGCGTGCATAAGGGTAATGATGGGCATCACAAGATGCCCCAAAAACTAAAATAAGAAAAGGGTGAACACAAGATGCCCCAATATGTGTAGTAAACAAATGATAGGCATTGTAAGATACCCCAACATGTGTGAGAAGAAAAGGATAGGCATCACAAGATGTCCCAACCTCTGCGATGTAGGTGGATTGGAGTTAAACCTCAAGATTGACAGTTCTAGTAATGATGTCAAATTTTGTATAAGTTTGTGTTATGACATAGCACTGTGGCATCTAGAAAAATGTTAGGCTCTTTGGGAGATGATAGCAAATTGTGTTGTACAGTATCGACCAAGCCGATATAGTCTGATGAAACATAACTAAAATGAACTATATCAACTAAGTCAATACACTCCGATGTAACAAAATTGGAATGCACTATATCAATCAAGTCAATACAATTCGCTGAAATAGAGGGAAAATGATCGATACAATTAAAATCAGGGATATGAGAGACTAATATTGTATCGGCACTTTTAGGGATGCGGTCGATACCATTAGAAATATCAAGGGATGTTAATAAAATGGCACCTGCACTCTGAGGGAACCCCTAGCTGGTAAAATAGGTAGATAATAATTGAACTATTTCTGCACTATTTAGTAATTGACCGATACAACTAGAAGACAAAAAATGAATTGTATCGGCACTCTGAGGGAACCCCTGGTCGGTACAATAGGTAGATAATAATTGAACCATATCGACACTCTGTGGTAATTGTTTGATACATTTGGAAGATGAAAAATGAACTGTATCACCACTTTTAGGGGATATTTGGTCGGTACAGTAGGTAAATAATAATTGAATTGTATCGGCACTTAGAAATGGTTGGTGGCCGACGCAGTCATGTAAAAGAGGGAGATTTGTATCTGCACATTCTAAAAGGTATGTACTTACATAGCATGCAATTTATATCCAGTTACTCACATAGTGTGGGTGTCAGTGAGCATTAAAAGGTATATATTTGTCTTAGAATAACAAAACATAAGAGGAAAATAGTATTTACCAGATATTTTTCCCACTTGCAAAAATTAAAAAGAGATGCCAAAGAAAGGCAATTATAAAAAAGGCCTTGTAAGTCTTAGAGTAGACATGTTTTTTGGAATTCAATGTGTAAGTAGTCAGTGAAAGACAAAGCCCCTAGATAAGTAAAATGTACAAAGTGCTCTTAGAGTCTCTTATGCATGATTTTCCATACACACCTCTTGAGGGAAGTTTTGGTTTCTCCTCTCTTTGATTATTTTAATTTTTTGTCTTGCATTATTTTTAATTTGACTATAAACCCCTTTTAATCTACATTACCAGATACGCCCCCCAAGCCCAGGGAGCGTGGGGGATACGCCCAAGGAGTGTCCCTGGGTTGCAGATATGCTCAGATACATCTGGGTGACATATCTAGGCGTATCAGCAGCCCAAGGACACACCCTACACGTATCCCCACGCTCCCAAATGTTAAAAACATTTTTTTTTTTTTCAATTTCACACAATGAAAAGTCAAACATAGACTTCAAAATACAATTAAAAACAAACTAAAGTGGATTCCCAACCCTAAAAGCGGCCTTCACACTCATTTTATCAAAAGATAACAACACATTTACCTTTCATTGCATTTTTAACTCTCAAATGAACCACATGATGATGAAGGCATCACAGCCGAAGATGAAATGAATATAGTGAATCATAAAAAAGATGATTTGTCTTTATTTTTGTCCATACATTGTAACATTTGCACCATGTACCTGTTAAAAAACTAATATAAGTTCGACCATTGAATATTATGATATTTGGCATTGAATTATGAGTATATTTTGTGGTTATTTAACTTATTTGTTTACTCTATGCATATTATGTGGTTAATTTTGCTTATATGGCTATATTTTTAATTTTTTATATATATTTTTGTACAGCCGTATCCAAACCACCAAAAAAAAATCCCCGTATCCCTGTATCCGATTCTCGTATCCGTATTAGTATCATTAACCTAGCTTTTAATATCTAAGGAGGGTAACTACTTACATTAGATATGACATTGCATGTCCCTTGGAGGGAATTGAACCTAGGTCACCCCTAATGGGGTAACACGCTCTAATCAACAAGCCATTACCTCACAGACTGTGTCACATTATTTTAATATAAATAAGAGTTTTATTTAGATATTTTCTCACAATTTTCTAGTGCAATAATGTAATTCTTCTTTGAACTTTTAGTAGTTTAGATCTCTTCAAAGTTTTAGACTTAAGTTTTTAAACCTTCAAGAAAAGAAAATAAACAAACTGAAAACAGAAAATTTAGATTTATACGATTTTCCAGTTCTCAATATTCAGCTAAAATACCAGATTTCAGGACACAAACATAACGGTGGAAGTACAGAAATTTTCTTGGCCCCATGAAAGGACACCACCAATAGCTACATTCTCTTACACTCTTGAAGAATGATTTGACATGAAAAGTTGCAAAATCAATGGCAGCAATAAGAAGCCATTTGGAGGGAATATGCGAAACCATAGATTAAGCAGGGAAATCCCTAAAAAAAAACTCAATCTTTTTGCAGAAAACATTTCCACAAATTGAAAAGGAAGGTTCACCTCAAATTCTATAAAACAATATTTTTTCTTTGAGAATCCGCAACTTTTTATGTAGAACATATAACATCTTTAAGGAAATCAAAAAGTATTTTTTAGATTTTTGCCAAACCACAAAAATCGAGAATCATATATTGAAAAAGACTTGTTAAAGCTTCTTAACTTAGAAGAAATGTACGGTTCCCTAAAAAAAAACCCATCGGTAATGAAGATAACCAAATGCCCCAAAATAAAAGAAAGGACATTGGCATCATAACTCGTGACACTTATATAGATTTTTTGAAAAAAAAATAATAATAGAGGTAACTATAGGATCAAAGAAAATGACAAATCCCAAGAGGTCACCCAATCATTCTTAAGTTTGATGAGACCAATATAAAACAAAGGGGTTGAATGGACAAGTTGCCCCTTTCTTACAAATATATCCTATGGAATATTGTCAAAAAATGCTAATTGCTGCCTTACAACTTGATGAGTTAACATTTGGTTGTTAGCAAAAGGCTAAGCATGAGTTGATCAAGGCTACCCAATGGAAAATCACCAGTCTGGATCCCCATTTGTGAATGCATTTTAACAGAATTTCTGCTTAAGAAGATTATTTTTTAGCTCTCGAAAAAATGAAGACAAAAAGGTATATCTATATACCCTTTAATTTATGCAGGTCAGCCCAGGGGTAAAATCAGATGCTACTATCATTGTTGATTTATGCTCAAAAGGGATTTGTTTTAACTAGATGGAGCAGCAGTCCAAAGGACAGAAATGTAAGGCCTTAGAGGAATCCATGTGATTGAGATTTTGGATGATGAACTATTAGAAGTGGCTGAAAGTAGCCTGGATGAATTAGTAGTTCAAGAGGAAACTGCCAATAGTTTACCTTGTTGCCATGCTAGGAATAACTCAATATCCAACAAATCTTAAGAAGCAAGGTTTAGGGAAGAACAATGGTAGCTCTTGTTCAATTTAGCAGCAATCATAACCTTATAGAATACAAGAATCATTATGAAGACAATAATGAACTGCAAAGAGATCTTATGGGATTGAAATTACAACTGGACTATAAACTGATTTCCTATTTTTAGGGTGAAGCCTTGGCCAGGGCTGATGTAATCAATTGAAACACATTGGTTGAAGACCTCAGGTGCCATACTGGTTGAGGACCTCAGGTAAGTTTCGCAGGAATCTTAATGATTACACATGGATTCATATAAAGATGGCACTTAATTACAATTGTAGGGCTGAGACCATAGTATACATACTCGGCAATTACTCGCCGAGTGGGCAAGTAATCGCTGAGCTGGGCCTGAAATCAATATTCGCTGCTCAAAATCGCCATCTCCCAAGTACTCAAGCCTCAGCGAGTACTGGCAGAGTACTCACGAGTAATCGTGAGTACTATGCCAATACTCACCGAGGCTCGAGTCCACGCAGAACCGTGTGCAAAACGCGTCCAGAATGTATCAGAACATGTCAGACACCTCCAAACGCGTCCAAGACACTCGAAAAATGCGTTAAAAAACACAAAAAAATGTGTCATAAAAGCCTACACCTCCACACATTGGAATCACACAACATTTGGACTCTTTGGAGCCTTTGGATTGAATTGGAGGGAGATTTTTTGAGCAAATTTTCCAGGTTAGTTCATTTTTTATTTTTTATTTTTTTTCACATTTCCATTTGAAAAATGCCATGAATTGAAAAATTTATACAAGGTTTTCAAGTTTTCATTTTATTTTCTCACTTGCTGCCATGGATTCTTTCATTTCTTCTATTGAATCGACATTGACAATTGGCATTATAAGACTGTTAAGCTTTTTCAAGTAGTTCATATTTAAAAATGATCATAATATTAATATTAATAATTTTAATTTTAATACATATTACTGTGCAATTGTTTTCCAAGTTCTCAAATTCAATCTTCGTTTTTTTCATGAATGTCTCTTAATTTTCCTTCTTTTTCTCAGCCCATTGCAACTAAATTACTTCATTCAAACTTGATACGATGATATTGACTAATTTTGTAAGTGGATTTGGTTTAATTTATTTAAACATATCATCTTGCATGAAGCTGAAAGTCTTACCCTTGCCTTCAGATAGTGTTGATGCCATGCTTCAAGAGACTGATTTAGTAGTAGGTGGAGGCATTATCTTGGCAGCAATCATTAGTTATTACCCTCCTTTTCTGTTTGGAAGCCATGGCATTGTCTTGCAGCTATAATGATTTGTGTGAACTGTGAACAAAGAAGAACAATGAAATTCAATAGAGTTATTATGTTTGCACCTCACTAGTCCTATGTGAATCTTTGTGGCACTGTAATCAGCAATGTACAGTAGGCACTAGAAAGACATTTCATAGTTTTCTTTCTATTACAAATAACCTGGCCAATGCAAACTCCACCACAAACTTCAATACTTTATTTGTAATGGTGTCTACATCCATGACATGGTCTTTTAAGTTTTAACTATCTTCATATATGTTTCTTGCTGATTTTTTCCCAATCTTTCATTATCACAAGGGATCCTTACATTGGAATACCAAAAAACTCATTTATTAGTCTTACACCCAACCAAATATGAATATTAACTTCATCTCCTAACAAATTCTTTGTATGTAAACATGTTATCATGATTATGTAATTTTTTTAATGTTGTTTTGATTTCTTGAACATGTTGCAGGTTTACCATTAGCATACAATGACATCTAACTCTGCATCAGGATCAAAATCAATCAACGGTAGCCAACCGGCTCCCCCTAATGCTCGCACCGCTGCTCGAAAGTATGCCATACGGGTTGGAACGTCCCAAACGACTACAATTTGTACGTTTTGCTCGAAGAATATTGGTGGAGGCATCAATCTCCTCAAGTACCATCTTGTGTGCATTCCTTCCCACGATGTCTTGCCTTGTCCCATTATAACAGAAGAGGCAAAAAGAGAAATGGTTGCAAAGCTTGCATTGTTGGACAAGGAAAAATTAGAGAGCAAAGATGCAAGCAACCTTAACAACAGCCATTGGCCCCACATCAGCAAAGGCAACTAAGGCAGCTATGACAGAAATTGTGGGCTCTAGTTGTGGTCCATGCAAGTGAAGCACATTCACCTTATCAAGTTCGAGCCAACTACATAGTATTTTTAAGCCTAGAAACATACATAGGGCACAACCTTCGCTGCAAGGTAAAAGATGGAACAAAGACACACATGCAGAAGTAAATAAGGCAAGTGCAAATTTATAGTACTTAACAACCTTTCTTTCAATGTGGCGAACAGCCCATACTGAAAATATTTGGTGACAATATTGACACTTGCAGGGAAAGCATACAAGGCACTCTTTCCAAGAGACTTAAGTGGGAGATTGTCCCAGAATGCAGTTGAAAATGCAAAAGTAATTGTAGAAAATCAAACGAAATTTCGGTGAAAGTTCGAATGCACCATTCTTTCAGATGGATGGACTTATGGAAAGAACCATACCCTCATCAAATTTTTGGCAACTTCAAATGACGAGCTGGTTTTTGAAGTCCATTGATGCATCTAGTAAGATAAAAAATGCAGAAACTTTGAGCTTGATGCTTGAGGAGGTTGTTTTAGACGTGGGCATCCAAGAATGTTGTCCAAATTATCACTAACAATACAGTAACATATATGACGGTTAAAAGACTTCTCAAGGACAGACATCCATCACTCTTTTGGACCCTTTGTGCGGCCCATTGCCTTGACCTTCTCTTGGAGGACATAGGCAGAATTGTTTGGGTGAGACCGGTTGTAGAAGAGGTCAAAGACATCACAAAATATATTCACCCTTGAGTTCTCAGCTTGAGAGAACACACCAAGGGAAAAGATCTTGTGCGAACAGAGGTCCCAAGGTTTGAAACTAACTTCCTTACGTTATAAAGTATTTACAATTTGTTGACAGCTTTGAAGCAGAGATGTTTGTGTACCAAACATGGGTGGACTCAACATATTCAAAAAAAGATGACGAAATCAAAGTCTCAAAGGCAATTTTTAATGAAGACTTTGTGGAGAGAGCTAAAAAGATCAAGGTAACTTCAAATTTCAATTTCAATTTCAAATCAATTCATTTATTTCCAATTTTTTAAAGTATTTAATTTAATTGTAAGTTTTTAACTTTAATTTTTTTGTAACTTTATAAGTGTCGAAGCCTTTGGTGAGGGTTTTGTGCTTGGTGGATGGAGAGCAAAATCTAATGGGTTACATTTATGAGGCCATGTATAGAACCAAAGAGACCATCCAAAACTATTATAGGAGAGATTGTGTCAAATTTGATCCCATTTGAAAGTTAATTGATTAGAGGTGGAACAATCAACTCCATCAACCCATCCATGCAGCAGGGTACTATCGTAACTCCAAGTTTTTTTACTATAATGGCTTCACAGATGCTAACGGATAAGTTATGGAGGGCCTCTCAACATGCATTGAGAGTATGACAACTAACGTTGAGGTGATAGACCTCATTATTTTAGAGTTGCGAAACTACAAACAAGCTAGGGAAAGGCTCTTTTCTTCAGCACTACCTATTCGAGGGAGAACCATGCAATCACCAGGTAACAAAAAATGAAGTATTTACTTGTACCTAACAAGTTACAAATTTACAATTATTAATCATTGACAAACTTTTGAATATCTTCTTTGCAGGGTCATGATGGGAAGATTGGGGTGGAAATACCCCAAATCTTCAAAGGCTAACCCTCCACATTTTATCTCA
The DNA here is from genome assembly GCA_037957365.1 of Torreya grandis. Lineage (NCBI taxonomy): Eukaryota > Viridiplantae > Streptophyta > Pinopsida > Cupressales > Taxaceae > Torreya > Torreya grandis. The sequence goes on from JARHVA010001018.1 coordinate 300,243, forward strand.
ACCTTGTAGCACTTCTAGATGTGAACGCAACTGGGGTTTGTTTGACGCCATACATGAAGAAGCACAACAAGTTGAGTCAACAACACTTCAATGCCCTAGTTTTTGTGCAATACAACCTCCGGCTTCGTATAAGAAAGGTAGATAACACATCACAGGATCCTATTGATCTAGATGAGATCGATCCCTACGGTGATTGGACTGCACAAGACAAGGAGACCAACATGTTCACAAAGGACGAGATTGATGATTTCGAGAGGCAAGCTATGGAAGGTGCAGTTGCAACAGAAGAAGATATTGGATTGGATGGCATCCTTGTAGATGTCGAAGATGAGGCAGAGGTAGAGGCAGAGATGGAGCCACAGAGGCAACATTCTAGGCAGAGGGAGGAGGGGCAACTGAGTGGGAGGACTAGACTCTCTCGGTCTCCCTTAATTTTCACTAGAGCAGGGAAGAGAAAAATGTAGATTCTTTTATATGTATCAGTTTGTTGTTGACACTGTGACAGTTCACAATTGTATAATTGTATTTGCATGAATCTTGATTATGCAATTTTTTAATTTATTTATATTCAAATCTAATAGAAAACATTTATCTAACGTTTTACAGACTCATTTGATACATTTTAGTATTTTACAACTATAATTTCTATAAAATTTATGTTTTTTTAATAAATTTGAGTATTTTTTTAATTTTTCGAATAATGGCAAGTGGTGGCCGAATAATCGTCGAGTAAACTTTTTGGGAACTGGGCAAGTACTCTCTGAGTACAAGTATGCAAACTATTGTTGAGACCATTGCAAATAAACTAATAAGTAATAACAACACACAAAATGGACAAAAGGCTGATAAGGATGAGCTTATTTAATTTTTCAATGTAATTTCATGAAAAGCTTGTGGATTAAAGCAAAAGCACAAAAACCTAAAACATGCAAGTAAGATGAGTTGTTTGATTCGTGCAGAGACCCGCAATGTTACCATGAGTGCCTTGGTTACTTGTTCTCCTCCGTGCAACTCCACACTTTGAACATGTCCACATAGCTCCAAACACCATGTGCATTTTGCGCAGTGCCTAGATCCATCTCGCACAGCTTTGAAGACCATGTTGCGCACCTCACGAAATAGGTGAAGTGCATGTAAGTTTAAAGGCTTTGTCGATGTGAGGTTGAGGAGCAGCACCCCCTTTTGCGAGGCAATGCCCCATGCCAAATTTTGGATGATCAATCTAAACGTCCTTTGGTGCAGCTCCGCATTACTCACAGTGCAACCTTTGCACGCTCGATGCAACCTACACAACAATGCACCATGCACCCATCTCTACACAACATTGGCCAATAGCACAACACCTTTAGACATACCACACAGCGCAGCCTCTGTGCAGAACCTCTACATTGCACATAGGCCACATAGACACTTTGTACCACGATGTGTCATGCAAGGTGGCCACTTCTAGGGCTTGGGTTATGCCACTGCATCTATCAACATATTGCACCCTTGTAAGTAAAACCACACGGCGGTCAAAAGATGAAGAGTCACACATGTAAGCCCAAATATTTGAAAGTTTCGTAATGCTTCTTTAGCCTTGGCAGCATTGTAATCTATATATACATATTTGTACCATTAGATAGGAGGTAGATGGTAGAAGGCTGACAACCATAGATCTTTCTCAAGAGTATGCCATGTATATAAAATGCACAGATTAATATAGTTTTATGTCCTAGTTCTATTACTTTCTTTATTTTCCATCTTATTAAATATTGCTTCCACATATGCAGATAACACATCTAGATCCTTATTTAGAGCATTGTCCCCCAAACCTCCTAGGATCCGGATCACTGCTAGTAGTTGCCTAAAGAATTACCAAAATCCAGATAAATAGGGGCACAAGCACATCATTGAGATGGAACTGAAGTCCTATAAGGTATTTGAAGATAAATTAGAAAACATTGTTCAAAAAATATTAGGTATGGATCAAAGAATACCAAACAGGTGTCTTTTAGCATCTCCAACGTTATTGACAAGGAAGACGGATGGTTCCTTTCATATGTACATTGGTTATTGATGCGAACCATTAAAAATAGATAACAAATTCCATGTATAAATGAACCGTTTCATGAATTACAAAAGGCATAAATCTGTTTAAAAAGATTGATTTGTGTCCAGATATTACCAAATAAGGGCAAATGAAAGTAGTCAATTCATTGCAGCCTACCAAACTCATAGAGGCCACTACAAATTCTGGAAAATGCCTTTCGATTTAACCAATGCCCCAGACATTTTTCAAGGTAGAATCCACTTAATATTGAAACTACATTTACAGAAATTATTCTGTTTTTTCTGATGATATTCTCATTTTGGTAAGAATATAGAGGTGCAAACCAGTAGTTTTTCCTAGAAGTATTCCCCGTAACATAAAGACGAAATAAAAAAATATAGTTTGATAATTATTGGATATGATTCATAAAGTAATAAACACAAGCCCTTTTGCATTTCCAATGGTATTGACAAGAAGGATGGTTTTTTTCATATGTATATTGGTTATCGGAAACTTAACATGAGAACCATTAAAATTGGATAACCCGATCCATGTATAGATGAATACAACATTTTCCCGAGATGGAAATACATTTACAAATATTGATTTGTATCTAAATCTTATAAAATATGTTCAAGATAAAGTGATGGATTTAATACACCATGCCATATTCATCACAACTACAGCATACTACAATAATCAAGGCCACTATAACTTCTAGGTAACGCCTTTTGGGATAACCAATGCCCCAACTACTTATTCAACTTCAAGGTACCATCCATCTAATATTTATACCATATTTTGAAGAAATTTATTCATTTGTAGTAAAATCACATGGGAGTACGTGCACCATTAAAAATTTGTGCTTACATCTCTAACAATAAAGTATCCTCTAAACATTATTAATTATTTCAATAGGAACTAACTAGTTCATGAAGTAATTAATTCATTAATTAATTATCCCTTGATTAAATAATGGATAAATTATAACTTTTGCCCCACTCTGAGCCTATCATTACCTTTATACCCCTCCCCTCCTCCCATTTTGTATCGCTGAACTATTTATGGAAACAGTCTTACTTCTTTCCCAAGCATTGGCTTCAATCCTTATTCCCCTGAAGATGGATCCAAAACGTTGGACAAAAACCTTTTTACGCAAATGAATCTCGAAGAATATTATTGCACAAGAATCAAAATATGACTTTGCACTTGGTAAACTTGTGTATGCATAGCATGTCACCAGAAAAGACAAATTGAAATCGATACAACAGTGACTCAATCCATTATTGACTGACCCAAACTACAGAAAGTGAAATTGTTGAGAGCATTTGACGGGATATGCGGCTTTCAAAAAAAATTACTTAGGGCTTTGGAGAACTCATGGCACTCCTTAACAACCTTACATAGAAGCATCAATTAACAACTCTAGAGAAAGCAGAGGCCACATTCAAGCACATTAAGTAGGTAATAAAATTTAGCTTTATCTTACTACGTACATAATAACTGTGCAAATATATATAACAGTTCAGTGGATAATATTGGAAAATGGCTAGTCCATGCTCTCCATAGTAATGTGGACCAAATTCACCCTTTGCATGGTATGATATTGTTGCTGCCAGAAGCAGTTTTATGTGTACAAGTGCTATGATGATATGATCCCATGTTGTTAGCATAATAGGCATACCCCAAAATTACATCATTCTCTTTTGACTACGTCACAATATTACAGCTAGTTTATTTGGATGATGCAACCTTACAATGCAAGATTGAAGAGAATCATAAAACTAATAAATCAAACAATAAGCAAAGATTATCCCTTTAATCATTAATACCTGTATAAAATATTTTATCCCACTTTTGTTCTAGCAGACTTGTTGTCTCAGCAACACTCCCCTCAAAAACATGTATTGCAGTACCATCTAGATATTTTGGTATAAGCTTTGCAAGCAGAGAAGATGATGCAGGGGCCACTTCAGATGGTTTCAAAACCACTGTATTTCCTGCTGCAATAGCTCCTATTACTGGATCAATGGATAACACTGAAGAAACAAAACAAAAATTAGTTTCTCTCTCTCTTTCAGACACACAAGATATAAAGCAAACGAATGATTGCATTTGTCCAATACACAAAGGGCTTGTTTCTATTACATCACAAAACCGATAAACATCATAAAAATTGTAAAAGTTTTTAAAAGACCAGCTATTAAACCTAGAGCACACACGAGAAAGTTAGCCCATGCTTTACACTATCAAATTTTCATATTGTAACTAGTTCTTTACTCATTTTTATTGTTTACACGGTTCTTTGTGAGTGGTCAGCCAAAACTTTAACTGCTTTACTTTTCCAAAATTCAAAAGTGTTGAGCACCCATCAGACATTTACCCATATAGAGCATATAAAAAATATAATTGTTCACACAGTTTTCAAATTTTTGTAAGTGGCCAGCCAAAACTTTAACTACTTTACTTTTCCAAAATCCAATAGAGTTGAGCACCCATCAAGGATTTACCCATAGAGCATATAAAAGATATAATAGTCATAGCTCATAAAAGTAAATTTCAATGCGATCAAACAATTCAATAATTAATTACCGTAAATTCAATTTGTTGTAACAACATGACCAATGTTACCAGTTCGTGGCTCTAGGGCTGCATTGGGCACCCAGGTTTGAACCCAGTGCTGGTGCAAGGTCCGGTTTGCTGCCCCAACGCCCAGGGTTCGCCCCTGGGCACCCGGGTGCATTGGGGGTTCTTCTAGGGCTGCATTGGGCACCCAGGTTCGAACCCGGTGCTGGCGCAGGGTCCGGTTCGCTGCCCCAACGCCCAGGGACGAACCCTGGGCGTTGGGGCAGCAAACCCATAGTCACCGACGCCCAAAAGCTGGCAAAAAACGTTTTTTTTAATTTTTTTTTTCCTTTTTCACCAAACCCAATGCATTTAAATAATTAAAAACACCTTCCTCAACGCTAAAAGCCAAAAGTAAAAACATACTTCAACACAAATGAGAAGAACAAAGTGACCAAAGGAGAAGCACTTGGCTCTTATTTTTCTAATTTTCTCATTGCCTACTTCAACTCCATTGCTGTTGTAGGTTTGAATCTTCATCAAGCATCATTCTAGTCATTTGCCTATGGTGATTGAGGAGCCATTTGCTGTCAAGGTAAGTTTTATATTGTTTTTTTTGTCATTTTTTTATTTGTTACTAGTTTCTAGCTGCTGCCCTAGGGTTTGTTTTGATTTTTTTTTTTTAGTTTTGTGTTTGTTTTTTAACTTGTAGTTATATATACTATTAGTCTATTACCACAATCAACAATGTCTCATAGCTCTTCCTCCACCGGCCAAAAGCAACACAAAATGGACTTGACACACTCACCATTGTGGAAATATACAACATTGGTAGACCAAGTTTCAGGTGGTGGGGCCTAAATTTGGAAATGCAATATTTGTGATTCTCACTTCACAAGCTCATACTTTAGGGTGAAAGCACATTTATGTCACATTCCTGAACGCGAAATCAAATTTTGCACGGGGAAGACTAACTCTCTATTGCCACATTCAAAAATCCTTGAATTCATCAAGGAACAAGAAGATGCAGATGTCGCACATGCCATGAGACTCGGTCACCCTCTAGCAAAGAAAGGCAAGGGATCAAGGAAGCCACCTGTTTCCCCAAGTTCTACTGGCGGTTCTCCGATTGTGCCCATTGGAAGACATCCATTTTTGGGAGCAGCCCCTATGCAAGAAGAAGCTTCTCTTCCAGGTACAAACAAAAGAACAAGAGGACCATTGGATAGGTCTTTTCAAAATGAGAGCAGGGAGATTGCAGATCAAAAAATTGTACGATGCATATATGCAAATGGATTGTCTTTCAATGTGGTTCGATCACCATATTGGCAAGAAATGGTGAGAGCAATCAATGAGGCCCCAAAAGATTACAAAAACCCAAGGTTTGAAAAAGTCCGCACCACTTTATTGGCGAAGGAGAGAAAAATTGTTGAAGATTCTTTTAAGCCAATCAGAGATTCATGCGCTGAAACAAGGGTCTCCATCGTTTCTAATGGATGGAAAGATGCAAGAAATAAGCCTTTGATCAATGTGCTTGCAATATGCCCTAAAGGGGCAATGTTTTTGAAGGCCATTGATTGTGAGGGGTGTGTAAAGGATGCGGAGTTCATGCGAAGATCCTCATCGAATCCATTGAGGCACTTGAACCTGAAAATGTTATCCAAGTTATAACAAATAATGCCAAAAACTGTAAGGCCGCGGGGATGTTGGTGGAGGCGAGATATGGACACATTTTTTGGACACCTTGTGCTGTCCACTCAATCAACCTCATGTTGCAAAAGATGGGGAAGCATATTGATTGGATCAAACAAGTGTATGATGACGCTGAGCAAATTCAAATATTTGTCACCAACCATCAACACTCAAGCCATTTTCAGATCCTTCTCGACATTGGACTTGTTGAAGGTATTTTTATTTTTGTTTTAAAATTGTAACTTTTTTATTTTTTAATCTAGTATTTGTATAACTATATTTTTAATTTTGTAATAGGTTGCTCTGACTAGATTCGCTTCTCACGCAATCGTCTTGAGACGACTTGTGATAGTGCAACAAGCATTTAGCAATACGGTCATCAACAACTTGTGGGGTGTATGGAGGGAGGCAAACAAAGAGTGGGCCCGAAGAGTGAAAAACTTGATCTTAGATATGATTGGTGGGCCCGTGTAGATTATTTATTGAGTTTCAGTAAGCCCCTCATGAGTATGTCCGTTTTGCTGACATGGATCAACCATGTTTGAGAGAAATATATGATGGCATAGACTCAATGATTGAGAAAATAAAATTCATCATTAATGAAAAAGAGCAATATCCTAAGGAGAAATTTTTCAAACAAGTGCATTCTATCCTTGTTGAATGGTGGAACAAAATGACCACCCCGCTACATCTCATTCCTTTGCATTGACTCCTCGTTTCGATAGCACAGAGATCCTTTCTTTGTTGAGGGTGCCACCATATAGGGATGTCGAAGTGGCTGAAGGGTACAAATTGGCAATGTCTAGGCTATTCCCTAATCCCGAAACAGGAGACATGGTTATAAGCGAGTTTGGGGCTTTCATTACCACCTGAGGTCATAGTCTTGGTGCTCTTCGAGACAAATACAAGAAAGATGGTCCTATGTGGTGGTACCTTTATGGCCAAGGATCACCGAACCTCCGACCTCTTGCAATCAAGATCTTGTCACAGGGAAGTTTTGTATTTTTGAAGTTTTTAAATTTATTATTTAAGTTTTTAAGTTTTTCTTTTTCTTTTAAAAATTTTAAATTTATGTTTAAATTTGAATATAGATTGCAAGTTCATCTTCTTGTGAGAGGAATTGGAGCACATATAACTTCATTCACTCACAAAAGCGCAAAAAGCTCGCAGCTAAAAAGGCCGAAGAGTTGGTCTACATACACTCTAATTTGTGTCTTCTATCACACAAGAACCCAGAGTACAAGGGGCATCAAAGCATTGGGATATAGATCTAGAGGTTGTTGACTTGGATGCTTGCATATCCCACTTCTCATTAGATGACATTGGCAATCCTTCAGGTTCGAGGACACAAAATGTAGCTAGCAGGAGTGGCAGTGCAGATAGTCCTTGTGGTTCTACTTCTAATGAACCACAACATCATGATGATGTTGATGACTCTTGATGCAGAGCAATATGACTATGAAAATTGACTTTTATAGTTTGAACTTTGATGTATCTTGTAATTAATTACAGCCACATGATCATTATTGATATTTGATATTCATATTTTAATATATATGATTTATCATTTTTGTTTAATGGTTGTACTTATAGTTATCATTCATCATTATCAACTTATCATTTAAGATTTATAAATTATCTCTATCTATTTAGTGGTTAATGACAATGACACTGATTTCCTTTGTATCAGGCTAGAATTTCTATATTTTTTATTTTTTAAATATTTTTTGTACGGACGAACCCAATAACAAACCCAAGGGAAAAAAAATCGTCGTACCGACGAACCAGGTTCTTCGAACCCGCACCAAAACCAAAAACGAACCGGTAAACTTGAACAGTAGGTAACAATTAAAAATGTCAAAATATATCCCTACATTCGATAAGTTTATACTAGTTCATGTCTAGCATTCAAAAGCACATTTCAATATTATTTCTAGGGTTTGAAACCAAATTACAAGAACAAAAAACAGTATATATAAAAGATATAATAGTAATGGCACATGAGAGCAAATTTCAATGGGATCATACAATTTAATAATTAATTAGTATAAATTCCATTTGTTGTAATGACAGTACGTTACAATTAAAAATGTCAAAATATAGCCCTACATTCTATAAGTTTATACTAGTTGATGTCTAGCATTCAAAAGCACATTTCAATATTATTTCTCGAGTTTTCAAACCAAATTACAAGAACACAAAACAGCACAAAAATATAAGTTATATTTTTACCAATATATAATCATAACTACAAGGTAAAACATACATAAATACAATCATGTGTGCATCCAATATGGGGCAATCCTTGTGGGGGAAGTTAAAAAGTTATTTCTAGAATGGTGTTCACCTCCGAAAGATTCTATAAAGAAACTTAACAAGGACAAGGCCGCTGAGAACAATCTTGAATGTGGTTAGCTTAGCAAAGTTAAAGAGAAGCCTAATCACAACATACAAGTATGATATTTTAGATACCTAGGAATCACTTGTGATAACGTGGTAGAGGCTCTACAGGTAAGAGATAGGTTATGGTGTAATGCAATGGCTTAGATTCTTAGGAATTACTTCTGATAACATGGTAGAGGCTCTACAGCATAGTTACCAGGAACTCCAATTTAGGGACACGGACCGTGTACCAGTCCCCATACCCACATTTTTTGATGCCAACATTTACATACAATTTATCCATACCCTTATTCATTTACTCACATACCTTGGTTTGAATGGCGTCTCTGTCCACGTACCAATACCCGCACCCCCACGTCTCCTAGTAACTATGCTCTAAAGGTAAGAGATGGGTTATGGTGTAATGCGAAGGCTTAGATTCTTGGGAATTACTTTTGATAACATGGTAGAGGCTCTACAGGTAAGAGATGGGTTATGGTGCAATGCAAAGGCATTCATAAAGTCTCTCGGTGGAAGTAGACTCAAAGTTGATATATTTGATGTTTCAAAGGGAACCTGAATGAGCTTAGTCCTGCAGATTTATCAAATAATTAGGTATATCTTATCTCTAGCCTCCTATTTTGATTAAATATCCATCCTCCACATTTGCAAGCCTACCAATAAAATGAAATAACAATTAGTAATTAATGTGATTAAGCACGGAGATTTTACTATGATTACCAGTGATGATATTGACCTCAATACGTGGGATGATGAAAACCCTATACTTTCTCTTATTAAGAATGATGTAAGGAGATATCCTCTCTGGGAAATCATCCAAATCATTTAGACTTTTCCCTTAGTTTCTTTGTTATTAGGTATCTATTAAAATCCTTTCCCATTATGCCCTAATACCTTCTAGACCATGGGAATCCAATTCATAGACTTCATTGGTGGTCTTCCCAACGCTCAAGGCCAACATGATTGCATCTTTGTGTTTGTGTAACAGTTTTCAAAAATGGTAATCTTTACACCATGCACCAAGCCCATTGATGTTCCACAAGCTCTTGTTCTTAAAGCATGTTTAGAGCAATTTGAAGTTACCACTGACTATAATTTTAGATTTTGACTCACTTCATGAGTCACTTTTGACAATCATTGTGGAAGCTTTGGAGTCAATAGTTGCAGTTCTCCACTTCATTCCATCCATATACAGATGGTCAAACATTAGTGATTAGTCCATGCTCTCTTCATTTCTCATCATAAGAGTGGGCAATAGGACACCTATTTGCATGTCATTCAGCATAGCTACAATTGGATTACCCATGTTTCTACAAGGCATCATCCTTTCTAATTTTGTTATGGCTTCCTACATTCGGTGCCTTATGAGATCTTGGATGCTCTTCCATCTCTAGATGCAAGAGAAGATGTTTCATTTGTGACAAATTGGGCCATGCTTCACACAAACTCAAGGGCATTCTACAACAAACTTAGGGCAAATTCAAGGCACTTCATGATTGGCATCTAGTACCTCATTCTTTCCAAGTCGGTGACCTTGGTTGGCTTCATATGGATAAACATAGCTTTCAAAACAAATAACACCACAAGTTGAATCCCACCAGATACAAACTTTACGCTATTCTCCAAGCAATCAAATCTAAAGACTTTCACCTCAATGTTCCAATCCAACTTGGCATCAATGATATTTTCCATGTGAGCAAGCCAAAGTTTTACGAACAATCTCACTTGGAGAAGATTTCTATCACTCATACGAAGGCCACTAATCTTGGTTTTTAACATTTGTTGGCCATCGATAATTTTCTCGATGTTCAGTCTTGCACCAATCGCAAGTGACATTCCACTACTTAACATGTTGGATGCAAAGGCACTCTACTAACATATGCCAAGTTATTCTCTAAGAGCTTTTCCAAAGAATTCAAATCTCATGAAGAAATTGGGAACAATTTCCTCTAAGCAGGGAGAAAATGATGAGGACATCCATAATAGTCAGTATGTTAACTATAATTATAAATATTGGTAGAATTAGTCAATTGGGTTAGTGGAATTATTCAAAGGTTGATAGAAATAAATTAAAAAGAAGTTGGACGGTTGAAAGTTGGTAGGTTGGAGTTGAAGACATTACATGTTTTTGTAAGATTTTTACCTTATAAAGATAGGCTTCTCTTATATAAATAAGCTTTGATAAATAAGATCATAAATCATATCAAGAATCAGTTCAATCATTGTCCAATAACCCCAAGCACTCCACCATGAGGAAGTACTTAATCCATATTGATGTTGCAACCCACTTTGAAACAAAGTAGGAAGTTTGCGTAGCGCAGAAGCCATCTTGAACAAGGTTAGTGCATGTGCAATTGTAATAGTGGACGAGTGCTATGTGGCTTGAGTTGGCAAAGCTTAATGATATTGCAACTTCTTTGAAAAAATGCAATCTTTCCTTCATTTTGGAAAAAAAAGAGGTAAACTCATCTACAAAAGTAAATTGAAGGCTGACTCCCCTCCTCCTCCCTCTCCCCCTACAGATATTTCTAAGGACCCACCTAATGGTTTGTTGGAATAAAAAGTCACCAAGATGAACCAAGGAATCCTTGGATGGATTCATTCGTAGTCATAAATTCAATGAAAATTTATACAAACCCAAGGCTGTTTAACAATGCATCACAATGCACTTCCCCCCAAGCAAAAAGAAAAAAAAAGGCTAACAGAGACGATTGGAATTCAAAAAGAATGCACATAAAGCTCTAGTGTTCACGATCCAAAAAAGCAATTCATGAGATTCCACAATTTTGCTTATGACCTGAATGATAAAGACAAAGCCACTGGTCGCAGCACCTAACTCGGTGTCTCTTTTGGTTAAATGCATGTTTATTATGGTTTCTTGGTTCAAGGTATCTTATTTGCCAACTTGGAATGGTTGTTTTTACACTAATGTTTGCAAAATATTTAGGCACTTTCATAGACCTGTTTATGGACTTTGATTCTTTGATTATTTAAAAGGTATCACAAACCCCTCAAACTAGTGATGTTGGGTTTTATTTCAATGTATTTATTATCAGTATCTATGGTGGATGACTAGACCATTGTTCTTCTCAAACTTTGTCTCAGCTTTATATTGGAATGTTGTTTTTGTGTTATGCTTTTGACTATTGTGGACAGTTTGTTAAAACCTTTAGTTTGGTCGCACCAACTATCATTGATCCCAATTTTTTATTTTTACTAATATTCTCCAATTGTCTCTTTTTACTTTTCTTTGCTTGGGGGGAGGTGTATTGTGATGCATTGTTAAACCCTTTGGTTTGGAAACACCACTTATACTACATCCCAATTGTCGTTTTTGAACACTGCTCTGCAGTCATGTTTTCTCTTTTGGGTGTGTTGCAGGTGTGGCGGGGCTTATATTAAAATATATTATATCACATTTCCTTTTAGACAAAATACAAAACATTTGCCAAATTGTTTCAATTTTTTTCCACGTTTATACTTGCTGTTTTCAACTTTTTTGAATTTTGGAATAAAAGTGAGATGTATCCTCCTCAAAAGCCTTCATAAAATCAGTATAGCCAATGAGGGAGAAGCAAAAAAATTACTACTTACAAAATGGATAGTTCCATGCAGAAATAATCAAAACGACCCCCAATGGTTCTGGTAGAATTTCGGCCGATGAAGGAAAGCTTGTGAGCGTAGTTCCGACCTGCATGATATTAATGGCATGCATATTATATTCCAATAACTTTCTTCCTAGCATAGAGAAGATGTGACTCACACATAAAACAATTTACAAGTCAGTCAAATGTTTATCTGTAAACCATTATCATTCTTCCACATAATAACACTACAATTGAAATTTGACAGTGCATGCTTTTGTGGAGCCCCAAGTTAAATCAAATTTGACACATTCATGATCAAAGTCTCAAAAGCTGACTAATTTTTGAATCGCATTAGAAAATCAACATGTAAATTCTCACCTTTTCTGGGGCCATCCATTTCTTTAGCCCATTGATGACAAATTTGCATGAGGCCTTTGTAAGTGATATCTGCATTTCAGCCAAAAAAAAATACAATAACATAGCAAGCATGTAAAGATATGGTTGTTGTAGTAAAGTAGAATGAAAATAGAATAACCAAACCAGAATGAAATACACACAAAGAAACATAGTGAGACCCCTGCAAATGAAATATCCACTTTTGTTACATACTCATCTGTAGAATGAAAAATAAACATAACCAGGGAAAAACACAATGAGAACTGCTTGAACTATCCTAAAAAACAACAATATAACGACAACAAGTGCCAGCTAAAAGGTGTGTCAGATGAAAACCGTTGACAACGTCAACTAACCAAAAATAAAACTGTCTGGGAAATAGTACAAAATCTCGATGGCTACTCAGCCAAGTCCCAAGCTCTCACCAGTCTACAAGCTAGGTGAGAAACTCACTCACGACTTGCCTGCTATGTCTCTATAAATTACTTGCTAAAAAACTCAACGAGTGTTCACGAGTTTATACTAAAAACTCAGCAACCAGGATTGTATTTATAAGATAATGATGAGTAAGATGAAGTAGCCAAGGGTTATATTTATATAATAAACATTTAACATAAAGCATAAGGGTTATATATATAAGATAGTGATGAGTAAGACAAGTGGTCGCCAAGGGTTATATTTATAAATTAAAGATTATACGTAAAGTATAAGTTTACATTTTGCATCTTTGCATTTTATATTGTTATACAAGCTTATTTTGTATATATAATGTCCAGGATGTTTGAGAGTGGTTTCAAATATCTAGGACTTGTAGTGAAGAAGACAGTTTTTAGAGGAACCCTGCAGATGTAGACTTAGCCAAATTTTGTCATGGTTAACACCCTTTCAACAATTTTTCAGCTGCCATGAAGTGATCATCATTGGATTTAAAGGATTTTTGGATGGTTGGAATTCATCTGAGACGTCAAAAGTTGCACTGAAATGTTTGAATGAAAAAATCAGCTTAAAGGCATGATGATGAATTTATTCCAAAGGATAATTCTTTACCTTCCAGATGCGTATTGTACTATTTTTTGTCTAAATCTAATAGAAAACAGACTTATGTGTCCTGTACATTAATCTCTTATGTTTTATTTACAAGTACTTTACATATTATTTAATTTATTTTATGAATTTATATATTTATTTTATTTGCCTAGTTTTTTTCAGGTCCTAGTCCAAATTAAAATTTCAGCTTTCCAAATCTCAATTTTTGACATACTACATGAGTCAACTAAACACATTCGTTCACCATGTCTTTTGTCGCGTCATTAAAACAAAGAATAAAAAAGGTGTTTATTGATAAGTTATCAAAATAATGGATCTCGTTGCTTGAAGCTAAGTTGTCAAACGTGGCAAAAGGGCTTAAAATATCAGATCCACAGATCTGTTAGGAGCCCAACTATAACCCTGCAGTAACTAGTATAAACTTATTAGAAATATTGATCTGTTATGAGCCCAACTATAACCCTGTTGTAACTGCTATAAACTTAAAGAAATGTTAAACTAAGAACTGAAGGAAACTTGAAATCAAAACAGAAATTTAACAGATGAAATGTTTGAAACTGAAGTTGCTAAACATATCAAACTGCTCAAACAACAGAAAATCTAAAACTGCTAGAAAAACTAAAACTGAATTCTGGAATGCTGAAACACAAAAGGCATAAGCCCTAGATCTGAACAATCAGAAATCTTTACTAATTTATACTGAAATAATACTCGGGTTTGTTGAAATTGGAAAGAAAACATAGCTGTAACATTGCTGGAAATATGAGTACTTAGACTTCTCAACTGGAGCTTAGGAGCAAATTTCAGTTCATGTCATTTGTAGTCAAGTCAGTGAAAAATCTCACTAGGAGGATCATATAGGAAAACATATCAGAAAAGAAAGGACCTTTCAACATTATTCTGTAATACTGCAAATCCATTTTAGGGGGTTTGAAATTTTAGAATATATTTCAAACCTCTATTAGTATTCATATCACAATTCATACTATGAAACTAGGATGAAGGGACCAACGGGTAGTTATTGATTAAGAACTAGTGGATGGTTGTATGAATCTTGTTGAAAAGCATTATGCTCAAGCAAATCATTACATTATTTGATTGCAATTTGGAAGCTCAACAGAGCACAAGGTTTTTTCAGGCCGTGGAGATTGTAACAACGACCAACACCAAAAGATTCTTATTACATTTTGAAAGAATTGAAAATTTTACTCTTTCGTCAAAGCATTCATACCCTTTTAGAAGGATAGATCTTCTACTCTTGGACTTATGAACTCTTGAATATTGTAAATTCAATTTATATCGTTTTCATTTGGATCATCAATAAATTTATACATCGTTTTACTTCAGTCTAAACATGCTTCACTACATCATAGATAACTATACCTTTCATCAACCTAAGAATCAGTTAAGGGGCAAGAGAAAAGAAATTTGGTAATTGTTAGCTCAGATTATCATCTTCTACCTGATATACGAGGACAATAATTGAACTCAGTATGGCCAGAGTAAGGACAATGAAGCCTTATAAGTTCCTAGGGACACTAGATGAGACTTTGGAAGAGGGCAATTGCCTTCAGAACAAGCCATGGTGATGATATCATCTTAAGCTGTGTGCCTAACTGGAAAACTATAGCTCAGTCAAATTGGTGTCTCTGAATACTACTACCTTATCTGCTGATTCCAATCATAGTTGACAAATATTTTCAAAGCTAATAGAAGAGTACCTGAAAAGAAGACACACACAGTGTTTGACTTGTATCAACTGCGCGCAATGCCTTGAGAAGGACTCATTTGCTAAAGACAAGGAGATTTCAGCTCGGACAAATCCTATATCAGCTTGTGTTCAAATTTGGTTTAATTACAGTGAAGAATCTACACATATCTCTTCCCACTCCAAGCAACTGACAGCAATCACTTAATTTTCCATTCAATACTGCTGCATGCAATGTTTTGAATTATTCATACTGGTACAAGGATGGAGCTATCCCTAGAAAATGGGATTTGGGATGAAGGTCATTTCTAGCATTTTTGCACACAATACTGACCCCACCTTTTATGTCATATTCCAATTCTTGGCTAACTATTTGCTTTCTGCATATGTGTTACAGAAATTTTACTTTCTGCACTAATGATGAAACCATTGCATAAGAAGCCCATTTGGTTTATGCATCTCTTACCTATGGCTATTGTTGCTGTGACTAAAACGCACAATGTCCTTAAGATTGACATAAATACTATATATGGAAAATTTCACACCACATTAGGAGTGTGAGCTTGCTCCAAACACATGGAATAGATTGACACTGTTAATCTTAATATCATGCAACTTTCCCCCAAAAATAATCTCCAGAGTCTGCATCCTGGTTATTAGTGCATTAATTGTTGGCTATGTTCCACTGTCAGAATTGTACCTCTTGTTGCAATGGTAACATCCTGTGTGCGGTAGAGGACAAAATGAGGCTCAAAAATGCAAGGGACGAAATGGTGGAGATTTACTTCAAACTTCAAACATATTGAGATTTTAGCAACAATATTTAAAAGTAAAAGTGGGGCTAAAAAATGCAAGGTATGAAATGGTAGAGATTTACTCCAAACTTCAAACATATCGGGATTTTAGCAACAATATTTAAAAGCAATATAGCCATGCACTGATTCATACACCCATGTACCCCATTTCAAAATGGCATCCCAAAATGGTGGAGATTTACTCCAAAGTCAAAACATATCAGGATTTTAGCAACAATATTTAAATGTAATACAGCCATGCCCTGATTCATACACCCACGTGCCCCATTTCAAATTCACATCCCCATCCTCCTCCAACACAAAATGGTGGAGATTTACTCCAAAGTTCAAACATATCAGAATTTCAGCACAATATTTAAATGTAATATAGCCATGCCTGATTTGTATCCCCAAGTACCCCATTTCAAAATGGCATCCCCATCCTCCTGCCACCCTCACCCTTGCTCTCGCCCATGACCTCACCACCCCTGGTAACTACGCACTCCAAATACCCAGAGGCCTTATAATATAGTTCCTTCATTCCAAATCCTGCTAATGAGCTTTTTAATCCCAATCTCTTCACACTTGTGAAGTCCTTTTAGTTCTTTTCATGGAGCCTCCAAAACATCACTTTTGCCCATGTTTTGATTGTTGATAAGGAAAAAAAAATCTATCGCGACAGACATTTTGCCAATTCAAATTTCCAACAGAGGTGATAATTAGTAAAATATCAAAAAAATTCTTATCATTCAATATTTCCAACAGAGATGATTCTTGATGATGTTGATGAAATTTCACATCCATTTAAAAAAATTGGTTGGTGGGGCCTATTAAAGCTTACAGAAAAATTAATTCCTCTTTAACCTCGCTGTGAAGTTGCACGGCAGTCTAGAGATTGGAACCCAATAGTTGCCAAACCCTTCTGCAATGCATTCATTGCTTTGTTTGAAGTTTAACTGAATAAAAGCGGGACAATCATCTAGGATTCGTAGATACGCCCAGACTAAATCTTGCTAACCCACGTGCTCCAATCCTTCAATACATGATCGTAAACGCGACACAAGACATTTGAACAGGACAAATATGTGAGGGAGAAGAAGAGAAGCAGGACACCAAAAAGGGGCTAGGCGACAGAAAAATTAAGTACCTCTGCAGTGAAAGACTCAAATGGAGGCTTTCCCATATCTTCATACAGTGCATCCGTAATCTCATCCTGGTTTTCATCGATCAGCTTCATAATTTGTTTCATCTGAGCAATTCTCCATTGGTAAGATCTAGTGTGACCAGACCCAAAAGTCTCCCTGAGCTGTCTGACTGTGGCAGCTGCACTGGCCATGAAACCAGGACCAAAGGACAAACAGAGATGTAGATTGCGCAAAAGAAAGAATGTGGCAGTGGTCCTTAATAATGTGAAACCAGATCATAATCCAGTTTTCCAGGCTTTAGGGTGGTCTCTATTTGCGCATGCAGCTGTCCCTTCATCATCGCTAACAGTGCAGAAACTTGTTCGGTTTGTGGGCACCGCCGATTCTCGGTGGTTTCCTAAACTGACGTGGATATCCTTTTGCTTTGATTTTTTTAATGGAATGATTGGACGTTCACGGGAAGCCGTTTCGTTGGCATCTGCCGTAAAAGGTCGTATCTAATCGTTTGAAAAAACTGCAGGATCCCGTCGATTTCGTCTCCTAGCGCGATGAATGTTGGATAACCGCATGATGCTTCTTGTTATTTTTCTTTGCCCGCACGCGTCTTTGAAACTTTCGAATTACTCGTTTTCCTTTTTTATTTGATTTCGACAGAAGACCAATGATGTTCTAAGAATGAGAGAGAAGAGAAAGCAGGGTTGGTGTGTACTTGTAGATCAAGCCGTCCCTGTTTGATATTTGTTGCATTCAATACCAAACTTTTATTCCAATATGGATTGGAAGTCATATACAGAAGTTTCTTTTTAGATATTATTCTTTGAGATTTTTTTTTCATTGACAA
This sequence comes from Torreya grandis, assembly GCA_037957365.1. NCBI lineage: Eukaryota > Viridiplantae > Streptophyta > Pinopsida > Cupressales > Taxaceae > Torreya > Torreya grandis. The sequence continues at coordinate 318,453 of JARHVA010001018.1, forward strand.
TTTTTAGAGCTGCAATCAAACAATTGCTCAGAGATCGCGAAGAAAAAACAACTAACATAAAGGACCAGTCTCTCAGAGACAACATGTTGATTCCCCTAATACACAAGGCATTAAATGGTTGTAAGAGAGCTAGACCCAAGAGAGGAATAAGAAATACTTTCCCGGCAAACCCATAGTTCGATGAGGAATGCAAGATAGCAAAAAGAAACCTGCGAAAGAGAGGTATGGACAAAGAGCATAAAGAGTACATAAAGATGCTACAGAATAAGAAAGAGAAGTATGTAAACAGCAGAAGAATAGAGCTGATTGCCCTCGGAAAAAATAGCCCTAAAAGATTTTGGAAAGAGCTACGTCAAAAGAAGAAACAAACAGAAAACAATATCACCAGAAACCAATGGCTTGAGTATGCGAAGCTACTATATGAGAGGGACCAAGATAAATCTAGACCCCCAATAATCTATGCGAATACAAAACTCTTCAACACCAAAAACATCATTCAAGGCATAAAACAATTAGCAAGTGGGAAAGCTCAAGATATTGATGGGATGCAAGCGGAGTACTTAAAGTGGGGTGCTAACGTACTGGCACCTCATATTAAACACATCTTCAATAGGGCCATCCAAGAGGGCTTCCCGAAAGAGTGGACGACTAGTGTGGTTATTCCTATCTTCAAAAGCGGGGACACCAATAACCCGTCAAATTATCGTACTATCATGGTTAATCCCTTCTTTGGTAAACTCTTCGAAAGCATGATAGAGCGCAGAATCAGCATGTGGGCAGAAAAAGAAGGAAAAAGAGCTAAGGGCCAAGCTGGATTTAGACCGAAGCACTCTACTATTGATCATGGAGCTACACTTAGGTTCTTGATTGAAAAAATATGGAACACTCAGGGAGACGAGGCCTTTTGCTGCTTTGTCGACTTCAAAAAACCCTTTGACACGGTCCCTCGTGACAAACTTTGGAATAGGATGAAGGAGTTGGGGGTTCCGGAGGAGTTCAGAGCTGCTGTCCATAGATTATATGAGCAAGTAAGGGCTAAAATCAGAACTAGTGATGGAATGTCAGAGTGTTTTGACAGTGATATAGGGGTCAAACAGGGTTGCCCACTTTCACCAACTTTATTTGGACTGTACATTGATAAATTAGAAGAATGGTTAAATAAGGATAGTGGGGAGGGGATTCAACTAGCTAAGGATGCTATAAAACTGCTTCTTTATGCGGATGACCTCATTTTAATTGCCAGAACAGCCAGCAGCTTGAGGGAACATTTGAGAGCACTTGAAACTTTTTGCCAAGAGGTTGGAATGCAGGGGAACACAAGCAAGACCAAAGTAATGATCTTCTCTTTGAAAAGAAAAAAGAAACAATATACCTTTACCTTTGAAGGCAACCCGTTAGAGATAGTCGAAGAGTACAAGTACCTCGGGCTTGATTTTCATCACAAGCTCAGTTGGGAAACGTGTAGAGCAAAAAAATCCAAGGAGGATGGAAAGCATTGTACTCTCTTCAAAATAGGTGCAGGACTGCGGAGTTATGGGATTGGAAGACTAGGAGAACACTCTTCGGTTTGTTGGTCATCCCGGTGATTCTTTACGGGTGTGAAATTTGGGGCAGCAGTATGTCAGATCAAAAATGGAAACAGATAGAGAGAATCCAAAAACACTTCATCATAAGCAATCTCAAAGTCAAGAATTCGGTGCCGTATGAGATCCTACTTGCTGAAACGGGGTCCTTCCCCTTAGAGGCATCGGCGATGATACGGTTACTAAACTACCTCAAGAAGATTCAAAACATGAAGAAGCACAGGTGGCCAAGACTAATTATGGAGGAAGAGTTAACTAGAAGAAAGAACACTTGGAGGAAGCAAAATGACAACTGGGTAAAGAGGTGGGATATTAGCATGCAAGAGTGCCCGAATACTAATGAAGAAATAAAAAAATATGTGAGAAGAAAATTCAAGGGCATCATGTGGACAAAACAAATGGGCCGTAAAAAGAAATACTACCTCAAAGAATTCAACCCCACAAGGGATTTTGAAGAAAAACCCTATATAGGACCAGACATTAAGTGGAAAGCAAAAATGTTGATTGCCCAACTTAGGATGAGCTCTCATTATCTTAGGTGTGAAACGGGTAGATGGCTAACTCCCAAAGAGGATTGGGAGGAGAGAATATGCCTATTTTGCAACAAAGGCGTGGTGGAGACGGAACGACACTTCCTCTTGGAGTGCGAGGCATACAAAGACATCCGATACAGTTATAGTGAAACTTTGAAAATCACCAACCTGGACACCCTGTTTGAAGCAACAACGCTGGGTAATACGGCGAACCTCGTGATCAAACTTCACAACAGAAGGGAAGATCTCAAGAAGAAAGTTCAGGCAACTTAGGGAACGATTTGTGGCTATGGTCTCGTTTTGAAGAAGATGTGCGCGACTGATGGGTCCCATAGACTGTTGTGGTCTCGTGGACGTTATCAAAATCCTTTCATTTCATTTCATTTCAATGTGGGGGAAGGGCAGAGAAGGGCAGGGTAGGGGACCAAATTTATCATGGATTGAGAGTCAGGTAAAGAACTTTCTTTTTAGATTTTTGTTTGAGATTTTTTTATTGATAATATTTTTTTAAATTTTTTTACTCACAATTATTATTATTTTTTTTTTTTTTTTTCCCGGCCGGTGAGGGCCAATTTTACTGGGGAGCCAGGCTGTAGGCGGGTCCTGTGACTGACTAGCAAATAGTTTTTTTTTTTTTTTTTTCAAAAAGCCTAAGATTTTTATTTGTAAAATTAACTTTAATCGTCCACTCCTTTTGTCTCCTCCTCGAGTTCTCCAGTCTTAAATAGGTTTTTAAATACTTATATTATGGGATTAATTTAGAGGCACTTGTGTTAGTGATTGAAGAATAGATTTTTGGTTTAAAGAAACTTTACATACAATAATATGATGACTATCTATATAAAAATAGGTAAGCCAGAGAAAGTGTTGTCAGCAATACTAAAAATGAAAGTAGATAATATAGTCACTAACACATTTAATCATGAAAATCAGATGAACACCTAATTTGTTCTTTTAGAAATTAAAGAAGTGAAGAAATTATTATACGAATTGAAATTTGAAGGTAGGTTCAGAGATGCGTGGTCTATATATAGTACTAACCTGTTTGCTGTAGGATTTGTTTTGAGAACAGAGGATGCCATAAAAGAAATGGAGGAAAGGATTGGCACAAAAAAGGATCTGCATTAATTTCCTTATTATAGTGAGTACTAAGCTTGGTAATGAAATTGAAGCATATAGGTTATGGCAGAAGTTACGAGAATCCATTCCGAAGATGACCAACACAAACTATATATACATGCTTGATTCATTGGTAAGCCTGGGGTAACTTAAGGGGATTAGAAATGTATCACAGATAGAAGTTATGATAGATTGAGCTATGATATCAGAGTGACCAATAAATTTAATTGGTGTTTATATCAATATAGAATGCTGGATGCCTGTTATCTTTATTACAATCAGATATCTTAGAAGGGAACCTGATGTTGGAGGCATACAGGGATCATAATTCATATCAGAGCCAGTTACATGGACAAGAGGATATGTGTAGTTGTCACTGCTCTGAGACATGTATACAAACTGTGGAAGCATATATGAGGCATGCAAATTGTTTGGCAAAACCCAAAATGCAGATGTTCAGAAGAGGCAGAGGGCAGCAGAGGAGTACAGAAATTCCTTTGTACTTAAACAATGTTGAAACTGTTCATGGCCAATCTTCATCAGCATTCATGCTGGTTTCTTTTCTGAATTGGTGTGATGAGGTGTCTCCTAGTTTTGGCTGTGTTTTGTCTTGTGACTTATGCCACGCACGATGTTAATTGTAGCAAAAGAATTCTTTATTCCTTCTCTTTTATTGTTAAGGTTTTTAAGCTTGATTATAGATTTCTATGTCAATCTGCCATGTTAAATTGAGAGTTGGGTCTGGATTTCAGCTTTCATAAAATGCAATTTTTGGTTTTTGATGATTCTCTAGACCAGATGGTTGTGTGCCCCTTTTTGGCCACCTGGTTTTAAACCTGTCTTCAGAGATATTTGGCCATCCTCTTTTGGAAGGCAGCCAGACATGGACCGTTACTGCGTTCTTCTTCTTTTTTTGTTAAATTTATAAAAAGTATGCTGGCGCAAGAATGATACCTTTGTAGCAGAGAATTTCCAACCAAAAAAAATGGACCCCATCCATACGCCCAATCAAATCAAACACAGTTAGTGCATATCTACACCTTATCAAGGGTTGACTTAATGGTAATGGGAACACCGACCTGAGTGCACATTTAAAATTGTGGTGCATCCATTGTGAGGTATATCTAAACTATGTTTACAAAACTCACTAGGGTGACCTACAACCTCATCCAAACAATTTCCCAGTTAAAAAATAACTCTACACCCTCAAATATAGTGCTGTTTTTTCATAGTACCTGTGCCTGTCTGTTTACGGTTTCTGCCCCTTTGAGGCAGCAGGATAACAGATAAAGGTCACATGGACCAGCAGTTGTCAGCAGCAAATACAATTCATTTAACACACGGTACTGCTATGTAAATGATGTTATTGTCGTGACAGTAGTAAATGCAACTCGTGAAACATGCCTACAGGGTGGCCATAACGACAGCAATATCTCAACAATGTTGTCCAGACTACAGAGGCCGGTGGAGCCTTAGGGAAAACATGCCCCACAAAAGAATCATCTTAGTATTTTTTAGGTTGTATTTATTGCTTGTATAATTTATTGTCTTGATATTGGTAAGAGGTTCTTTTTTGACTATTTAAAAAGGGAGAACCTTTGAAAATCTGTAGGGAGCAATCCCATTTTAAAAATCAACTACCAATGGTAAGGAGACTCGAACATAAACCCGCATAATCCATTGTCGAATTTTATTGCTTGGTGCTAGTGTAATGACATCGTGATCTGCAAATTATATGCCCTGCACTACATTTTGTGATAACATCTTCCTCTACAGACGTCGACGCGGCAAATCATTTGCACGACTTCCACCATAAATCCACTTTACGTAAACATTAACAACATCGCGCTTTCGCAAAAGCTGCTTTCCAGCAATATTTACTCAGAACAAGGTGGTGCAAATCCACTCCCACTACGTGGAAATGCATACGCACCGTCTGTTATAATGGTCCTGAATTGACAGTTTTAGTACTGTAATGTTCACTTTCGACCCGAAGGCTAAAGCTTATTCCTTCCAGAACCTTCTAATAATGTTTTCTTGCCCGATTTCTCCACATTTGAACTTTTGCACAAAATTTCTGCATTGGCCCTTTAAGATTGCAAAAATAAATTCTGAATAATAAGCATTTATCAAGAATATTTGAGAATGATAACGCAGTCATTCGGAAAAACTATGAAAATGGCTTCCTGCGAAACCTTGGATAAATTTTTCTTTTAAATAACTTTTCTAAAACAAAATCTACGAGATCTCCCATGTCCACATTCTTAGGGATTTGCATTGTGACAGAAATTTTTAAAAATCAGTACCTTTTAACTCGAGTTAATCTCATGTAATATTGTTACATCTTTCTAAATAACCCCACAAATTTGGAAAAGACCGACTGCATCTGCAGTGTAAGGAATAGATAATCACAGAATCTAAAATACCTCCGCAATGAAAGACTCGAAAGGAGGCTTGCCGATATCGCGATGCAGGCATTCTGTGATTTCATCCTCGTTTTCAAGAATAAGCCTCGTAATCTGCTTGAGCTGAGCAATTCTCCATTTGTACGGCCTTGTACGACCGGACTCAAAGGTCTGTCTTAGTTCTTTCACTGTACTGGCTGCGCCCGCCATAACTAATAAATACTCAACAAAAACGAAAGAAGGGCGAATACAAAACGGCTGGGGGATTCGAACACTGGCCAAACGATTTAGGAAAAGAGAAGATAACATCTATCAAAGCCGGCTTTTTGTTTTTTTTGTTTTTTTCTGGGTTGGGGTGCGGAGCCGGTTGGGGCGGCTTGCGGTAGGCGGGTACAATCGCCCCTACTTGTTTTTAAAATAAGTGATATGTCTTTCAATGTCAGTGCCGTCGGGATCGCCAACTCAGACTTCTGCCAGTACTCTTATTTTTGGGTCCTAAAAAGAATAACCTGAAATAATTACATATTAATGGCAATAAATATTAAATTTGATGGGTGTTTAATATTTTTTTTTTGAAATTTAAGCCTTCGATAAATTTTTAAATTTTTAATGAACAAATTCTTAATATATTAGATGAGATGTGGTTGAATTGATTAAAATGATTTAGTTGCTTAGATATATTAAGATGATATGTAGTTTAATTGATTAAAATGGTTTAGTTATTGGATATGTTAGATCTGTTATTGTTATTGGTGATATTTGGACGGTTAAGATTATTAATAATATTGGTGATATGACGGTTGTTTATGGTTAATAATATTAATGACACTGATATTGATTATAAAGAAGATATGCAGCGTTATTGGTGTTGGTTGTAAAGGTGATTTGAGTCTCCTAAATTATATCATAAACTAGTTCGTAACTCCAGTCTAAAAAACAATTACCCATATCTAAAACAAATATTAGAAATATATGTTTACCATTTGATATATATATATATATATATATATATATATATATATATATAAGGTTGTCAACTCCTTATTTTATAGCTCAATTTCAAATGATTTTTTCAATTTTTTTGGATGAGCTTGGGTTTTAGGGTGTTTCGATCATCATACACTTAGTTAGCCTATGCATGTTTTTGCAATCAACATCATACCAAGAATTTCAAGGGCAATGACCATGGATATTATGGAGTCAAGTAATGTGAATGGAGTGAATAAAGACATTAAGAGCAACAATTATAATTCATTGGGATAGCCTATTAGCTCTCGTGATTAGGTCCATAGTCTCATAAATTTTCACGACATTCATTTTAAGAATATTAGTGTAACTCACATCATATGCATGGTAAAAATGGATAGTAGCATATTAGCAAGAATTCCCATGGGGATAAGTTGTACTAGGTTTCACAAATGGTGTATGGAAAGAGAGAACAACATGGTCTATAAGAAGTGGGGTAGAAGTTGAAACCTAGAGAACATATATACTTAAAGAAGAAGATTTATAATAAATTACACAATCTACTACACTTGCTCCACCAACATAAATAAAATAAGCAAAGCCTCTATATTTAGGAAAGTGTCACATACCATTTAGATTAGCAAAGTCATATGATTCACCCAATTTGAATAGATGCCACCCATAAGCATTCATAGTAGAATCCACAAAATATCTTTGTAGACTTAATTCATGATGATAAACTTTGTAAGTCATCAATGGCTCGTCATGAAGATCATGGCTAACACATTGTAATTGACCAATCCAAACATATAGAACACCACAACAAGGTGATACCTTATACAAGAATTAAAGAAGATTTTATACTTGATAATGTAATTTTTATATTGAGTCAGGGAGCTTGTAAGAATGCTCCTGGCAACAAGCATTTGATCACTGTAAGGGTACTCCAAACATGTTTTTTCATTGCATATGCACGGGGTGTGAGATGAAGGATGTTCAAATATACTTATATTTTGTAAGTTATTGAAAAATACTATGTTAACTCATCTTGTATATATATTCATTTAAAACTTATGTTGTTTCATTGATATTTTACTTGTCATTTAGTTGTCTAATGACTTACACTATAATGCCCAGAACTAAGAGTGTCAAATTAAATCGAGCTCAATGTTTTAGTTGGAACATCTTAGAGATAACATTACTACATTTTGCTTCATTCATGTCCAACCTTAAATCAAAATTGTGTCGATACATACTTTTCCTTTTTTCCAATTGGTTTTCAAAATTTGACACTAAATCACCCAAAGACAATGCATAACATACATGAATCTGATGCTAAGAATGACAAAAATTTGACGCGATCAACATCAACTTAGTGTCACATGTTACCCTAATCAATAAGTTATCGTCCATAGGGATCAAATGAGAATAATTGTGGGCCTTTAATAAAGGCCTCTCATCGAATTGTAAAGATTAATTCTTAAAAAATCAAACTACAACATTTTGTCATTATGAGCAATTTGAACATGTGAACATTGTGGGCCATGGATAAATCCATTTTCTTGTAGCGTATCAAAAGTAGGAATTCAAAGAGGAGTGAGTCCAATCAAACATGCTAGTGTAGGAGAATATCAATTCAAGGTAACAAAATGGAAGATGATGTGGATTTGCAAGCATCTACAACAGCTGAAAAAAATCCCATTTCCTTTATTCATTAATGGATGTCCATATCCTCTTCCAAAGTTCTTATTTTTGCAAATGGACGAGCTTTTTATTTTATTTTTTCAAAACATATAACATGGATGAAATGCAAGTTTGGTCTATGATGTTATTGTATCAATTATATAGTGGAATGGTTATATTGTCGAGCAGTTGTTAGGATAAATTTTAGTGGCTATTCTTCATTAATTCATAAATATTTTGGTTTTATAAATTGTTATTTAGCTATTTTAGGGGGGTGAATAATATGGATTCACTTAAATTATTTAGGTGTATGTTAATTTTCTAGGTCAACTCGCCTACTGTTTAAAATAAATTTCATACATATAGATATAGTTCGTCACTCCATTGAAATTCAATATAAACTTATTCGTCATTATAAGTAAACAAACATCCACCCATATACTCGTAAAGATAACTTTCAGTAGCAAAAAAGGGATGAAATAAGTGTTTGTAGATTTTCTATACAGTCACATGCCCATCTAGGTTCTACTCCCTATTATGATTCACTTGTCCATTTGCCTTATCACCTAAACACCATCTATTAACTTTTTTCAGACTTTAGAAATACATACTTAGAGATTCACCAAAAAAACCCATGTTAATTTCTAAATGGGCCAATAAAACTTACCCTAGCGGGAGTTGTTCCCTGAGAAAAATTAAGCATTTGAAAAAGATCAAAGCATTATGAGGCTGATGTTGTGGGATTGATAGTAAAGCCACATTGGCAAGAAGCCTTGTTGAGGTACTTGGGTGTGTTATGGGTGCAACCTGAAATTGGTATGCAAAGGGGTCCTCATGTCTTCTACGATGTCAGCATCACATTATATGCATACACTTTGTAAGCATCTTGTTTACCTTATTTTTAAAAAGCTCCAATAGTTTTGTATAACACCTCCTTATGGATTGAGATTGAGATTGATATTTATTCCATTTGGGGAAATATATCTCCTACCCCAAATCTTATAATAGATAAGATATAAAAAGATATGATTGAGTGACATAGCTTCTTGCAATAATATTTATTGTAGAAGGTGGTGATCTAATTCCATCTGAAATTGATGAGAACAAACTTAAAACTATGATAAAAAAACTCTTAAGTAATAAGGAAGTCTCCTCTTTAAAAACTTAAAAAATATAATGTAATCATTTTGGAAACTAAAAATAATAGAGAAGTTTGGGTATCAAAATCTCTCTCAGGTCTATGTAAATTACCTTCAAATAAACTTTGTATATTTGTTCACAAATATCTCTATTAATTTGTATATTTGTTCAAAAATATCTCTATTGATTTCATTTTTTTGTGAGTTGAGGAGAATCAATAGAAAAATTTAAAGGGAGTCTTTCTATGTCAACATCTAAATGTTGGAGGAAAGTAGCAACACTAGCATACCATGAATATTTTTATCTATGTTTAGTTAATTAAAATCCACAAGCTAAATAAGAGTAATTTTGTTGCATTTTAAATGAGAATCTTACATAATATGAATCATATGTAATATTATAATAAAAATAGAAAATTTAAGTAATGTTATGAAACACTAATTAAATAGAAAATTAAAGTAATGATGATTGAACAAGTTTTCTCTGAAAATAATTACATGTGGAATTGTTTTTGGTTTTGTGTACAATGCTACATATGGTGTAATTTGCATCCACATTTGGGCCAGGTTAATATTATTATATGTTTGTATTTTGTCGTTTTACCTTTAAATATCGATACAAACTTGGTACTAATCCAACCCAAAAAGCAATGTTAAAGTGGTTCTAAATTTTTGTCAAATTCACATCAAGTTCTAATTTAAATTATTTATGTGCTAAAGCCAAATTAAAAACACAACACACACTCAAACAAAATTTGAACTATTGTCGACTATGTGTCACTTCGTTATTTGGCTTTCAAAATCAATTCTAAAACATGTCAATTTTGTGTCTTTTTTTTTTTTTCTTTGGGTATATTTAGATATGGGTATATATATGGGTGTTGTCAAGTGGATCAAGCCCACCCAACAAAGCTAGTGCCCATTTTTCAATTATTTTTGTGTTCTCTTCATGTAAAAGCATAAAAATAATGTGTGGAACAAGGGGTGGGTAGGAAGAGAAAGCTTCTAAAATTTTCGGATGAGTGTTCTAATAAGGGTAAGGAGGAGAAGAAGCAATAGGAGGAGGAAAGTGCATAGGTGATTGGTATTGGCAAGAATAAAAATTTAGATAAAGATAACTTCCACATTAAGGCAAAAAGATCTTTAGCGAACGACATGTAATAAATTTTGGAAGATTTGTTTTAGCAACAACACATTGAAATGCAATGGCAGAGGGAGGCAAAGCAACAAGCAAGAGAGATGGAGTGGACAGAAAAGATGGAGAGGCTAGAGGAGCAACACATGTTGATGAAGCGAGCATGAAGAAATAGGGAAGAACAACATCACACCGAGAAAGTCTCGCATCAACAACAGGGACGCCCTTCTTACTGCTTTGCTTACCAAGCTTATCTACGTTGATGTATGACAAACTTGTGCCTTGCATTTTCATAATTTACTTCATGTCGTAATAGATCACTTAGTACCTTTATTATGTTTTGTTGCCTTTATTCCCTTCAACTCTTCGTTATTATCAAAAAAACTTCTCAAAGTTGTTGTGAGCATCATCCTCTTTGCCAGCTACGGTGCTTATAGCTATAAAGCCATCTTCTTCTTAATCATCGTCTTCTTCTTTTTTAGAGTAGCAAGAGAGGTTTCAAGCATATGAAATTATTATTTACATCGATAAGTAAAAAAAATTACACACAGATTTGTCAAATCTATACCCTAATTACACGGTTTTATAAATTCTTTTTAATATTTTTTTCTGCTTCACTAAATTTGCATCATTCTTATTATAACACTATATACAACATAACTTCAGAATTCAGTTTCGACCCAAAAACTAAAGTTTACTCCTTCCCAGAACTTTCTAATAATGTTTTCTTGCTTGATTTCTCTACATTTTAAACTGTTTCTATATATATATATATATAGCATCTGTGCCTTTTATAAAAATAAATTCTGAATAAAAAAAAAATTATTCAATAAAATTGTGAATGTGATCGAGTTGGTAGAGCGATTTACATACCCTACACAGATTCCATGCACGGTTGGCGGAATCCCAATAAATTTGGCATCTTGGGTGATGGCCCCCCAAAAAAAACCAAAAAAAAACCTATTAAAAATGCCTTCCTGCGAAAACTAAAATCTACGAGGTCTCCAATGTCTCCATTCTTAAGAAAACATTGCATTGGAACAATTTTTTCAAAATCTATACCTTATATACTCGAGTTAATCTTCTGCGAGATTGTTACATATTCCTAATAATCCCAATAAATTTGATAAAAAACCAAAGGAGAAGAAGAGAGCATGAAATAAAGTGGGGTAAAAATATAGACGGCATCTGCATTTGAAAAAAAACAAATATTAACAGAACATAAAATACCTCTGCAACGAAAGCCTCGAAAGGAGGCTTGCTCAGATCCTCATGCAGGCTCTCTGTAATTTCACCCTCGTTTTCATCCACAAGCTTCGCAATTTGTTTCAGCTGAGCAATTCTCCATTCGTACGGCCTTGTACGGCCGGACGCAAAGGTCTCCCTTAACCGTTTCACTGTAGTGGCTGCGCTCGCCATCGAAAAAAATAAAAAACAAAGCTTTCCTACTGGGACTCGAATACTGGCGAAACGGTTTAGGAAAAGAGATTTGATAATATGCGCCAAAGCCGGCTGTTTTTAATTATTTTTTATTTTTGGTACAACCGCTCCACTTATTTTTATCATCATAGAACTCAAAATAATCGATTTAGATATCTAGTGTAGTGGTAGTGGTAGTGGTAGTGGTGACCATCAACTCAGACTTTCTGATTTCACGTTATTCACGTTATTCTCTGCGAGTTCGCTGCCTCTAATAATTAGATAATGATTTGGATCTGTCGGCGTGGTTAGCATGCGTTGTGAGGTGTTTTGCCAAACCGTCGAATGTTTTTTCCCCCAAATCTTTGTCTTTGCCGTCACGTTTTGTTTTCGTCTAATTTAATTTATATAAAAAATTTAAATACTTTGAACTTATCGTTCGCCTCTTTTTCTAAATTTATTTTAAATACTTTGAACTTATCGTCCGCCTCTTTTTGTAAATTTAGAGAGTGATGGATTTAATTACGTTAAATAGTCAACCCACACGCGCACATGGCTTTGAAGATTAGCAAAGGGGAAATCTCATAATTGGGTGGCCTTACTTATGATGCGGAAGTTTGTACATAAAAATAATATATATAAAACATTAATTTTAAAGAACCTAGATTTTCAAATAATGATTTTGAAATACGTGAGCATGATATATTATTTTGTATTGACTCCTAATTCTCTATTTTATTTTAAATAGAGGTGTTATAGATAGTATTGGATGGAATTGAAACCGAGTCACATATGAAGCTTCTACACTTTCAACAATAAAAACACACATTATTTCTTCTATTACATATATGATTGCCAATGATGTTATGGATAAGATGGATGCTTCCATTACCACATTATTTTATATATGTGACATCTCATTCAATGTGACCCACTCTCCCTATTTCCATAAAATGGAGCCATTAATGAGTTCTTAAAGGGTACAAGCCTTCCACATATGATAAGCTTTCCACCACTTTTTTAAGATTAATAATGATAAAAATTGATAAATCTTTTTATTATATTAAAAATGATTAGGGAAAAGAGGGCCTCTCAATCATTATGGATGGACGTAAAGATATAAGGAATATATTTTTATTGAATATAATTAGTTTTTTTTTTATAAAGTCATTTTCCTTGAGAGTTATTGATTGTATTTTTTAAGAAAAGAATGTCACTTATCAAGTGATTTGTTGCATACCACGATTGAAGGGGTTGGTCCATCTCATGTTCTTCAAGTTGTTATAAATGCAGTTCATGTATATAAATTTGCAAGATTGATAGTTCAACATAGATAGAAACACATGCATTGGACACCTTGTTGTTTATACCATGGATAATGTTTTGAATGATATCTCAAAGTTTGATCAGGTTTCACTTTGCATTGCATAAAGGAGTCAAATACAAATGTTCATATGTAACCATCAACAAACACAAGCCATGTGTCAAGCTTATGTAAAGGTTGAGCTAGTAAAAAATTGTGATATATAGTTTGCTAGCGATTTTTTCCCTCTTAAGAGATTGCTTGAGGTGTGTAGTACACTTTAATTCACATGGTTATCAATGAAAAGTACAAGTCTAATTAGACATTAACTTATGGCGAGAGTGTCATGGAAGTCTAGAGATTGATTTTAGATAATGCATTTTTGTTAGAGGTAAAATAAATTATATATGTTTTACAACCTCTAGTAGATGTCATCTACAATGTAGACACACATTCTCCTTACTTGAGGAAGATTTATGAGATAATTGATTTCATGTGTGAGCAAACTAAAAAATTGTAGATATGATCCATAAATATAACCAAAAATGAACGATAGTTTACTTCTTAGGTGGAATCACTAGGTGGAATCACCTCAAGACACCTTTACACATGATTGTTAATGCCTTGATTCCAAATTAGTGTGACATTGAAAAAAATAAAAAATAAATAGAGGTTTTCATTTGTTAATGGAGAGATGGCATGTTCTTTCATGTGATGTGCAAGGAAGATATATGGAAATGGAGAGGCAAAGAGCATCAAAAAATAGTTTCTTCATTTTGTGCGCGAGTGGGGGAGTTTGCATCCATGAATGCAAAGACTCATTGAAGTATGAAGGATCCTACTAATTGGTGTGCACTTTGAGCTGCAAATTAGAATAAATACTTACATAGGTTTATTACTTTTTTGTTATTTTAGGTGGCAAGTTCATCTACTTGTGAGATGAACTAAAGCACATATGATTTTATTCACAATGTAAAGAAACCCTTTTCTGAATAAAAAAGAGTATAAAACTTGGTCTTCATCCATGGCAACCTTCGATTGATATGATGTCAAAATTTTGGCTACAAAGAGGGGCCTTATAGGCAATGGGATGTAGACTCAAAGGACACTCATTTAGGTGAGGATGTTATTTCAAATGGGCTTTGAGAATTGAGTATTATTAATAAAATCTACATGTCGAAATATATGTGAGATTGAGTATTTTTTTGAGCTATTAATGCATGAAGATGATGTGGATGAGGTTCTCTCACTTTAGATGCTACATATATTCCTTCAACATAGTCTTCTTTCATTTGTTTTGATGACATATGACAACTACATAACTTTGAAATTTTGATTTACAATTTACTAGAAAAAAATAGTTCTTCAACACTTTTAATAATATTAAATATTTTACAATTATCTTATGATATATATTATATTGATGTTTGAATTATATTGTGATAAATATAATTTATTTTACTTTAGATTTACTAAGTTTGATGATGATCTCATGTTGTGATCTTTTAATATTTGTGATCTCATGTTTTATATGTTTTACTTTATGTTTGATGATTCACTAATTCAGTTACGAGTGTATTTTCATAACCAAGTTTTAAGAGTTTTCACCCTTGCATCTTGTGTACCCCAACAACCTCACACATTGTGCACCTTGTGTACCTTGTACCCTCGCACCCATGTATTGATAGTTTACAATGAATGTTGCATATCCACCCCTTATGTACCCTCACACCTACGCATCCATGTAACCTTGTCAATAATATATCCTCCACATGGATCAAATGGAAATAATTGTGGGCTATTGATAATGGCCCCTCATTGAATGGTAAAGATTAACTATAAAAATTCAAGCTACAACAATTTTTTGGTGTAATCATTTTGACTGCATGAGCATTGTGGGCCATTAATAAAGGCGTCTTCTCACCATGCATCAATAGTAGTAAGGCAAAGAGCAAGGTCACCAAGAAGATTTGTAGTGAAAGATAAGATCAAGTGAAGGTAAAAATATTGGAAGGTGTTGCAAATCAGTAGGCATTTGTGATGTTATCTGGAAAAAAACTCTATTCCTTTATTTTTTTATGGATGTCCATATCCTCTTTGGAAATTCTTATTTTTTCAAACAAAAGAGCTTCTTATTTCATTAAAAAAATAAACAAACATATAACATAGATGAAAATGCATGTTTAGTCGATGATGTTATTGTATCAAGGAGTGAGTGTAGTGCTTACGGTGTGGAGTAAGAGGAGTTCCATGTAAAAAGATAAGCATTTGCAAAAGATAAAAACACAACAAATCCAATGGCGTAGGATAAATTCTAAGTCTGTATTAGAAAGAATCCTTGTTGAACTATTTGGGTGTGTTATTCCATAGCGATAATGGCCTTAGAGGAGAAGAGAGAGAATAAGTGTTTTATTGTGGACACACATAGGCAAACAAGTCCCCATGTCTTCTATGTGCAAGCATCACATTCCATGAGACTCCAACACCAAACTCCTTCACTTAAAATGCATGTTGACAAGCTTATTTTATAAAAAGTAGGTCCCCAATAGTTTTGTGTAACATCTCCTTAGAGATTCAAACAAAGATTGGTGAAATGTTTGAACTCTATTTGTTGCACTTGGTGAAACTCAGTTTGATGCAACAAATGCATGTTTGTAAACCATCTCGAGTGGCAATGCAAACATGATATCTTCAAATGGTTTCAAAATTGAACATGATATCTTCAAATGGATTTGGGATTTGGTGTTGGTTCTCTTTCTTCTTTTTAGAAAGATATCAACCTAAGGAAATTCCAATATGTTTTTTTTAATTATCTTGGCTTTTGAGGGTATGTAGGTGATAATGTACATTATTAACTTCTTTATAGTTTTGAAGGCATTTTAGGAACAATGGAAGTGGATGTTACGAATTTAAAGAAAAAGAATGGAATTTGAATTTATAAATTTAAGGAATTGGGATGCTCTTTAATTTCTCTTAATAGATTTTATTGTTTCATAGACACTCACAAAATTTATATTGAAATTGACATTATAATATTTTGTGGTTTATAAAGATAAGAGACGTTTGATATTTTTTGAGAGATATTTGATCTTCACTAAGATAAATGAGAGATTTTATTTCTACAATATTTTATTTTCTAAAGATAATATCTTTTATTCACCTTACTTCCTAAAAAATATTATAAAATATAATTTGTTTTCATAAATTTTTAAATATATATATTTTATTTTTGACTTAGTACATTTCCCTATTCTTTACTTTATATTGTATTTTTCTATGTTTATAAACTAAGTTAAACTTTTTCATCATCATTATTATGATCATTATCATTATGATTAATAAAATTGAGAGAAGAGGAACTCACTCATTACTATTATGATTAATAAAGAGAGGGGAATAAAGGGCAAAATCTACATTAAATTTGTAAAAATAGAAGTATGGAAAGACAAAACTTTATGCTTTTTAATACGCTTCTTTATTTTTTATTGTACTTTTTTATATTTATAAATTAATTTAGACTTTTTCATTATCATTATTATAATGATTAATAAAATAGAGAAAAAAGAAAGTCGTCATTACCATTATGATTAATAAAATCGAAAAAAATAAACAAAAGACAAAATCTATATTAAGATTGAAGTGGTCCATTACACCACCTCCACCAATATTAAAATGATTAAAACATATTTACTCTTCAGTACGTTAGAGAATGGCTATCTTCCTCCACCGACACGACTCCCGCGGCCCAAAATCATTCCAATTTATGCAATAATGACACCGTGCTTTGCAAAAGCGGGCTGTCTAGCAGATTATTTGCACCAAACATCCCGTCAGCCTAATGGTGTTGAATAGACAGTTTTAGGAGTACCGTCACTTTCGACCCTAAAACTTTAGCCTATTCGTTCCAGAGCCTTCTAATTTAATTTGTTTTTTCCCCCAAAATTCACTGCTTCATCTTGCAAACAATAATTCTGAATAATATGCAGTTATGCAGAAAACTTGTGAAATATAATAAGGCAGGCATACGGAAAAACTGTGAAATGCCTTCGTGCGAAACCTTGGATAAAATTAAAAGATGAACTTTTCTAAAACAAAATCTGCGGGGTCTCCAATGTCAACATTACTAAGAAAAAAAAATTTGATAATTTTTCACAAAATCAATTTCTCCCAGGTTAGATTTGATGCTTTAGTTTACAGAGATTAGATTCAAGAAAAAAATTGTGACAATTTTTTACAAAATCAATTTCTCTCATGTTAGATTTGATGCTTTAGTTTATAAAGATTAGATTGAAGGCTTTTGAAAATATTGTATACAATTTTTTTTATCTTATTTGTTATTGTAACATCTTTCTAATAACCTCACAAATTTGGGAAAAAACAAAGGAGAAGAAGAAAACATGAAATTTGTCAGGGAAGAAATATCGACTGCATCTGCACTGGAATAAACTAATATTAATAACAGAATATAAAATACCTCTGCAACGAAAGACTCGAAAGGAGGTTTGCTGAGATCCTGATGCAGGCATTCTGTAATTTCAGCCTGGTTTTCATCAATAAGCTTTGCAATTTGTTTCAACTGGGCAATTCTCCACTCGTATGGCCTTGTACGACCTGACGCAAAGGTCTGCCTTAGCTCTTTCACTAGGCTGCCTACGCTCGCCATCTCAAACCAAAATGCTAACAAAATGGAAAATGGAAAAAAAAAAAAAAAAAACTGGTTGGCGATTCGAACGTTGGTGAATCGGTTTAGGAAAAGAAAGGATAATATGTATCAAAGCCAGCCTTTTCTGTTAGTTTAGTTTTGGTACAACTGCCACACTTGTTTTTATCACAATAGCACTCAAAATAATCGATCTAGTGTTGTGGTGACCGCCAACTCACAGTTTCGACATTATTTTCCGATTTGGAAGAGTGCGGAAGAGTCCGAGTTGCAAAATAAATAAATAAAAATGGAAGCGCGTGAGTTAGCATCCGGTTTGGTGTCGGTGGAACTGTCGATCATGGTCTGCTTTTGCGTGTATTCCATGTTTTTTGTGGTTTGATCTTCCCATACCTGTCTTTGTCTTTGCCCTCACGTTTTCATCTAAGAATTTTTTATTTTAAAATATTTTTTTATCGTCCACTATCTTATTTGGATTTATTTATTAAATTTTTATTTAATTTAATTTAGATGTTAAATTTAGCTTTTGCTAGTTACGACGCACTTTATCCTCGATGATATTTAATTGATTGAATTGGAATCTTATGCCCGGAAGCTAAACACCAAGCAGTATGGCCGGCAACCGGTGAAAAGCAGAAAGCTGAAAGGAAAGTCCCTTTTAACGTCTGATATTAAAGTGTTTTGTTTATAGTTCGTAAAGTATTTTATAATATATATAATATTTTGCTGTGTTTTTGTTATGTAGGAAATATTTCATTGTGCTTTAAATATAGGGTATACACGTTTCGATCTTTTGAAGGTGCAAAAAGTAAATAAATAATTATATGAGGTAACAAATACATTCAATAGTCAATTAAGTGGTGGGTTTCATTTGATCCCATTTATCGATATTTATATATAACTAATGATTTATTTATATGCAAATAATGTGATATGTATAGGAGATGATGATGGTATTATTATTTTGGGAATATACATTAATGAAAAGTGTATTAAATGGGACTAAAGTTGTTAACACACGTCAAATGTCGTAATGTTGTTGCAAAGGCCTTGAAAATGAAGGACTTAATTTATTTGTTAATACCCATAATTTTCCCCATGTACTACAATGACACAACTTATTTGTTACTTTCTTTTCAAAAGGTTTCATTCATGATGTCATTACGATCACTGATGTTGTTTTCCTTGTTTAAATCAATGACATGTAGCTTGGTGGTGATCACATCACTTAAAGAAGTGTACTAGGACCCATCCTATGGATTGCACAATTTCTAACCTCTGTTAGGAAGCTTGTTTACTAGAGGTACATGAATTGTGTTCACCTTGTCAATCGAAACTACCAATTACATAAAAAAACAAGAGGTTTAATTCCTATAATCAACTAAAAGTGGTAATTGGATGCTGAGAGTGTAGCTTAGTTAACCTATCCCTAGGCTAGCCATAGACCTATCCTCAAGCATTAGACTTACTTTTCCAGTCATTGAGCAGACCACAGTCACCTTCAACACCGTCCCAAAACTAACATATCAGACCCTAATCCAAATTGCTTAGCAGTTTACAAAGAGGATATTAGCACCACATTTGGGACACTACAGCCACATGACACTAGTGTCCCCAACTAGGTGCTACTGTCTTTAGCCCTAGCTCTTCCCAACGGATAGTTTTTCAAATGTGTACCCCTTCTAAGGTTGGCTTAAGCTCATTTTCTTATCCGCACAAGCAACAAAACCCTATAAATACAAGTTTAATCCACCTCTATTCATTAGATGGAAAAGAGATGCAAAATTTATTCAAACCAAAGATAAAGTTCAACAAAATTAAGGTATTTGATCCCTATTCTGCCCTACTTTCTACATATTATAATCTACAACAACCCTAAGCTAAATTTTCAAACATTTCAAAGTTCAAGCACATTCAAGGCATCTAAGCCCACTCTCATTCTAGCAATCACTTGCACATATATCAAGCACTAGGTGGGAGAACTACATCATACTTGATCCCTCTTCAAAGTATTGGTATGTAGGCAACTCTCTATACAACGAGGTGTTGAGGATGTCCAGTCCATCCTACTAACACATAAAATTATTGTTCATGCTATACTTGCAAGAAAAATTAGGGTTTGCACATTAAATTAAGTTTTTAAAATACAACACAAAGCTACAACTTTCATGCATGCAGGAACATGACATACAGATACAGGCACATGTGCTCCTAAAAATTAGGAACAATCTCGCAAAGGGGACATTTGCACCACATTAAGGACACTACACATAAATGGCACTACTGTCCATACTGGGTGCTACTATCCAGTGAGCAGATGAATACTAAAATCTTGTTGACGACATCGACTACTACCCAAATCTCAACTTTCAAAATTGAGATCATCTACGACAGTTAGTTTTTAGATAAGTCTCTATTTATCCCTATTTATTGCTATTTTAAAAAGTCAAAGAAGGTCAAAGTCATAAAAAATTAGTACTTAATTATTGCATATTTATTTAATTGATTTAGGCATCTCAACCCTTTAGTCTAAACATAGGATTTTCATTGTAAAACCCTAAAAGGTTAAATTATTTGATGAACCTGACTTACTTCGAATATTGCTTCAAACCCTAGCTTGCATTCATCCAAATTTTATGCAATAAATTTAGGGTTGAATACTTCTAATTTTATTTAGACAACCTAACTAATTAAAAACAATTTTACATTAGAGTTTCAATTTATTTTACATCTAATTTAAATTGTTGCAAAATAAACCCTAGATTCTAAAACCCTAAACCCTAGACAACCCTAGGGTTCACATTTATAGCAGTTGCTAAGTCTCAATTTTTAGCTTGCTACCATGATTATCATGATAGATGCCATCTTTCACTTCATGGTACAAAGCTTGGTACTTTGCTTAGCATGTTTATTACCAGCTATTTATAGAAAGGTACACATGTATGATACTCTTATCATGGATTCAATAAAAGCTAAGCTTATTTCACATATTGGTCTCCCATCATGTGAGCCCCATTTTCCTATGGATCATTATTATATGGCTCTCTTTGAGTTACCTCTAGTTATTACTAGATGATAGAGGGCTCAGAGGACTCTTTTTGTTCTACCTTCACCTAGACCACTTGATTGTCTATGCTCCTATCCCACCTCTACTACTCACCCCCAACAAATAGTAGATCCCATGGTTCGAGCTACTACTAGGCAGAATGGGGTGCCTCTTTAGCCTATACAGGAGCATCACAACCCTACCATCCCTCCTCATCTCCAGCAAACTATGATAACACCTAGAGATTAATAAAGAGAATTTGATATTGTGGATCAATTGAAGAATGCACTAACTAAAATATTTATCTTGGAATTACTTCAAAAAGCAATAATATTCAAAGATATTATGTTTCAAACACTTAATCACACATCTATGCCTTGCGATATTGAGCCATCCTATTTTGCATCTATCATGAATAGTATCAAAGATGTGGAGGATGTGATATCTTTTTCCAATGAGGATTTACCTTCACAATCAGTCATTGATCAAAACTTGCCACTTTTTATTCAAGCTCAAATCAACAACACAACTATTAAATGAGTTCTCATTGACAATGGTTCAGGACTCAATATATGTAATTTCACATTTTTGGAAACCATGGGGGTTGATATAGGATCTATTCAAAAAACATACAAGAACATCTGAGGGTTTGATAACATTCCTAAACAGACATTAGGATCAATCACATTGGATATTTCAATGGGACCAAAGACATTATCTACACACTTTCAAATGATGTCAAACCATTTACATTGTAATTTGCTACTCGAGAGACCCTAGATACATGTTATGGAGGTTGTACCTTCTACTCTTCATATATGTGTTAAATTGTTACATGATGGGTACCTATACACATGTCCAATAGATAATCAACCATTTAGGTATTAAAGGCTCACTAAGCCTCCTACATCGAGTACATCACCTAATAGGACACCTCATGTTCTCATTGAATCTCCACCTCACCAGATTCCTATTGACCAGATGCATACTTATGAGGTGGAGGAGTCTAGTAAGACTGTTCATACACCACCTTCAGAGCATCTTACAACACAAACACCTTCACCGATGATAGAGGACCAACCTATCTAAGCATAATTACCTTCTCAATGATAGAGGACCAGCCTCTCTAAGTACAATTACCTTTACCGAGCATAGAGGAACAACCTCTCATAGTATAAAAATCCTCATCCACGATAGATGATGAGATTCTCACAGCCCAATCACCACTATTTGTCAATTCAAAAGAGGCATACATTCATAATTTTGACATAGATTCATAGGCCACTATAGAGATGATCAACCACCTATAGACATTGATGATTATTTATATCGGTTAAGATTTACACTAGTGGGCCTAAGGGAATACACTAGACACAAATAATTCAAAGGTACTTATACCTCACCCTACACCAGTATCATCACTTATTCAAGATTCTACAGCTATAGGATCCCATACTCAGCCATAGTTAGTAGTAGATCCCTTGATCCATTCAGTACATATGGTCACATCCATGGGTATTGATTCAATCATAAAGATTTAGGAAGAGAGCTCACAAGATAAATCACATTAGATATTACAACTATTACTTGATAGAGGATTGATGTTATTACCCACAGTCTGACATAGATCAACTAGAATATTGTCACTATACAAAGGGAAACCATTTTGCCACTTTCATAGACTCACTGGACATGATACAAAAACGTGTGTAACACTACAATATAAGCTAAATAAATTTAATGCTAAGGGCCTATCTAGATTATACAACCTCCACCTCCATAGGCACCACCACCACCAGTGATATGAGCTACTACGTAAATATGAGCACTACAACAGAGTCATCATTGACATAGATATTCATGACATGATCCATTGACTATACAAATATTTATGGCACACATATGTCTTCCACATGTGGCTATAGACAAGGATTCTAATCCTAATACTTGCACTTTGAGATTTTTACACCACATTGGTAATTAGGAGAGTGAGCTACAACATGCTATACATTGTCAAGACTCCACTAGACATATTACGTTACCAGTAGCATGTGGCCCCAAAGTGGCCAATACATTATTTTTCATTTTGAGTAGAGACACCCATATATATGTACACTTGGCAAAAAATGGTTACATGCGATAGATGTTATATTTGATCAGTCATAGAGATGTTTGACATTCACTCATGATGGACACATGGTTCGCATTTTACATGATGAAATTGATGAGAATGGTAGGTTTCACACATATACTCTATGGTCTAATGTGGTTTACCCTAGGATAATGTGAGAGGCATCTTATATAGTTGAGCAGCATGCCATTCGAATGCACAGACTCTAGACTTATGCCAAGGATAAGACCCTACTGATACATACAGATTGGTATGATGATCATGATGATGATGACTTATTTGAGTTTGGATAGACTAAGTATTCGACACTAGATGATCTTCTACCAAATCCACCATTTGATTATCCACATCCCATGGATGTGATCTTGGGTCTATAGAGACATTACACTTGTATTTTATTTCATTTACATTTATAGTATTTACTTTCTCTCTCTCGCTCATTTTACATAGTTTATTTTCATTTGTTTGCACATAGTTTATACTCAAAAAACACAAAAACAATATAACATGTCAAAATACAAAAACATACAAATATTTCAAAAACAAATTTTTTTATAAATTGTATGCATTGGAATGTTTACATTTCTACTACTTGTCAAATATTGCATATTGCTAGCTATCCTAGTATAGTTGATTTTATCATACACATATGCTTCATTTATTCTTATCGAGTACTTGTAGATTTCAGACAAGACTCCAAGCCACTACACTAATCCAAACCAATTATCATCTACCCATTGGGGGCATTTACACCGATCTAGGTTTATAAATTTGATACATCTACCCACTTGGGGGCATCTCATACATAGTTGCTACTACCATGTTTTATCTTTACATACTATACATTTTAGTTTATGCATTGATTTATCCTGACATTGATCATTGTTTTTCATTGCTTAGATTTTGTTGACTGTCACTAGTTAGACTCAATATATATGCATCTTAGCATCTACATAGATTTGTACTACATAGTTATACATGCTTTCATTTCTAGTTCCTAAATTAGATTGATTGTGTTCTTATGCTTCTTCCATCTTTGAGGACATTTTAATATGCCATTATTCTTTGGCTTCTATGCCATTTCTCTATTTGTATGCCTTGGACATGTGCCCATGTCCCTTGTGTGTGTTTTTTTGCTTCTATATGCAGACATTTTAACATGTCATTCTATGTGGCTATATGTCAAATTGCTTGTTTTTTGTGTATGTGGAAATTTGAACATGTCCTTGTATGTCTTCATTATTAGATTTAGTGACACATGCCCATATCCCTTGTATTGTGGCCCTTTGGCCTACCTTTTGCGTGCCTCATGTGTTTGTATGTTTGCTTCCTTGTATGATTCTATATTATGACACTTGTATTTGTTTGTTACACACACACACACACACAGTAGTTTTTGATGCCATGAGGGATTGCATGCATCTACCCTTCCTACGTGGGAGCCTTGATGGACCTCATGCCCTATCCCCATAGGTAGTTACTCAGATTTAGTGTTATACATTGATTACATCTATATTGACACCCTTGTGCAATGCTAGATTACAATATACATCTTACATTACCTACTTATTCCCAAATTCCTTTACATTTCAATGTTATTTTTGTACATCATATTGAAATATCATGTACATGCTCCCACTAACACATTTTGTAGAGCTACTTCTTTAGAGGGTAGTTCCTACACAAGTTTCATAACTAACGTCAAAAGAGGGGGCATTCACAGGGGTCTATCATAGAGATCAAACTCCTACATTAATTTTCACATATACATTTCAACACATAAGCTCAGTTTCAGACATTAGAATTAGGGTAAATATAGAATATAATTGAGATTCAGAATTTAGTCCAGATCACTCAAAAATCAGACTAAGTAATCATTAGCACCCAGATTTGGAGACTAGCGTCATAAGGTGCTACTATCCACTACAGGGTGCTACTATCTAATAGCCCCAACTTCAAGATAATCTATATCATTTAGACCAATACACTAGGCACAATACAAATTTGCATAGATACAGTCACAAGTTTGGTATTTATGTTTAGATTTAGATTAGATTCATTCATTTCAACTCATATTCATACCATTTACTCATATTTGAGGGTATCATGCATGACATGATCACTCCTACATTCAATTCAGTTACACAGATTCAACTATTACATACTCAATTCAGATTCAATATACTCATATACTAGATTGGGGGCATGTGCGTGACACATAATTTCCATATACTCAGCTTCAGATAGGTTGATCAAATGAAATGAAAAACTCCATGTCATTATCTACATTGTATACATGTACTATCACATTCCAGGTTGTCACCATATTCATGCCTTACTCCATATGTAGTGGTTGGCATTCTTGAGTGTCCCAAAGCTACCTAATATACTTGAGTGGCGATGGAGCTGAATACACAGTTGGATTTACTCAGTTAGATACTCTCAACACTTTGCGTAGTAAAGTTATAAATGCATCTACTTCACATACATGGGCAATGATGGATTCATGGCCTACTTGAGTTCTTGAGCCACCTACATGAGAGGATTAGACACACATACAATCTTATCCAAGCTATTCATAGAGATCAGGATCCACTAAGCAGGGGTGGGCAATGATGGAGTCAAAATTGGACTAAGTTCTTGAGCCACCCATATGAGGATTGAGCAAGCTATCAGCTCAATTTATCATAACCTCACCAATTGACACTATTATATAACTATTAGATAAGATTCAATTGCATGTTTTAGTGGTTTTTAGTTGAAATTAGACTAATCTTTTCAGATGTGGATCTTATGTTTATATACATACATACATATATACATGCATACATATATGATCAATTGGGCATACATTCATTAGGCCTAGAATGCTAAAGAGGTTTGTGTGTGTGTGTGTGTGTACACACACACACACACACACACTTAAGTTGGGTCCATTGCATTGTTGGCTTGGGTGACATAAGCTTGTAATCATTTCTAAGACCATAAGTTTGTAATAGTTAGTTATAAAAATATTATAAGCTTTATTGTTTCCTTGGTATGTGTAATAAAAGACTTTGTGATTTACATTGAAGTCATGGTGTGTTGGTTGATTATAAAAATGTATAAATTATGGTAATGTTTGGGTATGAGTAAAGAAATGACTTTTTGATTGGTTTATAGTCTTAAAGTGATGGTGGTCAAAGGGACTAATGCCTAGGCTACTACCTTCCTATGGTAAAAGTCGTAGACCACGATGGGTCTCAAGCTTATTATGGCATTGGAATTAGCATTAAGACAAAGTCATTGGACTTAGGGTTTTTTATTGGATGGCATTTGAGTGGTTATCATTTTGGGCATTGACTGGGAAGGAGAAAAGGAAAGTGAGGGGAGTATGGATAAAATGGGGTTTTTAGTCCTTTATTTTGGCAGCCACCATGATGAGGCAAGATAGAGGAACAATAGGGGACATAGAAGGAAGGATACAATGGGGAAAAGGAAGAATGGTGGATTAGAGAGCTGGGTTTGTTAGGCCGATGACAAAGAGAGAGATAGAGTTGGTATATGGGGTGTGGAAGGAGAATGGTGAAAAGGAGATGAAAGATGCAAAGAGTTGTGTGTTAAGTCAATGCAGGGGTCTGCAAAGGGCACAAATGGGTCAATGCACAAGGATATAGTGCCACTGTAAGAAAGAAACAAAACTAAAACCCTACTCATATTAAATGAAGCATGTGTTTTTCCCTTTTCTAGTTTAAATTCTAAAATTTAAATCCTATGGTAATGATTTCAAGTTATGCTAATAACCCTGCTGGGTATATACTCATGTGGGCATATTTGGTTATACCCACATAGGCCTATAGCACAACCTAGACAACAATAATATTTATGTATGAAGTTTTGTGTGGAATTTCCTTTTATTGTGTTGTAATGGAAATAAATAAAGGTATAACCATGGACCATGTTTTTGCTTCATGGATTGAACTAGCTATTCACTTTTGGTTCTGATTATATCATATTGTTTGTTTAGTATTTGGTTAAAATGGATTGAGTTTGTATGATTTTGGGAATGGGATTAAATTGATGCATATTTCATGTTGAATGATTTGATATGCATTATATGCATTTTTTTATATGTTGTAAATTGTGATGAATTTACCCACATTAGACACTACCCACTTGGAATGGAAATTTTTACCATTAATTAGAAATTTTATTACCTTTATTTTATGGTAATTTTGGGTTGCTAGTTGATAGACTATTATGTGTGTTAAAATTATTCAGATTGAAAACAAAAATTCATTTTATGAAATTCAACCACGTACAACTTGAAACCTGTATGTTGATGTGAACTATTTTTATTGATTGATAAACGAAATCACTTATTGTATGCTTATTTTGCTAATTGGGTTACTAAGATGTGTGAAATATACTTGCTTAGTTTATCTAATTGCCTATGCAATCTTGATGGTAATTGATCTTTACAAGAAAGGGAAAGAGTTGCTATATATATATATATATATATATAATTTTTCAAATTATTTATTGAACCTCAAACTCAGGATAAAAAGAAACCCATGTTTGCTCTTGGAAAGAACGTTGAACTATTATCTTTTGAGTTGGAGATGTCGATGTATTCTCAAAATTGTTTTTGAAAACAAAATCCAAAAGAAATAATTTTGATCACCCTATTGTGAAAGATAAATCTAATCTGTTGGTTGCCTTTTTGCATATGACATTTGATCATTATTAGTGAATGAAGGTTTGTGGAAATGAATAAACCATTTCTTTGTATGATTGATTGGTTGTTTGAAAAGTTTACTATTACCTTGTTGTTCATACACCTAACTTGTTGAGTGAGAGTAAGTTGATTTTTGTTATGCTGTGAACTTACT
Source organism: Torreya grandis (assembly GCA_037957365.1). Taxonomy (NCBI): domain Eukaryota; kingdom Viridiplantae; phylum Streptophyta; class Pinopsida; order Cupressales; family Taxaceae; genus Torreya; species Torreya grandis. The sequence goes on from JARHVA010001018.1 coordinate 346,446, forward strand.
CCTATGAGGTATTGTTCTTAACAAACAAGATTTTATATGTTTACAACACGTTTATTTACAAGAGTTAGTTTTTACATGCATTTGCCTATTTTATTTTGCCTTAGATGTTTGTACTCATTAGAGAGAAACTAAATTGATTAAAAGTAACAAAATAGTTATGATTAGATGAGAGTTGGAATACTATTGGCTATTGTAGACCATTATATGCTTGTTATGTGCATTGCTGATATTATCTTACAAGATCTATTTGGGTATACATTACCCTACTTCTTTTAAGGGTCTATACAATAGTTTCATTGATGATTACCCTTTTTAAAAAGGATAGTTACAACAGTAAGTAATATGAGGTTGCTTAAATTTATTTTATGTGAAATTAAGTTAGTTGGATTATTTTGCTCTTTTCGAACTTGATTATTAAAATATAATTTAACTCTCTGAATGTTGACTAGAAGGAATTCACATTGCCATCTTTATGATAACACATTTGTTGCACCCTTTTTAGTGTAGGGGATTATGATACAGTTGGATTTTCCTTTGTGAAATTGATTATCCAATTATCTTTATCACTTGCTCAAGTGTTATGTTTGCCAATGATAACCCAAGATAGAATTCAGGTTTATTAATACAAATTTGTTGATTTATTTGTATTGCATTAATATTGTAGTTTGACATATTTTGTCTAGAGGTTTCCCTATTTCTAAATTCAATACCTGTATAGTAGTATACATTATTTATTTACGCATATGGCCTCTAACTTATATATGATAGAATTATCAATCATTGAAGATTGTTTAAACTACTTGTATCAATCTTAATCATTTGATTTTAAGACTTGGTGGTGAGGTCTATTGTATGCAAACAATATTTGATATTGTTGTAGTATTTTATAATGTGCTCATATAGACAAACTTTCTGATCACTCTTTTTAAGATGCAAACTTGATTGAACCTCCTTGTTTTAAAGGAAGGATACCCAAAGTTAGCTGAAAATTGAAGGTTACATTAACCCATTACTCTCGCTCTCTCTCTCTCTCTCTCTATATATATATATATATATATATATATATATATATATATATATATTATCAGGTTATTAAATCATGTTGTGAGAGTTGTTATGAGGCTTTTCAAGGCCGAGGTGGGTATATCATCATACTGGGCCAACTGAAGTGGGCTACCTCCATTGAAGGCTATGAAGTTTTGATTTCTTAAATCCATAATGGGAGGTATGAAACTACTATGTGTATTTATAAGAGATGCAAATAGATTTGAAGGACATACTCTAGTGTAAGGTACAACTGATCTTGATTCATTTTTATAAGGAAATGATAATTCTTGCAAGTCAACATTCTTACCTTTAGTAGATGATCTCATTTGTATATTTGGCATATTTAAACCTTGAATTCCTAAATTCATGAGCCAGTGGAGTCACCAGGTACATTTGAAATATGTACGAGACTCATATAATGCTTTATAATAATAACACCAATCTATTTAGTAATATTTTTTAGGTCCCACTGGTGTGCCAAAAACTGTTATCACTTAGATTTTGTACTCATCTTCATGTTATGGCATGTTGTGCATAAATCTAATGATACAATGGGATCACCTCCAAGTTGTAGGAGCTTGGTGAATTGAGGTGAACCTCTATAGAAGGCTGAATTCCTTTCACTAAATTTGGTGTAACTGATAAACTACTATCTCATATGGAAATTTCACTTTTTAGTGATCTTGCTTCTAAACTAGGGTTTGACTGTGAGGAAAAGAGTTTTAGAAATGGATTTACAAAAATAGAAATGGTGATTGCACAAAATATTTATATCAGATTTTAATGCTTGATTTGAATGAACACAATAGAATACTAAATATATTAAAATTTATTAGAGCATAAACTCATGCAAATGTGAAACCAAAGGTAGTATTGTGTATTTCTCATATAAGGAACATGATTCTTTAATTTTTATCAAATAATCTTTCAAAAGGGAAAAATAATACCATAAATGAAATTTTGTGACTAAAATAGAAATAAAAGCATCCAAAAATTTGATAAATAGCCCTGCATACACAAAGATAACATAGATAAGAGGCAAATCTTCAATCTAGTCTCATTCTGTAGGTTACAACATGTAGATAAATTGCTCAAAATGTAGAATAATTCGTCTAACAACAAAAAGATAAATGGGATATGCCATGGGACCCATATTTATACAAAAAAATCTCTTAGAATAGATGTAGTTAACAAAAAATCCATGCCCAGTTCAAGAGCAAGCAGAATATGAAAACTCCATGCAAAGGGGCGTGATCTTTAGTTGGAATGGCATCCTTAGCAAGGTAAATAGGTGGAAAAAGAATATACAACAATTAGGAATTTCAAAAAACTATTTTAGGCATGGGATAACTTGTTATATCTTCATACAACACCTTCATAATCTTCAGTTGAGATATTGTAGCTTCTCCATGCAATGAGGCACCAAAAAATGAGCCCAAACTTAGAACAATCAAAAACTTTTAGAAAACTATAGGTTATTTTTGCAAAACCTAACTTGTAATTTTCAATTGGGACTTTTACAAATTTTAAGTCACCCAATTTTGACAAAACTAGAAATACAATTTACAATATGAGTGTTTGCAATTAAGTAACTCAGACTTGTCAAAAAGGAAAGTGTAATTTACAAGTTTGCTTTTCACAACTTTTCAACCCGTCAAAAAGATAATTGGAAATTACAAGTGGCTCTTTCTCAAAAAGAGCTATCAAATTGATAGTTGAAAATTTCAACATGCAACTTTGTAGTATTTTTTACAATAAGGAAATATAATATTTAGAATATATTTGATTGAAATAATTAATCTACAACCATAACTTCGGAAGACTCTTTGTCCTTTTTTGCCTGTGTCTTCTCAATATAAGCATCAAAACTCTTGAAGATCTCAAGGATACGATCTTCATTAGGACCAAATGAATATAGGTGGCTTATTTTACATTTTACAATTATGTCAGAGAGTTCCCTTTGTGCAACCCTGTATACTTGATATCTTTCCCCATTTGATCTAGTGTATTATGCCACCTGATAAAAGGGTGGATGGAGCTCAAGTTGAATGTTGTGTCTTATGCTGATTCTCTCTTGACCACTCCTTTGAAGTTGTATTGAACTTATTTGTACTGAAAGGATATGGTCTTGTTGATTTATTGATTCACATGATAATTTATTAAGCAAATCTTCAATGTCATAGATAATATCTATGACCTTGTCATGTGTATCCTTAGATTTATTAATAATTTTTGTGAGTATTCTTATTTTGAAATTAGTTGCTATGTCTAATTCCTCATGCTCTACATCATTTTTCAATATCTTTTCTACAATGAGGGTATTATTTTCAATCGTGTCCATAGCTTGTAGCTTTGTTTAGAAAAAGTTTAACATTTCTATCTATTCTTGATATTTGCTTATTTGTTCCTTCAAAGTTACCCATCCATCTTTAAGATCTTTATAGTAGTCCATTGATAATTCAATGAATTTATTTCCCTTTGAAATGAGCTCCTCTTCCTAGTCCTTTATAACCCTTCCCATGTTATCAATCTCTATTACTGCATCAAGTGTTTCTCTATGTATGATTTAAGTAATAGATTATGTTGGTTGGGCAATAGGTTCAATGAACTTCTTTAGTGTAGTTGTCAATTATTTAACCTTATTCTTCAATTTGTCTTTTGTGACCTTGTCACTATCCATTTTATCGAAGAGAGAGTTAATTCTTTATTGAACATCATGTTTCAATCCCTCTCTTGTAGGATGACCAAGGTGAACTTTTGATATTTGGTAATCCCCCACCACTAGATCTTCTTTTTGTTTATCTGGTGGGGGGACTATAATCTCTACATATTTATCCCCTATTGAATCATATAATATTATTGATATGGTTTTAGGAGATGTCTTTGATCTCTTCGATGCCTCTATAATGCCAAAATCAAGTGTGCTTGGGGACACCATCTGATTCCATTTATTCCCTAATGATTGCACTAGCCAACTCAGAGTGGCATCCAGTTATCTTGGCATTGCCGGCTATGAATCTGTAGCTAAATTTAGTACACTGGTGGTTACAGTGATGCATGTTGTATCCTTCACTGATATGACCCTTGAGTCTTTGGATAATGTTTTGGAAACCTTTTCACCTTTTTTGGGTTGAGTGGCCACATTTGTATCAATGATTTACTCTATCTCTACCTCCATTATGTGGCTTAAGGTAATTGTGGAAATGGAAGAAATGGGTGCAGTGAAAATGGATGTGCCTATCAGGGGTGTGGGATATGGAAGTGACACCAATGGAAGGGTAGGCATAGGGAGTTGAAAATGGGAACTTGTGGGAGTGTGGAATCTAGAGTCATGAATGAATCAATCAAAATTATGGGGACACTCAGGGTTGATGAAATGGGGAAGGTGATAGGATCTAAAAATGAATTAGTAGTTATCCTGGTGGTTGGAATGGCCAGTGGGATTGTAGTTAGGATGATTGAATCCACAACTATAAATTTTTGTGTGGTGTTAGTGATTAATGAGGTGGAGGTGGTGATTAGGGATAATATGGAAGGAATTATGAAAGAGGGAAGTGAAATTATGGAAGATGGAGGAATTGTGAAAGAGGGAAGTGTAAGTGAAGCTTGAGTGTCCAATTGAGTTGATTGAACTATTGGTAATAGAGTTAATAACATAGGTGACCTGGTGGAAATAGAGGGGGAAATTACTTTAGTTGATGGTGGAGTTGAGACATGAGGAGGAGGTGTTGTAGCTAATGGAATAATAGAGATAATAGGAGAAACTATGATGGAGATAGGAGGAAAAACCATTTGTGCTTTATGGGTACCTATGTCTTTATCTGATATTACTATGGGATAATTTACAATTTTTACTTAGCTACTAGATTGTCATCTCTTACCTTTTTGATTATATTTTTTATCTTATGAGATACCACTAGCTGATCTGCCTGTTCTATTTGAGTTCCACTACTGGAACCTTCTACTATTGGTGGCACTCCCTTATCCTTGAACTCTCTTAACTTCTCACTGATGCTCATTGTTTCCTTGGTCACCTTGACCCCTTTGCTTCAAATCCAGTTGATTATTCTATTTATTACATTGGTGGTTCTATCCATTAATGAGGACTCCAGAATGGACCACCTAACTGCTGGAAGAGGTTGAACAAATATTTTATTATCATAGTAGACCTTTTCTACTAGAGATTCATCATCTACCAAGACCTTAGGGACTGGTGCCATGTTAAAATCTTTGATCTAATCCAGGGTCATCCTGGAATAATCCTTCAGTCTCACTTCTTCTTCATTTTACAAGTCCTCCCAGTAGTCCTCATAGTATGGAACATAGGAATATGTTGTGATGCCCAATGTACTAGTAATGTTTCCATTTACATCATCAAATTACCTAACCTCTAGAGCCCTCAAGGTCATCTAAGTCATTTCAAAATCTACACAGTTAGCTTTGGATAAGGAAGGGCATGCATACCTCCTTATACTAATGGGGAAATGGATTCCTACCTTATGTTTGCTTGATAACAATTTGTGAGTTTCTGCAAGTTACCTCAAAAGTTCCATTAAATCTCATTTGTTGCTTACATACCTTGGGAAGGTGTAAGGATAACCATTGAATCCCCCTACTCTAATGTATGAGTATATGTGGATTTGAATGAAATAAGATCCCCAATTCGTGATCTCTAAAGTATCAACATTAGAGAATCTCTTCTTTTCCAACTCTTTATCAAACATGACTATGATGCAATATATGAATGCATAATTTACCCTTTTGAAGTATTGCCTACTTGCCTCAAGAGTGAGGTCAGGGTATTAATTGAAAACCTTGTGTACTTGGTCAACTATTGCATTCAATCTTGGGAAGGCTCTCCTCTTTACTAATACGTAGACAATATATAATAAATTCATATTGAACTTCCCTATATTTTGGAATTTCATCAACTGTTTATGGATGGAGTCACTTATCAACTATGATCAGTGGATGTACTACTTATTTTGATGGATTACCCATATGTATTGGTCCATCTAGTCCTAAAAGTTCTTGGCATCAGGGTTTCCAATGACCCTATGTAGGAGTATGATTAAATCACCAACTTCATCCTTAAAATCTATCCTTGCCAATGTTTTGGGTTATCTTGTATAGGTAGGCCTAAGGAATTTTAGCCATTTTTTGTTGATGATCCTTAGACATCCAATGTTATTATCCTAATAGAACTTATTTGATGATTCAGGTGTTATCAAGATAAATCTCATATGTAGGGATCAAGAACAATGAGTCTATAAAGCTGGGGTCCAAGTTCAGCATCCTTTCCACCTTGTCATTCAATAATTCTCTTTTCTCTGCATCATAATGCTTCACCTATGTGAGCACCAGCTCAGAGCTTTATACTGATAAGCACAAACTGCTATTTGAGGTAGTCTAAAATTGTAAATGCTCTAAATCCAGTCATTTTAAAATTTAACATTCACCCTAGTCTAAAAATCACCTAGGTTGATGTGACCTAGGTATGTGTTTGTGATCTCATTTATTTTGGATTCCAAGCTGAGTGGAACACTAGGTCCCTTAGATTTAAATTTCATCTCTTTTCTAGACATAGATTATGGGAAATTTGCTAGGGGAAAATCAACTACAGAGTTGGTGGGATTTGGGGTTGCAAAACATAGGTAAAAGCTCTGGTGGACTTTGGAGTGGATTTTATAGGGAAAATGTCCGACAAGGATTATGGTTACAAAATACACTTACAATGTCTACTGAAAACTCTGATGGGTTCCAAGATTGCAATTGCAAGTAAGATTCCCAGTGGGATTTGGAGATGATTAGTATATTAAGATTATCCATGGAGTTGTGGGGTTGCAAAAGTAGGTAGAAACTCCATAGGTTTTGAAGTTGTGATGGTAGGTGAAAAGTTTGTGGGGTCTATGTGAGGAATCTTCAAAGGAATATTCTACTAGTTTTTATGAATTTTAAAACCCTAGTTTTTCTAATGTAAGAAAATGGAAGGAATGAATTGACAGGAAATTGAGTAACTTGATAATTTTGGGATGATACCAAGTGAAACACACTGAAACCCTAAACTAATGTTAAGCAAATGAAAGACCCTAAAAAATGTAACTAGATAAGAAAAAATGTGAAAATAACCTATGCTTAGCTTGACAAAGGAAAAAGATAGTTGAAAACATAGTAGGAAAATATGAATATCGTGTAAGGGGAGCTTGCATGGCTTGAATACATAGAATCATGGCTTGGTTGTTAGCAGGGTCATAGAGCTTCAATTCTCAAAATTTGTAAATTAACAATGATTTAAAATTAGCCGTATTTCAATTTATATAACCTCTGGAATAAATGCCCTTAAGTCAGTAGTTGGTAGGAGGTTCGAAAATCCAGAGTCTTGGAGCAATTTCATAACTTTACAAAATTACAATTTTCACTTTGAACTCCATTTTCTGTTGGGTAGCTAGGTTCATTGGAAATGGAAAAGTGGAACTCGAGGCACAATTTACAACTTTGCAACCTTCCCCATGAAAACTAGAGATTTGAATGTAATTTTCAACTTGAAAACTTACAAATTGCTTTTTAACCTCTGTTTATAACACATTACTCCTACTAAAAACTAGAACTCTGGTTGAAATTTATAACTTGTAAAGTTACAAATTATAACTCGAGTTTCGCTTCCCACTGACTACCCTTCCTATGGAAATCAAAATCTTGGTTGTAATTTGTAACTTTATAAATTGCAAATTACGAGTAGGGTTCTGATTTTTTATGGTCATGAGTTGTGCGAGAAGTGGAGGTTGGGAAGCAATTTACAAGTTTGTAAGTTACAAATTGCATTCCAATCTCTAGTTTTTGCCAGCTATGAGTAAAGTGGCAAGTGGAGGTCTGGATACAATTTGCAAGTTTATAACTTGTAAATTGTACCTAGTTCTTTGGTTTCTGTTGGGCTTTGGAAAATGAGTATGTTAGATCATTTTAAGGCCCTTTTACAAAAAAATAATGGGTCTCCCTTAAGTTACATTTTTGGGACAAAATATCAACAATACCTAGTGCAAATAGAAATCAAGAAATCATAAAACTTTATAACAATGATATATACCAATCTAAGTAGACCCTCGAGTTAAGATTCATTATCATGTAATAATACAATGGTATACAAATTTCCAATAAATATACAAAAAGTATTTATATAGCTATGCATATGTATGGATGTATTCAAGAAATATATGCCAATATATATTCCTTTGAATATGCTTCAATAAATAAAAACACATAAAAATAACCATTTATTTATTCATGGTCTTTACTACCATGCAAGACTAGGTGCATGTGTGTGTGTGTCTATATATATATCATTTTATATGTTTAGTATTTCAAATATATACCTACATATATATTTTATGAAGTATATACACAACTTTCCTATATACACATAGTGCAGTCTGGGATTCATAGTCATCTAATAAACATATTTCTAAAGCAATAAAATACTAGGGTTTAACAAATAATAAATGACATTCCTAAGAATGGGTTGTGAAAGCCTAAGAAAGAGTGCAGGTTTGAACCTCCTTTCTACTTCATGGTGCTATGCATTATGTTATTAGGGAAATCCATGCATAGTAGTCATGAATTACTCCTCCTTGCCCTCTTTATGCCCAATTTTTCTTTTACAAGCCATGCATCACGTAACTAGGTGATTGTAGTATTCTTTGATGGAAAACCCACCATTAAAGGCATGCATTTCAACTCAAATATTTGAAGGATAATCACACTGACAATTGCTCCATGGTTCCTCCTCCTTTGCTGAGTTTTCATCATGAAGGCCAAGTTACATCATGAAGGCCAAGCTACATCCATTTGTTAGCTTCTTCTCTCCTCCACATTTCCATTTGTAATGAATCGCATATCAAACCTTAAGCCATCCACACATTATATAAATAAAGATAGTTAATTGCCAAGATCTACAAAAAAGATTATAATTATCTTTTTGAGTAATTACTGAGTAGTCTCATGGAAAGGATAACTGCAATTATTTTGCATGTGCAGGTGGTCCATGTAAGTGTAAATCTTATGAATAACAAAAAATAGAATCTTTACCTAAAAAATGGGTGCAAGGATTGTTTAGGAAAAAGGTTTTTAGAGATAGGTAGAAGTTGGGGACAAGGATTTGCAACACCTATAGAGAATATTTAGGCACAACAAAACCATTTTAAAACTAATAAAAAAACGTTCTATAAATATTTTATAATTCTTTTTTGCATTCAAACCTTCTACATTTTCTCTACAGGTATAATATATTAATATTGTAAAATACTTGAGACAACTTCAATGCATATCTACACCTCAATAATCTCTCTGACATCTATTAAATATTTTTTTCAATATAATAGCATGGGACTAGACCCTTATTCGGTAAAGGTCCCATGCTGAGGCCAACTAATTATTTTTAAGAGGGTATTACTAAAAAATTATGGGAGTCTTCTTCCCTATTAATGGTCCCATAGTTTTTAAAATTTATCAAAAAAAATTAAGAGCGTTTTATTATTAAAAATTTATTTGAAGAAAAAAAGAATAATTTTATTGAGTATGATATATATTTAACAACCAAAAAAATAAAAACATCTATGCAAATCTTCATCCATTACTATTTTCCACCCCTCAAAAACTACTCTTTATTTTAATATGTATATATTTTATAAATAATTTTTAAACTTATAATAATATATGAGACAAATCCACCTAAAATTATAAAAACAAAGACCTAAATATAAAATTTCTCTATTACCGTAATTAAATCAAATACCTAAATAACCTTGTTATCACTTCAATGTGACTACAAAAGACTCGATAAATTAAATCAAAACCACATAACCATACATACCAAATGCTATGCCCGGAAGGGTCTTACCTTTCATAACACAAAGCATGATATACTCGGGTGAAATTTTATCACCACTTAATCAATATAAAAGCCTTAAACCTCTTACAAATAAAGTTTCCCAACCTGCCTCATAAATGCCAAAGCCAAAAAAAGGAAATATGAATCAGTCAATATATCAAAACTTAATGGGATCTCCGAAGGAGGGAATTGAATATCTCTGCTTATTATAAGATCGAAAAATTATGGGTTTCTTTGTTTTGTTCAATCATGTGGAAGAGATAATCTTTTCTTCCCTCTCATTTTAATTGTAATAGATTGTGGGTATTTTTATTTATTTCAATTAAATTCAAGAGATATTATTTTCTTATTTTGTTTATAATCATTACATCTGATATTTTAGAGTTTTTATTTTTATTTATTATATATAAAGTTTTCAGGATTTTATTTTTATATATTTAATATATATTGTATAAGTGAAAAATTATAAAAATTAGCTTTTATTTTCAAAGTTTTTACTATTGTGAAATATTGTAATAAGTTTTTGTTTTTAGAGTTGTTAGTACTGTGAAATAGTTGAAAGATTGAACATTTTATTTTGTAATTTTAAACTATATTTTTGTGATTATGATTTATTTATAATAATTGTTAGGATTTTATTACAATTTTATTTATAGTTTTATTGTTTTGTAAATAAACACAATTTAATTAAGGTTTATTTACTTTTGTCCTTGTGAGAGCAACATTTAATATTGATCGCGCTTCCACATTAAAATTGCATAACAAATGAACCCTAATTAAATTAGATAAAATGTTATTACTTTGTAGAGAAAAAATGAAAAATCATCTACAAGCATTGTAAACCTATTGAAGATTTCATCACTTTAGGCTAATTCAAATGAGTGAATCCACTGTACATTTTAAATGAACTTAAAAGGAGAATGGTTTTTCTTCCTATTTTTTAATTTAATCTAAATAAGATAAAACTATGAATATTGACATTCTGTAAAATAGGAAAATAATGATACAAATTTGAATGTAAATGGGTATATTGATATTGTATGTAATATATTTAGAATTGACAAAATAATAGAAGAGAGATATGCTTAGCTTAATTCTTATTTTTGTAATTCATTGTGTTCTTTGTTGTCCTTGAAATATCTATATGTTTTCTCTGTAACTTCTCAGATTATGAACCATGAGCTCAAACACTATGCGAACACTGTTGATGAAGCTCATACCCCTACAACAATTGATATTATCTAGGATTCATCGACACTATCCCATTTGATTGTGTAGGTCTATGCCACCTAAAACTTTTGTGCCTATGCTTGTAGATATCTCATGTATGTGTACTAACCCTTGGTCATGTGTGTTGATTCCTATTTTTATTCTCCTTGCTTTAAAACCCTTACCTCACTTTTGACACAAGATGGCCCTTGAAAAAGGGGTAATTAAGTTGTGTTGTACAACCCCAACCACTTATCACTGAATAGTCGAGTGTTGCTTTTACTCCAATACTATGAAGAGTGCTCAAACCACACATAGTTATCCCACCTTGGTGTGTGTGTGCACCGTCATGAGCATGCTAGAATGAAATGTAATGTTTGGCTTTCAACACTTGGCACCATGAAACTTTAACTTGCATTTGTATTCAAACTTGTCCCTAGGACTACTCCGTTGACGGGTTTTCAGATGTGTATGCATTTATAATCATGTCTCAAGAGAGTGTTAATTGATTTCTTAATGTGATTTTTAAGTAATGACTAAACTGCTAAATGAGTGATAACCTTAGGATTAATTTATATTTATATGTATTTGATATTTATCACTATGATTGACCCATGAAATATGTCTCGGGTGACCTAATGGAGACATCCCAATTTAAAAGTAGCCATTGAGTGCTCCTAGACACTACCAACAAAAGCAAATACTTGCAGAAAAATGTAACTATCCAACTATTGCCCATACTGTTCTAGGAGTGAAAATCACTAATTTGAGATATCATGACAGTCTGTTTAAGATTTTTGAGTGTTGTTGCATAAACTAGGGTGATATTTATTATTTTTATTGATAAATTAGGTTATCCAATATAACAAGTGGGTATATGGATAAAGGAAATTGCACACAAGTGCCAAATGTGTATGAAAATACCAAATTTAGGTGTTTACAAATGCCCCCTTTTTAGTCTAACATTGAGAATGCTAGATTAAAAGGATAAAAGAATAAATATGATACATGTGATTAACCAAACTTGGTTTTGATATGTATTCCCCAAATGTCCCCCATGCTCCATGTAAAAAATTCCAAGAAAACATGTATAGATCAATGCCCATTCATTATAGAAAATTTCAAATAATCAAGCTCGTTGAATTATTTGAAATTGAAAAGTCAAGGAAAAAATACCCATGAGGATATGCGAAGTAAGCTACCACTTATTGAACTCATTTGGAAAATTTCATGGGGTGATTATGCCCTAAGGAAATGCAACCACTAAAATCATGTATTTTGGAGTGTTAATGCGTCAACGACCATTGCAGAATGAGAAGCAATAGAGGTTAAGACCTACATAATTCTCAACTTTATTACTCTAAACATCATCATAAATCTTTTTTATAACCCAAATTTAGGTTCATATGTAAAGGTGAAACCTTGAAAAAGATTCATATGCAAAGGTGGAACCCCGATTTAGGGTCCATTGTATCCTAAAATTGCACCCTAGAGAAGTCAATTAGACCTTCTCAATTTTAAGACAACATGGAACTATCTCCCTTCATAGACAAGCCACTACAAGAGATAGATCTCTCGATTTGAAAGGGATAGCTCCCTTGATTTGTCTCTTAGGCTCACACTACACTAAACTAATCACTATTGGGGGTGAAAAGGGAAGAAGGAGACATCAAATAAAGTTATGCTAATTAGGTGATAAACCAAGACAAATCCACACAACACACTTGCATATGCACTTAAGAAATAATATAACTCAAATTGAATTCAACCCTATATCCTTCTAGCATAAGTATTTCTCATAGAAGTAAATTGCTATGCCTATCTAGAGGTAGGTGAAGAGAAGGTATGATGCAAGACACTACTAATCCCTCTCACACTTCAAGACAAACTTGATAAATAATACACTTTATGAAACCTATTAGAAGAGATCTCATTCACACAAACATGTAAGAGTTGACATGGAAACAAGGAGAGCATTTTCATCACTTGTCAACACACAAACCACTTAGCACATTCAAGTAAGAGATTATAGAGAATGAAATCAACTTAGAATTTTTTTTAAAGGTAAATGAGGTGTCAAAACTAGTAGGGCTTTACCATACCAATTTTTGGATCCCATACAAAGCTAAAAAGGCTTAAATTTATAGAACTTAGAAGAAGAGAGAGAAAACGTGAAGATCAAAGGTCACAAGACCAGGTGTCAATCTCTAAGAACTAGTTATAAATCCATGGAATGAAATGGAAAAGAAGTCATAAAATTAATATGAACATGTGTCAATATCAAACAAAGCATCTTCCTCAAGTTGGCGTAAACCCTTTACTGTCTTGCTTAAAATTACCTTCATGATGGTGAGGAGTGCACTTAAGTGTGTAAAACTACCATATGAAGCCTTAAAACATATTCTATGTCATGAAAAGGTAGAGAATAGGTTAGTGCATGTCATAAACTCAACTCTAACTGATGGATTCATCTTTTTCATTTGTCATTCATTGCTTGCAATCATTTGTCACTAGTCGTCTAGGTTTACCCTCACACTTGTCATCTAAATGGATTGCAGTTGCTCAAAGAAATGAATTTAAGAGATGATAGGTAACTCAAATGAATCTCCTTTGTCCTTTGGTCTATCAAATATACCTTAATGAAACTCCTAGAACACTTTTCATTTCCATCACTTGATAGTCATCTTACCTTCTCACAATCTGTTTAAACTGCCTATTATGAATGAGATAGAAAAAGTCTTTTACTATTCAAACAAGGTGATAAATGAGTTTTGAAAGTTAGGATAAATATCTATAGACCTCCTTCAATATATTTCATCCACCAATCTTCTCTTGCACCTGTAAAACACACTAAAACTTAAAGAAAACCCTGAAACAAACCTATCCATACAAGTGATAGTTCGAACCAATTGGGTGGGAAGAAGCATGAGGGAGTGATAGACAAGATATAATCAATTTTTAGGCCTTTTTACCACTTTTTAATTCATTTCCAATCATCTTATCCTCATCAGTTTTGAATAAGGGTTTTAGGAGGGTTTTAAGAAATTTAGACTGTTCATAAAATATTGATGTCCAATATTAGAACCAATTACACAAATTTTGGGTACAGGACCCCATTTAACCCTCCCTAATTAATTGATGTCTCATGCTTGGTGTTTGTGAAATTGTGAGTAGTTAAAATTGGCCTCTCGTGCTTTCTCATGCATTCTGAGTACCCCTATGATGGAATTGGGTCAAAATGACCAACTTGTGCAATTTCCTTGTAAACCAATGACTTACACTAGTCCTCCATATTCTCCTAAAGTTTCTCAAGGTGTTTATAAAACTCCCATGGTTATATGGATCAAGTTAGGTACCTGTAGGGCTTAGGCCTAATTCTAGGTCTAATAGGCCTAACTGTGTTTTATGCAAGTTTGACCCTTATGAAGGTTTACTATGATTGTGGGTGTTTATCCATGTTTGTTTAATTATAACTAAACCTTATACAACATCCCAAAATAATTCAAAACTATCTCTTTCATCCATCTTAATTTCTCATACCAAACCTAAAGGTTACCTAACTCATGGAGTGCCCTCTCTCTGAGACAAAACAAAGAACATTTCCCTTGTTCCTTAGACTCAAATGTGACTTTAGAGAGATTCTTAAGTCAAGATGGTGTCTTGTACTCAATTATAGACTTGATCATGCTTCAAAGGCCCTCAACCTCTCACTTCTCAAAACTTGCTTCATTAGGTCTGTATACTGTATACAGTGTTCTTGGTACACTGTAGGTTGGGGTTCCAACCATACCTTGATTTATTCTTCTATGTTTTAGGATCATATGGAATGTGATATAAAATTGGGGTTTATTATTTACATGATTATTATTTTACCTCTTCCAACTTTGTCAAACCTGCATTTTCTCTTTGCTAACCTAGTTTGCTGACTATCTAAAACTATAGGTGTTCATTGAGAAAAAGTTAAAAGGGATCCTGTAGATACTTGATGCTATCTAAGAGACATATGGAAAATTACCTTACCCTTATTTACATGATTCTACATCTTCATTCATTTCATGTATCTGGGCCTTAGCTAAGTCTACTTTTTCTTATGGATTTTAGTCAATATACATGAACTGGACTGAAAACATTGTCAAGAGTCCCTGTAGGTGACTATTCAGATCTGAGTATGGTATGTACATCCTTTGATATATATTCAAGTCATTAAGATAATATTCAAACTTGAAAATATTTATCTTTGCTTTGAGATCATGATCTCATCCTTTCTACCATCATTGTGTTACATACATGTAGTTAAAATGTAGATGCTACCTGAGGTGTGAGACCTTCCTATAGGGTGATCAAAAGTGCTTGAGCACTATGTTTAACTCTTCTTATCCCTTTTGAGGTCAATAGAATTGTCTCTCACCTAGATGAGCTCTTATCATACCTTAAAGATGTGTTCCAATCAATGTACTATAATGTACTATCTACATTTCACACTCTTAGACTCAAAGCATTGTTGTTTTCACATAGTGGTTTTAGTGGAAAGTTGATAAAATTGGAAGCTCTTTTACATTATATTTTCTTAACCAGAACCACATCCTTTCATGTTCAAATGTTACTACCATGTCCAAGCTACAAGGATGAAGATACAAGACTCATTTAGATCTCATAACTTCTCATCACAAGATGGTAATATATAGGGCAAAATCCCTTTTTAGAGATATTAAGGCAATGAGTTTATTTTAACCCTATGAACATGGATTTGGATATGACTATGTGTATTGGCATCATCATTCATACAATGGCTTAACTTATGTCCTTAGATCTAATTAAAGTCTTCAATTGGACTTACACACCTCTAGAGCATTTTCCACACTTTCCCTTAGACCCCCTACATAGTCCTGTAGGTTTCCATTGTATTGAAATATGACTGTGTATATAGAACCATCTTCAAATTCACCTTTTCAAAGACTTAAGACCTACATAGGTCTGTTAAACTTGCTTGGACCATCATCATGCTCAAAGAGGAGGTCATATATGTATATTTCTTTTAACCTAAAACCATTGTGAGAAGACAAAGCACTGCACCTAAAAATAACACTTACAGACCATTGATATTTATGCATCTCTATCACAATGAAGTGATCTTGCATATATATTCACATTCACAGATGTCAACATAGATGAGAACAACATGGAAATAAAGAGAAAACTCTAACAATATACCCACAATACTTGGAATCATTATACAACTGTAAATAGATAGGAAAACTAGAGGCCATGGGGATGAGCAGGTAGTTTTGAGTCATCAACCTTCTTAGTGATGATTCATAGAGCATAGTATACAAAACTAGGAACTATCAACATGAAAAGTAAGTTGATGAAGTATACTATCACTTGGCAAATGCATTCAACTCAACTCCTCCTATACTATCTATAACAAAGGAAGAACAAATGCACTTTTTTGCTTGTCTAGGAGAATGATGAAGAATATAAACCAAAATATGCCATTTTTGGATCTATAATGAACTCTTAAGCATGGAAATGGACTTAAGGGACCTGAAGGGACATCCCTAAGCCTTCCCACATGCCAATTTGACTATACTTGACCATTCAACTGCCTTCAAACTATTTGAAACTTTGTTATCTCATCTTTTGGATGTTAGAATTGCATTTCTTAGTTACCAAATTTCCATCTGATAATTAAATGACACGTTGGATGTTGGAAAATAGTTTGACATTTGTCCTTTTCATGAATATTATGTATAACTCCCCTAAAGTGATCAAAAGGTGACATAAAGGCAAAATAGGACAAATGATATGTATGACTAAAGTGAAACACATTAGGTGACCCTACTAAACATGAATAAACATATTTATGACTTGGAAAGACCCTATAGGAATTTTCACTATATAGGGGGTTGACTAATTTGACCTAGGGTCAAATTTGGTCAATAAGGTCCTATATAAATTGGAGCCTGAAATCAATGACTATAGATGGATTTTAACTCTAAAGTGCTTATGTAGTACCATTGTCCTCCATTGATAAAAATATATAGAAATATAAAAGTGTTTGTATAACAAATTTTATGCCTAAAATCTAGTTCATATGTACCTCTAATTGATATAGAATGTCATAATATGTTTGTCATAATGTCATAGAATGTCTGTTAATGCCTCTATCTATATAATTTATCCCATATGAATCACCTAATCAAACCCAAAATCTGAAGTATTTGTTTGTCATGGCTTGGATCTCCAATACAAGCCCACTATAGACCCCCTTGTTGATATGAGGGATGAAGCCTATGAATCACTCATCTAAAAATAAAGAGTTATGTGCATCATGGTATATGTGTGTGTGTGTGTAATCATGTAAAGTATGTATAAAAAATTATAATTTATGTCAATGTATAAATATTTTACCATTCAAGTATGTATACAACATGTAATCCTAATGGTTCATGTCATATTCACATTTTATGTGAAGTCCACCTTAGGTAGTTTTGTTTCCAATGTGGGATGTATTATGTGCACAATATTATTAATAAACATATTTAATGTGGTAGTTATCTTCACATGTGTGAGAAGGGTTAGGTGTACCTAGGGAATACTTCCACCTTTCACATCACAAATAGTCATCTCTCACTCACCTCTTATTTTTCATATATAATAAATATTTGTGTCCTTTATGGGAGAAGGAATGTAATGTACTAGTCTGAGAGCATATTACATCTAGTGAACTACTATATATGTAGTCATCGAGGGGAACTATGGATCACTCCTTGATCCTTGATATCATTGTTGTGCATCATTTTGTTTTCACACTTCTCTTTTGTATATTCCTTTGTTTATATTGATACATTTATGTTGTTGGTAGAATCTCTCTTTTTGAATACTTGTAAGTGGATGATGTATTTACATATGGTGTTCCTGGGTCTTGGAATTGCTTGACATGGTTTTAGAGTTGAGATATTGTAACTAATATGGTATCAAAGCCATTATTTATAGGTAGTAATTATAGATTTATGTGGGTTTTATACAAGCTCAACATTTTGACACAACTTATTCCATCCCTTAAGCAAGTTATTAAGTCAAACATCATTGATTTTTTGTAAAATTAACCACTAGGTATTTTTTTTTTGATCCAAAACTAAAGTTTTGAGCCAAACCATGTTGGAGATTTTTAAAATTATCCACTACGTATGTTTTGTTTGAGTCATAATGACATTTTAAAAGCAAACCTTGTTGGAGGTTTTCAAAATTACCCATTGGATATATTTTTTTTTGAGCCAAATATATAATTTTAAGATCATTTGCATGGAGTGAATTCTATGAAAAATTAATTACATGTCCCATCTCTTGATGCAGAGCTTGCACAAGTTTCTCTCTCATGTCCTTGATCAATGGATCACTTCTCTAGTCTCAAGATTATGAAATCATTTATCATACAAAGGTAATGGATCATAGGATTATTTAGATAATACTAAATTTTGATCTTGATCTTAATATTCTCATAATAACTCTCTCTAACCTCTTATCACTATTTCCAACACCTTCCCTTTCTCTTATGCAACTCTGCCTTCTCAAATTGCATTCCTTATAGCCCCTTTTTTCCTAAAAATAGACTTGTATGAGAAAATTACTAGTATTTATGAATTTAAAGGGTTATATTCTCCTTTTTGTTATTAAGACACACCTGTGTGTCAATTTTGAGGGCCTAACTCTTCCCCTAAGTCCACTTTCTCTCTTGTAGCCTATCTAATTAGGCCTCTTTTAGCCCTTCCACAAAACCTCTCTCTATAAATCCATACAAAAGGGTTCATACAGGTTTGGAAATTTTTGATTCAGTTAGGACACACAAAAATACTTAAGATCCCAATTTTTTATGAATTTTGGTTGATTCAAACTCCTCCAAATGACCAAACCCTAGTTTAAGGCTTATCCTACCCTATCACAAGTTTAGAGTTAGAATTAATTCACTGGGAACATTTCAAAAGGTTTCAAAAGGAATAAACACTTCCAAAAGGTATAACTAAACTTCTTACACAGTTTACCTTTAATGATCAAGTCTCTCTAACCTACAAAGCATTTACCAACATAAAATCTCAGTCCTTTCTCATTATATTCTACTAACAGGGACATGGTTAAGCAGAGTTTCTAAGTTTTACAACTTAAAAGGATTATATATATCAGTATAGGTTTACCAACACCTTATATAACTATAATAAACTCTTCTTAACCACTTCTTTAATCTAAGACAAGTCTCAATATAAATAACAAAGTGTACAAAATACTGTGTGTTAGGCCTGTAGACTCTCAATGGGTAAAAACAATGATCAAAGTGTGAATTATAGAATATTAACCATCTATAGTTTGTAACAAGATACTCTTCACTCTTCAGACATGCTCCATCTTTGATCCTCCATATAAATTTAAGTGATGAAAGAATCAATACACAGACTTTGTTTAAACAAGACTGTATATTATATTCCCTATTTTAGCAGGGTTGACTGTCTCTACAAAAGTGATTGATTCCAATTCACTTTGGGTTCCTTGTCTAAAAAAAAAGGATATAGTTTATTCATAATAATTATCAACAAACAAACAACCATTCTACTTACCACAATAATCATCCAAGCACACATGTACTCTATCTCAGCCATGCAATCTCCATACACACAAAAAATAGATATCACAGTCCTTCTTGAATCAATACGTTTATTTATTTCCTGTCCATCCCTATATGACATAATGGAATTATCTATTAAAAAATAAAAAATGACTCTAAAAACTCCTATCCAAGTGCATAACTGATTCTTGTAGACTTTCCCACATAGAGGTCCTTCATTACATACGTATTCTTGATTTTACATAAAATGACCAATATAGGACCTTGAATATAGGATAAAGAACATATTAAGGACCTTATCATAGTATAAAATCCTATTATACATGTTTTATAAACCTTTCCACTTTCACAAACATATGAAAGTCCTTAGACAAGGCTTTGAAAATTCAAATTTTCAAAAAGAGCATTTTGGCGAGAAAAACCACAATTTAAATTTTATGCACCTTCAAGCTACCTAGACCACACCTAAAGAATATTCATGACCTCTAAAACCTATCAAAAACTTAAAATATTAATTCAATCTAAAATTGAGTCATTAGTGGGATCCTTATAGGACACCCCTACATCATCTCTTCTTATTTCAGATCTAGTTTTTCCTTCAGTTGGATTTGTGTTCATGTTACAGATTCATGTATAAAGGAGTTCCAATGAATATTTTTTTCCATTTTATATTTTTGAGTACTTTTGTGTGATTTATACATCCCCATTACATTAAATATGCTAGATAAATTTAGATTTAACTTTTGTTTCCCCTGAATTGGACATTGTTAGCTCATTTGGCAAGCACTTTTTAACAACCCCTCAAAGTTCAACTAGAATTAGTTTTTTTTTTAACTCATTAACAAATTATCTTTACTGATTCATAGTAATAATGATATTTAAATAAATTCATCACTTAATGTAAACTATTATATTAACCATCAAGTTAATCATATGATTCATTTAGCTAATGATCATTATATAAAAATACTGATCTACTTTTACAAATAAAACATGGAATAATATTAAATTACCCAAATTGGTTTAAAATCACAATAGATACAAATATAAAAAACCATTTGTTGTAATTATATAATTAACATCAGAATAGTACAAGTATATAGTACTCCATATATGAATATCAGATTACAAAGATTCAATGTTCCATAGAACAAGCGAGTCTAAATGAACTCGATATCCATAAATAATTATGAGTAAAACCTATATTGGTTGACTGCTGGAAGGGGAGGGAGAGTATCATCTACGTGATTTTACACACCAACCATGGACCATTGGCCCCCCACATAATCACCCAACAAGGGAATGGCCCTCCCTTCATAGATGGGTAGATAGTGATGTTGTGGGAATCGAGAATGTCAACCAGAATCTGTGTACTGTAAGATAACTATCACATGCAACATATCATAAAGAAATACATTCTAACATGATATTGTGTAAAACATGTAAACTAAATCAAACAAATGAATTGATAATATTCAAACTATAAACAATACTTTGACCAAAATTTTAATATAGTTTTCCAGATCTCAAGATCAATCAAATTCACACACACAACTCATTTAAATATCCTCTATATTTATATTAGTGGTTCTAGGTAAGTACATGAAATCCATCTCATATACTTGCTTAGATTCATTAATACAAAATTCATTTAACCATAAATAATACTTAAATCAAAATATTTAAATAATAAATTTCCATCTAAAAATGTCACAACACATATTAATACAAGGAAATCATTCAATACCATACATTTCATCACATTCATCAAAATGGTATAAATTAACTAACTGACTTTAAATATAACCTTTTAAATAAGATATCTAGTTTATTCACAATGAAATTAATTATTCCTCCATTAAAATAATGGTCTTTTGTTTAAAAATCCAACTTTCAACTAAGTTTAGATAATCCATAAAATACTAATTAAGTACATACAAAATTATTTATTTACCGTATTAGCCAGATAACAGTCTATTAATATATCATAAAATCTTTATAAATTCTTATGTATTGAATAGTCTCTTTATAAATTCCCAACTGTATACTTTTTTTTAATTACTCATACATTAACTACATTCATTAATACCTTGATACAAGTATTTATGCAAAGCACATTGAATAGAAGTTTATTTTTAGGTAAGTCTCATGTAAAAATATAGAGTATACCATCCTAGTAACACATCAGATAAAATACAATGTCAAATAAATCTATATAATAATTATATATATACACACACATTACAATGTGTATGCAATTAATCTATTGACCATATGTTTTGTGTGTGTGTGTATGTGTATACAATTTTAGTTTAACAAACTATATAAGCAATTCACTCAAAATTAAAGGTTTAAAATAAATGTTAAAAATACCTATAGATGTCAATCACAAAATAAATCTTTCCATTTAATTGTCCAATAAGAACATAAATACTGAACGTCTCACAATTACTTTATAACAGCTACAGGCTCAACTTATGTTAACTAAGTCGATCCTCCAAATTATATGTTAATCATATATATTAATTCAAGAATATGTTTTATTTTGACAAAATACAATCATATAATCATTATGGAAATATTCAAATTATAACCCAAAATGTTCAATCCCCTCAACTTGTTCAAAAATGGAGGTCTGTGCTAAATAAAAAATACTCAAATTTCTTCCTATCCACATGCAAATAATTCAATGGTTTAAAACTCTAAATAATTTATAAACACCTTCAACTCGAATAAACCCATTACCAGTCCCAATAGTTACACAACCCAAAAATATTTTAACAAATAATAATTTTCAACCAATATAGTCATAAAACCCTATGTATAATGTGTTCTTATCTACTCAACATGCACAACCATTAAATGGTAGCGTTTTATGATTATTTTTACTTGGCCTTATGGATGGGCCGAACCCATCTTGTAGACACTAGAAAACCATACGATTCTAGTCATCGTCAAGAATCCCTTGGCCCCTTGGGTTAGGATTAATTATTAAAAATCCTCTAACATACCCATTTACCCCCTTTGGATAAAATTAATTAAATTAATTAATTAAAAAAGGCTTATTTACACCTCACTTACCCAAATTGATTGCTAACTAATTGACACCTAACCTAAAAACCATTTATACCCTGGCATTTATTGCCTTAACTTCTTAAGACTTCATCTACACACATCCCAATAATCTCCTTATTAACCTCAAACCATTTCTTAACCTCTTAACAACTAATCATTGGTACAAATGGCTAGTTTTGGTCATTTTTAACCTTTTATCCCTAACCACCAGTAGTCACCCCTCGAATGGTAATAGTTGACTAGGACCATCGACGGTTACTTAATGTAACCCAAGAGCCTTGTCTAAAAGAGGTTGAAAATTATCTTCTATGCAAAATACTCTTACTCTCAGGCAAATCAAAGCTCCCAAGAAAACCAAGAACTAGACCAGAGACATTAGGTGCTTTAACAACTCACCATAAAGAGCCTAAGTACTGTTACATTACTGATATTGCCCTAGGATCCCTTACAACTTACCACTCAATCTGAGCACTTTTTAGGTCAACAAAATTAAAGCCAAGTATCTACACTTTTCATAAAATTTAGTAGATAGTTTTATTAGTTTCATTGCTTGTATCCATTCCCATTTCTCTTCATCCCATTCCCTGTGTTAGAGTTCTATAATTTCATACACTTCACCTTCTACCCTAGACCACTTACGAACCATTCTTACCCACCTTAATACCTAATCTCTAGACCAGGTACTTTCGAGACTTCATTTTGCTCTCATGACCAACATTCAACCCAGAAACCACCTTTAGAACCCTTCTACAACTTATCCCAACAACCATTCTTGCCCAAACCAAAACTTGAAGGAAATGTCACTAGTCATCTCTGACGACCAATGGTCATTCTTTGATCGATGACTGTTGTTTTAACCACCAACAGTTGCATAGTGACTGCCAACAGTCACTATGTGTTTCATTTTCTTAAAAATAATGAGTAATTTTCATATATCACACCATACCCAAATTCTAATTTTTAATTTTTTGTTGCATCATAGAAGTTTAAGTTATTTTCTAAATCAGGTTTGAACATTTTAGCATTTGTCTTTATCAAGTTATTGCTATTGTAGTGAAATCACTTCAAACCTATTGAAAAGCATTTCTTGCATTAAAGTTTTAGTACATTCTATTATTTTATATAAGCATCTACTCTCTAATTTTAGAACTTAACTATCTTAAAGTGTGGATTGATAGCCTCCAAGGAAGCTTAGTGCTTCTTAGATCTAGCTCACATTAGGTAGTCCACTAACTATCTCACTAATCAACTATTTTCTACTATCATTTTAATCTACAGGTCATCCTCCCTAGACAAAGAGGAGTATCTATAATTGATTGGATTCACACACACACAATAGAATTAGGTTCTCATACCACACCCTTCTTTAAATTTTCTTATTTCTTCTAAAAAGAAAAATAAATGAAGAAAATAGAGAAACATTCTAGCACGCCCAATGGGACCCTTGAGTTTTTTTTTGGGTTCTTAGTTGTTTAGGAAATTTAGTTGCATTAGTGAAATTTGCATCCATTTGCATAATTTTATTTTTTAAAATTAAACATTCTTTCTTTCATTCTTACATTGAAAATCTTAGTTTCAATTTCTTCTTTTCCAAAAATAAGTTTTAGTCTTTCTTTGCATTCTTAAAAATGTTAATATTTGTCATTTTATTTCATTTCTAAAAGGCAAAAGTAGTCATCCTAGGATTAGGACTTGCATCTTCATACCATATTTAGTTGCATAGTTATTCTTGTATTCATTTGAAAAGAAACCAAAATTTTCTTTTGGGTCTAAAAATAACTTGTATGCATTTGAAAAGAAACCATCAACAACCCTTCCAAAACCACCATACCAAACCAATCCCTTCCACCAACCAACACCCAAACACCTTCTACCCCAACCAAAAACCCTTCCAATGTAGGAACAACCCAACCTTTAGTAACCCATACACCACTTACTATTGGAGTACCTTCCATTAGTGTTTCTACCCTTCCACTTATCATTTCTAATCCATCAAATTCCACCCCTTTCCAAAATTTGGTAGTATCCATACCTTCTACCCTTCCACCTATTAGCACTAAGGTTACTACCCACCTTCAACCCATCAACCCAACCATGCCACCTACCCAACCAATGTCTATTCCCCAACAAGTGCCATTTAACCAAGTCCAAGGTATGTCCCAAACCCACAAGGGTACATGCCTCCACCTTATTCCTAACCTCCCATGCCCACTTACCCATACATGACATCTTCCAAACCACCCATGTCCACTTACTAATACATAACATCTTCCCAACCCTATACTAGCTACCCCTATTTATATCTACCCAACCCCAACATAATATACCTTACAATTATGGGGGTGTATAACTGCTAAATGATCTAATCAAGATGTTAATGGACAAGATAACCAATCTAGAGTAATCCAACCTCTTGTCATAGGATCAAATTTTTAATGAGCCAATTCACCCATCCATTCCAATCCGACCATACTCTCGACAATGAGAGATTCCAAAATTTTCCAAATTTCAAAGTAAATAATATCCCCAACAATATCTTAGAGCATCTAGGCATTCATATTACTTGATTGCTTATTATGATGCTCTTCTCCTCCACACTTTCCCCATGTCCTTATATGGCCTAGCATTAGATTGGTATAGTGCTAATCTCAAGCACTCTCTCTTCTCTTTTGCCCAACTAGCCCAAAATTTCTTAGACCATTTCTCAATAAATATTTCTAAGAAAGTTTTTATCACCAACCTCTATTCCATCAGGTAATTCTAGGATGAGTCAATTGCCAACTTTATGGCCCATTGGAGAGGTTTCTTTAACCAACTCTCTTTCTCTTTGCCCCTACTCGAGTTGATTGAGCTTTTTTCTCAAGCTTGTATCAATCATATTTCATCAACCTTACAGGTTCAAACTTTTAGAACCTTTGACGAGGCTTTCACCATGGCACACAAATTAGATATTAGAGCTATTGATGAGGGAAAGCTTAAATTGAGAAAAAAAATTCTAGTTTCAAGTCAAATGAAGCATGTTCCTCCAAAACCAATAACCACCCCAACACCAATACCAAAACTAAAGGAACCATAAACCCAGTTGTGATTAAAACAACTTCCCCTCTGACTATCAACAACCAAATTCTTCCACCTCCTCTAACCAAAATGCCAAAACTTAAAACCACTATGTCCAAAAACAATATACTCCACTAGGGGAGTCATATGCTTCAATTTTGGAAAAGTTGTTGAAGGCATATATCATATAATTTCTTCCCATCAAGCCACCCCAAAAATTTAATTCCTCTCATCCTATACCTAGTTGGTATAAGGAAAATGAATTATGTGTCATCTACCATGTCATTGGACATGATGTTAGTAGATGTAAGACATTCAAAAACATTGTCCAAGATTTGATTGACAAGGAGAAACTTGTTATGGATAACCTAAATGCATCCCCAAATCAATCACTTGACATTTTTAGACAACCATTCCCCAACCATTCACCTACATTGAATAATGAAAGTAGTAATTTAGAATCCTCTCACATTCATGAGGTTCACACAGTCAATGTTGTTTTTAGTGAACTCATAGTTGAGGAAACCATAGCCCAAACCACCTTTTCCTCTCCACTTATTGAGGTAGTGGAGTTACCTTCCATTCCTTTGCAAAATTAAACAAAGAAAGACACTATTAACCCTTGTCCACTTATTGAGGTAGTGGAAACCACTGTCCCTTCTCCTTTGGAAAGCATAACAAAGGAGGAAACCATTACTTCCCTTCCCTTTTATTCTATGATAAAGCTTTCTACTCTTCCTTTGGAAAGCATTCCTAAGGAAGAGGTTACCTTACCTACCCCCATATCATGGAAGAATCATCTTCCAAGACATTGAAACTTTTGATAGAGGAAAAGGACAAGGAGATTGATCCCCTTTCTCAACCACTTGGTTTATCCTTTGAGTCTAACACCGAAGTAACCAAGCCAATCTACAAGCCATTCTCTAGGTTGGTTCAAAACATGGAGTTCCTATCCCAACCCAACCTTGATTGGGCCACATTTGACACCACTTTAGGCTCCCTTATCCAACTAAGAAGGAGTCATCAACCTCCCCCTTGTCTACCCGACCTTAAACTTACCTTAGTGAAACTACCCTCACCCCAACTAAAGCCTCTATATCCTAAACTATAGATGAATAATCTAACCTAACCCCCTCTAAAGTAACCAAAATACTTCCTATTATCCTTATAAATCCCATCAAGAACCTACGTGTGATCCCCACTCAAAATATTTCCCATCCTCCATTGAATTTTGATTTGACACCACCAAACCCACCTAAGAAACCACAAGCCAAACAAACCAAGAAAGTGGAACCATCTAGGAGTCCAAAATCCAAAAAATTACCACCCATTTCCACTTTGCCTTTCATTTTAGGACCACATCCTTCCTTCATCTTAGGACCTCACCCTTATACCTTGATTATTAAACTAAGTCTCCCAAAGAAAGCTCAAACCCAACCTCCACTTCTAGATACACCTCTACCTATTCTTTCTATGCCCTCTACCTCCAAACCATCCTCTAAACCATCCACTACCAAGCCTTCTATTTCCAAAACTTCTATTTCTAAACCATCTACCTTAAAGCCATTAACTTCCAAAACATCTACCCCAAAACCACCCACAAAGAATATTCCATCACCCAAAGCTCCCATTGACAAGCCTACCCCTAAGAAGGCTTCTACCCCAGCTATCAAAGCTAAAACCTCCACTCCCTTGACACCTTTGCAAGAGTAATATTCTACCATATTACAATGGTTGATCCAAGCTTATTACTTGGTCTTGCCTCCTATCAAACCATTTGATCCCCTTAATTATAAGTCATCTTGGTTTAATGATAATATGATTTACTCATACCATAGGATGCCCGAGCATGATACAAAGAACTACAAAGCTTTCCAAGTTATAGTCCACAAATTATGTGATGAGGATGATTTATTGTTAGAATAACCTCCCATGATCCCACTACCAAGTCAAGAACCACAAGCAACCACCATATACCTACCTACCCCCACACTCTCATCTAAGAGTGAGGAGGAACTGAAGTAGTCCACTAGCCTAATTCCTCCCCAAATCCATACCATTCATGTGGTTGATTGATCACAAGCCAAAAAAAAGGATAAATGGAAAATAAAGGTGTCCACTCCATGGACATACCTTTCTTCCACCACCAAATCACCTAACCAAGCCTAAATGCCTAAACCCAAGGCTTCTATCTTGGGTGCCTCCCAATCCAACCCCTTTGAATCAATCAAAAGAGTAGTTCTAAAGAAAATTCACCAAACACTAGTGAAGATGACCTTATATGACATAATAAATACCTCACCCCATCACCGTCAGGAAATGATGGAGGCCTTAAAGACCATAGAGGTTCAACCTGAAGATCCACAACCTCTAACAACCTTCATCAGAGCCCTTCAACTTTCCACCCTCATCACCTTCAAGGATTAAAAGATACCCCATGTTCATCTAGATGATCTAGATATCCCCATTTTCATTACCATCTAAATCAACCAAAATCATGTCAAGAGGGTGATGATTGATGGGGGAACCAACATAGACATTATTTCTTCCCAATCTGACCAAATAAAATTGCCAAAGCACATCATGTTAGAAACTATAGCGGTGATTCGATCCTTCAATGATATGATAACTACAACCTTAGGGACAATCATCCTTCATATTTATTTATGAACTTGCACTATTATTAAGCTCTTTTACATGGTAGGTGAGTTCCAATATACATTTTGCTTAGATTCCCTTGGATCCATTCCATGGGTTACGTGTCATCCACCTTAGATCAGTGCATCATGTTTGAGTATGAGGGTCAATTCCATATCATACTAGTGACCCAAGTCATTTTACATAATGCAATATGACTTATCAACCTAATGACATGCTCCTCCTCTATCAACCAAGTTTCCATCAACCAAGGATGAATCCTCTTCTTCTTCCATCAACCAAGCTTCCACTAGCTCATTCATACCTTCTACACAAATCCCTATGAAGTACCCCTTAGAATTAACATTCCAATTTCTCTCGCTTAAGGAGTATCACCTCTTGATATTAGATGCCTTCTTTACTCCCAAAGAGTATGGGAACCTTGACTAAATCCCTAGCTATTATTCCAATATTGGAACCATTATTCCCTTCGAGCCTCCCAATTGCCAAACTAATCTTGTTTACAGGGGATTTGACCAACTACTCTCTGCCTTTGTTACTTCCTCTTCTCCTACAACATTCACCTCTAATTTCTCCTACTTGGATAAATCATAGTTTGCCAAGACAAACCTCCATAGGTGTGCTTGGAAAGAATTCATTCTAGGATCTATGAGCATGGACCACACAAGTTGATACCATACAAAACTTGAAAAACTCATGAATAATTTGATATTACATTCATTCCACCAGAGGAAATAACCAACCCACCCCCATCACCTTGATTGAGGAAGAAATACCATCCTCACCAACCCACTCTTCATCAAAATATGAGTATCTTGATACCATTACCTCTAACTTTTTTTTCCATCAACATGATTATTTTGGGACCCATAACTTATCAAAATGATGGGGAGACCATTACCCTTTGTATGACTCATCCTGAGATGGTAGGAGATGATTCTCCTACCATTCATACTATTTAGTGTTAGGATGATGACTCTTTTCTCACCTATCTTAGTGCAAAATATTGTTTCATTCATAAATCCCTTCCTCTAGACACTTCAAACATGTTTAATGAATCCACCATGGATGTCAACTTGGGTACTTAGGATAGCCCATGCATAGCCAAAATCAAATAATCCTTAGATTCTTTAAGGCATCATGACTTATCTTCATTTTTGCAAGACCGTAGCATAGTGTTAACTTTATCTTACAGTGACATGCTAGGAATTAACCCCGCCATAGTCATACATAACACTGATATAACCTTTCTTGCCAACCATGTTAGTCAAAATATTTATAAGATACACCCTCACATATCCCTTCTTATCAAAGAAGAGCTCTAGTGCCCATTATCCATCAATTTCATCCAACCCATTGACTATCCCTAATGGGTTTCAAATATCATCCCTGTCACCAAAGCAATAGGGAGAATTTTAATTTGCATAGACTTTCATGATCTTAACCTTATTTACCCAAAGGATGACTTCCCTTTGCCAAACATTGACTAACTTGTTGATCTTACGGTTGGCAATGAAATGTTATCTTTAATGTATGGGTTCTTGGGCTATGACCAGATCTTGATTGCCATCAAAGATCAACATAAAACTACCTTTATCATCCATGGGGAACTTTCTACTATAGGGTCATGCCTTTTAGTTTGAAGAATTTTGGTACAACCTACCAATATGCCATGACCTATATCTTTCATGATCTTATTCATAAAACTATAGAGGAATACGTCGACGACCTTCTTAGAAAGTTTAAATATCATAAGGATCATTTATCCATTTTTAAGGTTATCTTCGAGCATCTTATCCACTTCCATGTCTGCCTCAACCCCAATAAGTGTGTCTTTGGGGTTTTTTTAGGAAAAATTATTGGTTTTATTATCTTTCTCTATAGAATCAAAGTCAATCCCATTAAATTTAAATCAATTCTTGACATGATTCCTCCAACTAACCTCAAGCAACTCCATAGTTTATAGGGGAAGCTCCAATCCATTCATCATTTCATCTCTCAGCTATCTAATAGATGCCAACCTTTCTATCACCTTATTACGAAGGATATTTCCTTTAAGTGGAATAAAAATTGTCAAAAATCCTTTAACTCACTTAAAGAGTATCTTCTTTCTCCACTTGTTCTCATTCCTCCAAAAGAGAACCAACATTTCTACCTTTATATTTCCACCACCGACCATTCCTTAGGGGACATGCTTGTACATCAAGATGATCATCACAAAGAACAAGCTGTCTACTATATAAGTTGAACATTTATAAAGTATGAAACTTGGTATACCCATACCAAGAAATTGTGCCTTGCTTTGGTCTTTATGGCCTCCAAACTCTACCATTACCTTATTAACCATAAAACCTATGTCATAACTAACACTGACCCACTCAAGTATATGCATTCTAAGCCATACCAAAATAAACATATGGATAAGTGGCTCATGCTCTTAGATGAGTTTGATCTTGAGTTTCATCAACAAAAGTCAATTAAAGGGAAAGTCATTATCGATTAATTGGTAGACACACCTTTAGTAGACAACCAAACTTTTCCTCTTGAGTTTCCCGATGAGTCTATCATAAATCTTTCTCAAGAGGACATAAATTATCAAATGACCATGTTTTTTGATGGATTGAAGTGTCAACATGGTGGGGGATCTGGTATCATCCTTATTCCCCTTGATGGCGAGCCTCTTCCCTTATCCTTTAAGCTTGATTTCTATTTCACCAATAACATGGTTGAGTACGAAGCCCTAGTTATAGGTCTCCAAACCACTTTAGCATTAAGAGTCAAAATAATCAGTATCTTTGATGACTCCTAGTTGGTGGTCAATCAAATAAATGACTCTTACCAATGTAAAAATGTTGTTTTACAATAGTACAAATAATTAGTAGATGTAATATTGACGTTATTTGAACATTACCTTATCCAAGCCACTTTGCGATCTACGAACAAGTCCACTGATTAAATATCTTCTCTTACCTCCCAAATCCCATAAATGTCTTCCAACTCTAATATATTTGTCACTATCCATCACCTAACCAAACCTTCTTACACCAAATTGGACCTTCCTTCCATCTGTAGCATGGAAAAGGCCCAATCTGACATTTGGTATAAACAAATCTTTGACTATCTAAACCTAGCCATTGTTCCTTCCAATATCTATAGAAATTGTCAAAGAACATTTATACAGTGTACCTCTCATTACACCATAATAGGGGGAATTCTTTATAAACAAGGTTTTAATGATCTCCTCCTTAAATGCCTACATAGCCATGCAATCTTTCACGCTATCAAGGAAACACATGGGGGCATTTTAGTGGTCTAACTATTGATAAATGTCTCCTTCACCTTGGCTATTAGTGGCCTACCCTTAACCAAGACTGTTATGATTACATAAATAAGTGTGTTAAAAAGCAAAACACTAATTTACATCATGTGCCTAGTCATGGTCTTCAAGTCTTTAAATATTTTTGGCCCTTCTAACAGTGGGGATTAGATCTCATTGGTGAAATTAACCCTCATTATTCACAGTGACATCATCCTATCATCACTGTAATATAATATTTTATCAAGTGGGTGGAAGCTATTCCCCTCATTTCAATAAAAGTTGAAAAAATTACTGATTTCATTAGCCATCACATTATCTACCATTTCGGTGTTCCTCATAAAATTATCACCAATAATGGTAAATATTTTAAAAATTAAAAAGTGCAAGGTCTTTGTGATGCATTTGGTATTAAGTTAAGTTTATCATAGCCTTATCATCTATGAGATAATGGACATGCTGAAGCTTCTAATAAAACCGTTAACAAAATGTTATTTAAAATGGTTAATGCATCTGGTCAGGGTTGGCACTTACACATTCCCTTTGCCTTATGGGCATATCATACTAGCATTTAAACCCCCATAGGTGCTACCCCTTTCTCTCTTGTCTTTGGGGCTAAGGATATTTTGCCTCTTGAAGTTTAAATTCCCACTCTTCGTATATCCCTCTAGGATATCATTTTTGAGGGTGACTATCATCAAGAACATTTAGCCTAACTTGAGCTACTTGATGAACATCATTTGGCTATGCTTAACCATCTTCATGTCTATCAGGAACAAATCAAGCGTGCCTATAACAAGCACCTAAAATAATGATAATTCAACATTAGAGATCTCATCTTAAAAGAAAATTATCATGTAACCAATATGGAAAAAGCAAGCATGACAATTTTGCTTTCAATTGGCTTGGACCTTATATCATAACACATAATTATGGGTCGGGAGATTATCGATTATCATCTCTTCAAGGGAAATCAAAACCTAAGCCCCTCAATATTTTGCATCTACATCCTTTCTTTTGTTAAAATATGATTCAAACTCACCTTTTGTCTAACTTAAGCTTGTCCCTTATTTTTTGAGATTATAACCTTTATTTCCTCACTTTGAGGACAACTAATTAAAGCATAGAATCCTGTGATTATCCATCATAGTATTAACCTTAATATTAAATATGGGTACCATGGCTCTACCTATGGCATGATTCTCATGGATACTTTTTGTCCCTAATAGGATGGAATCTCATGCTCATTGTCTCTTAAAGTATCATCTCACCCACTCTTCAACCTTCTTATGTTATAGTTTTACCTTTATAAAGGTTAGACTTAAAACCTCTATAATCAAGTCTATGCTTAAAATATAAAAAGTATAACATATTCCATCTTATAAGTAATCTCTAGCATTGCAGACTACTCCCTTGAAGGATAATTACCATAATTAATAAAAAATTACTTAATATGAGGTAGATTTCTGCCTTGAAGGACAACTATCACATGCCTAAAACAAATCATGAAGCTAAGACCACTCCCTTGAAGGATGGCTAAGCTAAATATTTATCAAAGCAATTAATTTGTTCGAAGCTTCTCGTATTGATTAGCTTCCCCAACCTCTCAAAACATCAACAAATCTATTATTAAAAAAAAGGAAAATTATGGAAGCTGCAATTAGCTTTCACAAAGTCCAATTTGGAATCTATAATCGACTTTCATGAGTAGACTTACCGCATCGATCAGTCTACACCATATATGATATATACTTATTTATACCAGATCTTCAGCAACCTACAAAAAAGGCAAACCAGACCCACAAAAAGGATCCATTTTCCTCCATCTCCCTTTTGCCCTTTATAAATTAAGGGATTTAGAGCTTACTTAACATTATGTGATCAATAAAATTTTTAATAAACTAATGAATGCTAATGCAAAGCATATGATGGGATTGTGTTCATAAGCCATTCTAGCTTACTATATTAGTCCTCACCAATGAAAGAGCTTTGTGTCTCCTTCTTCTTTCTTACACCCACTTGTTGATGCATTCATTAAGACACTTGTCTTTTGATTATTTTAACTCTTTTCTCTTTTCCTTACATATATTTTCATTTTCCAAACTTAATCTTTGTGTTAAGATTAATCTTTAAAGTCAACCTTCACCCAACTAAATGAAGATCATTAAAAACATCTAACAAACATTATGTTTTTTTTAGTGATTGTCATTTACCTTATTTATTTAAGTGTTTTTAATCATGAATTTTATTTAATAAGATTCACCATCTCATATATCAAAATATCATCTTATCTGTCTAACCAACACTCACATTCATCGTAATTAATTTTATCATATTTATTCCACTATAACCATTTAATCATTTTTTTAATGAGTCATCTACATATGTTATCTATCACATATCTATCTAGATAAAAGATGCAATAGATTCATTAATTTAACCATCCATATTTATAATAACTAATTAAGCATGCACCTACTCATAGGGAAAATGCTAAACTAATATCACAACCATGTCATAAACATCATAAACTACGTCATCATATGAGCATAAATTAATCATCACATCATAAATAACCATAACCATAATCAACATCCATCAATCATAATCACATCATACATCATAATCAAAATTATATATCTATAATAATAATAATAATAATGATGATGATGATGATGATGATGATGATGATGATGATGATGATGATGATGATGATGATGATGATGATGATGATGTTGATGATGATGATGGTGATGATGATGATGATGATTATGATGATGATGATGTCCATGTCTCTCAAAATGATGTGTACATCTCATTGCATTGGCTCATAGGATGATATCAAAATCATATAAATATAATAAGGAGTTTAATAGGGTCTCAGGTTCTGAGCTACTACTACCCCTTGGATCTTGTCCATCTCTCAGACCTATCTGTGCACCTGCAAATGCTTCCCACTGACCAAGTGTAGCATTTCTAATCTTCCCTCCCGTCACCCACTCTACTACATACTCACCATATCAGGGATCACCTAGAAGCCAAGAAAAGACCAGTGCCTCATAATACCTAAGCTCTTCCACTATGGCCACATATCTGGACATAGGGATGGTCTATGTTGGACCTATCAATGCCTACCCTCCTATTTATCTCAGGGCATCCCTCTCTATTGATATCCTAGTAACCTATCCCTATGCCTGATCCCTCTCCTGAATCATTGGGTCCAACTAAGCTCATGCATGGTCTCACTCTTATGTCATGGTCATAACCTATCCTCTTACCTAGTCTCTCTCTTGAGTAAGAGTAGTGACCTATCCTTGTGCAGTGTCTCTCTTTGAAGTCATAGCCATCAGTGGTGATTATGTTATGGCCAATATCACTCTCACCTGATCCCTCTATGTGATCAGTGCCTATCTATCAATGGCATAAACATCCATCTGAACCCCCCTTCTCCATCTCAATATTGATAGCTTGCTGCTTTCCACCTATACCTTTGACCTGACCCTATCCACCATCTCCTCTAAAACCTACAATGATATAGTGTCCCTAAAACTATATAATATAGTCCTGTGTAACACCAACATCATCGATGTCTATAATAACTGGTAGCTCCTCATGATCAATCTCAACCTCAATAGGCTATGGTGGAGGCAATGGTGCCTCTACATCCTCTCTCTTATATCTAGGAAAATCCCCTAAAACACCTTGAACCAATCCAAACTATCTCATGACTTAGTCAAATGGGATCAACTCTACCTCTTACTGATGCCTCCCATGTATCATATGTAGTTTTGTAGTGAAAATGTGTGTGTGGCATAGCCTACCCATGAGGGAAATGATGTGTAAGGTTTCCAAATCACCTCATCATCAACTAGTGCATCTAATCAATCTCTAAACCAATCCAGATCTCAACCCTCTACCCCTACTATTGAAAGTGCATGGTCAAGCCTCCATCTCATGAAACTAACACTAAAATTTCTTTGATCCCAAGTATGCTAGGTAGTCTATCTATTCTTAACACCCTGATGTGCTCATAGGCCCAATAATATAATACAAAGATGATACTCATGCTATACCATCTATACACATGATAACCCTAGAGCTCATATAGATATTCATTAATAACACTACGGCTCATGCGAGCATTGTTTGGTACTCTATCATATCTACTAGGATGTCTAATAATGCTTAAGGGAATCTTCCTTTGCTCAAATCAAGAAGTGCATAGCAGGTCACGACTATCATCATAATAGTAAAAAGCCATCTCCCTACCCTATCCATGTAGTATATGTCTCCAAAATAAAATCCTCTCACATACCACCTATCTTGCACAAAATCCTCCCCAAATAGTTGATCCATGTAGGCATCCTACTCCTCATTATGGATATGCTATATCACCTCACCTCATATTGATAACCTCAAGATCTTGCATATATCCTCTTTTAGAATCATCATCTCCCCATTTTGAAATAAGAAGGTGTTGGTAGCTAGGTCCCATATCTCAATGAAGGCTACCATCATCATGGCATCTTGAGGCATGTGCTGGTAGTATCACATATCACCTAATCCCACTACTAACTTATAATCCCACTCTTGAGAAGTCATACCCATGCATATATTATCTAAGAAATATTGTCTCCAAATATTTCACCCTAGAAGAAAGTGTTCAATCCTTTTCCAGATTTGGGCAATGTTGGGACAATTTCAGGCATGTGGGTATGCCTACAAAGTAAACGAACCTTTAGATTTAAAGGGGTTAGCTCCCTGAATGTATCTATATAAAATAATGTCTATCTAAACTAGTTTGATTGAAGGGAAAAGAGTTATAAATTGCATAAATAAAATCTATTCTAAGAATGGTGATGCACCAAGATTATCTTCTACATGAATGCCATACCTAGTGCATGATACAACAAAATACGTAGGCTTTTTTCAAGCTCTAAAGATTCTAACATAAGTATTTCAGTATAGAGGCAAGATGTATGAAATGAAACAATGAAAATGAACTAGAAGATAACCTGTACATTCCAATAATAGTTATACACATGGAAAAATTTAACACACTTGAACACACTCTATATGACCTATTAGACCCAAAAATCTTGCTCAAGCATGAAGGACAAATGACATAAGGATGAAAACCATAACTTGTTATCACTATATGTCACTTATACACTCAAAAAATTTCTAAAAAATTCAAATAAAAGACTTGTACTAATGCTTAAAGGCAAAACATGACATCAATTCAATAGGGCTTCATCATACACTATGTGGGTGTTTTCACACTAGCCCAAAGACTATATATATAGCTAAAAGTGAGAGGGGGAGGCATTTGGTGCCAAAGAGAGGAATCAATTTTTTAGAAGTCTCCATCTTTAGCTGCAACTAACTTTGTAAATGATGCTCATTCAAGCCATTTGATTGATCCATGTCACCTCCGTTGATCACTCTTGCCCTGATCTCTCAAAGATGCTTCTCCAATGGTTGCCCAATAGAATCAAGATATTTTAAGTAATGACATCAATGTGTTTATTACAAGAGATTCCAACTATTTTAGATTTGTTTAGATGCTAACAACTTTCCACCAACTTGTTGAGGTGTGTAATGGTGTAGGGGAGAGTCATTTTCATTCTACTGGCCTTGTCATCCTTTTTTGATTGGTTGTCAAAAAATGACTTGGATCATGATTTGATCAATGGTGAAATGAACCCTCTAATATACTTTGGTGGATGAAGAATGTGATCCCTTGGATCTTTGAATATTTAAACAAAGACCATTGATCTACCTTAGACCACTTGTTTGAATGCCAATGACTAGTCCCTCATCCTGAAGTTGACATCCATATAGTCATCACTCTACTAGGACCATTCCTTTGGACCTTTTATTTTAGATAAAAAGTCTAAAGCAATTTTCTCATGAACCTTTTTCTTTGAAAGAATTAACCTCTTGGTCCCCTTCTCTTTTCTTTGTAACAATATTTCTTTTAGACTTTCTGCAAGTGTCCCTTCAGAATTTTTTCTAAAGGACACTTTTTTCGAGATTAACCCTTTGGCATTTTCATTTTGCCTCTTTAAAAGCTTAAATATGCCATTCGACAATCTCAAACTAGACACTTTTATGAGAAAAAGACCCTTCGATAGAATGAAAATGCCCCTTCAAAAATATTGAAAATGTCCCTTTGATTGAGAAATGATCCTTCAAACTTTTGTAAGGTGTCCCTTCACTTGGGCTTTTAAAGGACAATTCTTTCGAAAATATTGTTTTAGGTAAA
Organism: Torreya grandis; assembly: GCA_037957365.1. Classification (NCBI taxonomy): domain Eukaryota; kingdom Viridiplantae; phylum Streptophyta; class Pinopsida; order Cupressales; family Taxaceae; genus Torreya; species Torreya grandis. The sequence goes on from JARHVA010001018.1 coordinate 384,577, forward strand.
ATGTCCAAAACAATTCTTTTGAAAAAATGCAAAGGACCAATTCCTGAGAAAGACCCTTTGAAAATATTGAAAACATCCCTTTGTAAGGTAAAAAGACCCTTTGGCAAAATGGAAATGTACCCTTTAGACTTTTTATAAAGGACACTGCACCAAAGAAAAAGACCCTTCAAAAAGATTATTTTGGACAAAATGTCTGAAATAATTCCTTTAAAAAAGTTGAAAGGATAAATTTCTTTAGAGAAATTGTAAGGGACACTTTCCTTTAGACTTTTTGTAAGTGACCACTTTTCCAAGAAAAATACCCTTCAATATAATGAAAATGTCCTTTGAAAAAGTTGAATTGGACCAATCCTTTGAAAGAACAAACCAATTCTCGAGAAAAAACCCTTTGAAAAATCTTGAAAATGTCTGCTTCATACTTTTTACAAAGGACACTTCCATGAGAAAAATACCCTTTGGTAGAATTAAATTTAACCTTCGGGAAAAAGTAAAGGACCTTTTGGAAATATTGAAATGGACCAATTCCTTTAGAAATATTGTTTCAGACAAAAAGTTTGAAATAATTCCTTTGAGTCTTGAACAAAAAACTCAAAGTAAAACCTTGTCAAAATAAATAACTCTTGAGAAATTCGTTGTGGGGATAAATAAATAAGGAAAACTACAATTAGCCAAAATGAGAGATGCAAATCTAGGTGTGAAAATTGGCTAACAAGAACATCAGTACTTGATCCTACATTGCCAACTGTTCCTTCACTTGCAAGGTTCGATCACAACCTTTGCTTAGCTAAAGATTTCCTAAAGTGTTTCACACATTTTATCTATTAAACTTACCTGTACTAACCTTTTTGAGTCTACGTCTAAAACACAACCTGTAACTCTAAGTTTTATACCCTAAACCTAACCCTAACTTAACCCATTCCTTATAACAATCCTAACTTACCCCATTCCAACACCTTAGCCTTATTAAACTGACTGCTGATGGTTGAGTCTTGAATGATGATGGTTTCCTATGGAACCAATACTGATAGACCCTCAATTATCATTGATTAGGGTTTTTGATTAGTGATGGTCCTACCTCTATTAATCGATGATAGTCTATATTAACCAGTGATAGTCCCTATATGACTGACAATCGACCCTCAAACCCTACCTTTTCTCAAAAAACTAAAAAACACCCTCCAAAAACCCTAATTCATTACCTGACCCTAACCTATTTACCACCCCACATTCATTATTACAACCAATTCCCCCCTAACCCTCAATTTTACTCTCAAAACCCAAAACCCAATTTTCAAAACCAAGCCCCCAATACTGTGAAACCAAATAATAACCATAAAGTAATGTAAGAGGCCTACCTCGTTCCACATCTAACACCATGGTGGAGCCCTTAGTATAATAATTGCTCAACCCCTAGCTCGACCTCTGCCTCACTGTATCCTTGCTTACCCTTTGACCCACCTAGCCCATGTCTATCCTTTATACCTAGGTTAAACTCCAACTCAGAACAACTTAGCCACTCGTGACTCAAGAGGAAATTCCATCATTTTTGCTTAGAGAAGATGACACACGGTAGACAAGCGACATATGATAAATATAAACAATACCAAAATTGAATGCCTTTTGACCTTTTTGTAGTTATGGGCCCTTTTTAGGGTTTTTATGTAACCACTAATGGTCTTTAGTTGACCATCACCAGTTGAATCCAACCAACACTAGTCAACATAGTTAGGGTTTTAACTCCCTTCCCTTCCTTTTTTCCCACTAGGATCCCTTGTCAAACTTTACCCACACATAACAAATAACTACCCTTTGGTCACCTTGACCACTTATTCACACCCCTTGACTTTATTTTTGTGACCCTTACCACAATTCATGCTGTTATGCCCAACCTCAACCTTTTTGAAACCTAACCTTTCAAACGCATTGGAACATACTAACTTTTAGCTCCAACATTTTTGAGCACTTTCATTTCTTATGATCACCCGGATTTTGAACCCATATGAATCCAGACACCTTTGCATGAAGACTTGAGTTTATAAGTGCACCTATATCCACTATGCCTAAATGTGGTACCCTGGTTCACTTGTCACTTGTCCTCCTTAATGCAGCCCTATTTTGCCACATAGTACCACCTTACCCATTTTTACCACCCATGTCCACTTGTCAAACTCACACTCAATTTTTTTTTTACCTCATTACATCCTGGATTGAGGGGGAACACCTCCTCCCATACTCAGGGCATCTAACTTCCCATTGCACTTATTGTTTTTATTTTGTAGATTAAAGATGCAACCTACACAATAAAAAGGGGCAAAATGTAAACACTAAAAAACTCTACATTGCTAGTTGTCATTAAGAATCCCTTGGCCCTTGGGTTGGGAATAATTATTAAAAATACTCAAACATACACATTTACCCTCTTTGGCTAAAATTAATTAATTAATTAAATAAGGCTTATTTACACCTCACCTACCTAAACTGATGGCTAACTAATTGACACCTAGCCTAAAGACCATTTATACCCAGGTCTTTATTGCCTTAAATTATTAAGACTTCTTTTGCATGCATCACAATAAGCTCTTTATTAGCCTCAGACCATTTATTAACCTCTTAATAACCAATTATTAGTGCAAATGGCTAATTTTAGTCATTTTTAACATTTTCTCCCTGATTGTTGGTGGTCACCCCTTGACTGATGCTAGTTGATTAGGACCATCGATGGTTACTTAATGTAACCCAAGAGCCTTATCTGAAAGAGGTTAAAAATTATCTTTTACACAAGATGCTCTTACTCTCAAGAAAATCAAATCTCCCAGGTGAACCGAGAACCAGACAAGAGACATCATATGTTTCAACAACTCACCACAAAGAGCCTAAGTATCATTAATCTATCGACATTGCCCTAGGATCCCTTGCAGCTTACCACTCAATCTCAACACTCTTCAAGTCAACAAACTTAAAGCTAAATATCTTTACTTTTCATCAATTTCAATAGATAGTTTTATTGCTTGTATTCATTCCCATTTCTCTTCATCCCATTCCCTATATTGGAGTTCTACAAGTCCATGCACTTCACCTTATACACCAAACCACAGACAGACCATTCTTACCCACCTGAATACTGTTGGAGTAAAACATGTATGTATTGTTTTTGGACTTTGTTTATTATTAGAGATGTTATTATATTTTATGCACATATTTTTTAAGTGCACAATAATAATATAAACTCCTATTTTATAGGTTATTCATACAACAATAATTTTTTGCATAAAATAACCTACCTTGCATATTTAATAGGCACTCCCATATATTTTTGACTTAGTCAGTTTTTGAGACCCATACAAATGATTGTGAATACAATGAGAGATTTTATTGTGTAAATTCCTTACTATGTGTAATGTTTGTGTTACAAAAACTATGGTAATGGTGTGCAAGAGTGATCCTGCTAGTTTTAAATTCATTTTGAAATCTAATATGGTATCAAAACATCCTCTTATAGCCATTACTCAGCCTCCAAGCACTATTTCAATCACTTGTATTATTCTCTCCTTAGAGGACATAGTTTCAATCACAAGACTGAATGTTGGAGAAATGGGTTGGGGAATTTGGGTGGTGGTAGCTTAGGCATTTTTTATTAGTGAATTTTGCATGGATGCTGAAGACCATGGGTCACAATGGTCATGTTTTTTATGGACCATGAGCTTGACTGGTGTTGCAAGGTAAATAAACCCTCACTCAATTTTATGGATTCCTTTGTAAATGGTAGTGAATGGCTAGGGTTTAAGTCTTGCAACCCTATGAGATCAATTTTTGATATAGATATATCATTGTGGGAGTGGGTGAGTAGAAGTGGAATTTCAACCATCTCAAAATGGGGGCTCATTGGTGGCCAAAAATACATCATTGATGTCATATAGTATGCATTTTTTATTGAGTGTTTGATCAGTTTAGGGGTATTTAAGCACCGCTTAGATACTTCATTAGGATGAAAAGGGGTATTGAGGCTGGTATGAATTTTGAATGCCATCTTCAGTTTCTTGATGACACTATCTCTGAATTGCTAGGTTTACTTGATTCTCCATGTATTGATAGGCATGAGTAGTGATGGACTAGGCCTATCATCATTCATGCTAGCGATAGAACTGGTAGGACCCTCCATGTGAGGCCCCATGGGCATGTGATCCTACTTTTTTCCTTTCAGAATTGTCAATTCTTCAATTTGGTTGCAATGCATTTGTTGCGATATATCTAACTCTAGTGGCACAAAGCCATTGAAATAAGTGTAAAATATATACACAGTTTTTTTTATTGATAACCACAATAATCATGGCCTATGCTTTTGCATAGGTATTTTCCTATTGACCATCAAGATACGCTCATAAGGCAAACCCCAGTCATTGCAGGTGAGGATGACTAAAAATAACTTGGTGATTATCTTGTCCTAGATCTATCTTCTCTTTCTCGATGGCCATAACAATAATTTCTTGGCCATACTGATTATCTTCCCTTGTTAAAACATATAAATTGTAACACCAGTCTTCAAGTTTATGGTATTAGCATCAAATTTAGTTTTTTGAAGTAATTGTGGAATCATCATGATATCCAAATCGGCCTCATCTTAACCTCCTTGCCAACTCAAACCTGTGCATTTCCCTTGACTATCCACATCAACTTTTGATAAGGTGTGGATTTTACTTATTTTTTAAAAGGTAACTAGCTTTGTAATATATATATATATATATATATATATATATATATATATATATATATATATATATATAGCATGTTTGTTATTCATATTGTTAAGTCTTGACATTATGGTTGCTTCGATGCCCTTCTCAAACACCCAATATGAATTTTTTTTTGCTCAAACCTTAGTTTTGAGAATCATTTTACAATAGGATGGGGGTATAAACCATTACAAAAGGGATATTTATTACTATAGTAGAGGGCTCTTTTATGGTGGCTAGTATTATTGAGGGGTCATTTCAAAGTGATGTTAAATTTATTATTGTGGGAGTTTTTTTTAAGGAGGTTCCCAAGTTGTATTGAGAGGATTTTTTATGATATTTTTAGTACATTTTAAACACTTGGAACACATTACCTTTATTTTACTCTCATGTGTCAAAGACAGAGTGCGACATCCAGTCTCACAAGCAATGAGACCCTCTCATAAAACACTTCATTTTTTAGTGTGCATTATATTTTTGTGCCACTTTTATACTCATGGACACATTTTTAGTAGATCCTGATGTCCTACATTCTTGAGTACAGTCTTGTACCACACACTGATCCCTTGTTTTAGGAACAACACTCCTGTTCTTGATGGAATCTTCTACAAATTGATTGCATTTTAGGTTTTATTCATCATCTAATGTTTTTTGTTATATGGGATATTTATTTGTGGTCACACTGAGAGTCATAGAGTCTTTTTATTCATGTTTGTATGCTTCATGTTGAGCAATTACTCTTTAGTTGTTGACTATCCCATCACCACGAGGGCTATTTTCTTGAGAGATATTTGTTCTGTATCTTCAACATTTTTTGGTAGTTGATAGTCTCCTTCAAATTTGTTGTGGAGATTGATCTCCTTTTGAAGAGTGGCTATTTTGGTGAATACGGTGTCAACATGTTAGTGTTCAAGTAGTGGATTAAGTCCACTCATACAAACCTTTTTTGCATCACTCCACCTAGTCAGTAGTATGGGGGGTATGGTATAGATCCTACTTCTTTAGTTATCATGTTCCTTGATAACCCTTGGTACACTTCATATTCTGATAGTAGATCAAATTTAGTTGGTGAACCATTTTGCACTATTGACACCTTTGATAATCTCTTTTTATAATATTTAATTTGGTTCATTCCAATGTCATTTATTTTTTGTGATCGAGTAGTAGATCTAGATCACTCGTGTAGATTTGAGTTTCATTGAGACTTTCAAGTCCACCAAGTATATTTGTATTTGATGGCCTTCATTCTATCCAGTGCACCATTTTTATCTTTATATTCAAGTATTAATCTCTTTGATTTCTTGCGACACCTTGTAACATATATTATTTTCTCTCTCTCGAATTTAGTTGTTGTTACTAGTTTTTAGGTATCTTGTGGTGATACTTTTAATCCTTGGTGACTCTTTTTCTCAGTGTTTTAAGATTAGTGTTTTTTATAGAGTTATCCTTGTACAGAGTGCCAGTTCTTATTTGACTTGGTAGTTATAGTGATTCATCATCCATGCAGTCTAGTAAGATGGATTGGTTACCATAGGGACACTTTATATTTCACTATGATTTGTACATGGGTACTTGATCAGGCCTAGTTATCAGGACCCATCAGTCTCTTTGCTTTCTATTTTTTCACTCCCTATTCTATGCTTAAGGGAGGGTGTTGGAGTAAAGCATTGTTTTGGGAGTTTGTTTATTGTTGGAGATACTATTATATTTTGTGCACGTATTAGTTGAATGCACAATAATAATAGAAACTCCTATTTTATAGGTTGTTCATGTAATAATAATTTAATGCATGAAACAACTTACCTTGGCTATTTAATGGGCACTCCCATATATTTTTGACTTGGTCGATTATTAAGACCCATACGGATGATTGTGAATACAATTAGAGACTTAATTGTGTAAATTAATTATTGTTTACAATGTCTGTGTTAAAGAAACTATGGTAATGGTGTGCAAAAGTGATCTTGCTAGTTTTGAATTCATTCTAAATTCCAATAAATACCCAATATTTAAACTCAGTAGTTTTGAGAATTTATTTCACTCTCATGACCAACATCCAACCCAAAAACCACCTTTAGAACCCTTTTGCAACTCACCCTGACAACCATTCTTGCCCAAAATAGAACTTGTAAGAACCATCACCAGTCATCTCTGACTGCCAATGATCATTCCTTGACTAACGATGGTTTTTTAACCACCAATAGTTACATAGTGACTGTCGATAGTCACTATGCGTTTTATAATCTTAAAAATAGTGAGTAATTTTCACCTATCACACCATATCCAAATTCTAATTTTTAAGTTTCTATTACATCATAGAGGTTTAAGTTATTGTTTGAATTAGGTTTTAACATTTTAGCATTTGTATTTATCAAGTTATTATTATTTTAGTGAAATCACTTCATTCCTATTCAAAATTATTTCTTACATTAAATTTTTAGTACATTCTATTGTTTTATGCAAGCATCTACTCTCAATTTTTAGAACTTAACTATCTTAAAGTGTAGATTTATAGCCTCCAAGGAAGCTTAGTACTTGTATCTAACTCATGCTAGGCAGTCCACCTAAATATCTCACTAATCAAATATTTTCTAATGTCTTTTTTATCTACAGGTCATCCTCCCTAGACAAAGAGGAGTATCTATAATCGATTGGATTCACATGTGCATAATAAAATTAGGTTCTTCTACCAAACCCTTATTTACATTTTCTTTTTGTCTTCTAAAATGAAAAATAAATGAAAAAAATAGACAAACACATCCCCAGATTCATTTACAAATAACCCATATATAATTTTTTATTTATTTTTCAAATAACTAAGAAAATCACTCCAAGGTGGATTAAAAATATAATCAAATATAACAAATCCTAAAACCCTAGAAATATATATTTCAAACTCAAAAAGAGTACAATAGATATTTAGTTGTGTATAAAGATTTATAGTGATTGAAATAGAGTCAACCCCATTAATATCATACCTAATACACTCTATGAAGTATGATAGAATTATTTGAGCAGAACAAAAACATCAACAACCAATCTTACAGCTAGCTACAATCTAGCTCTCCAAAATTTCCTTTTTACTAAGAAAAAATGAAAACTCTATTTCTATTTATCTATACCCAATAAAATTAGAATACACAATCATTTATGAAAGGTAGGGTTTATATGTGTTTGGCCTTGTGGATGGACCGTACCCATCCTCAAGGTTGACTACATATATTCCTTTTTTAAAAATATCTATTCAAATACATGAACCTGTTTCAAACAAATAAATGACATTAACCAGTGCATTTAAAAAATCATTCCAAAAAGATAAATCCATAAATTTAAATTTAATAAACCCTACTTGAATACGTAGACCAATAGTGCAAATCTGAATTCTTCTTTTTTCCAAGCTCTCCTGTCCATTGTGTGGTTTCCCAAAACTATCTACCCTCCATATATCTCTAATCGATCATGTTATGCATGCGAAAACCCTCAAACAATTCCCACAAAACTAGTTCTTAGATAACGAATCTCTAGTTCTGTAATTATTTTCTAAAATTTTGGCATGATGGCTAGCCATAACCCATCAACAATCCTTTCATCCAACAGACAATGCAATCATAGCAAAAAAACATGCAATTCTAAAAGTCTACATTTTTATTCTAATAATCATTGTTTAGAAATTTCTAAAACCCAAAATAGTTCAAATCCCTAGATTCCCCAAGAATATTCCCAATTACATAATCATGTTAATATTATGGTTCAAAAGATTACCTTTGACCTCAAAATAAACATGCCCTTTATTTTAAACTATGACCTTTATTTAATCAAACATGGTCTAAGGTTAGCCCATAAACCTCCTTACACATCAATATTCCTCCTATTAAACATCAAACATTTTAATTATCATTGCATAAACATGCCACACATTTGACCCCTATGATGTTCAACATCTAAATCTGTAATGAGTTTTAAATTAATGCCAAGATAACGGAATAAGACAACTATACAAGACCAACTCAAGAAGATATCATTTCACCACATATTTTAATATTTGAATTTTCTCATTATCAAGATCATAAAAGGATATTAATGTACAAGTTATGAAAATTAAATATGTAAATTACAACCCAACAAAAAGTTAGAAATATGCAAGGACATTCTAAACACTTCTCTCAAAAATTAAAGAAATATGCATAAATGATAATCAAACATTACCAATCAAGGAAATGCATTAGTAATATGATGCATGTTACAAATAATAAATATTAACCAACCAAAAAACACAAGTATAATGCTAAGCTATGTAGTGTGTGCAGGGGTTTCAGCTTCATTCTTTCATCCCCCACTCATCTCCATTTGCTATGATCTCTTTGATGATACCCTTCCTCAGTCATAGTCAGGAGGTTTAAATCAATATTACATCCACCTTAGTGTAATAAATAGTAGTTAGATCATGCCACTAAATAATCCATAATAAACTATTGTAACTAAACAAACTAAATAATCATGATCATAATGTACCATAATAGAATATGAACACTAACAACAAGTTAATGATCATGGTTATAAGTAATATATAACTATCTACAAATCAACATATTACTAATCCAACCACTTAACATAATAATTTAACCAATCATTAATCGTAAAATCTAGAAATTAACATATTAATGAGTCTAGAAGAGAATCAAGATGTAACACACTTCAATTTCAAGGTGTATTCTATCTTTTTTAATTTTAAAGAGAAAATATGGTGTTTTCATTGCATTCGTAACATATAAAAATCCATTTGGGGATGCTTTATTAATATTGTGGAATTAAAAAAATATTAATTCAATTATGACAAAGTACCAAGGAAAAGTATAATATATAAAATATACGTTAAATCACACAAGATTGATTTAGAACTTATTATTTATAGCAAGATGCTAAAAGGGGAAATAAGTAAAACAAATAACTTAGTTGGAACTTAGATCTAATAGACCACAATATATATTGTGTACTTAACTATGATATTATGTGAGGTCAATGTGAATTATGAACAGGGTTCTACTTCTCTTTGGAACAAGGTCACACTATTTAGACAAGGCTAGCATGCATTGACGCATGTAAGGCACACCGATGTCTGGTATGTTTTTTTCCTCTATGTAAATTATGATGAGTGCGTCTCTACCTAAAGGTCTTACGTGACTATCCAAGATATTTTAATCTACCACAAGAACAATTATGCACATTATTCACTTGGAACCCTAGCTCAATGACAAGGAGGAACAAACACAATAAACAAGAAAAAAGGGTTAAGGGCTGAAGTTGTGCTTGAATTTTTTCACTCCACTATGTTGATCATTGCCTACATACCAATACTCTAAAGAGGGATCAAACTCCATGTAGTTCTCACATGCTATGTTGATTTGTGTAATATATTAATGTAATGTTATATACTAGTGCAATCTTGGTGTAATTATGTGCTTCAACAGTGACTTGTGAACCTTGAAAGTGTATTCAAACTTAGCTTAGGACTACTTGTGTTGTGTGAAATCAAAATTGGGAAGAATAAGTGCTTATATCTCAATATATAGTTAAATAGTCCAATGTTTTTAAATAATAGGAGTCTCTTGCCAACCAATGAAAAAATGAATGGGAAATATGTTTTTATGGTGGTCTTTTTAGAATTTACTCAAATAACACATGTAAAATGTGTGGGATAACCCATTGTGCTGATTTTAAATTTGAACAATTAATATTTATTTGGAAGGAGGAGGAAACCGATAATGTTAAACACTCCAACGAGCATGATTGTCTTAAAGGAGTGATATTTTCTAAGTCATAGAGATAACTAAACTATAAGTGTAAATCAATCATATAGTGTGTCTAGGTTGTTTGTGCTCGAGGAATAGGAATATCATGTATCATATTTACTTAAGGGTAAGGGTCATTCACATATAAATGGATGAATAATGGTTTACAACCATGGAATAAAGAATGAGTTAAGTGTGTATAGTGAGTGGTCACAAGTGCATTATTGTTTTAGCATTAAATTTTAATTTTAATGATTACATTTCCCCCTTCTATTCTAGTAATGCAATAAAGTAAAATTACTAGAGTAAAAGTAAGAGAGTTATATCTAAGCTTATATGTGCCAAGTAGGCTTGGATGTAGACTATAATGCAAGCCTACAAGAAACACATATAAATCAATCCTTAGGATAAAAATATAAATGTAAAGACAAGAAAATTATAGAACAAATATACCTATTTAGGCATGTAAACTATTGTGATTTCTAGTGCAAAACTGATGACTGAAGAGGGTAAGACTCTTGGATAGTTTCTTCCTTATTGAAACACTTGGATTGCACTATGCATGCCCCAATCCTTACCGATATGAGAGTGTGATTAAGAACTAAAGATGTGTTTGAATCCATCATTGCATAACTCAAGGTAGTATGGTGGCTTGGAATCCATGTATGAATTCTAATAAATAATTCTTTTGTAAAAATTGGTATAAAAAGGATGAATCAACCATTGCAGATGGAATATGATTCATTTTAGTGAAAAACTGGTGCAAAAATAGTATGAAATAAGTATGGTGTATATGACATAGATAATGACATGAATTGTCATTTCTTCTAGGAAATATGGTGCAAAAATTGAGTAATAAAGTGATCATGTGTTGCAAACATGCTTCCGATAGATTGCTTTGAGTATATAAATTATGTTAACTAAGTAAACCAACTGTATTTATAATTAAAACTCTATAATATTCTAGAACACACATTGCACATGATGCCCCTATTATGAACAAAATATTTGATAACCTGTGTATAAATCTAAACCTTGCTTATGAGTATCTAATAAAAACTATTTTACAAACTGTGTATGATTCTTAAAATTATGAAAAATGTTGTTTCTGAATATTGGGATGAAACTGCACTATTCTGAACAACTATAACTTGCGTCATTATCTAAAAGTGCTTTTTGGGTAAAATTGTGTATGAAATATGATCAACTAAACAATTACTATTATTTTATATCTATGCGGTGAACTATTATAGCTTAGTCTCTAAGACAAGCCATTATGTATGCCCCCTCTTTTGAGGTGAGTGTGAAGCATGTGCAATAATTTATTTCAAAATAAAAAATTATGCAAATGATGTTATATAAAATATTGAAATTTGAAGTAGAATGATAACATTGAGGATCATGGCATCATATTGATAATCTAAGAAAATTAGTAATATAAGATACATAGTGCCATGTCTAGATAGATGTTAGCAATGAGAAACACATTGAATAATAATCATATACTCTTAAAAGTGTATAAAGAAACTTGGAGGAGATGTATGATATCCTTTATGGCATTGAATAACTGAGAAATGTTAGAGTATCTTATTACTCATGTTTGCTAGGCTCTAGGTATTTGTGTTTACCTAGTTTTGTCCTATGTGGGGTTTGTCTCACATTGCCTAGTTTATCTTGCTTATTGATTTGCCTTCCTATTTAAGAAAGTGCTATTATTTGTAATATACATGTTTTTTTAATCTTTTACATATCCTTTACATATCTCATTATGTATATAATAATTAATTTTGTTTTCAATTGGTTTCTTATAAGTATATGCTGAAGCATTAATGGTTATGGTAATGAGCCATTGAAGAGATCTTGGTTGAAGAGTTTTGATAATTCTTTCATGGTATCAGAGCCACCCTCCAATAGCTATTACTCAACTTAATTCAATGCATTATTTTTCCTCACAATGTGTTTTGGATCTGTATTTTGTTTTGGCCATTAACTATGCCATATGGATCCTAGGTTTTCTCCTTAGAAAGTCTTGATTTACCTTTGTTATGGATACTTTATATGATCTTGTGTCATCCCGTTAGTGACCACGGTGGATTTCACATATGCTTTAGCAGATCCATCTTCAACCTTCTTAAGTATAAATTTATTTTGGCATGTAAGCTTTTGATGTAGAAACAAGGCATTGGAACATTTGAAGAGAGATCTAGGGTGTTATAAAAGAGGAGACAATCATCTTCAGGTTTGGCATTGTATTCTCACTTTGGCATCACCTTTCCATGTATTGTCTCTTTTTTGGTTATTTCATATATGTTTATCTACTTATGGGAGGCATTAGAATGCTTGTAAGGCATTGTTATTTTTTGTCATTTTAGATCTGAATGAGGTGTTGGACTTGATTTAAAGACATTGGCATTGTTTTTTTCCATATCTTAGCATTGTAAAGAAAATTCAATGCTGCATTGACATCATTTAGCTAGGCATTGGAAAAAATAGTTGTGGCACTTTTCAGTTTGGGTTCTTATTCTGTCTGAGGCACTTTGGATCTTACTTGTAGATCTAGGCATTAAAAAACCAAGATCTACACAAACAAACACTTATGTTGGAGAGAGAAAGAGCTAGTTGAGCATATTTTTTAGCTTTGGCATCCTTTTATGATTGGACCATTATTTTTTATTGATTTTAAAGGAACTGTGCATAATTATTACCAAATTTCATGTGTGATTCAATGATAACATGGAGGTTAAGCCCAAACTATCTCTCGTACTGGCCATCAAGAATGACCTTTCAATCACCCCGAACAAATGGAAATGTATTCCCTCAAACATATATATATATATATATATATATATATATATATATATATAATCATCAATTTTATCTCTACATTCATCTCTATGAGTTTACATAGTTGTGCATTTTTTTGAACAAACATACTGTGTTAGACTGGGTGGTGATGCAGGGAGGTGGATTTGGCATGGAACATGGGTGGAGAAGATGAAGAGGGGTAGGGAAGCAACTCTGTAGGTGGTGGTGCTGAGATTTGTTTCAAACCTATACATGCATCAAGGGTGGCACCTAAAGCTTTTTTTGTAGACTTGTATGTGTGAATGGTGACACTATACAAATCCTATTAGAGTTTTTTTTATCTTTAGTTTGATAAAGAAGTTAAACCTAATTCATTGTCAACTCTTTTCTTTCTATTTGCTAAGTCTTATAGTCAAAACCCTAAATTTTCTTATAAAAAGAATTAAAAAGAAAAGCATGTTTTTAATTTTATTTAAATAACTTTGTAATTTTTTAATTAAAACCTCTTCCAAGAGGCTTTTTCAAAAAAGTACACGTAGAGGTGATTGGGTCAGGTGTTTTTTTACTTTTGTTGACATGAGGAGGTTTACATTTTAGTGTTGATTTCAATTGGTGGTTACATGGCATAGTTGGTGTTTAAACATTTTGAGCATTTAAATTTTAAATGTAATTTTATTATATAAGCCTTATTGATGGGAACATAATTATTTAATAACTTTTGATCAGTAGCTCAAAATTGAGTACCATTTTTTGCAAAAGTTCATGTTTTTCAATTACCCATGTATTGAGCCTATTTACATTGTAAAAATCACTAAAATATAAAGTGTCTCATTCTGGGGGGTCTCTTCACTTTAGATGTTCCATCTTCTAGTTTGTGGTGACATTTTAGTGGTAACACATTTGCTATATTATGAGCATTTGTTGAAGGAATATTATTTATCTTGCATATACCTTATATCTTTAATTTGTTAGAGATTAGAGGGTGAGGTCTGATCTAGCAAGAGGTCAAACCCCCTCATAGGCATAACAAACTTCTTTTTTACTTCTTCTAGATTGCATTGCCATCATTTATTGCACTCATGGATGCATTTTTAGCTAAGTCCAATGTCCTATTCTTGAGTGTGCATTATCACTACTATAGGGTTTCATGTGCTATGGGCCCTGCATTATACTTCACACATGCATTATCTTGAATGCATTTTTGACTAAGTTTGACATCTTTTTGCATGTGCTTTACACATTGTTGTTTTTGAATACTGATCATTCTCTGATGTGTTTGCATACATTATAGTTTTTTTCTCTATTTTCCACACTCTTTTATCATCCCACAACATGCATTAGTACTTTGACACATTGGTAGTTGTGTCATGTCTCATCAAGGCCCCTTTCTTAGTGACTTGCCTTCTTCTATGGAGACACACCTTTTCACTCCCTTATTTTTAAAACATCTCTCTTGATGGCTTATTTGATAGGTTGATAGTCTCCTCATTTGGAGTTATTCTGGTGAAGCCCAGTGTCTTCCTTATTTCTATCTAGTATTTTGTGTATGGGTTATATTGTACTCACACTAATTTATAAAGTGTCATGGGGGGTTTGTTGATTCAACCTTGTCTACCTTCATATGTTTGTGTGTTCTATTCTGGGCACCTTTTCACTTCATCAATTGCTTGTCTTTTCCATCACCACCATGGGCCATCATCTTTGAGATATTTATCTATATTTTCAACACCTTTTTTTGATAGTTGATAGTCTCCTTGTTTAGAGCTATTCTGGTGTATACAGTGTCAGCTTGTTTGATGTTTGCGTAGTGGATTCAGACCACTCATACATATTTTTTTCCTCCACTTCACCCAGTTAATAGTATGGGGGGTGTGATATACATTCTTCTTCTTAGTGTTGAGCATTCCTTACACATGCAATACTCTTTTGTACTTTCATCACCATTGATAGTCTTCATGATTGAAGCTATTCTGGTGAAGCCCAATGTTAGTTATTTTTGTGATCGAGTAGTTGATTCAAACCACTCATACAGATTGAGTTCTTTTGTGAAATTTAAGTACCTGGGGTACAAAATTATTCAACATCATCCTTAGGGGGCTTTCTTGCTCTCTCTTCTGGGGATAATTTTTCCTACATGTTTTCTCTCTTTTCTCCACTTTATGAGAGTTATATATATTTTACACTTTTGAGTGTTTTCTAGATTTATTTTTTGTATATGGGTATCTTATTCAGGCACTTTATTTGCCATAACCCATATGAGGATTGTTACTTGAATCCATGGCCTTATTGGTGATTCTTACAGTGACCCCAGTGTGGCATCCCCACTAGTCTTTGTGCTCACTTCTCACCATCATGTTAGAGGGTGTTCAAATGATTCTTCTTTGAGTTCATCATTCTACCTATTAATTTAGAGCATAGTATTCATATTCAATGATCCTTGTTTTTAGAACTATTCCTACTTCAACTTGATGGTTATAGTGACTTGACATCCATGTACTTTGGCATGATGGATTGGCATCCGTAAAGATGCATGATTTCATAATACATCCTCTATTATTATCCCCTAGATTCACTTGAGGGGGGTGTTAGAGTATATTATTACTCATGCTTGATAGGCTTTAGATATTTATGTTTACCTAGTTTTGTCTTATGTGGGGTTTATCCCACATTACCTAGTTTAACTTGTTTATTGCTTTGCCTTACCTATATAAGCAAGTTCTCTTCTTTTTAATATACATGCTTTACATGATTTTGTATTATTTTACATATCATTTGAATATCTCATTGTGTGTATAACAATTAATTTTGTTTTCAATTGGTTTCTTCTGAGTATATACTGAAGCATCAATGGATATGGTAATGAGCTATTAGAGAGATTTTGGTTGAAGAGTTTTGATAACTCTTTTAGGAAAATGCATGATATCCATCATGGCATTAAAAATTGAGCAAAAAAATGTAAATAAGAGTCATGACCATGACACATACATAGAGAGCACATGTAAAATCACACAAAACAAGTAAGGAATCCAAGGGCCACATATAAGAGATATGTTCAAATGTCACTCACATACTTAGAAACATATAATAAGGCTTAGATATATAGATAAGGACATGTTTAAATGCCCATAATCCATAGAAAGGAATACACACTAAACATGAAGCAAAGAAAGCAAACACAAAAAACATGCATAGATATATGAAATTGATCTACATAAGTAGCTTATAACATTGATATTCAATAACTCAGGTATATATTAAGAAAACAATGCTAATGTAAGTGAGCCAATAATGATATATTTTGTGCAATATATTGAAGTGAATTATGAACAATAGGGATAATCATAAAATGATAAAAAAAACTATGTAAAAGGATTCTCCTATGAACTTTTTGAGATGTAAACAAGATGTAGACGACTTGTGATTGGTATAAATTTTTAAAAATAGAGTTTGTGCTCATTGGGATAAGTTTGTTGGAATTAGACAAGAGCATAGTGTGTGATTGTCTGGATTAGAGAGGTTCTATCTATGGAAAATT
This sequence comes from Torreya grandis, assembly GCA_037957365.1. Classification (NCBI taxonomy): domain Eukaryota; kingdom Viridiplantae; phylum Streptophyta; class Pinopsida; order Cupressales; family Taxaceae; genus Torreya; species Torreya grandis. The sequence continues at coordinate 401,436 of JARHVA010001018.1, forward strand.
TTTAGGTCTAAGATAGTATCACCACCTACAACTACATCTAAAAGTGACAACCTGTATATTATAAAACTCACTCAAGTACACTTGTGAATCATATTTGATATTTTAGACACTAAAATTCTTCTAAATTCAATGTTGTAATTCACTTTTAAATTTTTTGACACACTAACTCAACCACCACCCTAAATTTGCATTTTATCCGAAGGTCCACTAACATCATTACCAACCCTCTTTTGAATAGATAATCAATCAATATTATTGAATTAATCATGCACACATAATTACAAATAACTAATTAAAAATTCAAAACTTTTGAGTCACCAAACATCTTCCACATGTCTCTCAACCAATCCTTGAGTCATCCTTCAACTGATTGTTGAGTCATCATTGAATTTTTTAGCCAACATGGTGAGTCATCTAACTACTTTGAATCATTCATGAAAAAATTTCAACTACCCACTAACTTCCTTCTTATTTCTCAAACACATGAGGAATTGATCTCTTCTACATGGATGATGACTCAAACCTAACTGTCTAAAATTAACATAATCCAATAAATCCAAATTTTTTCCAACTACCCATCTTCTCACTTGAAAGTCTATAAATCAAAGTGTCATGCTTTATTGTCAATAATCCATCATCAAACTATAAAATTTATATCAAAATTATCTTGTACATCCATTGAGAATCAACAAGATTATGTCTTTAGGCTACTGAGATTCACTTTGCATTTGGATAAGGAATTGAGCATCCACATACACACTTTTAAGATCAAATCAAAGTCAATTAAAGAAGGCATTCATTTTTATCGATAAGATGGAAGATAATTTTTTTATTATATCTTATTCTTCTATTGTAGCTCTATCTGAGGTTTTAGATTAGTCTTATAATAGGAAATTAATTAATTATTTATTTCTTAATATCAACTTCTTATTTCTAGTTAAAACATTCTTGCATGCCCAGTGGGACCATTCCCAAATATTTCTCATCTTATATACTTTTATTAGAGTTTTTGAATTATGTTAGAACTATGTTGGAGTGCATAACAACTTAATCTTGTTCTGAGAAGTTTTTTTGTTGTTTCAGGTGTAGTTTTTGTAGTTTTCTGTACGGTTTGTGGAGAATGATAGTTTTATTATAGATAACAACAATTTTTCTATGGAGAAAAGTGAAATTGTTATGTAAAATGGTTAAATAATTTCCAACTAATTTTTGGACTATGTTTCTAGTTTTATCTTTCTATTTTCAGTCCTGTTAGGGTGTGGAGCTAAAAGCTTCACCTAAGGCAAACATGGAAGATTTCTGAGCATGACAGTCGCCAAAGTCGACAGGCCACAACTGACGTCGGTCAGGGGAGCGCAAAAGGGAACCGGTATCGGTAGGAGATCGGTCGGCATCAATCACCTCCAGGAAGGCAGGGACCGATGTCGGTCTCCTGTGGTGGTCAAAACTATTGTTGACGAACAGTCAGTTAAGTGAACGCAGAGTTTGCATGATAAAGACTAGTTCGAGTCTTTGAGCCGCTTGTCTAAATTAGTGTATGCATGAGATCTATATAATAGACTCATGGGCTATATTTTTAAGTGGAGAATTTGCAGAACCCAAGTTCGGAACTTGGAGAGTTCTTCCCATGGTGGAATCAAGTAGGATTCCCCATGTATGTAAGATCAGGTTTGATATGCAGGGTGTTGCAAGATCATGGAGGAGATCTACATGTGATAAGTAAGATCAGGGTTGGTCTTCTGGGGTGTGTGAATGTGAGGGTCAAACAAAGATCAGCGGGGGAGCAAGATCCAAGGTGACAGCAATACATCAGGAGCAGGATCATGGTTAGATCTACTTGGAGTACCGGTTCGTACTCGATTGTACCAGATGTATAATGAGGTGAACAATAACTTGTGTTAGCTGTGTGTTGTGACCTATGAGAGAAGATTACTCAGGTGGGAAGATTACTTGGAGCCCTTGAGGTGTGGAAGGCCTTGTAGAGGCAGAAGAAGAGTGTGATCTCTTTATTGTAATTTCCTTTGTAATGAGTTGAATACAATTGTGTGTTGCCTCTCATGTTCTGTGGTATTTCTCATTGATAGTTATTTGTTCTTCTAGGTATTTTCGCATGTTTAAGTTGCTTATACATTGGTAATCATGTGTGCTCTTAAATCTGACAAGTTGTGCCAGAGCTTTGGGGAACTTCGGTCCTATCAAATGGTATCAGAGCTCTGACACAACTTGTTAGATTTAAGAGCACACATGATTACCAATGTATAAGCAACTTAAACATGTAGAAATACCCAGAAGAACAAATAACTATCAATGAGAAATACCATAGAACATGAGAGGCAAAACACAATTGTATTCAACTCATTACAAAGGAAATTACAATAAAGAGATCACACTCTTCTTCCACCTCTACAAGGCCTTCCACACCTCAAGGGCTCCAAGTAATCTTCCCACCTGAGTAATCTTCTCTCATAGCACACAACACACAGCTAACACAAGCTGTTGTTCACCTCATTATACATCTGGTACAATCGAGTACGAACCGGTACTCTAAGTAGATCTAACCATGATCCTGCTCCTGATGTATTGCTGTCACCTTGGATCTTGCTCCCCCACCGATCTCTATTTGACCCTCACATTCACACACCCCAGCAGACCAACCCTGATCTTACTTATCACATGTAGATCTCCTCCATGATCCTGCAACACCCTGCATATCAAACCTAATCTTACATACATGGGGAATCCTACTTGATTCCACCATGGGAAGAACTCTCCAAGTTCCACACTTGGGTTTTGCAAATTCTCCACTTAACAATACAGCCCATGAGTCTATTATATAGATCTCATGCATACACTAATTTAGACAAGCGGCTCAAAGACTCGAACTGGTCTTTATCATACAAACTCCGCATTCACTGAACTGACTATTTGTCAACAACAGTTCTGACCGCCACAGGAGATTGACGTCGGTCCCTACCTTCCTGGAGGTGACCGATGCCGGCCGATCTCCTACCGATGTCGATTCCCTTCTGTGCTCCCCTGATTGACGTCAGTTGTGGCCTGTCGATGCCAGTGACTGTCATGCTCAAAAATCCTCCATGTTTGCCTTAGGTGAAGCTTTTAGCTCCACACCCTAACAATCTCCCACTTGGAGATAAAGAGCTGCACCTATACCCATACCAGTACTCTGTCTAATCTGCATCCTGGCTTGTATTCTTCTTCAAGCTCCCACTCGAAGACAACCCACCACACTCCCTATGGTGCTACACCTGTGTCTAAATTTATCCATTCTTCTGCCTTTCTATACTCCCACTTAAACAGAAACCCCTGTGAGTAACCTGTAATCAACAACACTTAACAAATCTGAACCACCTGTTAGTCAAGCTCACTCTGAGAATGTCCAACCTCGCTCTGATACTAGTTGTCAGGTACCCCTAGAACAACAAACATGCTTTGGTACCAATTGATGGGGAATCCAAGAACAAACACAACTGTTCTGATCCCACTTGTTAGGATCTTGCTCCTCAGAAAGAGCACAATATGATTACCAAACTTAATCAATTAAACATGCAGAAATATACCAAAAATACAAGTAACTAGAATTCACCAATAACACAAAATATGAGAGACAATATACAATCTTATATTAATACTTGTACAAAAAAGAATACAATAAAGAGCCGCCACACTCTTCCACCTTACAGAGGCTTCCCACACCTCAAGTGTACAGTAATTCTTCTTCAAAACACTCTCCTACCAAAAAATGGTCCCAACACACAACTCACACACATAATTGGTGTACACCTCTCCAACCAGTCAGTAATAACCCTGCCAGTACACCAAGCACTCTATAGTACTTCAAGTTGATCTCCCATGAACCTGTAACTTGCAATTCAACATACCATACTTACAATGGAAGGATCTTCCTTGCCTTCCTTTCTAGCTCATTAGTGGAACTAGGAGAAACACACACTTTGTTCTCTTCACTAGCACACACTTTACAATACATGCCAATGGGTCTATAAATAGATCCCAGACTTAAACAATAACTTAGACTTCTATTTTACTAATAATAGACACGCAGCTCAAGACTCGAAATAGCCTTTACATGCAAACACTCCGTTCACTAAACTAACTGTTCGTGCAACGAACAGTTTTGGAACACACAGGCGACCGACGCCGGTCCCTGCTTGCCTGGTGCTGCTGACGTCGGCTGACTTCCTGCCGACGCTGGTTGCCTTCTACACTGATCATGACCGACATCGTTCATGATGCCGACGCTGGTGCTTTTGGGTCTTCAGCAACCTCCTTTTCTTTGTCTGCAACAAGTTGAATCTTTTAGCTCCATAACCTAACAAGTCCTTGTTTTGTTGTCCTTCTGTCAATTATTTTTTTGCTATTTTCTTATTTCTATTTTTATGTTTCTATCCTTTTTGTAGAATGGTGAAAACATACAAAACTTTGGTAGAATTTTTTTTAATATTTTGGTAGTTTTTCAATAATCATCTTCTATTTTCATAGTTTTCTCATTAATGTTTTTGGCCAATTTATGAAATTTATCATTTTTTAAGTAGCAAATTTGTTTTGTTTAACGTCAAATTTATTCCAGATTATTTAAATTTTATGTGTGTCTTCTTTCTTTCTTTATTTTTATCTAACTTGTAGGTTTTTAAATTGCTAACATAATTAAATAGAAACTATTAATGGTTTTATGTAGGACCACAACCCAAAGACATAAGAAAGCTAAACCAAAGTGCAATTTTTTTTCAATCATTTTGTTTATTTCAATTTTTTACTTGATTAATTAATTAATTAATTAAGTAGTCCTTTTATAAAAATATGTTTGTGTGCATTATAATAAATTGTGTATAATATTTCTGTATGCTACGTTGGTGGCAATTCTTGGAAATAAAAAACACTTTTTATAAATTTTTAGCCCAAGAATCAGATTAAATTATAGTCTTTCCTCAAAATACATTGTTGGTGATTCTCATAAATTATAAATAATATGAGTCTTTTTATTTTTTTATTTCTAGGGGTTCTATCGACTATAGATTTCATCATCAATTTGTAGGTCAAACCCTGTGTACAGGTGGGTATATAAATTAAAGATCAATCATTTCAATTACCTAAGGATTGTGTGTTTTTTTTAAGCACATCATGACATGAGGGGGTTTCATCCTCTAATACTTAGGGTTTCAAAACGTACCTTGAAGTATAGTTTTTTGGTAACACTCAACTTAAATCCTATGAATGGAATGGGCACATAGGGATTAGACTCTTTTGTGTAGATCATTAATAAAATTCTTCTACGGTCTTGAGCCTCAATGTACTAAAAGGTATATAGAGGATACCCATAGTTGAACTTGTGAAAATTGTAAGCCTTAAGAATCCATTCATCCATTTAACTTGTGATACACCTAAGTCAAACATATCACTTAAGGAAGTTACTCTCAATGTACCCTTGAAATTGAGTTTAGTTGGCTATGGGTATAACACTACCTCCATAGTCAGTGATCTAAAATATTGGGCTGACACTATCTAACAAGAAATTAAGTATATATGTGATCCCATAAGTCACTCAAGATCTTTGCCTAGTTTTATCCTTTTCATGTGGTTTTCATGTTATATGTCTAGTTAAAACTTGTTTATTGTCTTTGATTTTTATCTTCTTGTGAAAAACTTATAATTGAAGATTTTACTGTGTTGAGAACCAAAGTTTGAAAATCTTATTTATTAGTTTTCAAAACAAAACCTTGTTTTTCAAATTAATCAAAACTTTGTCCAAAACAACTTGAATAGTAGTGAAAAATAATTGTATTTTTATTTTGGAGTCATAATATTTCTGAGTCGAGTACATAACATTTAAGTCATGTCTCTAATCACTAGGTTTCAAGCCTACTTAAATAATCCTCAATATAATCCAAATAGTGATGAACCATTTGAAAATGACCCTTTCCATCTTAGGAATCGATAAGAACATGTTAAGGTCAATGATAATGATAACCCACCTTTCCAATATGAATATGAAGATGACACTAATTTGCCTATGGTACCACCATCTCAAGTTATTGATTACCTTTTAGAAAATAAAAATCAAGTCTTGTGACACCTTCTAGAGTTAGGAGCTAAGTTCCCACCTGATTTTGATCCAAAAAACTCACACCTAGCCTCATTGATAAAAGTAACACAACCTTTCTTAAATAAAATAAAAACCCACCTAACACCTTATTGGATAAGGATAAGGCCTTAAAGAGTCATCTAATGAAAATGTTGAAAATATTTCCCATGCCTATGTGGATAAGGGAAAAGTAGTTCCAGAAAACACATCATAATAAAGTCATGTATTTACCATATAAAAACATGTCCAAAGATTAAGTAAAGAGATATTTGATCTTCAATATAACCTATCAAATAATCCTTCATTACCAAAAACTAACAAATCAAACAATCTAATAATCAATTAGGGTTATCCTAATAACAATGCCAAAAATTTGACTTTAGGGTCCTCCCAAACAAATCAAAATCAAAACCAAAACCAAAACCAATCATCATTTTTTCCACTCAAAGACATAACATTTGTCTAAGAATTGAAAACCATGAAATATCAAATCCAAGGATTGCAAGATGGAAGTTATTCCAAAAGTAAGAAATTTAAGTTTAAATAATCATGTCCATAACTATTTAACATAAACATGATGAAGGTACCTTTTCCTATTTATTTTGAACCTATAAAATTTGATAAGTTTAAAGGAAAAGGTGATCCTAGGGAGCACATTAAATAGTTTTGCATGGATTGTCAAGAGCTCACTTATAATGACAATTATCTACTTAGACTCTTTTCACATAGCCTAGGAATTCAATCCTTATAATGGTTTATGTACACACACACACACACACACACACACACACACACACACACACACACACACACACATACAACCTCTTACAAATGTCTATGAGAGTAGTGATTGACCCCTTATATATATATATATATATATATATATATATATATATATATATATATATATATATATATATATATATATAAGGGGTCAATCACTACTCTCATAGACATTTGTAAGAGGTCTGTGCAACACTCTTCTTATAATGTTGAATATGAGTTGAGTATGCTTGACCTATATAACACCAAAATAATGCAATGGGGTAAACTTTATCTCTTTCCTACAAAGATGGAATGCATTAACAAGTTTGTTTCCATGGTCACTTACTAAAAAATAACCCATTAAATTTTTCAAAAACAATCTCAATCCTAAAATGGCCTTTCAACTTCAACTTCATTATGCCATTTCATTTGATGAAATAATTGAAAAAGGAGTTCAAATTGAAATGACACTCATTAACAAGGGCCTAATCAAGATTTTCACTAAAGACAATGAAAATCAAGTTTAAAATGATAAATCTAAGTTTTTTTTTCAAGAATAAGAACATTGAAGGTGATGGTGTAATTGATGTCAAATGAGTCCAAAATATCCAACCTATCAACAACATTAGTGTATCTGGAGATCAACTTAGACAAAACTTTAGGAAAAAAACTTATACCCACATGGGGGAACCAATTGAAGTAGTCTTTCATAAGTTGGTAGTTTTTAATATTATCATGTTTACAATCACAAAACCCTTTGATAAACATAATCCAAAACCTGAATGGTATAGATAAAATGAATATTATGAATACCTTATGATCAAAGGGCATTCCACAAATAGATGTATGAGACTTAAAAACTATGTCCTAGACTTAATTTATCATGGTGACATAGAAGTAGAGAATCATTTGTCTACATATAAAAATCAAAAGCTAGGTATATATCAGGATCCCTTCTTGAAACATGAACAAAGTCATACTAAATAAATCCAATGTCAAATCCAAGATAATAATGTCAATCAAACCAGTCATCTATTTGATTCCATTGATAATCATATCCAACATATAGATAATCACGTTTCTATCATTAAAATCAAAGCCCAAGATTACCCCATCATAATGAGATGCTTGAAAATCACTATTCAAAGTGTCCCTTTGCCCACTTTTGAAGGTAAGTACAATATCATTGAATAATTTGAGAAAATCAGCCTAAATTTCTATTATGGACCTTCTCAAGACATCCACCACCCACAAAATGTTTTTTATAAATCCATAATATTGATGTGGGTTTTATGAACACTAAGGAATATTATGAGATAACCTCTAATGTTTTAGGATCAGTTAAGAGAGATTCACTCCAAGGCATGATTTTTGGGGTATTGGGTTTTGTAAACAACCTATTGGTGGAATAGTGATGAGCAGAGCAATTATTTACCTCAGAAAGTTTGGATATGATATGAATCTAAATCTACTTGAGATGGATGGATTGATGATGAATCTTACCTAAGGTGGGTTTGATAAGAAGAAACTCAAAAAAAAAAGGAAAGGTAGGGAAGTAAAGAAGGTTTATGGATCAAACAATATGAAACCTTTCTAAACTATCTCTAGAACTAAGGGTTGGAAAATCAATCAAAATACAAATGTTTGTTATAAGCTACTATAAGCATGAAAATAATTAAACATAGTTAAGAGTCTAAGGAAACAATAATACAATGAACTTTAACATATATAATCAAAGGTTGTTGTGTTTGTGATATTGCAATTGCACATCTACAAAGGGAGATTATGATTATTACATAAAAACATCAAAATTATAAATAACACAATATAAACAATTATATAAAAAGAATACTCATGCAAAAATAAAACACTAAGATATTAGTTTGATGGAAATTTTTACAAGATTCACAAGTCTAAATAAAAATAAGATTTTCACATCAAGACCAATTGTAGAATAATCCTTAGAACTTATTATCAATCTTAACAACCAAAATTATCCTCCCTTTGGAATCAGGAGGATACAAGTATATATAAGATTTGGATGGGGACGGCTCATCTCTCAAGCAAAATATAAATTTACAATCTCAAAAATAGAACTGGGTGTCAAATATTCATGCATGGGATCATGTTTACTATATGATTATAATTAATCCTTTGCCAAAATAATTCTTATTATAACAAGTTTGCAAAATAATTTTTTGTTGCAATTACAACATGCACTCATATCAATGCTATCTATGACATAGCAACATCAGGAGGTGGGACTTCCATGCTCACTAATGTGCATGAGACTATAGTTGTAACTTGTGTTACAATTATAGTGGGCACTATTGTTGTATATATGCTAGTTGGAGTTATAACATAAGTTTACATCAATGTAGTTATAGCAACAAATGTGGGAAGTGGCACATGTTGACCATATTTATGTTTGTATCTATGTATACTTCAGAGAATGAGATTGAGTGCCTTGAGGGGGTGTTGGTGGTACTCTTATTGTCAAAGTTGGCTACTTTACCACCTCTATTTGTAAATATAGGTTATGATTGACTTGAAATTCAAGTATCAATAGTTTCAAAATCTATCAAAGACCTTTTGAATAGTTGTGGAAGCTTATATATCAAATTATTATGCATGGTCATTCTAGATTTAACCTCCACATGAAGTGTCTCTATCCCTATAATTCTATCTCTATCAAATTTCATCATCTGCATGATTTCTTCATTGGTTTTGTAAACTATTCCCTCAATTTCCACTTAGAAGATGTCAGCTACAGCTTGGATGAGGTTCTAAAAAATGGGATTAGGAACTAGATTCCTAAGATGATAGCTTACCTTAATGACCCTCACATCCTTAAAAATAGAGACACCCTCTATCTTGAATTATAAATTATTTCACTAAAGTTTTCATTTCTCGATATCGGTCAAGTAAGCTATCCCTCTTAACAACCACATAATTATAGGCCCATGTAGCCTTTGGTCTTGTTTTTAGGTTCAAATGGGCACATGCCCTATTCCTTATTACTTAGATGAGGAAGTGGAGATTACCATACATATCCTTTATTTTATTGAATAATTGAATTATATCCCCCCACTTAAGCTAGGATGAAGCCTTTGTAGATCTTATTAATTAAATAGTGTCATATAAATTTTTAGATGTACCTTGTATATTGTCTATAATCTCTTTTAGAGATTTAATAGTTCTCCTATTTTATGACCTCTATATAGATTTCTCATATCTATTGAACATTTATTTTATTACATCCCCATTAGCATATATAAAACTATAGGGATCTTCACTGTATCGATTCAGGTATGAAGGATTTATTTTTCTTCTTTTTGTCAGATAAAATATATCTTCTCTTTGTTCCAATTTAACCTATTCTCCCTATGAAACCATAATATCTATTTTGACCTTAATTAAGGTATTCATTTATGTATCAAAATGTAATGATTGTTTATTGATCAATAATCACCAGGTCTTGTTTTCTTGCTACCTCTTGATGTAGCTATTGAATCTATGAAGGGACATTTGATACAACTTGCTACTCAGCTTTCTCTGTAACTACATGATTAGAAGGAGATTGTCTTGGAGGGCATTTTTGTAGGACAAGATGTCCCCAATTAATGGAAAGGAGGTATAGCCTTCCTCCATCTAGTAACTTTCTTCTATGTTGTGTATCAATGATATAATTAGTTTTCCTAGTTGCCTTATGTACTAAAATTATAGGGGAATCTATTTGGGTAGCTTTGCTAGTATGCATTCCCAACTATGTTGATAACTTGGAGGTTGACATCTATTGAAAAATTAGAGGTGGATACTAGATTTTCAAAATATACTTTCTTTGATGTCCTAGGGGACTAGGGAATAACACCACTAAAGAATGAGTATGTCATTGGGGTGCTAAGAAAATTTTGTATGTAACTAGTGATAGATGTTTAATCAACCCCATTAGTAATAGTCATAGTAAGAGGAATCATAGTAGGTTGGTTAAGTGAAGTAAAATACCAAATTATAAAAAACTAAATTGTATTTGGCAAAATTAGCATTGTGGCTACCTAGGGTTTATTTGTTGGGATTAAAGAATACAAATAATAAATAATTATTACTATATCAATTGTAGTAGTAACAATTGAAGAAGTTATCAAAGAATGGGTAACTTGTGTACGTACACTCTGATAGGAGATAGTTGGGGCAATTGTTGTTTTAGTTGTCAGTATGGTAGCTTAAGATGGAGAGCATGGGGGTGTATTTGATGATGGCCCCTATTATGAGGCTTATAATTTTGACTCTACCTCACCTTCCATATCTCCTTCTTTGTCTATCAATAACTCATGGACATTGAGCTAATCCTTCCTTGATCAACTTCTTCAGATTCCCCTACAATCTTTGTTCCTATGGATTAAGTATCTTCTTCGATCATCCACTCATCTTATTCATCTTCCTCCATTGTTTCCTTAAATGATTTTTTTCCTCCATAACTTTTTTAGATACCCATTTTATTTTTTTGCCCATATTTTATCTTTTTCTTCACTATCATATATTTCAATAGGTTCTAATCTCCATCAATCTCTTCTTTTGTATCCTTCTACACTTGGATCTTCTACAAGTTTTTCCTCTACCACCACATTCTAGGGTAATATTGGAGGAGTTTTTAGCTTTCTCTTATAAGTAATTGGAGGCTTAGAAGTAATTGGGGTTGGTCTTGTAGAAGGTGGAGTGAGAAATGAAGGGATCACAATGCTAGCAAATGTTAGTTAAGTGGGAATGTTAGTGACCTTTGGGGGAATTATGGGTGTTATATATGGTCACCAGGAGATTGGGTCACTACCATTAGTGGTGTTGTTATAATTGGTTACACAGGAGGAGAAATAATAAAATCCTAAGAGAGGTAAGCATGAAGACTTTCTTATTGTACTATGGTTAGTGAAGGCAGAGGTAACATGGAGAATAACCTTGCTACTCCATTAGGACTTGCATATTTATCTTCTATGCTAGTTGTATACTTAGGAGAGGGAACAAAAACTAAATGTGTAAGGGAGCTCAGGGTAGTCTCAACTCTGTCCTCAATATTTTCTTCCCTAGATGGGCCATCTCCTTCTTACATATCTAGTTCTATTTGAGGAGGAGGCCCATGAATAGGTGTAGAAAACCATTATTCTCTTTTGATATTCTTGGGATCCTCCTCAGTAATAGTAGGATCATATTGGATCCATTAGGCTATAATCATTGACATATTTAATTTGTGCATCTTTATATTGACTTTAATATCATTCTCAACATTCATAAATATAGAATCATAATTGTAAGATTGATGCCCATAATTTATTCTTACATTCTTCTCATATTTATTCATCTGTCACCTAACATTCTTCCTAGGGTCCCAATGTCTAAATGGTGCCCATTTCAGTCCATAATGTACCCCCATTTTCTCCATAGATTGGAAGTGTTCCAACCTCATATATTATTTTCTTCTAATGTTGAGAGGGGTTAGGTGAACAATTGCTTGCTTAGTCTTCCATAGCTTGATATTAACACTATCATCCAATTGTGTAAAAATTTATTGCTCATCTAATTTATCAGGAATGATTTGTGGTAGGTAGAGAGGGTGTGCCTTGGTACCCTTTGTCCTGATTATTTTGCACTCATGATAGAACTAGTAATCGCCCATTTTATAAATAGTTTTATTTTGAGATATGATAATCTAGGCATGTTATTACCATAAATAGCCTGATATACCATAGGATAAAAGGTATCCATCAACCTTTTCAATTATTTCCTAACCCTATGAACATAGAAGATGTTGAATTCATCATAAATCCTATTCTTTGGATATTCTATAGATGGTTTCTAAGGTTACTCATAAGTTGAATGTATTTTTGTATTCACATCATCTACCAAATAGGATATCATGTAGAAGTTTCTATTTAGTAAGCTCCCTAGATCGGTGATTAACTGAATCAAATTGGAGTTGATTATCACCCCCAAGGTATCAATTTTGTTAGAAGTCAGGATGATATCCAATAATGGGACCATACCTCATTGACATAAGAAATGCTTGGGAAGGCATGTATTCTATTTAATAAATCCATAATAATCCTTACCCCTAGTCTTAAGGTGGATATGGGAACAATAGAAATGTGGCCTTGAATCACAAAGTTTCTTGGGTTACCAACCCATTCTTATAATTTGTTATAGATGTTGTTTTCAAAGATCCATGAATTGACCATGTCTTGCCTATAGGTCATCTCTAGAAGAGGGACCCTATAGTACCTTTCAAATGAATATCCACTTATGTATGATACAAGAGTATTGCTAAGTCAAAAATGTAGTATTTTTTGAGAGATCTTGTCATTTACAAATAAATCAAATAGTAGATCAATGCAGGGCATTACCTTTGGCTTGGATACAACATTATGTAGATTGACTAATTTTATTGTCAAAAGGTCATCTCTATATCTCTATGTGAAAATTTAAAGCTAATCTTCCACCCTATATGTCTCCACAACATCAACCTCATCCCAAATTATTGAGTAGTGTTTGAAATCATAGTTTAGAATTATTGAATCAAACGTTGTGTTTGTATACTTAGTTGGCCCATAAATTGAATATGCATAAGGAGGAGGGGTATGAGATGATGAGGTCATTAAAACTTAGGTAGGAATATGCCTATTCTCTGAATAGTCTAAAATCTCTTGGTCACTGTAGAGCTTCAAATTCATAGTTTGTACTTGGTAACTAAGAGTTAATGCGATCAAATTAAGTATGGTAACTCAAATTATATTGATTTATATTTGATAGATTTGAGAATTGAATGCATTAATTTTATAATTCATGCAAATTAATGGTAATAATAACTTTCAATCCATTCCCTATCTACCTCTCTTATTTGAATTTTGATTTTTGTAATGCCAATTTCTATGGATCTTGTTGTCATGTGGCTTATTTTACCTATTCCCTATTACCTTATCATCATAATATGATAGATGTCCCTTTTTCTTAATTTTGATCTTAGAATTCATGTCTTTGTTATTTTATTATGTGGCTGAGGGACACGTGTTTGTGTATCACCACTCTGATTATAACTAACACTAGCCTTTTATACCTTATTCTCTTAGCCATAGGTTAGAAAAATGGTGACAAGTGTTAAGATCTTGGTAATCCACTTATCTTGAATATAAAGTATTTATCATAAAGTGATCCACCTTAAATTTAGTGAGATGATGACACATAGATGGATCTCACTACTCTGATTGCCCAAAATGATAGTATAATAAACTTTGTTGATGCCACCTCTTGGTTAGTCGGATGATGACACATGAATTGCTCTCACTACTCTACTTGTCTAGAATGATCGTATAATGAAATTTTATTATGTCACCTCCATGTTAGCAGAAGGGTGATACCTAATAAGATCTATATGATCCATGTTCCTAAAATGATAGTAAAAATAACTTTATTGACATCACCTCTAGGTTAGTAGGATGATGACGTGGACAACTCTCACTAATCTACTTGCTTGGAATGATAATAAAATAAAATTTGCTTACTTACCTTTGGGTTAGTGGGAGGGAAATAATTGGCAAGATCCTAATGATTCACTTGCTCTAAATGATAGTAAAAGTAACTTTGCTGATGACACCTCTAGGTTAGCAAGATGATTACACATGGATGAATCTAAATACTTTGCTTACCTAGAATGATAGTACAATGAAATTTGTTTTTGTCACCTCTACATTAACTGGATGGTAACACTTGGAGGAAAGAATCCAATTATCCACTTACCTAGAATGATAGTACAAGGAATTTTATTGACATCACCTTTGGGTTTGTAGGATGATTACATATGAACAACTCTCATTATTTTGATCCTAACTGAGCTCTTCACTTGGGCTCTAGATAAGCAAAGTCATGTTACATGGCAAGAGTAGATGAGCCCACTAATGTCCTAGGAAATAGTTAAGCATGAAATACCCTGTTCAAGACATAATAGGCAAAGAATAAACTAAAACACAACATATCAATCTGATTAGCTTTTAAATAAAAAATCTGACATGTACATAAGATTTAAGTTAAAATAAAATTAAAGGAAAAAGGTAAATCATGTAATATGACTTATTCACAACTTTGATTCTTATTCTCATAACCTTGAAACATGCTTTAGACTTTAGAAATAACCTTAGGCTTATGTTATTCAAAATTAATGTTAAATAATTCTAAGGTTTGTAAGACCTTGAATAAGGATATATAATTAATATTGGGTCCATACTTGAATTTTAAAGTGGGGTGTGTGTGTCAAATAAAAACAAATGGAAACTCTGTGGAGAAATACTCTTGAGTATTTGAGAACCTATAATCTTAGTAATGGATCATAATAAAATTTCAACTCTAATAAAGACATAATAAGTAAACTAATTCCTAAAAAAAAGACCCCTCCTTCCCCATGCAACATACTGACCCTTTACATTCCTGGAATCTATGTGTGTATTTTTGTGAGATTTATTTTCCTTTTGTTTATGAAAGTTTCAATAAAGTCTTATATAAACACTGTAGATTTCATTTTGACATTAAATTTTGTAACCAAATAGTAAGGGAATCTTGGGCATTGCTCTGTTGCTAGCTAAATGTCCATAACCATGACAAATATACCTCAGATTCTAATCTAAGCTTTGATCTACTGCCAACTAGACATCCATAGACCCGATAGAGGTTACTTAATTCACCCATCTTTTGTAAGTTTGTATGATATTTTTGAAGAAGTATACAATCCAATGCACATGATCTAGAAGAGAATAGAATAACAAAGTATAACACATTGACATAGAGATTAGGTGGGAAAACCTCCAAAAGAGGTAAAAAACTCATAATAGTTGATATTTAATATTGAGAAATAATAATAACCTATAATACAATTATTTTACCTTCTCACTTCTTCATAGACTGGTTTCACAAAACTCTTAATTACTCAAATAAGTTCAAATGCATTGAGATATTTTAACAATAGGGGTAAACCCTATTTTATAATAAAAATTGAAAGGAGATGACCATTGTAACCAACATATCCAACAATCCTGAGAACATTTAAAATCATTGATATAAAATAAATAATTAAATTTTATTTTTATCGATAAGTAATAAATAATTTTTATTTTATTATTTATTTGTATGAGCTTGTTAACCCATGTTAATAAATAATAAATCATTATTATTTAATTACCTAAACTGTACTAAGGGTTTTATAATTACACCACTTAGATATTAAATGTTCTAACACTCCCCCTTAATATTAAACAAGGATAAATACTATAGTCACTATAAAAAAATTATATTATTGTCAAAAATGAAGGACTTAAAAATCTTCATGATGCCAAAATTCACGTTTTAAAATAAAAAAAATTATAATTCATAAAATACTCAAAATTAAGTTTAGGCTAGCATGATACATCTCACAATTTCTCATGAATAATCAACCAAGTATATTTGAATCCTTTTATAACATAAGGATCTCTAATGTAAAGTATGCTTTAATGTATCGGGGTACAAAAATAAAAATTCAACACAAAGTTTAGTCAAATCACATAACTTTAACACAAAGTTTGCAATAATTTATAATAAAAATAAGTATAAAGAAGGAGAAGAAACACATGGATATTAGGAACTGGCATTGTCATGCACACTCCCTCTCAATGGCAACTTAGAGAGGCTTAACATTGCACGAAACTGACAAAACTTGATAGCACCAAGTATTTTTGTGAATATATTTACCATTTATCTATCTTTAGGATAGAAATACAGAGCAATATCACCATTAAGGACTTTTTCTTGGATTAAATATATATGAATTGTAATATTTTTAGTTCTTTGGTGTTGTACTAGATTTTTCACTAGAGCTATACAACTTTGGTTATCACAATGAAGTATGGTACTATGAGAAACATCTAAATAAAGTTCACCCAAAATATTTGTAGCTACATGGATTCTTTGATAGCTTTCACAACAATAATGTACTCTATTTTAGTATAAGAAATAGAGACAATAGGCTGCTTTTTGCTCCTCCAAGTGAAAGCACATGTACCAAACTTAAACATGTATCCAAAAGTAGATTTATAATCTATATTATTACTAGCATGGTTAGCATCACAATAACCATATAAATTAACATTTTCAATGGAAGAATAAAATAAACCAAAATTTAATACTCCTTTGATATAATAAATAATACTTTTAACTAATTTTTAATAATCTAAATATAAATCTTGTATAAGTTTTGAAACAACACTAATAACATATAAAATATCTGGTCTATTAATAGTTAGATAAATCAAACTACCAACAAGTTATCTATATAAAATAGAGTTACTTTTTTCATGTGCAAATTTTGGATCAAATTAAATGTCAACTTCAATAGGTTTAGAAGAAGATTTACAATCAACATATTAAACTTAACAAGAAAATTATGAACATACTAAGATTATGATAAAATAATTGAATTTTTATATTAAAATACAACCATTCTTAAAAAATGATGTAGAATGCTTAAATCAGTAATTTCAAACATTTGACTTAGTTTATCTTTATATTTATGAATTAAAATAGTTAGATCCCCAACAATCAGAAGATCAAATGATCATTTTCAACTTTAACAAAGAGATCATTATTAAAGTAACAATTAGAGAAACTAAATTTCTTAAAAAAAAGTAATTTTAGAATACCATGCTTGAGGAGCTTGTTATAAACAATACAAAGATTTATTTAATTTGCATACATAATATTATTTATTAGTGTCAGTAAAACCTTTATATTGAGTCATATAGATTTCCTCTTCTAAATTACCATTTAAAAAAACATTCTTGACATCCATTTGGTGGATAATCCAACTATTGGATTGCAAGAGAAATAAGTAATCTCATAGTACTCATTTTTCTATAGGATCAAAAGTTTAAACATATTCAATCCAAAGTTTTTGAGTAAACCTACAAATACTAATCTAGCTTTAAACTTATCAATTTTACCAATTGAATTATATTTAATTTTATAAAGCCACTTACAACTAACAATATGCCTTTTAGGTAAAGGAGGTATGAGATTCCAAGTCTAATTTTTAATTAAGGCATTATATTAATCTTTCATATCGACACTCCATCTATCATATTCAGTGGATTCCTAAAAATATTGAGGTTCACATTCATACATAGTCATTAAAGCTTGATAATAATGTTGACTTCTAGTTAATTTATTAAGATTATCAATATTAGAAGATTAGATTAATCATTATACCCATTTAAGTATTTTAAATTGAACATGAAACATATGGGGTCCTCAGAGTCAAAGTTATCCAAAACTAGATCAACTTCCTCAAGGGAAACCATTTAATTACAAGGAGAAACATGAGAGTCAAGTTCATCAACAAAATAATACTAAGGAGGCTCCCCAAAGGGCTCACAAAAAGACTTTTTGAAAATAAGAACATTCATATTCTCAATGATCTAACATTTAGAAGGATCATAAACTCTTAAACCTTTTATATTACCTTTATAACCTACAAAAATACAATAACAAGAAGTGGGATTGAGCTTCTTTCTTTTAACTTTAAGAATAAAAATAGAAGTAGGACTACTAAAGATCTTAAGATAAGCCATATTAGGTTTATTTTTAGATCATATTTCTAAAGGGGTAGAAAGATGTAAAACTTTGGTAGGGACTCTATTCAAAATATACACAACAATATTCATAGATTTGACCCATAAGAACTTAGGAACATTTATAGATTACAATATTGTTCTAACCATTTCTATGATAGTGTAATTTTTTATTTCAATAATACCATTTTACTAAAGAGAAAAGGAAGTTGTTAATTCTCTTTGAATATGCAATTAATGCAAGAAGAATAAAACTCTTTACTAACATATTCATCACCATTATTAGTTTTTAATCTTTTAATAGAAAAATTAGATGCATTTTAAATACTAAATTTAATTTTTTTGAATTTAGACAACACGTTGGATTTATTTTAAATAAAATATGATCAAATCATTCTAGTCTAATCATCAATAAAAGTAACAGTATATAAAGAACCATTAGGAGATACAACTTTAATAGGTCTTATAACATCACCATGAATAAATTTTAAAGGATGTGAGGAATTCGTATGATGATTATTTTGAAAGGGGTTATTATGATGCTTACCACGTAAGCAACCTTGACAAGTTTCATGATGAGAAAGAATAGAAGTCCAAATACAAAGTTATTTGTAGATATATCATGTAAACTTTTAAAATTAACAAGTCCTAATATTTCATGTTATAATTGAGATTCATTTTTACTATGCGATGAAAGAAAACATGCAAAAAAAGAGAGAGAAAATGTATAAACCATTCTTTTGAAGACCTTCAACAATAAAAAATTTAGATTAATTTTTAATGGATTAGCTATATTTAAACAATGTTACAATGAAATTTTTATTAGTAGGTTGTGAACAAAATAATAAGTTCTTTTAAAGCTTTAATACATAGAAAACATCATTTATAACAATATTTAGAAGATTGAGGTTCACATTCATATATAGTCATTAAAGCTTGATAATAATGTTGACTTCTAGTTAATTTATTAAGATTATCAGTATTAGAATATTAGATTAGAGATTATACCTATTTAAGTCTTTTAAATTGAATATGAAACACATGGGGTCCTTAGAGTCAGAGTTATCCAAAACTTGATCAAATTCCTCAAGGGCAACCATTTAATCACAAGGAAAAACATGAGAGTCAGATTCATCAACAAAAGAACACTAAGGAGGCTCCCCAAAGGTCTCACAAAAAGACTCTTTGAAAATAAGAACATTCATATTCTCAATGATCTAACATTTATAAGGATCATAAACTCTAAGACCTTTTATATTACCTTTATAACCTATAAAAATACAATAATAAGAAGTGGAATTAATCTTCTTTCTCTTAACTTTAAGAATAAAAATAGAAGTAGGATTACTAAAGATCTTAAGATAAGCCACATTGGGTTTATTTTTAGATCACATT
Organism: Torreya grandis; assembly: GCA_037957365.1. Taxonomy (NCBI): domain Eukaryota; kingdom Viridiplantae; phylum Streptophyta; class Pinopsida; order Cupressales; family Taxaceae; genus Torreya; species Torreya grandis. The sequence continues at coordinate 421,350 of JARHVA010001018.1, forward strand.
TATAAAGGAGTAGAAAGATGCAAAACTTTGGTAGGGAATCTATACAAAATATGCACAACAATATTCATGGATTTGACCCATAAGAACTTAAGAACATTTATAGATTACAACATTGTTCTAGCCATTTCTCTGATGGTGTAGTTTTTTATTTCAGTAATACCATTTTACTAAAGAGAATAAGAAGTTGTTAATTCTATTTAAATATGCAACTAATGCAAGAAGAATAAAACTCTTTACTAATATATTCATCACCATTATCATTTTTTAATCTTTTACTATAAAAATTATATGCATTTTAAATACCAAATTTAATTTTTTAAAATTAGACAACACTTTAGATTTATTTTAAATGAAATATGACCAAATCATTCTAGTGTAATCATCAATAAAAGTAACATTACATAAAGAACCATTAAGAGATACAACTTTAATAGGTCTTATAACATCACCATGAATAAATTATAGAAGATGTGAGGAATTCATATGATGATTCTTTTAAAAGGGGTTATTATGCTGCTTACCACGTAAGCAACCCTGACAAGTTTCATGATGAGAAAGAATAGAAGGAAGTCCAACTATAAAGTTATTTGTAGACATATCATGTAAACTTTTAAAATTAACCAGTTCTAATGTTTCATGTTATAATTGAGATTCATTTTTACTATGCGATGAAAGAAAATATGCAAAAAAAGGAGAGAAAATGTATAAACTATTCTTTTAAACACCTTCAACAATAAAAAATGTAGATTGATTTTTAATGGACCAGCTATATTTAAACAATGTTATAATGAAATTTTCATTGGTAAGTTGTGAAAAAAATAATAAGTTCTTTTTAAGCTTTAGTACATAGAAAACATCATTTATAACAATATTTACAAGATTAAGGTTCACATTCATATATAGCCATTAAAGCTTGATAATAATGTTGACTTCTAGTAAATTTATTAATATTATCAATATTAGAATATTAGATTAGATATTCTCCCTATTTAAGTCTTTTAAATTGAACATGAAATACATGGGGTCCTTAGAGTTAGAGTTATCCAAAACTAGATCAACTTCTTCAAGGGTAACCATTTAATCATAAAGAGAAACATGAGATTGAGGTTCATCAAAAAAAGAATGCTAAGGAGGTTCCCTAAGGGGCTTACAAAAAGACTTTTTGAAAATAAGAACAATTATATTCTCAATGATCTAACATTTAGAAGGATCATAAACTCTTAAACCTTTTATATTACCTTTATAACCTACAAAAATACAATAATAAGAAGTGGGATTGAGCTTATTTTTTTAACTTTAAGAACATAAATAAAAGTATGATTACTAAAGATCTTAAGATCAGCCACACTGGGTTTATTTTTAGATCACATTTTTACAGGGATAGAAAAATGCAAAACTTTGGTAGGGACTCTATTCAAAATATGCAAAACAATATTCATGGATTTGACCCATAAGAACTTAGGAACATTTATAGATTACAACATTATTCTATCCATTTTATGATGGTGTAATTTTTTATTTCAGTAATACCATTTTACTAAAGAGAACAGGAAGTTGTTAATTCTCTTTGAATATGCAACTACAGCAAGAAGAATAAAACTCTTTACTAAAATATTCATTACCATTATCAATTTTTAATCTTTTAATAAAAAAATTAGATGCATTTTAAATACCAACTTATTTTTTTTGAATTTAGACAACATGTCGGATTTATTTTAAATAAAATATGACCAAATCATTCTAGTGTAATCATCAATAAAAGTAACAGTATATAAAGAACCATTAAGAGATAAAACTTTAATAGGTCTTATAACATCACCATGAATATATTCTAAAGGATGTGAGGAATTCATATGACGATTCTTTTGAAAGGGGTTATTATGTTACCATGTAAGCAACCCTAACAAGTTTCATGATGAGAAAGAATAGAAGGAAATCCAACTACAAAGTTATTTGTAGACATATCATGTAAACTTGTTAAAATTAACAAGTCCTAATGTTTCATGTTATAATTGAGATTCATTTTTACTATGCGATGAAAGAAAACATGCTAAAAAAGGAGAGAAAATGTATTCTTTTGAACACCTTCAACAATAAAAAATCTAGATTGATTTTTAATGGACGAGCTATATTTAAACAACGTTACAATGAAATTTTTATTGATAAGTTGTGAATAAAATAATAAGTTTTTTTTAAGCTTTAGTACATAGAAAACATCATTTATAACAATATTTAAAAATTTAGATTTTACCTATTCAGTTGATTCTAAAAAATAATTATCTTTTAAGTAAATATTTTTAGAGATATCTCTAGAATTACACAAAATATTAGATAAGTCATATGGTGTGATGCACCACTATCTAAAATACATTAAACAAATACATTTAAATAGAAATTTTGTATTATTAATTTTATTTTATTTGATAGTAAAAATACATTTAAAGTGTAAACATGTAATAATTATTCAATTTAATGCTAGATAAAGTAAGAAAATTGTGAAATATTATGAGAAAATAGAGTGTCACAAGTGTTGAAAAAATACATTAATATAAGAATAATTTTAATAAAATTAACCTTTTTGATGATTTTTTGAACTATTTTTCAAAATAAAATGAATTACACATTCAAATATGATTCATTTCATAATTTAGATGCCAAATAATGCAAAAAAAAAAGATTTACACTAAACTAGGTGTCTGAAGAGTTGCATTCAGAATAGCCACCTAGACACTATTGTTAAAAATAATGTAAAATTAATAATAAGGGGTTTCAAAATAAAAAATGGACTATGTATATGTATCTATAATATTTTAAAACCTAAGGATCAACTAATTACATGACTATGCTTGTCTAGATTTTGACTATATCGAAAGTCAAAATAAGGTTAATAGGTCAACTAGTGTTTTAAACATGTGAAGCTTGGCACAAAAATAAAAAAGATTCTAAAATTAAATATTTAAACTAATAAAATAAGAAATTCTTGACCAAAAAAGAAAATGCCAATGGGTTTTAAACACTAGATCTTTTTCTTACAAGATTTTAGCAAAAGAATAGACCACCGACCCTTTTAGGAAGCTTTTCAATAAACTACATGCAAAAATTTATAAATGAATCCTTTTAATCTAATTTTTTTTTAATAAAAAAGAATATGAATTCGAACATACGTGCATCTAATTTTAAATAGTAAAAACTCTATTATTTTTTTAACTTTTTAGTAGACAATCTATCTTCTAACTTGGGACCCATGAAGGTTGCATGAAAAATTAAAAGTTTAATAAAATTAATTATTTAAATACTTGTAGTTGGTTATAACACTCTAGGTAAAGCAGGGAAGATCACACAATCCTACTTAGGTCACTAGAGGGCATGAAACTTTGTGGTTCTTCCTGAATCTTTCTTAGAAAGTAGAATATGACTTCAAAATTTGATTTTTGATTAAAAAATTATTGTGTTTTATTAGGCCATAAAAGTGCATCTATGGAGGAGAGAGAAAATTTTAAAAGACAAACCGATGCTTCTCAAGATAACAAAATCTGCAAGAAGCCTTACACCTATAAAATTAAGCATATAAAACCTTAAAAAATAATTTTATACCAAAAAATGTTATTTTTGATTTTTTAATGCCACAAAGCCATTCATGGTCATACAAAGACATTAAGGAGGAATTATGATTAGTTTTGGCTCTTCTATTTAGCTCCCCATTTTCTTAGAATGGATGTCTGGATAATTGCTTAATCAAATAAATTTGAGATATGCCACCATATTCCCTATATGATTTTTAATTCCTTCCAAGGATATAGACATGTCCGATGGTGGCATCCCAGGCTTTGAATATTAATTTTTGAATAAATTCAAATATCAATTATTGATATTTATCCCAACATAATATGCTTACCGATCAAATCCTCTCCACTGGCTTTGATAGCATGAAGAAATATAAAATCCAATGCACATGATCTAGAAGAGAATAGAATAGTACAACATAACACATTGACACATATATTAGGTGGAAAAACCTCCAAAGGAGGTAAAAATCCCATAGTAGTTGATATTTAATATTTGAGAAACAATAATAACCCCTAATACAAATTCTTTTGCGTTCTCACTTCTTCACAAACTAACTTCACAAAACTCTTAATTACTCAAGCAGGTTCAAATGTATTGAGATGTTCTAACAATAGGGGTAAACCCTATTTTATAGTAAAACTTGAAGGGAGATGACTGTTGTAACCAATGGGTCAAACCATCCCGAGAACATTTAAATGCAATGATATAAAATAAATAATTATGTTTTATTTTTATCAATAAGTAATAAATAATTTATTTTTTATTATTTATTTAAAAGAGGTTAACCCGTATTAATAAATAATAAATCATTATTATTTAATTACCTAAAATGTACTAAGAGTCTTATAATTACACTGTTTAAACATTAAATGTTCTAATTTTTTTTTTGAGCACAAATAAAAGGGTTGGGAATCGCCATTGGTTGGGTGTATATATAAAAATATATATTTTAGTCAACATCCCTACCAATGTGCATCCATTCTTATGTTATTATCTCCCATCCAAGTTTTAGCATGCAACAATGCAATTGATCTTTAGAAATGGGAAAGTATTTCTAAATTTTTCATGAATATACCAAAGTAAATTCTAAAAGTCCAACAAAATCACTCATTCCAAGTATAACTTAACTCAATCATAATATATATCTTAATCATATAAAATCAAGTACTACCAGAGTAAATCTTAGTGAATAGCAATTGTGCTTCCTTTTATATCATCCCCTTATTTTTGACAAGTGTTTTATAAATCTAGCATAAGAAATTAGTTAGTCTATTTTGTAATTTTAGAAAAACTAATCTAGAAATTATAAAAATTAATTTACTCAGATAAAAATTCAAAAAGTAAGAAACCCTAATCTAAGAAAATAGGAAAGATTAACCTAGAAAGCAATGAATCTATTCTAGAAAGCAAGAAATATATTATACTCCTATATCTATATTTCCACTTACAATAATTTAAAAACATCTTCAATTGGATCAACCACAAAATAATATTTCAAAAAATTTCCATTGATTGGAAAAGAGAGGTCATTACCTCAGAGGTCCTTCAAGCAGAAGACATTGTTACCTAGTATCAAAAATATTTGATATGTTCAAATCTATAAAGGAATGAACTTATCATGTTGTTCTTTCTTCTCATGTGCTTTATCCCATAAAATCATTGAGTCTAAAATATTAAAATCTTTGATTTTAGATCTCTTGTTAAACCACCTCTTGATAATATCTTGATGTTTATTAAAGCTATGCAATGTTTTAGTTCATGTATCTTCCATTTGGACTATGTCAAGTAGTCTAGATTGGATTCTTTCAGCTTCCCCTATGTACTCTTGCATGAATTGGTAGGTTGGGATTTTAAGAATGATAATAAAAATTGACTACTATCCATACGCTATTATAAAAGGTGAAGCCTTGAGGGATTTCTTATGTCTGGTTCGGTCTACCCATAGTGCATCTTTAGTAGTAGAAGCCATTCTCTCAGTTTATTCTGTGTTGACTTCTTGATGACATCCATCAGATTATTGTTTGTAGATTCAATCACTCCACTCCCTTGTAGATATTAATTTAAAGAGAACTTGATGGTGATTTGGTTTTTATAAGCCCACTCAGTAAATTTAATAGATTGGAAAGTTGGGTCATTATCACAAAATAAAGAGATTGGAGTACCAAACCTAGTATGTTCTCTTCTAGAAATTTGATAACATCTAGTGCTATAGAATTCTTAGTGGCCACACTTTTTATCCATCTGGTGCAATAGTTGGTGGCTGTTAGGATAAATTTGTGCCTTGATAAATAATTTGGGTTTATTACCCTAATGAAGTCAATACCCCATTGAGTAAAAGGATGTTCTTTAATGATTGGTTGTAGAAGCATGACAACATTAAATTCTATTTTTATAAACACCTAGCATTCATGACATGTCCTAGCATGGTTGTGGTAATATTTGAAAATTGTAGGCCAATATATCCCATTCTCAAAATTTTATGAGCTATTATGTTGCTTGAACGATGTCCACTACCTATCTTCTGATGTAAATTATTTAGGATGTCCATAACTTCTTCTTTTGAAACACACCTGAAGTTGATGTTGTTATAGTTATTTCAGTATAGGGATAATTTATCTATCATATAATGGTTTGATTTGGGCCTAAGGGCCCATCTATGCTCTCTATTTAGCTAAGGGGGACATGTACTTGTGAATAAATAATGGATGATTTGAGCATACCTTTTACCATCAGCTACTTGAATCTCATTGATTTGTTTAATACAAATATGTGGATCAATTTTAGTCATGAGTTGGATGATGCTTTGGCCTTTTAGCATCTTTTTTGGTCTGATTTAAACATCAAAATCCTATAATTTTACCATCTACTTGCCTCTTCTTTCACCTAGTTCATTATGGATGACTGTGAGCTTGACATTTGAGTCAGAAACTATGTCATACATCTTGTTCATCAAAATATAATGCCTAAACTTATTGACAACTTCAATCAATGTGTATATCTATTTATCTATCATTGAGTATTTTTACTCTACATCTTGTAGGTGGTGCTCATGAAAGCAATCATATGTTCATTATCATCTACCTTTTCATAAGTACAACTACTATAGGATGCTTTGAGGCAAATGAATAAAGGTAGAAATCATTAGTGAAATCTAGGCTGATCAAAATTAGAGCTTGAGTAATGGAAATTTTTATGTCTTTGAAATATTTCTTAACTTTTATTATCCATTCTATTTTGGCATCTTGCTTCAATATGGCATTCAATAGCTTGACAATCTCTATAAATCTAGAAATGAATGTCCTTACAAAGTTTATCTTACCAAAGAAAGACTTTAACTCTTTCTTGTTGTTAGGAGGTGTTAGTTTGGAAATGACATGGATTTGATTTGGGTAAAATGATATCTCATCCTTAGTAATGACATAACCTAATAGTTTCCCTTTAGTTACTCTAAAGATTCTCTTTTTTGGGCTGAGCGATACTCTATATCTTCTACATTTGTAAAACACTCTCTGTAGATGGCCTGCATTATTAAATCTATATTTTGAAAATAGTATTAGGTCATCCATATAAATGATGATGTATTTTTTAATGAGTCCTTGAAAGGAAAAGTGTATATCTCATTAGAAGTTGATCCTATATTAATTATGACAAAATCCATCCATTTATATGTAAAATTTATCCAATTGGTTATGACGGTAGTCTTCATTCTATCTCATGTTTCTACTAGCACTTGATTATAACATGAGAATACATCCAAGAAGGAAATCATCTTAGATCCACTAACAATTTGAATCACTTTATACAAAGAGGGAAAAAGAGAGTTGTCCTTTTTTATGCCCAATTTATATTTCTAAAGTTGACACAAAACTTGATCTCTCTATTTTTTTTCTTGACTAGAACTAAGTTGACTACCCAAATATAATGTCTGATTGGAAAGACAATCTTAACATCCAATAGTTTTTATACTTCCATCTTGATGAGAGGTTCCAAAATTAAGTTTATTGGCATTTGTCTTTACTTAAAGGGCTTATGCTCTAGCTTCAAAAAAATGGTATGTGTGATGACTCTAAGGTTGAAGACCTTCAAATCTTCATATGTCAAGATGATCACATATCTATATTCTATTAGTAGAGCCCTCAACTTTTATTTCTCACTTTTAGTGAAACTCAGGCCAATGTTCACATATTGAAGATGTTGACTAGTGCCCAAATTCTCCTTAATAAAATCAAATTTAGTTTCTTTAAATTATTTTTACTTTTGAGCTTGTGGATCTACATTAAAATCTTTCTCTAGGTAAACCATCCCCATAGGAATGTGGTTCTTCTTCAACTGTAAAACACTATCTTCTCCTAGATCTTCAATGTACATGGGTTCAACATCCTTTTCATCTATTATCTAGAATTCAAAGGCTCTAAAACTATTCATAAAGTACATAATTTATTTATTGTCCTCAAATATTTGGAAATTATCCACATTTTCTAAGACAAAAGGACAAAGGACCGGCTCCATAAAGAATTTTTGCATTTTGGATTCTTGGACCAATAAAAAATTGGTAATTAAAGTTAATAATGACTATGCCATTTGGTTTCCTTCCCTTAAGATGACCCTAACATTGAATGATTCAAAGGATTTGATCATGTCCTATGCTCAATATTTGTACTTCTTAAATTAAGTGAGTTTACATTGATATTTATTTAGGATCTGATTAACAACCAACTCTGAATCATCAAATATCAAAATTTTTTTGATGTCATGCTTTAGTGAAAACTACATATTGAGGATTAGGGATTCATATTCAACTCAATTATTAGTATAAGGTAATTATAACTTATAAATAACTAGATATTATTTCCCATCTAGGTCAATTAGAGCTATACCAACACATGAACATTGCTTTGATCTTGCTTTGTTGAAATGGAGAGTCCACAACTAAGAAGGACCTTCAAATACTTGATCATGTGATGTATGTTTTGTGGTGAAAAATTATACACCTACATACAAAGATATAAATTCAACCTTTTCATTTTTGGTGTTATATTATGCGATCAGATACTTCATCTTTGGTTTAAAGTCTACTCAGATTTGGTTGGATACTCCTTTCCATGGTAACCACATGTGTGAAAAATTGGTGTCCATGTATCCATTCAATGTCTTTGACCAACCATGGATCAAAAACAAGTCATAAGCTTTTGGAATGTCAACTAATATAATATTTATGTACTGATGTACACATGACTCACATGTAAGTTGGATGTGTACATTTTTTATCTCTCCAACACATAGGATAAAAGACTTGTTTAGTTATAAGACCACTCTTTTTGAATTATCTAGGGTCAAACCCAATTTATTGCATACGCCATCACATTGGCTAAGGTACTTGAGTCAACCAAATAATTGTGCACATTCTTTTCAAAAAATTTAATAGTTAATAAAAAAGGTGGTACTTCAGGCTTGTCCTTTTAAATAACCATGTTTGCATGTGTACATTTGGATTTATCAGTAGATGATTTCCTAGTCAAATATTTGAGTAGTCACTCTTTTTGTTTGATGATTTGAGCTAGTTTGTGAAGACTGATATTAGCCTTGATCTTATTCATGTATTCAAAAATATTGTACCCTCCTTTGTTCTATGGATTGACACTCTACAACTGATCATTCCCTTTTGGTGGAGGTATATTATTGTTGGCCTTAAGATACAAAGGAGTGGTATCATTATTATTTAGGGGTGTGAAATTAGTAACAAGCTATCTATTCCTTAAATTGTATTTTTTCCTCTATAATTGATAGAAAGTTTGGATCTTATCTGTATTATCCTATGGTTCATTCTCATCCTCCACTGGGAATGGGAATTCATATGTCTTAAATACCATGCTTATGTTGGGAGGACCTGGAGCAGTAGAAGAAGATGGCTCTAGTTGATTTTCAAAGCCTTCCTAGCTTTCCATTGCCTTCTAAAATATCTCAAAGGTAGTGTAGAATTCTATACAATCTAACTCACCATGTTGTGTTGTGTTATGAACTCAAAACCAATTAGGGAGGGCCACTTATAAGCTATTTATCTTTGGAATCTTATTAGGCAGATGCTCTATATTATCTCTTGGTCTATTGAAATACCTATTATAATTTTGAAATGAAAAGTTATGATTGGAATTCTGATCCAAGGTGTTCCCCATTTGCTTTTGCATGCTTAAGAACTCATTTTTTAACTTTTGTACCATTCATTAGATGGAATTTAATTATAATTTTGTAGAATCAAATGAAATACCTTTTGTAGTAATAGTATTGACTGGTATCAAATATTGGTTTTAATTTTGCTAGTTGGATGTAAACCTAGGATTGTTTAGGAATCTAGCGTGTTGGTTAGGTGAAACATGGGCTAAGGGAAATTGGGTGTACACTTAGTTTTGATTCTAAGCCGTAATATTTTGATTATAATTTAGAATTGGGTTGAAGGCCAAAAAATTAGGACCAATATTAAGTGGGGCCAAGGCTTGTGACTGAGAGTTCAATTGTTTATCAATGTTGATAGATTTAGTGTAAGCCAAAGGTAACATATCAACATTAAGCACTCTATAGTGGAAGACAACCATCATAGGGTCTAGGGCATTCTTATACATTTCAAGGGCTAACACCTCAACTGGGATCAATATCAAAACAAATTTTGGTAAATTTTAGACAAGTCACCCATGTACATGTCGTGGACCAACACTTTTCAAGCATAAGGAGAGAACCAAATGAACTAATTTGATCTTTTAATGCTAGATTATAGTAAATATATAGTCAATTAAATATCCCTATAAACTTGAAGTAATTAAACCTTCTAGGACTTTAAGGAACTAATCATAGGCAAAATATTATAATGTAAAAGGAAAGGGTCTGTAAGCTACATCATCATTGGTCATATTTAGTATCCCAAAGTAGCCTTAAAAGCATTTATGTGTTTTTTAGTAGTCCTACATCTTTTGGGAGAAAAGGAAGGAACACACTTTTTAGGTTTTTTGGGTAATTCATGCACATCTCTAGGGACAACAATAGTAGAACTAGTTAACCAATTTTGGGCCATTAGGTATAAAGGAAGATGAGGTCATCTATTTGGAGAGCATGATTGAGCCTGGGGTCCTCTTAAGTTAAATTTATCTATCCTAACTTTTCTATGGATTTATAAAGGTGGGTTTAGTAAGTGTCTGAGGTAGACCTTGTTAATCTTCTGAGTATATCCAATACAACTCAAGTGATATTTTTCAAAGAAATAGAGGCAGAAGTCCAGGCCCTCTTTATAGTACCAGATAAATTATTATTGATGCAAGTTTTATGCACACTAAATAAACTTATGTAGTAGCCTCTAAAATTTTAGGATCAATGAAGAGAGATTCACTACAAGGCATGAGTTGTAGAGTATTGGATTTTGTAAACAACCTATTGGTGGAATAGCAATGAGTGAAGTAGTTGTTTAGCTTGGATGGTTCAGATATGATATGAATCTAAATATACATGAGATGGATGAATTAATTATGGATTTAACCTAAGGTACTTATGATAAAAATAAAATCAAAAAAAGAAGGAAAGGTAGGGCAGGAAAAAATATATATGAATCAAATAAGATGAAACCTTTCTAATCTACCTCTTGAACTAAAGGTTGGAAAAAAAAATCAAGAAATAGTATTTTCTACAAGTGTCTATAAGCATACCAATAATCAAACATAGTTAAGATTCCAATGAAACAAGAATAAAATGAACTTTAGCATAGTAATCAAAGGTTATCATGTTTGTGATATTGTAATTGGACATATACAAAGAGTGATTATGATTATTACACAAAAACAATCAAATTAGTAATAACATAATATGAATAATTATATTAAAATAATAATTATGCACAACCAAATTACAAAGATACTAGTTTGAAAAAACTTATATAAATATTCAAAGTTTGGAGAAGAACAAGATTTGTACATCAAGACCAATTACAAACCAATCTGTATAATTTATTATTAATCTTAACAATAAAAATTCTCCTCCCTTTGGGTTTAGGAGGATACATACATACATACATACATACATACATACATATATATATATATATATATATATATATATATATATATATATATATATATAGTGGGATGGGGATGCCTCATCTCTCAAGCAAAATCTAAATTTATAACTCAAAAAATAGAATTGGGTGTCAAAATTTCATGGCATGCATGTTTATTATGTGATTATAAATAATCTTTTGTCAAAATAATTCTAATTATAATAAGGTCCCAATATAAACTTATGTTATAATTGCAACATGTACTTGTATCAAAGCTATCTATGACTTAGTGTCATCAAGAGGTAGGACTTGTATACTCACTAATGTGTATGAGACTGCAGTTTTAATTTGAGTTACAACTATAGTGGGCACTATTGTTGTAGATAAGCCAACTAGATTTATAATGAAAATTTCCATCACTGTAGTTATAACAATAAATCTGGGAAGTGGCACATGTTGGCCATGTTTGAATTTCCACCAGTGTATACTTTGGAGACTAAGATTGAGTTCCTTGAGTGGGTGTTGGTGGTACTCCTGTTGCTAAAGTTTACTACTTTATCACCTGCATATGTAAATACAAGGCATGACTGGCTTGAAATTCAATATAAATAGTTTGAAAATCTAGTAAAGACCTTTTGAATAGTTATGGGATCCTATCCATCAACTTCCTATGTGTGATCAATGCAACTTTGACTTCCACATGAAGTGTCTCTATCCCTATAACTTTGTCTGTAAAAAATTCACTTGTTTCATAATTTCTTCATTGGTTCCATAAATTGTTCCCTTATTTTTCACTCAAAATTTGTTATCTACAACTCAAAGAAGGTTCTCAAAAATAGGCTCAGAAACTAACTAACCAATTGATGTAGAGTTGATGCCTACACTCTCCTCTTTGATTACCTAACTTTGATTTTTGTGTTAAATGCCTTCTTTCATCTTTATTTTATTTATCTCTAATAGGTACATTACTAGCTTTTTGAAATCCTTGTTCATTATTATCTCCTCTAGGCTCCTAAGCCTCTTGGCCTGCATAATACTCTTCTCTATCTTGAAGACCCATAATCCTTCATCTCTTCAACTCTACTCTAAATTCTGACCTCCTTAACACCAACATCATCCTCTCATACACACTTTTAAAGACTCCATCCTTCATTATTGATTCATACTTACTTATCCCCATATAGCTTCTTAGGCTTAAAAACATAATTCATGATTTCAAGCTTCTTGAATCCATAAATAAGACACTTATGGTCATAAAAATGCCTATTTCAACTACCATACAGACATCCAACTCATATATTCAACCCCTAAGTTAAAACTCTCCAACAATCAAATATTTCCTCCTTGAAGCCTATCTCCTTATAACCTTCTTAATGCATAAATATAGTAAGTTTGACTAAAACATAAATATTTTAGATAAACTAGACACCATTCAAGATACCCTTTATCCCTTTTTAGCTTTATACAAAGTTTTAGGATCCAAATCTTAAGGGGGACCATCTAACTCAACACACCTCTTTGATAATTAGATCTCTTTAGGCCTAATGTAATCCCATAGTCTTAGTGACCGTATTATATGACATTTTAACAACCTAAAAACTCTTGAATCCTTTAGATCACATCAAAACACAATATATTCTAAAGTCTCATCAAATTTGATAAGTGAAAATAAAATTTATTCAAGTTTCCATTTTCAAACCCTAGGTCTACTGTTGATAGGCTTGTAAGTGGCTGAGAGCAAATAAAATGGGATATTTTTAGTTTTATACCTCTTAAAAAACTTATACCACTTTGATAATGTCTTCCCTACCTCTCTTTACCTTCTATAATAGCTGTTTGGTCTTGATCAATCATCATAAGTCTCTTCAAGGCTGATTTGTAGAATCATTAGAATGTACTTAGGATTATGTGCACCGTAATAGAGGTTTGGATTGAATATTGATCAATAAGTATACTATGAGCATCCAAAAAGGTTTTCTTCATCAAGGATATAGTCTATACCACACTCCCATCTCTAAAACACTAGATTTAAACTTCAAATGATACCTTTGTTTTATTCCTTCTTACTGTAATAAAATAGAGATTCCAAATTCTATAGGTTGTAACTTGAATTGGTAGGTTAATAAAAATAATCAATTTGTTATTCTAATAAGACTAAAATGTAAAATTTTTTCCATACCAACAATCACCATAATTCCACAAGTATTCACTTAAAACATTCTTTGTTTTATTGATGCCATCTCTCCTACAATAGTCATGCACATAATTATGCAACATAATCTTCATATTTTTTTGCCATTTATCCACTCTCCTTATAAACTATTTTATAATTATACTCTAATACCACACTCTACTCTCACTTACATTCCTTTAATTCTTCTTATCATGCCTAAAATATGTAAGAAAACTCCCTCACAATGCCAACTCCATGTAGGTTGGCGGATACATATGCATGTTTCTTGTTTACATTACTATTTTCATTAATATAATGTTGAGACACCTCTCTCACACATTAAAAGGATAAAATATGACCCTTCATAACATTCAAAAACATTGGCATTCCTCACAATATCCAAAATACCACTCTAAGTCTAGTTCTAAAATTTATAATTTCAAATTCTACATTTTGGTGGGAAAACCCTAAAGAGAAAAAAACACACAATAAAGGATTTATAATGAATTAAAAACAATATAAGGGAACCTAAAATACATATAACACCCATATAAAACTATAAATGGCTAACATGGAACATTAAAACACACTAAATTATCATGGTACCTTGTGATGCTCTGCATCATGCTCCCTAAGTGGGAAAATTTGAGCTCCTACTCAAATGCACTTTGTCCAACTTCTTCCTTTATTTCCAATTATTTATCCTCTAATGTTATAAATTATTATTTATTATAACCCTCTTATATTTCTCATTTATCCTTAGTTGTTTCCTTTGTCTTTGTCTCTTTACCTTGTCCTACTTATTTTCCAATTCATCTTCTACCTCCATGAAGTACATGATCTATTGCAACTCTTTGTCCCCTTAATATTATATCTCCTCCATATCATATTTCTCTTCCTCATGCCATAAATCCAATGGTTGGATCATATTATTCACTCTTAATCCTACTCCATAGCTTCCTTCTACATGTGCCATGGTTTTATCATGCCCTCCTTGTTGGTCTATCTTTTGAACCATGCTTTCTCCTTGGTCCTCATGCTTTAATGGATTCTTATGAATTTTTTATTACTTTATCCTTGTCATAGCCTCATATATATCTTATTTGGATACCTCTTCATGATACTCCACCTTTTCATGGTGATTCTTCTCATAGCCTTGCTTAACTTGCAATCACATTTCTTTGACCAATTTAAGTTCATCATAATACAACACTACTTGAAATTTTTTTGTATTTCTATCCTCATGAATAATAATAACCAACTCAGTTGTAACATTACCCATTGAATAGATTACTTTCTTACCTTGATATTTATTCATTTGCTTGTTTTCTTATTCACCTATTTATAGCTCTCTTTCTATGGGTCTTTGTTCTTCATCTCTTGACATACTAATTAGACTAGTTTTTGGGCTAAGGCTACCTTCTCTTTGCTCTCTCAACTATATCATATTCTTACTACTTCCTTAGATATCCTTTGGACTGATCTTGTCCTCCTCTAAACATGGAATCTTCATCTTATCACTTCCTTTGTGAGGAACATGGTTGTCCTCCTCTTTCCTTGGCTTTATCATGAGCTTTAGTGCCTTAGTGCTTCTTTTATCCATGTGATCATGGAGTGAATGCTTATCTTTCACATCCATACCTTCACCATCATGATTAACACCTATCAAATTTCATACATGAGACTTGATAGTCTCTTCTAGTACCTCATGGTATTTTCTGCTCTCTCTTGCTCTTGTATTTTTATTCCAAGCTTTTCTAGGCTTCTCTTTCATCTTCTCAAGTTCCTTATCTTGTCCCATTAACCTCTACTCTTTACTTACTCATTATTTTCCCATACTTGTTCCTTGATCATCCCACATGATTTTATACTTATATTATTCATTGCTTTAGGCTTACCTTCACTTGCAAATTGATTTGATTCACTTTGTACTAATACCTATCAATATTATTGGCTATAACTCATTATTTATTTATGATTTTTTGTCATTGTATGACTTGTAAGTTAATATTATTAAAGTTTTCTCTTGGGTAACATGCTCCTTTAATTTGAAATTTTCTTTTCTTCATCTTGTAATTCTGCCTCTAGCTCCTTTATGATATCTCCCACATTATTTTCACCTTGATTAAGGAACTCTATTATATCATCTTAAGCCTCTTGCATCAATCCTCTCCACATCAACTCCTCTTATTCATTGGGATCTTTCATATCTTATATCATCACTTGCATTTGGGTTAAATCTCCATCTTGTGTCAAGCTAGACACTCATTCATACTCTTCTTGTATCTACCCTCACTGCTCCATTATGTATGCTACCTTATCCATCATTAATTATCACTCTTGAGTCTCCATTGACTCTTGACAAGTGATGATCTCCTCAACTATTGTTTTAGGACAGATTTGGTCTTTTTCTTTATTGTTTATGGCATGATCCAAGGCTTCCATATCTACTTAAAATTCATCCCAACTCTCATAGACAAATAATTGGTCTTGTTACTCATCTAACAAGTCTTTATCACCTACAAACACTTTTTTAAACTCTTTGATTGCTTCATGAAATATAATTCCTAATTTTTTATCACTATACCTCTTAACTCCACCCTCTTGATTCAACTTTGATTCTTTTATGCCTTCAATGAGGCATCCTTCTTCTGGATGATCTCTTTCCCTGAACATCTCTCCTCTTTCAGGGTAATAAACCATTATACCTATATACATGGTTGCCCAATCAATCTCTTATTCCACATAAGCATGTCATTCATGTTTTCTTCCCTTCATGCTTTCAAGTTTTATGTCTTTGACATAGACTTCTTATTTATTTATTTTTGTAATTACATGCATACATGATAATAAATCATTAGATTTAAAAGATTAAGGCTTGTCTACCTCCATCTTCTCCTTATTAGATTGATTTATCTATTTCTTCTCATCATCCTCCATGACTATCTTATTCTCTTTAAGGTGCTCCTCACCTTCTCCCTATTTACCAACTTGTTCATCCATCCTAAAATTCTTCATCTCCTTTTTGAACTTCCTACATAGCAACTTCTTTTACTTTTCATTCTCTCATGACAATATTTATTTTTCTTTCCATGAGTAGCCTTATAGGAAACTTAACTCCATTATTCCTCATTACCTAGCCATACCATTAGCTTTCATCTTATTACATTATCTCCACCAAGAGCCTTATCCTATCTAACCTTTTATCTATCTCACTTATTTCTTATTCAATAATCAACCCTTTTCTCTTTGGGTCTTCCTTCTCATTTATCTCATTACAGTACTCTAACTCAACCAAACCATTCCTCTCTATTTCCTTCTCTATTTATATCTTCTCAAAAACAAGTATTTTTCACCTTAATTTGATTTCTCAACTTAGGTTATCTCCTCTACCTATTATATTGACGCTCATGTCCAAGTCTTTTTCACCTTGGAACTACTCCTATACTTGGAGTCTTTATTCTCTCTTCTTAGTGATGCACTTATACCACAAAATCTTACCTCTTTCTACCTCTCTAACTCATTCCTACAACTTAAATTCATGCAACCTCAAATAAAAACCTTTAACAACCTCAAATAAAAACATTTAATACTTAAAAGCATAAATTATTCAAAGAGTTTACCTATTCTAATAACACTTGATGTAGAGATGATACTTATACTCTCCTCTTTCATTACCTAGCTCTGATTTCTATCTTAAATGCCTTCTTTCATCTCTAATTTGCTTGTATCTAATAGGTACATTACTGATCTTTTGACACCCTTCTTCATTATTATCTCCTCTAGGATCTTAAGCCTCTTAGCTTGCATAATAATCTTCTCTCTCTTGAATATCCATAATCCTTCGTATCTTCAACTCTATTCTACAAGTTTACCTCCTTAAAACCAACATCATCCTCTCATACACACTTTTCAAGACTCCATTCTTCATTGTTGATTCAAACTTACTCATCCCCATATAACTTCTTAAGCCTAAAATCCTAATTCATGGTTTCAAGCTTCTTGAATCGATAACTAGGACTCCCATTTCCATTCATATACCTATTTTAACTTGCATACACACATATAAGTCATACACTAAACCCATAAGTTAGAACTCTCCAATAATCAATTCTTTTCTTGTTGAAGCCTAGCTCCTTGTAACCCTCTTTATGCATAAATCTAGTAGGTTTGAACCAAAAAAATATATTTTAGAAAAAATAGGCATTATTTAAGATACCCTTTATCCCCTTTTAACTTCATACAAAGTTTTAGGACCCATATCTCAAGGGAGACCACCTAACCCAACATACCTATATGATAATTAGATCTCTTTAGGCCTAATATAATCTTATAGTCTTAGTGACCATACCTAAGACACTGTACCAACCTAAAAAATATTGAATCCTCTAGAACACATCAAAACATAATAGATTTCAAAGTTTAATAAAATTTGACATGTGGAAATAAAAGTTATTCAAGTTTCATTTTCAAACCTAGGTCTAGTGTTGGTAGGCCTATAGGTGTCCCAAAGCAAAAAACGGGATATTTTGAGTTTTATACCTCTTAAAACACTTATATAACTTGGATAATGTCTTCCATACCTATATTAACTTTATAAAATATCTATTTTCTCTTGATCAATCATCAAAAGTCTTTTTAAGGTTGATTTGTAGAATTCTAAGAATGTACTCTAGGACTGTGTGCAACATAATGGAGGTTTAGATTGAATATTGATCACTAATAATAATATAAGAATTTTAAAAAAAATTCTTCATCAATGAGATATTATCTACCACACTCCCATATCTAAAACACTAGATACCTTTGTTCTATTCCTTCTTGATTGTAACAAAAACAAAGCTTCCAAATCCTTTAGGTTACAACTTGAACCAATAGGTTAGTAACAAGAATCCATTCATTATTCAAGGAAGATAACAATGTAATTTTTTCCCATACCAAAAATATCTATAATTCCAAAAGTATGAACTTAAAAAATTCTTTTTTTTATTAATGCCATCTCTCATATAATAGTCATGCACAAAATTCTATAAAATAAGTAGAGTTTCTTGAAATCTTCATCTTTTCTTGCCTTTTATCCACTCTCCTTCAAACCTCTCCTATAATTATACTCTATTAAAATACTCTAGTTTCACTTACATGCTTTTAATTCTTCTTATCATGCCTAAAATATGCAATAAAACTCCCTCACAATTCCCACTCCATATAGGGTGGTAGTTACATATGCATGTTTCTTATTTACATTGATATTTTCATGAATAACACATTGAAACACGTATCACACACCTTCCAAGGATAAAATATGACCCTTAATAACATTCAAAAACATTTTAATTTCTCACAAAATCCAAAATACCACTCTAATCTTAATTCTAAAATTCAAAATTTCAAATTATGCATTTTGGTGAGAAAACTCTAAAGAGCAAATGACACACAATCAAAGGCTCCTAATGACTTGAAAAAAATGTAAGGGACCATACAAGAAATCTAACACCCATATCAAACTATAAATGGATAACATGAAGTATTAAAACACATGAAATTCTCATGCCACCTTGTGATGCTCTACATCACCAAGATGAGTGCTTACATTAGTGACTGTCATATCCTTAAAAATGGAGACAACCTCTCCCACTTGACTTATAAACTATTGCACTAAATTTCACATCTCTTGATGCTAGTAAAGTAAGCTATCCATATTAATGGCCATATAATTATGCATATATGTAGCCTCTGGTGTTATTATTAGGTTCAAATGGGCATATGCATTGTTTTTTATTACTTGGATGAGGAAGTGGAGCTTACCATCTATATCTTTCATTTTATTTAGTAATTGGATTATATCCCCCCATTTAGGTTGGGATGCATCCTTTGTAGACCTTATTGTTTGAATAATGTCACACAATTTTTAGTTTCACCTTGTACATTGTCTATAATCTCTTTTAGATCTTGAATAATTATACTCTCTTGTGACCTTTTTACAAACATGTCATAGCTATTGAACATATATTTTATCACACCCTTAGTATCATCTACAAAACTATAAGGATATTTCCTATATCAATCCAGGTTTCAAGGGTTTGTTTTTATTCTTTTTTTTAGAGAAAATGTATATTTTTCAATTCTAATTTGACTTGTTCTCCATCTGCAACCACAATCTTCCTTTTGACCCTCCTTAACATATTATTTTATCTATCAAAATGGAACTTAATCATTGGTTGATCACCAATCACTAGGTATTGTTTGCCTACTTCCTCTTGTTACAATTATTGAATCCATGAAGGGGAATTCAATACAAGTTACTAATTAGCTTGATGTATAACTGTAGGAGTATAAAAAGGAGATTGTCTTGGAGAGTGTATTGTTTTAGGATAATATGTCCCCAATTAAGGGAAAAGAGGTATAGCCTTCCTCCATCTAGTAACTTTCTTCTATGGTAGGGTATCAATGATATATTTAGTTTTCCTAGATACCTTATGCACCAAAATTGTAGGAGAATATGTTTGGGCAGCTTGGTCAATATGCATTCCTAACTTTGTAGATAACATTTGGGGTGTGGCCTATGTTGTAAAAATAAAGGTGGATACTAGACTTTCAAAATGTACTTTATTTGATGTCTCAGGGGACTGGAGACTAGCTCTAGTAAATAATGAGTATGTCATTGGTGTGATAAAAAAAATTACATGTAACAAGTGAAAAACGTTTAAGCAACCCCAATAATAATATCCTTAGTAAGAGGACTCATAGTAGGTTGGTTAGGTGGAGGAAAATCCCAAATTTTTAGGAAACTGAACTGTAGTTGGAAAAATTGGCATTATGGCTACTTGAGGCTTATTTTTTGTGCTTAAAGAATACAAAGAATCAATAGTTCCTGCTACATCAATTTTAGTAGTAGAAATTTAACAAATTACCAAAGAATGGGGACTTGTGTACTTACACTCTGAAATGAGATAGATGTGGTGATTGTTATTATAGTTTTCATTATGGTAGCTTGAGATGGAAAGCACAGGGGTGTGGTTGATGATGGCCCCTATTCTGAGGCTTATAATTTTGACTATGCCTCACCTTCTATATCTCCTTATTTATTTGATAATAACTTTATGGATACTAAGTTAACCCTTCTTTGGTCAACTTCTTCAAATTTACCTACAATATTAGTCCCTCTAGATCGAGTATCTTCTTTGATCATCCACTCATTTTTTTCATCTTCCTCCATTATTTCCTTAAATTATTCTATTTACTTAGTGTCTATTTTAGACACCCATTATTATTTAGTTTCACATATTTTATCTTCTTATTCATTATCATATATTTTAATAGGGTCTGATCTCTATAAACCACTTATTTTATCTCTTTCCCATAGAACTTATGCATGTTTCTCCTTTACTTCCACCTTATGGGGTGAGATTGTAGGAGACATGAGATTTATATTATAAGTAATTAGTGTCTTATTAGTAATTTGGGTTGTCCATGTAGAAGGTAGAGTGGGAAACAAATAGATCACAATGTTAGCAGATTTTAGTTAAGTGGGAATGACAATGATCATTAGGGGAATTATGGGAGGTGAATATGGTCACCCAAGAGATTGGGGCACTACCATTGGTGGTGTTGTTACAATAAGAGGTGACCTAGGAGGATAAATAATAGAAACCTAATAAAGGAAATTAGGAAGACATACTTATTATTCAGTGGTTAGTGGAGGCAGAGGTAATAGGGAGAATAACCCATTTGTTCCACTAGGACCTATAGATTTCTCCTCTATATTAGTTGTATGTTAAGGAGAGAGAGTAGAAACTAAATGTGAAAGGGATATCAAGGTAGTCTAATTTATGTGCTCAACATATACTTCCCCAGAAAGGAAAAGTTTATTCTTGTATATCTAGTTCTGCTCGAGGATTCCCATGAATAGGTTTAGAAATCCATTATTCTCTTTTAATCCTTTTGGTGTCCTCCTTAGTAATATTAGGATCATATTGGATCCATTGGGATAAAATAATTAACATATTTACTATGTGCATCCTTATATCCACTTCAGTATCATCTTTAGCATTCATAAATACATAATTATGATTGTAATATTGGTCCCCATAATTGATTCTTCCCTTCTCAAATCTATTTATATGTCCCTTGACATTCTTCCTTGGGTCACAATGTCTAAATGGTGCCCATTTAAATCCATAATTTTTTGGAAGCATAATCAATGAGATGGGGGTGAATCAATTTCTTAAAAAACTTTATTTTAATTCCTTCTTAGCATACATGAACCATCACATCAATATATAGATCAAGCAATGCCTAAGTAATCAACTATACAAGCATGAAACAAGATTACATAATTAAACACACCATATATGTGGGAAAAACTCAAGGGGAAGAAAACACACTAATCCCTACAAATGGAATACATTCATATAATTAAAAATATCAATTTTAGTGAATCACTAACTTCACATGGAGCACCAACCCCAACTAGCTAACGACCAACCTAGCTAGGCTTTAACAAGCACCAAATTACAAGGAGGCACCAACCCCCTAAATGACTCAAAACCAAATCAACCACCTAAAATTTTTGATCACCTTTATAAAAAAAAATTCACACAAAAAATTATGATCACCTTCTTTAGCTCTTCTTGTTGCTCTATCCCTCTCAAACTACCTTCTTCACTCAAATAGGTCTCTTAAAGATAGATTAGGTCATATGACCTTGATTTTCATACATATAATATTTTTAAAATATTAATAAAGTTTAATATAATATCCTTTTATGGTATAAAATACCTCCTTATGCTTACCAATATTCTATTTCATTCGCTTGTTCTCTACACACACAAATAGGCCTAAAATTGCCCTGTATTTATATAAGCCTCTTGCTCATATCCTTCTTGGTAGGCAATACATAATTTAAAAATTATATTATCATTTTAATATGTCTTATAACACATTTTATAAATTTATAAATCATTATAATAGGTCATACACAAATCAAAATACCAAAACCTCTTTAAGGCCTTAAGGAGACCTAATTCAATTAGACCTTTATTAGTCTAAGCTACCCTTTGATCTCCTTGAAACACTTTAAAACACAAAAAATAGAAATTAAACTTAATATTAAAATAAAATATACCAATAATAATATCATCTTAGGTCCATGACACATTTTATCTTCAACCACCACTTGAAGCATGCCATTAACACTATTCACAATTAGGCCTATGAACCTACAGAAAGTTTTCCAAACAAAACTGAAGTATGTACATAATTTAGTCATATAAATATGAAAATAAATTATGTATATAAAATATATATGAACTAAATTTTATCACCATATTATTTATACTTCACAACTCAGTGCAAAAGGACTCAAACCCTTCTCTACAAATAACCCACTTAGAACTGTCAAAACACTCCAAAACCCAGTCATGGACAAATTGATCTTCAACACCTAAAAGAACAATTAAAATGAATAATTATACTTTAAAAATATCCTTTGAAATATATATAACACTCTTCAATACATAAATCTTGAGTTATAATGTCAAATATTGGTCTTGCAGACCAATCTTTTGTCTTCAGTACACACAGTCAAACTAGAACCAGTCAAGCCATTTTGGCTTCAAAATTTCAATCACATTAAATGAATATCAAACCTTATAAAAAAATGAATAGGATATAAATGTACAAAAAAACATCATAATTTGAATCATATACTTCTACTCAGGGCATAGAGTCTCAAACTCATCACTACAACTTGCTTACCCAGAACTACCAGTTTACCTTAAAGCATAGTCATGGTGAAAATGACCTTCAACACTTGCATGACCATTTATAGAGACTTATGATGAATTTATATGATCCTATGATATCATTATTACATAATTATATATAAATATAATATGTTTAAATGATAATATTGGTCTTGCAGACCAATCACATAATCTTGTATCTCACTGTCTCATTTGAACCAGATAGGTCAACTTGTGAGTAACTTTTTCACTATAATCATTATCCTAAAAAAATTATACCAAAAATTATAATTTATTAAAATTAATAAAAAAAATCTCCATGCACTTGGTTTCATCCCTATTTCATGATAACACATCCCTAATCATCTTCTCATTGTTGCCTAGATTTCTCGTTGTTTCCACTATTAGGCCTATTAGAAACTGACTAACTTGTATGACCAATTTAGCACACTTAAAAACTATAATAGATATATAAACCTAAAATGACATAAAATATGAGTCTCAAGATTCAAACTCCATCCATTTTCATACTTTGACTTGGTTAACTTTGATTTCTACAATAAATGTTTGAGAAACTAACACTTTCATGTAGGGTCTACTCACACACCTGACAACTCAATCACACTTGGAGGTACCTGGGAGAGTTTAATATATGATATAATGGGTTTTATATTCATTTAATACAATTATGGGTTTTTTTGAATAATATATTTAACATTGATTCCTTGTTATGGTTTTAGAGAGGTTAATCACAGGTTTTGGTGTTAATGATTATTCATAAAAGATTGCCCCTTAAACCCAAAAAAATGCTTGTATATCTTAGATAAGACCCTTAACCATACATAATTAACATATTAGGTTACCATACATAGGATACATGTGCTAATGAATATTTAAAATTCTTTATCAAGTTTGCATGCCTTCATTATGTGTACTTGAAAGACCTCAAAACCATTTTTCATGCCTTTTCTTGCAGACCATGATCTCAAAATTTGTGAAAATGCTTAAAAAAACATATAACACCTTTTTCCATGATAAAATGAGCTCAAAAATCTTTAAATATGATCATTACCTCTCATTAGGCCATACTCTCTCTCTTTGCTTTTTAGACCCTCACATGTACATCATATTAGGCCTTAAAACTGACCTTCATGCTTATTTCCATGTGTTATCCACCTCAATCACATAATAAAACAACTTATCTCATGATTAAATAGTTCCATAAATCCTTCATAGTCCTTGACAATAGATCATGATGCCTCATTAAGCCAGATAGGGTTTAGGAGTGATCTAGGTACATACTTGGTCTGAAGGTCTTACCCCTATATACTCATCTCGAGAATCTAATTAATGATTTAATGCCTCAAATTCAAGCTTAAGAAACTGTATACATCCATTCATGCCTATGTGTACTCATATTACGAAGCCACCAAGCTCATACCTTCTCACAAGGTCTCTTCATGTTATGACTAGTGCCATGACTAGGCTTCTCAAGCACTTGAAACTTGAAAACTAACCTTGAAACACTTCTGAAAGTATCTACACTTATCTTTCATGATAAAATAATGAAAAAAACCCTCTCACAATATTTTAATTACTTACTTCACCAAAATTTACTATGCATACCTTCTCACTGGGTCTAGACTAGGCTTCTTAAGACACCTTATATTCAAGCATGCTTTAATGCTCACTTGACCTAAACCTTGACATCAACCAATAGAAGAATCATTAGGTTGCCTTCAAATTATCTCTCAACAAGGAGACATTATATTTCATTCAAATTATCTCTTGTCATATGGCTTCCTTGTCACATCAAGCACACAAACTCATACCTCAAAGACCACTCACCATGCATCTTCACTAGATACACCTTGACATTAATGAAATCAATGTTGACATTAATACCATCAACCTTGACATAAGTTACAACACTTCTCAGCATAATGTACCCTAATTTTATCCATAGATTGGAAGTGTTCCCACCTCATATATTGTATTCACCCAATACTAAGAGGGGTTGGGTGAATAACTAGTTGCTTAGCCTTTCACAAATTAACATCAATGTTGTCATCTAATTTAGTAGCAATTTATTATTTAGGAATTTTTTTGGGAATGATTCATGGTAAGTACATAGGGTGTGCCTTGGTCCCTCTATCCTGATTATGGTGCACTTAGGATATAACAAATAATCCCCCATTTTTTGAATATTTTTTTTATGAGATGTGATAATATAGACATGATCTTCCAAAAAATAACCTGATATACCATAGGATAAAAGGTCTCTATCAACCTTTTCATTTTTTCCTAAACCTATGAACCTAGAGGATGTTAAATTCATCATAAATCCTAATCTTTGGATATTTTAGAGATGGTTTCCAGGGTTCTTCATAAGTTGAATGTATTATTGTAGTCACATCATCTACCAAATAGGACACTATGTAGAAATCTACATCTAGTAAGCTCCTCGGATTGGTGATTTGTTGAATTAAGTTAGAGTTGATTATCTCCCCTAGGATAGTTATTTTATTGGAAGTCAGGATGATATACAACAATGGAACCCATACCTCATTGACATAATAAATTCTATGGGAAGCTATATATTCTATTTAATAAATCCATAACAATATTTACCCCTGGTCTGAAGGTGACTATTGGAACAATATAAGTGGGGCTTTGAATCATAAAGTTGCTTGGGTTGCCAACCCATTCTTGTAATTTTCTATGGACATTATTTGAAAGGAGCCATAAATTGACCATGTCCTATCTATAGGTCATCTCTGAAAGAGGGAGCCTATATTACCTTTCAAATTATTTTACACTTACGTATGTTATAAGAGTATTATTAATTCAAAAATGCAATATTTTTTGAGAGATTTTCCCATTTACAAATAAATCAAATAGTATGTCAATGCAGGGTATTACATTTTGCTTGGATACAACATTATGTAGGCCAATTGCTTTTATTACCAGAAGGTCATATTTATATCTTTGTGTCAAAATTTAAAGTTGGTCTCCACCTTATTTGGCTCCACATCATCAACCTCATTCCAAAATTTTGTGTATGGTTGGGAGCTATTAGATGGAATTTTATGATTTTATACTCAGTTGGCCCAAAAATTAAATATGTAGTAAAGGAGGATGGGTGTGAGATGATGAGGCCATTGAACTTTAGGTAAGAATATTCCTATTCTTTGAATAATCTAAAATCTCTTGGTCACTTTAGAGATTTGAATTTATAATTCACACTTGGTAGCTAGGAGGAAATGTGATCAAATTGAGTATGTCAAGTCAAATTATAATGCTTTATATTTGTTAGATTTGATAATTGAATGCATTAATTCACCAATTTGATGAATTAATAGTAATAAAAACTTTTTCTCTATTCCCTATCTACTTTTCTTATTTTATTTTTTATTTTTGTAATGCCGATTTCCATAGATCTTACTACCATGCAACTTATTTTACCTGTTCCCAAGTGCCTTAATAGCATAATATGATAGATATCCCCTTTTGATGCTCTCAAGATTAGAATTCATGTCTTTATTATTTGATTATGTGGCTAAGGGACACATGTTTACATATCATTGATCCACTCATAGTTGAGCTCTATCCTACTATACCTTATTCTCTTAGTCATAAGTTAGCGGGATGGTGACACATAGTAGGATCCTGACAATCTGCTTGCCCAGAGTATAAATCCTTTATCATGAAGTGAGCCACCTTCAAGTTAGTGAGATGATGGCACATGGATGAGTATCACTATTCCACTTTCCTATAATTATAGTACAAAGAAATTTGATGATGCCACCTATGGGTTAATAAGATGATGACACATGGAGAACTCTAATTTCTCTACTTGCTCGAAATGATAGTATAATGAAATTTTCTTATGTCACCTTCATATTAGTATGAGGGAGACACCTGGAAAGATCCCAGTGATCTAATTTCCTAGAATGATAGTACAAATAGTTTTGATGATGTCTCCCTTGGGTTAGTAAGATGATGACACATGGATGGATATCACTACTCTATATACCTGGAGTGATAATATAATTAAATTAAATTACATCACCTCCATGTTAGCAAGAGGGTGACACTTGGAAAGATCCTATTAATCCCCTTTCCCAAAATGATAATACAAGGAACTTTGTTGACATCACTTTCATGTTAGTAGGATGATGATAAGTGGATGGCTCTTGTTGCTCCACTTACTCTAAATGATAGTATAATTAACTTGAATTACATCACCTATAGTTTAGCGATAGGGTGACACCTGGTATGATCCTAGTGATAGGCTTGCCTAAAATTATATTACAAGGAACTTTAATGAAATCACCTCCAGATTAATATGATGATGACACATAGATGACTCTCACTATTCCACTCATAACTAAGATCTTTACTTGGGCTCTGGGTAAGTGGAATGATGCTATGTGTAAAGATCAGAAGAGCTTGTGGATGTACTGAGAAACACTTAAGCACATAATATCTTGTTCAAAACATAACATAGGCAAATAATAAATTAGAACACAAATCATCAGCCCAGTTAGTTTTTAAATAAAAAATATGATATGTACTTAAGCTTTGATTTAAAAGAAAATTAAAGGCAAAATTAAAATCATGTAATATGGCGTATTCACAACTTTTATTCTTCTTATCATAACCCAAAAACATGCTTTAGACTTTATAAATAAATTTAGGCTTATGCCTTTCAAAATTAATATCATATGCTTATAAGGTTCCTAAGACCTTGAATAAGGTTATTCAATCAATAGTGGGTCCCTATTTGGATTTTAAAGTGGGGAGTGTGTGTTAGGGCACAACACTTAAAAGTTTCAAAAGTGATAAAAACATTAATCCATCCAACTTCTAAGCAATTTTAGGACATCTGTCCTCTAATAATCAAGTGACTTTTGACCATACAAATCCCCTATTAGTTCATTCCATATCTTTCCATTGTATATTGAAGTCATTATCTCCAAAAATAAAGTAAAAAGGGTGTTTATAGACAATGGGCCTGACTTAAATCTTTGTACATTAAGTTTGATAAAACATTTGGGACATTCAACAACATTAGAGCCCAACACTATCACTATAAAATCTTATGATAATGTAGAATGCCAGTCAATTAGGACTATATATATTCCACTTATGGTGGGGATTTTTATTTTAAGGAACCTTAATCCATGTCCTAGATATAGATATTCCATATACATTACTCCTTGGTTGTCAATAGATACATGTTATGAATGCCATTCCATCTACCTTCCAATAGTGTCTCAAGTTTTCCCACTTTGGTATCGAAGTTACTATTCCTTATGATCCTCAACATTTTCAATATTTCAAACTATTGGAAGGGCAATACATAAATGCTAATTATTTTCCATTTATTGAAAATACTTATGAAACTAATGAGGAATCACCAAAATTATCAAACTACATCCATCCAGATGATCTACCTTCTACATCTACAAACCAACCATCTACATCCAAAAATCAACCACCCACATCCAAGTCCACAACTCCATCCCATAAATATATATTTCCCATTGTGGATAAAGGTATGGGAGAGTAAAAAATCCATGATGCCCACTATATAGGTAAAATCCATGTCTCCCAACC
This sequence comes from Torreya grandis, assembly GCA_037957365.1. NCBI lineage: Eukaryota > Viridiplantae > Streptophyta > Pinopsida > Cupressales > Taxaceae > Torreya > Torreya grandis. Next base: position 450,490 of record JARHVA010001018.1, read on the forward strand.
ACCATGGTAGGCCCCATCATGAGAAACAAGCACAAGTAGTATGATGGTTTAGCAAAACATCTTTTATTGAAGGCATATTCCTTTCCAAAGATTGTATCAAATAATCCAATACTTCTTGGCTCTATAGTGATGAGTTTACCACAGGTTTTTAAAATAGCCAATATCCCATACCTAAATTTATTATGTGAAACATTATGAATTATAAGGGCAAAGGCCTTGGTATTCACACACAAGAGCTTATGAAACCTGTAATGTTTGAAACAAATGAATATTTTCAAGGTGTTAGATTTAAATCACTTATCCTAAGCCTATATGATTACAATAGTGATTCTTATATTACACATGAGGAGTCCTCTCTGACACCAAAATAAGTTCCATACATATCCTCTATAAAGATATTTTAGCCATAAAACATTTCCATGACACAATCATTTTTATCCTTAGGCTTAAACATCCACCATTTATAACCTAGGACAACCAAATCCATCCTCACTTGACCATTTTCAAACTAATGAGGTTATATTTGAAATCATGAGAGTTAGAGATCACATTTTAGTAGGGGATCATAAGGAAGGTTTTTAAATCCACTTAAACAATTCAACATACTTTGGGGAGCATATTATAATTATCCACATAACAATAAGGTCCTTATAGTGAAATCCTCTACAGATATATCATATGATGAAACTCAAATTCAATAAGATAATGATGAGGAACTTTATCTTCCTCCCCCTCCTACAAAGTTTCAAGAAGAATCCACATTGTTGATTGAAAATACCATTGATGTAAATATTGGAACCAATTAAGAGACTAAAATGGTGGATTTTGTCACTTCTTTTAACCTTGAAGAATAGCCAATCCTAAACTCTCCTTCTCCAAGAATTTTTAGATGTGTTTTCCCAGTCATATGAAAATATGCTTGGGTTAGACTCATCAATAATAGTACACCATATTTTTGTTCACAAGGATGATAAACATATTAAAAAAATTAAGATAAATGCATCTTAAGGTGACTCTACTTGTAAAGGAGGAATTGAAAAATAAATTGTAAGTTGGGTTCATTTAACCCATAGATTATTCCAAGTGGATTTCTAACATAGTGCTAGTAAAAAAAATCTAGTAGGGATCAGATTTTGTATATAATTTTGAGATATTAATAAGGCTTATCCAATCTTCCCACTTCCAAATATTGACATTATTTTATAATTTACAATATGTCATGAAATGTTGTCATTAATTTTTTTGTGATTTAACCAAATCAAAATTTCACCTGAAGACCAACATAAAACAACATTCATCACACCTTGGGGCATATTTTATTACCAAGTCATGTTGTTTGGTCTAAAAAATGCCAAATCCACATATCAACATGATAAAATAGTTGTTTTTCATGATATTATCAAATATTATGTAGATGACATCTTGGCCAAACCTAGAACAAGAATGAATCATTCCAAAATGCTACATAATATTTTAGAGTAGTTAAGGGAATATAAGGTTCATATAAATCCAAAAAAATGTGTGTTTAGGGTCACTTCAAGGAAGCTTTTGGGTTTTATTGTGTCACAAAGAGGTAAATAAGTGGATATAATAAAGGTCACAAGTACAATAGAAATGCCTCCACCTATTAATCTCAAACAACTTCGAAGTTTGCAAGGAAAAATTTAGGATATTCATATCTCAACTTGTAGACATATGACACACATTCACATATCTAATTTAAAATAATTTTGATTTTAAATAGAATGAAAAATGCAAACAAGCATATTTAAATCTCAAATAATGTGTATCAAATCTACTAGTCTTAATGCCACTACCTCAGGCAAACCTTTATTATTGTATATTTCAGCTACATAACATACATTGGGAGCACTATCAATGCAACATGATGATCATGGGACAAAAATAATAATGAACTATTTAAGCATAACCTTAGTATATTATCAATTAAACTAATCTGCCATTGAAAAGTCACATTTATTAGATGTTTTTACTTCCCAAAAAATTCATCATTATATACTTAATATTCAAACTAAAATCATTATAAAATTTGATCCACTTAAATACCTCCTTTCAAAATTATCTCTATCATAGAGGATACCTAAGTGGGTTATGTTATTAAGTGAGTTTGATATTGAGTTTATTAGTTAGAATTCCATAAAATGGTAAGTTATTATAGACACATTAGCAGAGGCACCATTAATGGATATACAACCTTTAACCATAGACTTTCCTAATGAAGCTATTTTGTCCTTGGATGAATCAACATAGTGGCAACTATATTTTTATGGATCTTTTAGCAACCATGGATCGGGGGAAGATTTTTTCTCATTACTCCACAAGATGAACTTGTCCCAAAAACATTTTGAATAGGATTCCCTTGCACCAATAACATATCAGAGTATGAGGCCCTTGTTTCTAATCTAAAATTAATTATTCAATGGGACATCCAACATCTTTTATTTTATGGGGATTAATGGCTTATTATCAACCAAATCAATGAATATTACTAAGAAAAAGATGATAATCTCATTCCTTACAAAATAATGGTGTATAATTTGAAACAATATTTCGAGTACATATAATTTGAGCAAGTTTCTTGTATGAATAATAGAGCAACCAACACTATGGCAACAATTTTTTCCCTTCTTGACATGCATCCAGACATAGGTCACAATCAATTCTTTGTTGAGCAGTTGATTTTTCCAACTTATGATGTTCTTGAATCTTAAATGGTCTGTGAGGTTGTTAGTCCTAATTCCCCTTGTTATGAACACATTTATGCATACCTTCATAATAACATTATCCTTCCAAACATGTCTCATAACCATAATAAATCACTCATCCAATGTGTTTCTTGATTCATAATCCTTATAAATACCTTATACCATAGAGGCTATGATGGGACTTTGTTACAGTGTCTAAACTCTAATGAGTCATCCTTAGTGTTAAAATATTTTCATGATAATATTTATGGTGCACATACTAGTGGAATGGTTATTGACAAGAGGCTTCTTAGAATTACATATTATTGGCCTATAATGGAAATTTATTCCTATAAATATGTCAATAAATGTGTCCCATGCCAAAAACATGGGGATCTTATCCATAGTCCATCTAAAGCTTTGTATCCCATTTCCACACCATGGCCTTTTTCCATGTGGGGGTTAGACTTCATTGGTAAAATTAATCCCAATTTCTCTAATGCCCATAAGCACATAATTACCACCACTGAATACTTCACCAAATGAGTGGAGGCCATTCCCCTTACCTACATGACATGCAAATAGATATCAAAGTTTATCTTAAACCATATCATTTTTTATTATGGTATTCTATCCACCATTATTTTTGATAATGATAAGTATTTCAAGAATAAAGTTGTAAAATTCCTTTGCCAAAAATATCGCATCAAGCATAAATGGTCTATACCATATTATTTCAAAGGAAATAATCAAGCAGAGGCATCTAATAAAAACATTCTCAAGATCCTTAAACAAGTTGTCAATGATGTTGTCTATAGTTAGAATTTACATTGTTATCCTACTTTATGGGCCTATAGTAAAAACATTCAAACACAAATAGGGGCAACCCCACATTCCCTTTTGTATGGTACTAAGTCTATATTACTAGTTAAAATTGATCTCCTTTCAATAAACATCTCCTTGTAAAACTTAGTCGATGATGAATAATATCACACTTCATGACTACATGAGCTAGACCTCTTATATGAGAAATGACTTTGTGCCCTCAATCACTTACAATACTATCAAAACCACCTTCGTTGTAGTTATAAAAAAAATTAGAGTGAGGGAATTTGAAGACAAAGATCTTATTGTAAAGTAAAATCAATGGAATACAAATACTGACCATGAAAAAATTGGAAATTTGAACCTAATTGATTAGGTCCATATGTGGTCATTTCCAAGTATGGATTGGGTGCTTATAAACTATCTATTGAAGAATGTGAAGAGCTTGATGAACTAATGAGCATCATGCATCCCAAGTGCTTCCATGCCTAAATAACTTTAGTGTTGTATATTATATATATATAAAAAGAAATAAAAATAATCCATCCAAAATTTAAAACCATTCTTATGGCACTTTGGGCAAGTACCATGGTGAAAAATAGTTTTTGGCACCTTGTGAAAACCATTGTCTATATACATCATTATTACTTAGGGGAATCTCTAAATCTATGCCATCCCATCCTTCATATATCATATTGTATATATCCCCTTTCCATCTTATCCTTGTTACCCATGCCATGGGTTTGATCTTAGTGGTCACATGCATAAAACTTTGACTCATGCTTCAAAAACATCTTGTATATATGACTTCCATGTCATAATCCTTAGATCACAACACCTCCATCCATAATAAAATCCCCCTTCATTTCTATTCCACATTCTAGAATTGGTTTTCCTTTATGGACATAGCTTAGTTATACATCCCAAAAAAAACACAAAAATACAAAAAATAAAAATATAAAACAACTAAAAATCATTTGTCCTTAGTTTAAGTACCCTTGTCGTACCTTATGCAGATCACACTTCACAAGTTTATCATTACATGAATCTCACATGTCAAAGGGTTTATAATATAAAATACATAACAATAAAAATAATTATTTCTCGTGTTTATCTGTTTAGTTCTTTACTTGTCTGTACAATTATTTATCATGTTTATACATCTATTTCCTGGCTTCATATTTTGTATAGTTGCTTGATTACTTTATTGTTTGTACAACTCTTTACTTGTTTTTTTTAATAATTTATTTTATCTTGTCTTCATTATTATTTTGAGTCAAAATTTTAGTATGTGCATTACAAATGATGTTATTATGATCTTCTATATCATGATGCATTGTGTCTTGCACTTGTGAATATATTATTCCCAATGTGTATTACACAATAGACATCATTGTCTTTCTACCATTGGTGCATATTATCATGTGAAATATAAAAAATAAGGTTGCTCAATTCATGTTCAAAATCATGTTGGAAATCTTGTTTGAACTCCATGTAAATCCTATGATAAGCAGCTATTAACCCATCTCATTTTCATAAACACATTTTCAAATCCATTTTATATAATAATGTTAACAAAAAGACTAACATGTGTCAAATATCAAATGTATAAGAGGCAATTTAATAACATTTAAATATATCTATCCATATACACATTTACATATACCACAATAAAACATCCATAAAATATAAATCATGATCATATTCATACACAATCACATTCCAAAATGAATCATATATATATATATATATCATGTCCATGAATACATATCATAATCTTATGTAAATCTAAAAATTTATGTGTATCACAAAATCTTCTAGCTCTCCCTTTGTCCCTCTAAAAAGGGTGATATCAGATGAGGATGTTGTGGTGTACTCCATAGAGGACCCATGATGTGCTAAGATGACTAACCCAAATAACACTCTGATGCCACCGTTCATGCTATCCTGGCCATTAATCATGATCTCCTACCACTTTAATACTTTACAAATAATGAGGCTCACATCTATAGGCACTGCTTACTCGTAGAGAATCTAGTAGTAGGATGTTTGCTCCATCACTCTCATAATGTCAGACATGGCCTTCAACTGGTCTAGTGATGTCAATATCTCTATATATATTTGTATCTCACTATATGCTACATCTCACTCTCTATAATATCTATAATTAAGACCTATCTCATCCTCTATTTGAGTACCCACATCATGGGTTACCAAGCTCCCTTCTCTCTTCCTAACCTCCATTATGACCTGATCTACATCCACCTTTAATATGGTTATCTCTATAGCTATAGAGGTTATTTCACCCTCTTGGTCTAATCCATCTCCCCATAAACTTGATATCTCTATATCCCTAGCCTTGATATATTACTATAACCTCTCAATCAAGGATTCATCCTCTATTGACTAAATCAGCCTTGAAATCCATGCCCCATCATCTATAGTTTTAGGACTTTCAAGTGCTAGCTACATCACTATATTATCTCCACATCCCTCCCCATCACTATTAATCACAGTCATAGGTGTGTCTCCTCCTAATAAATCTCCTCCAAAATAAGAACATGTACATACTCACCCCTATCTCCATCACCACCACCGGTATGTCCTCCACCTCCACCCACTAGGGCATATACTTAAATAGTCCTCCTTGACTATCCTCTCCCTTTTGATCTTACCCCAAATGGCATATTTAGTCTCTTCCTCCAAGTCCTAGGCCTTAGATGAGGAGTTATCAACCTCAGTGGTCATTTCTAATCCCAACATGCTTTATATACATCTATAACCCTTGTGTCCACTATATTTATCCTCTATTGATTTGACACCATTTGTAGATTCACACAATTATACTCAACTACCCTCATATATTTAATTTATCCTCACTATGTTATCTCCCATGCTAATTGTGCAAACACATGTGGCCCTACTGGCACATCTTGTTGTATGTCAAAATGTCTAAATTTTTTATCTGGGCTGTATCTCTCTATAACATACTCATGTTTGCCTATAATGTAGTATGGTTTTAAAATATAGTCCATGTGATGCACACCCTATCTCTCTATGTGATCTCATGTGGTAAGAACCCATCTAGTGCTCTCCTGTAATACCCCATATCAGCTAAATTATCCCTTTGTCCACCTATAATAATATGCCATCTATATGTAAATAGATCTCTATCTACTCTCTATCATAGTTGTCCCATTGGTATCTCCACTATAATATGCTCCCACACCCATATAGTAGTATGGATGGGGTTATGCTCACTCCTCCCTTGTAGACCACAACATGCAAATATCTATACAAGTGTGCCAATACACATGAACCCCATGCAGAATTTGTCACCCTATCTAACATATTCATAATCACATCTAGAAGTCCATATGGAAATAGTCTCCCACTCTTATCAAGTAGTATTATACCATCGACAAGAGACACCAAAACCAATGTCAATGCATTTATGTCCTATAAATTCATGTATGCATACATGTCTATCCCATGATCAATCATCGATATGATATCATCATAAAATAACCTAGATAATGATACAACTTGTGTTGTCTCCCTCTAATATACCTTTGTACCTTGTATCAAGATGCAAAGTATTGGTCACACATACTCTAGTGTGACCATCATTTCACTTGTTAGTAGGTGAAATGTGTTGGTCTCTAAATGCTAGTGTTTAGCCAATAACATTAACATGTCCCTAGACACATGGATCTTATTCATCCCTATAATATAGGATAATCCCACCACTTCAAATATAGGCACGTCATATTTTATGAATCTATTCATCAGTCGTGATACCCCTGATCACCTCTCTTATGTCACTAGTAGCATTTGTCTCTGCTACAAGCATTAAAATGATACATCATTAGTATTTTTAAATCAATACATCTATCTATCAAGACCATCATTAAAACTCACATCATTATTAGATGACACTTATTTCTAATATTTTTTTCATTCTAAACATAATGAATTTGTTGAACACCATAAAAAATTCATCTCACCCCTCAATGAATTTTCTATTTTGATGAACTCACTGCCCGATTTGATGAATTCATTATAGGTTCTAATGAATTCACTACACCTTTTGACGAAACCATTAATTTCACAAAACCATTAGAATGGTACAATAAACTTCCAAACCATTCAATTATAAATATATAAAACTTATTGAATTATCTATTCAGAAAAATTATAATATCATGAACTACTCAAAAATAACCTTAGAAACTATGTTAATGTCAAAAAATATCCTAAGGAATCAGTGTGTGATTTAGTTTAATGATGGAATTTTTTAGAACATAAATTGGATTACGACATAAGTGAATAAAATATTTTTAAACTTTTCATTACCAATTTAAATCCTTAGCTTTGATACAAATTTAGGTCATCATTTCCTAATACATTTGGATAAGCCTTTGATCAAGTCAAAAGATGATATTACCTTATGAACTAATTTAAAATTTTCAAAAATCTATTATGAATATTTCTAAACATCGAATAATGCAATAAATATCAACACATTACAAAGCAAACCTCCAAAAAATCATTTGAGAGTATATTATTTAAATAATTAAAATCCTTTCCACCCTCCCTTGAGTCTCTAATAACTCAATAAAATTATGTCATGTTATATGCCCTTGAGTCTCTAATAACTCAATACCATGTTTTTATCAATCCAATCCTTTCCCACCATGGTACAATTCCAAAAACAATTGTTGGTTTCATGATAATGTTGGTCATTCTCAAGAATATTGTTTTGAACTCAAGATATTTGTTTATGATAGGTGAAAAATTCCATCATGAATTTATGTATAATAGTGTTATAAAAAATATATCAAAGCTTCTAAATCTCAACCTAACTAAACTTAACATCACTCCAATCAATATCAAGATCAAAAATCTTAGCACCACTATTTATGTAAGCTTGTTGATAAAGATCCCATCATAAAGCATAAGAAACCCTCTAAAAAATACATTAATTGTAAAGACATAAAAATTTATATAAAAACTAATAGCATACCATCTAATGATCCATCCACTATACCAATATATTCTCAACATCCTCCACTTAGAATCACAACTCCAAAATCAAATTCTAGTTATCAACCTAAGTATCATTATGGTTCTTACTAAAAATAAACTCAATGGAAATTCCTATAAGAACTTAACACTATGTCCTACAAGATTCCTCTAATGGAACTCATCATAAAATCATCCTGTCATAGGAAATTTCTCATGAAAAAAATAAATATATATAATAATCACGCTCACTAAGTTAAAATGAAAATTCTGGTCAACCTCTAAAGCTCCAAACCCTATCAAATTTCATACCAATGGAACCATATCCCGTACTCAACCAATTAAAAAAATATACATCAATTTTTTGGGGGATGATATGATAAATGGAGAAATTATCTTTTGATTCAATGACCCACCTCTTTTTATCACTGTCATGATCAATGATGTTCAAATAAAAAAAATAGTGGATTAAGGTTCGGGCATTAATATCACTTCTTCATGATAAGCAAAATAACTACGATATTATGCCAAATATCTTAAGAAAAAAATACTTATTTATCATGGATTTAATAATAAAAACCAAAATTTTCTTGGTTGAATCATTTTAAGACCCAAAACCATGCACATTATGCTTATGGCTCTTGATCTTCCACTCTATTATAACCTATTCTTACATCATACTTGGACTCGCCACATGAGAGAAGTTGTTTCTTATGATATCCAATTCCTAAATTTTAATCATGATATTATTTGTTACAAACATGAATCCAATCCTAACCCATTAAATCTCAAACTACCAAACCTTAATATGTAATATTACATTCCTACTATTGTAACTATTTATAGCACTCATTTTCTTGAGTTTGTTAACATGCATCCTGATATGCAAGTCACCTTGTTGAATTTGATGATGATGAACTAAATAAGCTTATAAATAATTGTAATAACACTAAGTTACCATGCTAAATTTTAAAATGGATTCCTCCATATCTTTTACCAAGAGATAGGTCTCTTCCCTTATTTGATGATGATAGTGAGAACCCATCCCCTTGAAATGTTAATAAAAATTCTTATGATAGACTCTTATGAATGCAATGAGTATAGGGTGTCTAAGCTATTTAATAAAACCATTACCACTCTTTCCTATACATTTTATTTATATTTGTATATATATAACAATACTTCTAATGAAACCCATAAAAGCCTAACCAAACATGCACCATTTCACTGTCTTATGTTGAATATTATATTATTTCCAAAGATTAGGTGAGACACTTGGATATGCTTTATTATCAATATAAACTCACTAAAATACATTATTTCAATTTGGATTTCAACTTAACACACATTTATTATGACCTTGATCCTTTTTATGATACAAGTAATGAAGAAGAAAGTGTGGACATATATGGTTATATTTCTCTCATTGATCCTCCATTAGAAAATACCAGTTGAGTTTTTAAAAAAATCTAAATTTTTATTCTAAAACTCAACAAAAATCTATTTCACAAATCAATTCTAAAAATTCAATAAAAACTAATTGTATTGGTCAGATCAATGTAGTTCTGAAACCCTTAAAAAGATTATATCAACGAGGTTGACATAGCTCATTTTTAAAAATTTAAACCTAATTACCTTGGAAAGGATACAACTCATACCTCATAAAATTCTAACTATATTGGCAAAGACAATACAATTCAAAAAAATCTAAAAGTATTGACCGCAATACAACCTAAAAAAAATCAATAAAATTGTGATGCATTGGCCAGGCCAGTATAGTTCATAAAAATAAAGATTATATCAACCATAAAATCCCTGTCAATTTTAATTATATTGACCAACATATAGTTTAGACATATCTATCCAAAATAACTATCTTGACAAGGGTAAAGTCTATATATATTCAAATAAGTATGAGCTAGGATACAAATCAAACAAAAGTGTATAAATATAATTATATCAACTATTATATAACTAAGGATGATACAAATAAATGCTACATATAAATTCATAACTTTCTTGATCGATACCATTGATAAAATCTCCAAACACCTCTTATAAATCTAGAAATTGTCATAGATGACAAAACCACCACTATGAGAGATATTCTTATGGAATATGATATAAAAAATAATAAATATGACATTATGAAGGTTTATATCAAATATTATGGTCCTTTCCATAATTTACCTAGTGGCAAAGCTATCTTATAACTCTTACATGTAATGGAACCTTAACTTCCTTACCAACATCATAAACTTGGACATTTCAAACATACTCCCCCAAATTTTCAAAATTTTTTGGCTAGTGTCGATCCCAAGGATCATAGCTCTAACTTACCTCATGCACCATATCACTTCCATTACAATAATTTCATATCAGTTAAAGAGACTGATGAGGTCAAATTATGGACACTTGAATATCCCCATCATGTCCTTATGTCTTCTATTCATCATCTTGAAGAGATGTATAACCATAGTGCCATCCTTAACAAGTATCATATGAAGACATGCCTAAATTTAACCTAGAATTATTGTACATAATATCATCATTTTTCCTAATGTGGTACCCATTTTCCAAATGTAATGGCAATTCCCCTGAGATATATCTAAGCTTTATCACAAAAAAATATTCAATCTACTTGATGTTGAGTTCATTAAAGTTGTATATTACTTAGGATGGATTTATAACATTATTCCCATTCATAATAAATTTATAATGGTCATATTTATATTTATTGACTCACGTAATCTCAATTTAGCATGTCTTAAGGACAATTTCCCATTACCTTATATTGATAACATTTGTTGATTCTAAAACTAGTTGTGAGATTTTTGGATCACTATTGTAAGATAATGAAAACATATTGCATTGAATATATCAAGATTGAGATTGAGGAAAATTTCACCATGAGGAGTTTCCTTCAATGGTATGCATGGGAGAAATAAAAAACTACCCATATATAATTTAAATGGGTTGAGGCTTACTATAAAAATCCTAAGAGGGGATAGCATCAAAAACATTAAACAAGCTAAGAAGCTAGAACCCCCAAAACATGAAAATGATACAACACAACAATGGGGTAAGACTCACATCAAGTTCATTAGAATGTATTGATGGTGAATTTCATATGATGATAAAATCGATAACATTATGAAGCTATACAAATGAAACATAAAAATAAACCAATAAAATGGTGGGGGAAGATTCACTTCTGATTTATTAGAATTTATTTATGGAAAGTATGGTTCACAATATAAATATCATATAATATATAAATAGGGAGAAGACTATACTAGATCCAACATACATACAATATGCCATGTTACAAATTGGGGTGGGTCTATAATCAAGATCTATTTATAAAAGGGGTATTAAGGAAATAATTACAAATTATATGCAAGGAAATGATAGACAAAGCCTAACCTAGATCCAAGATGTAAAATGGGTAATATAAAGAGATATTAATTCCATTACATAGTAACCAAGAGGTATATAACTAAGTTTGTAAAAACATACAAAGATAACATACATTAACAAGTCTTAGTTAGTCTAGGCATGGAATACAAAAACACACTACTCTAGTATATGCATATATATACCAAAATATATTTAATAGGGATAGAGATATATACCCTAGGTTGACTTGTCAACACATTAATCTCCCCTTTGAGTGGCACTTTATGAAAGATGTTGTAGGTGAAGACCATGACGTCAGGAAAAAGACATAAGTATCCTTACTTGGGTACTAAAAATACTAGGTGTACATTTTTTGGCAACTTCTGCTATTATGACCTTTAAATAAATTGTGCAAAAATAGATCTCCACCAATATAAGCTCATATAACCTAATTATTCCTCTTATGATAAAGGCATGTTTTTTTTTATGTAAGCAGAGTAGATTGATGTTGTAATTATATAAAAATGGCATTTAAGAACCCTATACACCAGTTAAAATCATAAAATTTGTATATATAATATATCGATGACCTTGGCCCAGATTGATATAATATAGAGAAATGGATTGAAAATAGTATTGTTATCCATGGTTGATATAATACATAAGGCACAAAACCAACTTGGAAAAGTTATTACACTCATGAGATGTAACATGAAGGAATAAGGTTATACTATTTATGGGTGATAAATTCATAAAATATATGAAATGAATTGACACAACATGGTTGAATTAGTAGGAAATAAACATAAAACTATGTAAAGGAGGGAGAAGGAAGGGGAAAGAGCACCAGAGGAGGCTAGACTATTTAGATAGCATGATAATGAGTATAAGCAAGTTGATATATGTTCATATGAGAATATCTCACAAAGTACCATGAGTTAGGCCACCGCTATCTCAATGTGCTCCTTAGTTCGTGTGGATAGGAGATCGATGCACTGATGCGTCCTACAAGAGAAATCATCATAAACTAAAAAATATAAGTGTATAAAAACATGCTAGATGGAAATAAAATCATATGTTTAAAAAATACTCAATATTTTCTCAATCATATAATTGTTTGCATTTATACTAGTAGCATATGGTGAGAACTACACTGACAACCCACTAGGAACATTTATATAGGTTTGGGAACAATCTCAATTCATTTCTTAAGTTTTTTATGATAGCAATATTGGCTTCAAATGTGCATTTATAGCAACTAAAATTATCAAATAAATGCATAAACAAGATAAGATCTTTATATTTTACATATTTCCTTACATATTTGATTGAACGTTTAATTAAACATTAATAATGTGTTTTTACATATTATACAAATTTAATCAAAGGAAGTTCATTTTTTATACTACATTATAAAATTTACACTCATTATTTTTATTATCAGGATTCCTTTCACACTACTATCCCTATTTTTACCAATATATGGTTGTAATAAATTAAATATAATTATCTTACATATACTCAATTAGTGTTTAACATATCATAGAATTTATGTCCCCATAATTAATATTTTATTACCAAATATGGAGCCACAAAATAAGGGGAAACACTCATTACAAATATATGGATGTAATAAATTAAATTGAATGACCCTACATATACACAATTAGTATTTAGTAGATCTTGAAAGTTATGTCCTCATAATTAATATGTTTTCACCAAATATGGGTTCACAAAAGAAGGGGAAACACTAAAAAAATAGATATAAATACAATAATACCTAAATGCTAAAAACATTCAAATATCTTACTTACATATATTCATATCTCTTAGCCGTGGAATGGAGTCCCACTTTTATAACATGCACTTTGGAGGTTTGATCATGGTGGTGGTGGAAACAATGCCCTTTTTTACCATGTGTATTATAGATAAATGTATTTAAGTTAATGAATAATAAAAATATCCATAAACATTTATCAAAGTTTAAAATAGATGTAAAACAGTAATTCAAACTTAATTATTTAATTCCACCACTAAATAGATAGAAATATGCAAGGTTTAAATATGTCTCTTGAATATTTTAAGATCGGGTAATAGTTTTCAGATTCTGACAATAAAAAATAGTGCTCAACAGTAATCATAAAATGACCCATAAAACTCATGAGGATCGAAGAATGATGTACAAACCATGAAATTAAAAATGTGAAAATGTATATACCATCAAGTTCCATTATTGAAAAAATTAGGTAGGTAAAATTTGTTTTGATGACTGTGTTCATCTGTATCGAGGCTCCAAAAAGTATGATCAATGTTTCATGCCTTAGCTCAGATCGAAGGGGAAATAAAATTCTTGTTCTTTCTTAATTGTGTATAATTAAAATAATAAATGTTTTGGGTCTTATTTTATACTTGTCTTTATTCTTATTAGGCACCTAAATGCTTATACAATATCAAAAACAACACTCTAGTAATGACAATAATTCATCAAATAGATAAACCAGTGCAATACAATGTATTACTAAATGAAAGTTAGTGTTTATATTAATTCTCTAATATCATTTGATTTATCTAGAATGATCATAGATGCTCAATATATTCCTATGAAAAATAATAAATTATTTTCAAGTGCTCAGTGATTGTTAAATGATTTCTAGATGGTTTTTAGGGGCCTAAATTCATTAAGGTTCTTGTGAATTTATAAATGACTTGGAATAAATATTTCCTTAAAAAAACATCCAATAATGGGATAAAGGTTACATGGGGCAAGGTGAAAATCATGCATAATAATCCTTCCAAGATTGTACACTTATGCTTTTAAATTTTTGAAGTTGTAATGCATGCTTTAAACAAGGATCTTTGAATACAATCAAACCTCGATATGGGGAAGATAAAATTATGAGGGATAAGGTTTAAGCACAACACAAAGCTAGTAAATGTGCCAATAATTCATTATTTACATTAAGAATCAAAAAGTATGAAACAATCTAGAAACAAGTAACTTAAAGGTTATTAAATTCTTAGAGACCATTTTTACGTGTCTACATTATGATCAACTTTTAAGGGTGTGTGCATATACATATCAAATGAAATGAATACATGGTATGGATAAAAAAATTGTGACCCTAAAGATCTTGAAGAAAACTACAATGTACCTATGATTCTTGTAAGAACATTCTTTCTTTTTATACACACACATGGGTGAGTGTTAATAATAGTCTTTTGGAATCAATTAAATTGAAAAATAATATAAATAATTTGACTAAATGATGTGTATATTTCCCATGTGAAACCAAAATCTTATAAATCTTGTAAAATAGTGAACATATTTATTAGTACAAAATGATAGTAATAAATTAAATAAAATCTAGATAAAATTATGTGTGTTATTCTAAGTAAAGCCAAATACAATCATAAATAGGTCTGAGGTAATATAAATTTCAAGTGGAGTTATAAACACTCATCATATATGGGTCTTCATATCTAAACATAATTCTAATCACTATAAATTGGAGCTAGACACTTTATTAGTCACATTCCTATGAATCCATCTTGTTTAATCTAGTAGGAAGCATACCTCAATAATGTGCATATAGATATGAGGAGTGGGGTCTATCCCCCCTTTAATTATTGATATGAACCTGTGCTTCATTTTAAAAGAAAGGGAGTAAACATATCACGTGTAAGATATAATCATAAAAACATGATTTTTATGACTAAGTTTACCCACGTGGAATAAATATAAGCAATTTGTCACAAATAATAATATGCTTTATGTGGGCTCAAGATATAAGTAATTTGAGATCATGAGTATAAATTCTTTCCCCCAATGGATGCATGATAAAAATCATGGAAATAGAGGTAAGTATCATGATAATTTTACATGATATAAATCATAACACCATAAAAAACACTAAGCACCTAATGAAAATAACCATAACAAGAGATGTGTGTTGGAAAGTGTTGTCATTAATGTCATGTGTGCATTTATGTCAAAGGTAATGATAAAGTGGTGATGTCATGAGGATGATGAGTTTGAGCATGAAGTTGTGCAAGGTAGGATTTAGATGAATATAAGCTAAGGTAAGTATTATTTTAGGCTTATCATATTATTTCTAGCATGTTGATGTGGTTTCAAGTCAAGAAGAGAAGACAATCATGTGAACAGTGTGTTAGCATAGGCTTGGTAGCCGAGTATGTAAGCATATATCTTTAGTATATGCTTGGATAGGATGTTGATGAATGTTATGGATGATGAGATCATGTTGTAAATTTCTTATGGGGTGTCAAGAGTGATTTAAATGCTTATGGAAATGCATGTTGTTCATTAGGTTCTTCCTTGTGGTCATCGAGGCCTAGTTAGTCTTGTGGCAAATCAAACTGAGTGAGCAAATTGATGACATCATATTTCAAATGTGATTTTAGGATCATCTTGATATCTAGATAGATTCCCCTATGAAAGGAGATCATATGGTTCAAATTTTATGTCATCAGGTTGAGTGTAACTAAATATATGTAGGTGTAAAGTTGGCCTCTCAGACAGAAGTTCACTAAGTTTCTATACTTAGCCAAACTATCACTGCACATCATGCAAATATGAATGAACCAACAAGGTTGTGCATTTAATATAGGTACTTAAAATTCCAACTAAGGTTAAATGTTTTCAAGGATATTTTATGTATATTTCCAAGAAGGTACCTTGAAGATTTGGAGTCTTGAAGTGTTTTCTAGTTCAAGTTATAAAGCTTCAAAGTTGCTCTAGTAGACTGTGATAGGCTAGATACCATCAAGTTTAACCACATTGAAGTCTAAGGTCACATGTCAATAGATCTAATGGTGCATGTTAAATCATATATCTTGATCTAATTGTGCACATAAAATTCAATATGTGAAAGAATAAATGCACGAATGACATGTATTGCATTCACAGAGCTTGGACAGAAGATCAATAGTGTGAGTCGAAGTCAAAGAGTTAAATGTGAAAAATGCATGCATAGATACCAAGTGGAATTTTTTTTGGATCATTGAGCTTAGATCAATGATGATCATTTCTAGATAAAGACATGGTTAATGCATAAAGATCTATGGAGCGTGTTTGTTCCAAATTGTCAGGAAGTAACGAGATGATATGTGTTCAATGTTTAACAATAAGCAAAGGTAAAGACAGATAATTTTGAGGGAGATAAATAATGCATATTAATTAAATACATGCGAGGGCATGATATTTTTACAAATTCATTGAATTTTAATAGTTGCTTAGTGATCATTGGAATTAAAATATTCAAATTTGTGAGGAAAGACCAGTCTACAATTTTTGTGCTATAACTTTTGATATATGTAGGATTTAATCATGGTGTAAAAGGAAAAGTTGTATATAATTCATGGAACATATATATAACATAGTTATAAGGTCTAATTGTTTTTAAAGTAAAATATATGGATCTCTAAAGTTTACTATGTGTTTGACCATGTTCTGTACGTGATCCAAGATAGATATTTTGAGTTGTTTTGATGGTGTTTGGATATTTCAAGGGGGTTTAGCTATTGGAAAGTGTTTTAGACTCTGTGAGGATGATTTTTATGAATTTTTTAGGTTTGACCAAATCCATAATCAGTATGAAAAAATTCTTATAAGTTGATTGTGTCTTCATTCATGGTGTTCTTGTGTATAAGGCTAATGTTTGAGTAGATTGAACATATGCAAATGTGTGTAATGATGACTATAATCATTTAAGGTTGTTTAAAAAATCATGTAGAGTGGAAATATTCATTTGGAAGTGGTCCTATGTTTCTAATTTTCTTAATAGAGTGATAAATGGGGGAATAGGTCTCCATGAGACCTATAAGGGCTACTAAGGCCTAATTTAAAGGCGTAGCTGCCTAAGTGTGACCCATAGTTGTTATGGCTGACCTATGAGGATAGTATTGAGATATGTAATATGTCTTAAGGGTTAATACAATTCTAAAGGCTGCCAACAAGATAATAATCATGAAGGCTCTATAAATGATGAAATCAAAGATGATGATTTCTAGATTTGAGAGACCTGAGAGAAGAGGTGTGTGTGAAAGTTGTGGAGCGAAGGAAAGGGTGTGTGCCTAGTGTATAGGTTATAGAGTAGAGTAGTTTTATGAATGTGTGTATGAATTATAGTTCATATTTATGATTTCAAGAATAATTCTCTTTCAGGTTTGAAGATTGAGGACGAGCAAAAAGGTCTAGAATGATCCAAAAGGATGTTATGGATGCCTTGAGTGTGAGTGAAGGATAAATGATGTATATGAAATATTGGTGATTGATTTGAGAGGAAATTAGATTGTGGAATGTGTGTATGACCATTTTTTCATGTTGCTAAGTTTATGAGAGAGTTATTGCTAAGAAGTATAGAGTAATCCAAAAGGTGGTTTGGATGTCTGTGAGTGTGTGAAAAAGTGAAGGGGGTTGTGTTTGTAGGGTGTCTCCATCATATTGGTAGTAAATTAGTGATCATGATATGTTCATATCATAGGTGTTGGAAGGGTGCTCAACATCTAGGTCAGAATAACTTGACCATCCTAGGGTCAGGTGCTCCTTGTGGAATAGGTATTTCACTAAAGTATGGTCAGAAAGATGTGACCATCCTATGGGTAGGTGTTCCTTGTGGAATATGGGTTTCAATAAATTCTAGGTAGAAGGACTTGACCATCCTAGGGGTAGGTGTTTCTTATGGAACATGTGTTTCACTAAATTCTAGTCAGAAGGACTTGACCATCTTAGGGGAAGGTATTACTTATGGAATGGGTGTTCCACTAAAGTATCATGTTTATAATACCTTATACAGGATAAGTAGTCCATGTGTTTTTAGGATTAAGAGTGGGTTTTATTCCCCATGAGGGTTTCCCATATAAGATTTTGTGTTATGATGTGCTTCTCTTATTAATGCTTTGTATGTGGTATCTTTGCTTTCATGGTAACCTAGTTGCGTATGCTTGTTGTGTTGATTCATGAATGAAAATTAATGAATGATAAGTGATCAAAAAGTGAAATATTGGTTGAATAATTCAGCTCCCCTCTCAGTCATCTTGTACCTATAAAAACTTGTTTCTTGTATGACTAAGCACTTCAGATGATAGAATCACACCAAAGATATAGAAATCATACTGAAGTCATGCCTATCAGATAGATTACACATTAGGTATTTAAATAAAATTAAAAACATGGTAGGAACATAAATTTATGAATATAGATTAGTCATTTATTAGGATCATAAAGTAGTAAAGACACATCAAACATTTTGTAGGCACACCAAACACACAAAAGATACATCAAATATAATTCAAGATAAACTATGTGACTAAAGATAAAGTAGACATCTGAAAAATGGATATAGAAATCATATCATACACTATGAATACAAATTAAATAGGAATTCAACTAAAATTTTTATCAGATACATATAAGAGCATATATGATGATAAAAATCATGTCAGGCACATGAAAACAAGTGGTGTTTTTAAAAACCTACCATGATTATGAAAACACATCAATTATATGAATATATAATAGACACATGATAAAAAAAACCATATGAGGAAAAATTTAGTAGATAAGGTATACTAAATCATAGAGAATACATACCATATATAAATAATACAAGATTAAATGGAAGTATAGTAGCATAAAAAATAATAAATGAAAGAAAAACATGAAGTAGGATTATGAGATTCTCCATATTTCCACAAAGAGTTTCCCTTGAGTGAACATGGAATGTACCCCCAACCTCTAAACTATAAAAATCAAAAAATATTTAGCTATCTTAACAAGCTCATATTCCTAACCCCAAGATCTAGTTCAATTTAGGTGACACTAGACACGATAGAAGAGCATGGAGAGGCAAGCGGAAGTCAAGTCTATAGCATAGTATCCAGAGTAGGATTGAGGTTAAGGAACACACCATATTAGGATTAAGGGAACTACAAAAGTGGAACATCTTCCCAAAATGGGGAACTAGGAATAATATAATATATGAAAACAAGTGAAGTAAGGACTCTATCTATGAACATAAAGTTGGGATTCTAACATATTAATAATATACATTATTTTTTTAATCATCAGAAAATACATAAGGAATTCATTGTATAATAATAAATTAATAAGACATGAAATGAATTTATCGTATATAATAAATATTTATAATAATCATTATACAAGTAATGAAAAGTATAACAAACCACATATAAGGTCCTAATATTAAAACTAATTTTATGAATCATATAGATAGAGAGTTTAATTTCCATGATATTAGGTTAATGATAAAATTTAACCTATAATACCAAGGGATCCATTATAACTGTCATAATATATGAAAGATGAAGCACTAATATCACCAATAATACATCCAAGGCATTGAGGCACCCATGAATCTAACGATAAAAAATTATCATCATTATATTCATTTATCAAGGTTAATAAGTAACTAATCTTATATCCAATGTCTCATATACATTAATTTTATTTATGATCATGTGGTTGTCTTGGAGACATAGCATGTGACAAGGGCATCAATGGTATAGATAGATTTATGTACTTGTACATTGTTTTCCCTTTCTTTAGGTATACAATATGATAATTATTTTGGTTTTTCTTTGCGTAAAACTTCTTCATGAATTTTTATTCTTGGAAAACTAATGTCTCTTTTATTATAACCACTTGACCTTGATGTCTAAATTTTAGATATTAATGTACAATAGAATTAATTTATTTGACTTGATATATATATAAGGTCTACTAAGTAAAAAACTATATGATTTATCATTGGGTACCACATATAATAATATTTGAATTATCTTTGGACCCACTCTAATATGCAAGATAATAGATCTAAGAGACTTTCAACTAATAACATTATATCCTGTAATAATTGTTGGAGTGTATGCTAAATAAAACTTATGATGTCCCAAACTATAGATAAAGTTCTTGGTGTATATGTCCAATATTTATCCATTATCAACCATTTTGTTGTCTTTTTCCTTACCATCTATTTATTATATTATGAATAAAGATCCATCACATGAAATATCAAGTGGGATATCATTTTGATCAAACACAATATGAATAATTTTATTATTATTTTATTGATTCAACTATTACAATAAATGCATCAAGTGGATGCTTTTCATAGTCTATTAACACATTATTATACTTTATTGTGTCTAACATATGAGCATTTTCATTGTCATTTGATTGATATTTCCAATTCAATGGATCTAATAATTCACTTAAATTTTTACTTTTTCCACTCAATTAAATTTGATTATTTTCAAATAGATCCTATATTTTGTGCTTCAAACCATGCAATAATTTTTTTCCTGACCTTGGAATATGTTATATCCAAAAAATGCAAGAGTCATAAGATTGAAGCAAGGGTACAAAAATGATCCAACCTCCTTATTGGAGCTAAAATAATAATATTGCATTTAATTAATTTATCCAAGATTATTTTATGGGCATTCATTAAGCTTAGTAAACTATCAATTCCCTCTTTATTGAGTGATATTGATCCTTTTAGATGGATTCTCTATAGCAAGAACTTCACTTATATGATCATTCTTGGATGGAAATATATCTTTAGATCTTCGAGACTTAAATATTGACTTATATTGAAATGTAGAAACATAGGGAGAATAGTTAAGGATATTTGTATCTAAGTGCTTGATTTCCCACTCTTTAACAGTAAGACAAAACTCATAATATAAGTATAAGAATTGAATGTGACATTTTATTTAATAATGTGATGAATTTTATTTATTTATTTTTTATTTTTTTGTGATAACTGGGATACATCCTAGGGAAAAAATGAAATTAAGATCCACTTGATGAAACACCCGCATAGTCCAAAAAAAGGCATAAGTTGGTTAAGACCTATCAAAATATATTAGTAATATGTTGCCATTTGAAAAGGATCATTACCAAGACTAGCATCCCAAAAAGGAAAAGACTCCCCTTGAAAATAAAGCCCAAGGGACCCACTACTGAAAATAAATAGTTCCCCATGAAATATAAGAATCATAAGAAAACTAGAGTCTACAATCTCCCTAGATAAGACCTAGTATGAGCTGCCCAAAGAGGTAAATTCAATCCTTCACTCTAAACCAAATTCTACCAAAGGAGGCCCACTCAACCACCAAGCCAACAACACATCGAAACACTAATAACTAGACCCTGTATAGCCTTTCATGCATTGTTTCATAATGTGAATGGAGTGTCATGGATGAAACTTGAGTTTTTACATAGTTTCTTTGTCCTCCTCCCAATCAACCAATCATCATGATAACACAACCTTTCTAAATCCTCTCCATAATGATAGTGGACAAAAAGAGATGAATAACCAAAATTATCATCCCTAGCATTTGGGACTAAATATCCCACCTTATTTTTTTCATAAGTATTGTCCTCACTATTCTGAATGAAATCCACCTCTTCATTAATGGACATGCTTGCACTTTAGTCCTCACTAATCATTATCTTAGTAAACAAATTAGGTTTTGAAGCATTCCCCTCAAGAGTCTCTTAGGAAAGACAAGAAAATGTTGAATTTTCCACCTTATTATCCAAAGAAGTGTTAATACACAAACCATTAACTGTTAAATGGATAGTCAACACATCCTTCCACTATGAATCTTTCATTTTTTTCTCAAAATGAGGACATTTTAAAACCAAATGACCCACATAAAAACACTTATTATAATAGAATGAAAATACTTTATAGTCAAGGGTTTGGAACTAACAACTGTCCTTAGCTTTCAACTCAACATAGGTTGGAAGATATTGAGTAAAATCTAATAAGAATAAGATGCAAGCAAAGGTGGAGTGATCAAAATCCATAGTATCCTCATCATCTACTAACATCTCACTAATAGAATTACCAATATCCTAAGACATTGATCAGACCATAATTATAGGGGGAGGTGGGGCAACTACACCCAAGTAGGACTAGAGCTGATAGATTTTGTAAGAGGATTGAAAGAAGAGAATGAAGGTTTAATTAAGAGGGGATGTTTCTCAAAAATCCAAGCCTTATTTCGAAAAATAATAATTCAATCTCTTGGAAGCTCAAAATCCACAATAAAAAATCATTTTGTACATGGATAAATATCCATGATGCCTTCAATTAGACCATAACAGGGTTTCCCCCTATATATAGAGTTAGATAGATATAAATATGCCTACCCAAAATATAGAAGTTTTTATCCCTCCATATGTAGATTAGATTGGATCATAGATATGGCCAATAACCTTTATCTCTTATTCTCTTAGGAGGAGGATGGCCCCAACCCCATATATCGATAGGGATAGGGGGGCCTTGCACTGACCCCTATTGATCTAGATGGGGAGGTTGAGGGAGAGGGAATACCTTAGCCTAATTTAATGTCCAAGCACATAGATGACCTGACATCAAATGAATGCCCCATAGATAGATAATATAAGGGCCCTAAATCTATCAAATACCTTTAAGACTAGGACCTTTGAATCATCATCCTCCTCTCTAAGAGATTAAACGCCCACCCTCCTTCATCGAGAAAGGGATAATCTTGACCCATCAGTCGAGTATCCCATATATAAATTAGATAGGGGTTCTCAGATGACCTTATCTTGAGTTGATCTCATAGGTGTTTGTGTTCTCTAGGAAAGAATGAATTGGGGGAATCAATTGAGTTTCATTATTCATTAGATCCATGTTATCAAATGGGAACTAATGAGAAACTTCTTGATATATTAGAGGTGATTGTGGGGTGATACCTACTCACTAATGGTACTACATTATTTAAACCTAAATCCTAGACTGAAGTATAGATGACTTGAAGTCTATGCATCAAGAGTATTGTATTTGAAAACCCACTTCTAATAAAGTTGGTTATGGTATGGTCTATCAATTATGGGTCTAGTTGTACTACTACATGTAGTTCAAGAAATATTAGATAGAGTATCATATGTAGTAGCTTCTTAAAAATACATTTATGAAGTGCATGAAGGCTAGTCTAGAAGCACTCAAACTTGAAAATCACTCCTATTGTCTCAAACCATTCCTCATATTTTAAAATTTCATCAAGGGCCTCAACCTCAAAGTTCATACAAAGAGTATTTTTTGTTACACCTAAAGACTTTACCACCCTTCCCCATGATTTATCTATCTGGGACACCAAATTAGTAAAGGAATTTAAGCTTAAAATCTCACTAATACTTCCATCCATAAAACATCCTACTTCCTCAGACCTAACCATTCTTCCTTTTTACTAATATATGGTAGGGAAGCTAATATAAACTCCACTAAACCCTACCTATAAACTTGTAATCCTAGGTGAGTAATTGTTCTCTCACGTTGGTGTTGGTTGATGCCCTAGTACATTTGGAAGTGCCCCAACCTCATAAAAGAATCTACCTTACTCGCACTCTTTATAATCACATTCCTATCATCCTTCAACTACTCTAGTCCACCATGGCATAGTAACTGAAACATCCCTTGGTTAGGATTGCCATCAAATAAGCCTACCTAATGCCTCTACCTTTGCAACTGATAACAGACATTCCCTAGCTTTAGATAGCAAAGAAGACATATTTATTTTTATGGTTTTCATAATGGATTTTATTACTATTATTTCACACCTATGTGATATAAAATAATGTAAACTATGCACCTACTCAAATATAAAAAATATGGTAATAGAATACTATTATAAGTTAAAATGGGTAAATAGATATTGTACTTACTAAATTTATAATTGATAAAGCAAATTAGGGATAGATACTTAGCTTTATTTTATTTTATTTTTTCTCATCAAGGTCATAACTATATTTAGAGATGTTGGACCCAATTTTTTTAATATATTCTAAATATTTTTGAGTCATAAGCACAGAGATGCAAGGGGCATGGGAAGAGCATGGAAGACTAAAAAATGGGAGAGAATAATGCAAAAGAAAGAAACATTGGCGAATAACACAAAAGACCTTGGCATGGACATGTGAGTTGTAAAATACAAGGAAATGGATAATAAAGAGCACAAGATATAGGAATAAAAAAATCACAAAACTAGGACAAAGGCACGTAAAGTGAAGGTGGTTACAAAGTAGTTTGTGAAAGTATCATATATTAATGTGAGCATGAATCTAGAACCATCTCACAAACAAGGAGGAAGACAAAATCAAATATATACTAGAAAGAGTATATAAGGGATGTTGGGCCTGATTCAAAAAGAACTTAACTATAATGGCTTGCCATGACTTCTTTTTCTAAAATAATCATTGGCTTGTCTTATATAATGTATTAATGATGCACACTAAGAAGGGGTTTTCTGGTGTATAAATACCCCTTTTAGCTTTGATTAGAAAGTGTGTTTGAATGTAGATGTGTTTTTTATATCAAGATAGATATCTAGAGAGAATGTGTATTGAATGAAGTATCTGGATCTAATATTTTATGAATCTTGATGTGTTGAATTTATTTGGTGTTAATCATGATTTATTATACTAGATAAATACTTTCATGGTGTGAATGCATCAAATTACTAACTCTAGAATAAAGTTCATAGTAACAATGATTAAATGTGTTAACCCAAGTGTCTAACATTTATCCATCTACCATCGCCTGATAGAACCAATGGTAACCATTCTAAGTTGTGTGCCTTAGGTGAGCATGCAAAGATACTCATGTGATATGCCAACATGTTATCACATTGACTTCCTCCTTCATCTAGGTGTGTAACTAGTACTTAGTCATGTAGAACTAAGAATAAAAAGAAAACCCAACATTTTGGTTTCATTTTTGAGAGCTGTTTTACTTGTTATCATGATGGTATAAAGATGTTTGAGTAGCTATATTTAGAAAACATTAAGCACTAGGTTGGTATCGTATAGGATAAATTTATGCTTCAACATCTTGAACCAAGAGATTATACATGTACATGGGTAAAGCAACACTTATATGATTCTCCATAAGAAACATTCTTTGTAGAATTACCCATTCACTTGCATGCTTGGATTTTAGCATACACACAAAACCATTCAAGAAATTATAGACAAAAGGCTCCTTGGTAAATATATCATCAGACAACCTTAGTAGAGTTGAAGCTAATTTCACACATGTGGTGGACATGTGGTGGAAAAGAGTGCTTAATAACTATGTTTTGGAATACACTGTCTCTACACACTCTTGTCAAGAGGAAGCACTATTCAAATTTTTGAGGGAACTATGCGAGAGGTATCTCAAACAATTTCTTTTAGAGATTAATAAGCTTATGGTTAATTCTAGACTTGAGAATTTATCCATGATGGCTAAATTCTCTTGTGAATGAGCAACATGACTGGTGGTAAATGGAGGCATATACATTGGTATGGGATTGGTATTTCAACATGGAATTTAGATAGTGAGAACTGTGAAAACATAAGTATGATGAATCTAGGAAAAAGGATATGAGAGGAAACAATCCCAGGGGTAAACAAGAGGATATTTGAAGTTCCACAAGAATCCATACGGGGGTAGAAAGGCATGGTGAGTACTCCCTAACCTTGGGTCTATGCCTTTTGCTAGCATAGATGCATGTAAAAGAAGTAGGATAAATAATGATAGAAAAATCCAATCTAAATAGAACTAATTCCCCCACCACAATGCATGCTCATGCATTTGAATTTTATAGAATTCTTTTTATAAATTGAGATATTGATAGTGTAGAATCTAAAGTTAAATATAAAATTGAGACCATAGATGAATCTCTAGAAGTACAAGATTAAGATAATAATTTACCATTAATTTATAACTTTTAATTAAAATAAAGACATGTGGCCTACCTTAGAACGTCTTGTGAACCAAATATAACTAGTGGGTAGAATATAAGCCCAAAAATAACTAATCAACCTCCCCCAACACATTATCTCTGGTGCACCTATTATTGCAGGAGGTATAGGAGTTAGTATCGATGGTGGTTCTATAGGAGCTGGAGGATTAGGATGTTTTAAAGTTTTCAATGATGTCATAAAAGTGTCCAAGTGAGTGGATGAAGTGTCTTGATAGTCTAAGTGATAATGACAAAGTTTACAATATGCTTTTCCTAGTATGCTTGAAGTTGGCTTGGTTGATCTTCTATTTTGGAATGGTTAGGAATGCTTAGGGATGAGTATGGTGATTTGAGGTTATGAAATAGGTCCTCTCAGAGGTTAAGAATGTATTGAGTGCTTATGTGTATGAATGGAATTCATCTGGTTCTTCATTATTTTCATCTAGACATTTTGGGTCTTGTGGAAAATAAATTTGAGTGAGTAGATTAATGACGTCACCATTGCCACGTGTAGATGAGTCAGTGGGAGTTGGTCATATGGTTATCATCACATTTTTTCCTAGCTACTATGCATTAAATTATAGGTCATGAAATGAAGTGAAACATAATATATGCATGTGAAAATTTGGGGTCCTAGGTAGGTTGATAATGTTTTCCCATACTTAGCCAAATTTACATTGTGGCAAGAAAATGCTGAGTAAGCATTTTGATTTAGTCATATTTCACATGTGTAGTAGTCTCATAATGAGTTGATCATATGGGTCTATTTAATTTTGTGCCTAGTTTTTATGTGCTAAGTTTTATATCATGTGATAAAGTGCATCAAAATATATGCATGTGCAAATTTGGCCTTCCATACAGTTCTAGGAATAGTTGGCTCTGTGTTAAAAAATCTAAGTGAGAAGATTAATGGCATTATATTTCACACATGCAAAGGTACAAAGAATATATTGATATATGGTTGGATTATCCTTTATGAGGATATCATATGGTCTAAATTTTATATCATGCATCTAAACACAAATTTTTTTATTAAGGTCCAAAGTTGGCCTTCCAGGTAAATTACAATGGTTCCCATACTTGATCATTTTTTCAAGAGATAAGGATCAGGACCAAATAGAGATTCATTAGTTTATGGGTGTTCATAAAAATATAGATTAAATAGTGCATTTTGAGTGAGATTATTTCAAATTATCCAATGTTTAACACAAATAAATATCAATCTCCTTACAAAAGGACCAATGGATCGTGTTTGTTTTAAGGTGTCAGGAAGCATCGAGATGAGGACAAGTGTTCATAGTTTAATGTTGAGCAGAGATAAAGATCAAACTTATTATAAATATCAATGTTGAGTGGATATTCATACTAATCAAAATCAATGGTGTGTATTAAAGTCAAGATGGTAAAGTGACAATTGTCTACCATTGTTAAAGCAAGGATAATCTTGAAGAGATCGACAGTGCGTATGTGGTCAAGATTACAAGATTGCATGAGATGAGGTTAACTATTATAATTTTAATGTTTGTTAAGTGGTGTAATATGAGTTAAATTTTGAATAATATCAATGGTGCATATTTAATCTAAGATGTGAGGGCATGAGATGCATTTTTTGACCGAAGCTTAATTATGACCATTTGGATTTAAATATTCAAATTTGTGAAAGAAAAAACTAGTGCTTAGTTTTTGTGCTATATATTTTGATCTATGAAAAATTAATCATGGTGTAAAAAGTGAATTTGTATAGGACTCCAAGGTGCATCTATAAATATATATTTGAATATCTTAAAGTGTGTACAGTCAAAGATATTGAGGTTCAAAGTTGACTATGTATTCATGCATGTTCTACAAGTAACTCGCGAAGGGTATTTGAGTTGTGTGTGTTGGTATCTCAATGTTTAAAGGTGAAATAAATATTATAGTATGTTTTAGAATCCATAAATACCATATTTGTGTATTATGTAGGTTTGAACAATCATATGTAGTATGAACAAAGGGTTAGAAGTTGATTATGTTTTAGTTCATAATGACTGTGTATATAGAAAGGTGTTTGAGCTAATTAAGTGTTAATAGAAGGGTGATGTGATGGATCTAGACACTTAATAAGGACCTATATATATCGTGTTTCATGTTTTTATGTACTTGGAAAGTGTTCATGTGTTCTTATTTTTCTTGGAAAAGTATCAAAGAGGTGAATGGGTCTCCATAGGACCTAAAAAGTGACTTAGACTTATTTAAAAGAGAGTTGTGCTTAAATGTGACCCATGTTAGAAGCCTTAAGTTTGAAGGTATGTATTTTGTCTAAAAATTAAATATTATGGACTTGATAATTCATAAAGGTTCTATAAAAATTAAAATCAAAGATGGTGATTTATAGACTTAGAGATCACATGTATGAGAGACTTGTGAGTAGGTGCTTGAAGTTGAGGTTTGTGTAGACTGGTGGAGTATGTGTTAAGAGTGTAATAGATACCTATTGGATTAGAGTGAAGAAGAGACATGTGTGATTATAGAATGTGTTAAAGAGTGTATAATATAGAGGAAATACATAGGTCAGAGTGAGGACTGTGTGTATGATCATTTGGTCATGTTGCTGGTATTATGATAGAACTATTGTAGGTTGATGAGAATGAGAAGTGTGAAGTGATCTAGAAGATGGTTTTAGATGAATTATGATTTTGTGAAGAAGTGAATGAGACTATGTTATTATAATTCCATCATCAGGTGTTGAAGACATTAGTTCAAAGGTGGAGGTATTAATTTCATACGAGGTCAGAAGGACTTGATCTTCCTTAGGGGCAAGTGCTCCTTGTGAAACAGGTTTTTTAGTAAAGGCCTTAGGTCATAAGGACTTGACCAATGTTTTTGGTTAGAATGAATTAATCATCTTATGGGTATGTTCTCCTTATGAAATTGATGTTTCACTAAATTCTAGTCAGAAGGACTTAATCAATCTCTTATTTGTAATCTCTTATAGGACAAGTAGTCCATGTGTTACAGACTTGAGAGTGGGTTTTATTCCCCATGAGGGTTTCCTATATGAACTATGTGGTGTGTGTTTTATATTGTGTATGCATTAAATGAATGAGTTATCTTGTTAATTTTTCTTGACCAAGTTGATATATGATGATTGTTTAATAGTTTGAAAGGATTGGAATTGAAATTAAAATATCTAGGCTCACTTATTCACCCCCCATATCAGTGATTGTACCTCTAATAATTGGTATCAGAGTAGGTCCTTGTTGTAAGTTTAATCACTTGAACGTGATAAAAGGTATAATGGTTGACAAAGAGTTTGTGGCTTGTATTCGAGACAAACTAGTATGTACTTTATCAAATGTCAATTCAAGTATGGATGATGTGAAGATGCAAGTGAAAGATCTAGAAACATTAGTCAAGAATATATATGTCATGATGGTTAAAGGTATCAACCAAAGGGAGGAAATTTTTTAAAATAAAGTCATGATTTACTCAGATGTGTTCTTATCCAAGGAAAAAAGGGATTTCAGCTCCACTAAAAGGGTCAAGAATGAAAATTCATGGACAGGTAATGATAAAGAGAAAGGAAGGTCAAATTTTAACGATGTCTTCAATGGGTATTGCTTGTCTTGAAATCAATTTAGTCATAGATATAGGGATTATGCTTTCTCTCTAGAGATCAAAAGGAATATTATATATTACAATTGTAACCAACAAGGTCATATAGCCAAAAATAATAAAAGATCTTTTTGGAAAAATGATATACAAGTCATTGACACCATCAAATGGTTCAAGAAGACTAAGTCTACTATTGAATAAGAAAATAAATAGAATTCAAGTGATCCACCAAAGGAAGAGTCAATGTTTTTTCAATCAACCTTACATACTCAAGAAGATGGGAACAAGAGATGGTTTATAGATAGTGGATTCTCATATCATACAACAAGAGACAAGAGCAAGTTTATCTCTCTTAAGAAGACCAACCCTGGTTCAGTGAGATATGGTGACAAATAATATGATAACATAGTTGTCAAAGGTACTGTGAGTTTGGATAATGGTCACTCTAAGACTGAGAATGTCTTTTATGTAGAAGGTTTGAAACATAATATTTTAAGTGTTAGCCAACTGTGTAAGGAAATGTTGTCACTTTTCATTATGATGTTTATGAAGTAATAAAGGTTAGAAAATTAGTTGTAAATGTTTATAAAATAGATAAAAACATGTCTTTATTCCATGAATCCAAGAAGGAGTAGTGCTTCATGAGTCAATTGGAAGAAAGCTAGTTTTGGCATAAAATGATTGGACATATAAATTTTGATAACATGATAAAGATCAGTTTAAAGGGTTTGGTAAGGCATATGCCTAGGATTTATAAGATTACTCATTCTCTTTGCAAGGCATGTCTTCATGGGAATCAAAACAAAATAATATACAAATCCATTAGAGTTGATCCACACTGATCTATGTGGACCTATGAGAACCCAAAGTATTCAAGGTAATAGATACGTCATGCTTCTCATTGATGATTTTACTAGGATGATGTGGATATTTTATCTTAAATAAAAATTAGAAGATTTTGCAAAATTTATGGCATTTAAAGCACTTGTATAAAATGATAAAGGGTCAAAGATCAAGTGCATAAGATCAGACAGAGGAAGTGAGTTTTAGTCTCATGAATGTGATATTTTTTTTGAAAAATAAGGGATAAGGAGACAATATTCTATTGTTATAAAACCACAATAGAATGGTGTTGTTGAAAGTAAGAATAAGACCATTCAAGAGATGAGTAGAACCATGCTTCAAGATTTCAAACTACCATATGGTTATTGGGAAGAGGCAGCCAACACTTCAGTTTACATCTTAAATAGGTGTCAAATTAGAGTAAATTTTGATAAGACTCCTTATGAGTTATGGAAGAATAGAGTAGCTAATGTCAAAAAAAATTAGAGTGTTTGGGATCAGGTGCTTCATTAAAAGAGATGAATAAAATCTTGGAAATTTTTATTTAAGGTCTGATGAAGTCATCTTCTTAGGTTAATCTTCTATTAGTAGTACCCATAGGTGCTTCAACAAGAGACTTCACAAGATTGTTGAAAGTTCAAATGTAAGGGTAGATGAGACAAGTAAAGTCAAGAAGCTAAAATTGTAGGTAAGTGACTTAATTCAGAATGTTGTTGTAAATAATGATGAGTTATTTGTTTAAATAGATGATGAAGATGAAGAGGAAGAAGAAAGATAAGGATTTAAAGCTTCATTTAGAAGAGATCAAAAATATCATCCAATCTCTCAAATTATTGTAATTGTTGGTGCAAGGTTGCAGACTAGAAGGAGAATGTTGATCAATAAAATAAACAAGACTCGGCTCTGTTATCCATGATTAAACTCAAAACATTCATGGAAGATAGAAGAGATGAAAGTTGGAATGATGCAATGGATGAAAATTGATCAAATAGAAAAAAATGAAACATTGGAATTAGTTCCTAGGCCAAAAGATAAAAATGTGATATGTATCAAGTGGGTTTTCAAAAATAAGATGAATGAGAAAAGATAAGTCATAAGGAATAAGGCTAGATTGTTGTGTAAAGGATATACTCAAATTGAAGGAATGGATTTTGATAAGACTTTTATTCTTGTGGCAAGAATGGAAGCAATTAGACTTATTTGGAATATGTTAGCTTTAAAGGTTTTAAGGTATATCAAATGGACGTGAAATATACATTATTGAATGTAAATTTAAAAGAATAAGTATACATTGAGTTACCTAAATGATACTTCATGTCAAGTAATAAAAATTGTGTGTGTAAACTGAAGAAGGCTATATATTGTCTTAAATAAGCTCTTATATCTTAGTATGACAGGTTAGATAAGTATCTTTTGATTCAAAGTTTTAAAAAGGGAGTAGCTAATAGTAATTTATACATTAAGATAGAAGATAATCATCAATTGATAGTGGTTTTATATGTTGATGATTTTTGGATCTGACAATGATAATATGAGGAGAGATTTTGTAGATACTATGAGGATTCAGTTTGAAATGTCAATGTTGGGAGAACTTTCCTTCTTCTTAGGATTATAGATTAATCAACTTGATGAAGGGATATTCATTTCACAAGATAAATACATCAAGGATATGTTAGGGAAGTTTGACATGATGGATTTTAAACCAATGGGTAGACCAATGATCATAGGATGCAAGTTAAGTAACCTAGATGACTCACCAAAATTTGATCAAACTTTATATAGATCCATGATTGGAAGTCTTTTGTACTCTACTAATTTTAGGCCTAATATCATGCAAGCAGTTGGTCTTGTAGGAAGGTTTCAAGATGATCCAAGAGAATCTCACTTGAAAGTAGTCAAAAATATTCTGAGGTATCTCAAAGGCACCATAGAGTATGGTTTATGGTATCCTAGGAGTAAGGAATTCACTTTAAAATCATACACTGATGTAAATTAAGTAGGATGTGTGGATGATGGGAGGAGTACCAGTGGTGGGGTATTCTTCATGAGGGAATGTTTAGAGTCTTGGATAAGCAATAAGCAAGCCTTGGTAATTCTATCAACTATAGAAGTTGAGTATATAGTAGTTGCTTGTTGCACGCAAGTCATGTGGATGAAACAAACTTTGGAATATTATAAGGTAAAACAAAATGGACCTTATCCTATCTACTATGACAACACTAGTGCAATTAGTATATCAAAGAATCATATTATGCACTCAAAAATGAAGCACATTCCTATCAGATTCATTTATTGAGAGAATAAGTGAGTAATCAAAGTGTTAAATTAGAGTATGTGCCAAAAAAAGCAAAACTTATAGATATTATGACCAAACCATTGTCAAAATCTACATTTGAGTATCTAAGACAAAGTTTGGGTGTCATTTATTTCTCTGTGAATCAATAAAAGGTTTTTTGGTTAAGGGGGAGCAACAAGTTCATGAGCATTACTCCAAAGGTGGCTTGAGAGAGAAGGCTAAAGCCTATGTGGTGGTTTTTCATGGTGTGTGAAGATATAAAGATTCTCAAGAGGTGAAATGGGTTAGTGATCTTAGGGGGAGTCCCTCTCAATTGTTTTTTGGTGAGTTCCATCAGATTTAAATATTTTTTTGTGTTCTTTCTTCATTGGTTATAGTGATTGGTTGAAGAAGAATGTTGACTTATTGCAAGAGGAAGTTGTCAAGGCAAGAAGAGGGCTCAAGGTAAGGGGGATTTTTTACTATCTTTCTAAGATGGTCTTCTCCTATTGATATTCTTTTCAAGTCTTTAGGATCAATTGGTGTGCACTTTGTCATTATGTCAAAGGGGGAGAAAGTTCTTATTATGAGAGTGCTTTTGATCTATAAACTGAGTTTATCTTTGATAAATTAAACAACTTTTTAAATTAGATATTGAAAATCTCAATTCCCTTTAAATGAAATAGAACTTGGATGCCAAATTCTAGGAATGACTAAAATTAATTTTCCAACTCTATAAATTCATTTCTTGTATTAAACACCTGATTAGTGTAATTTTATCTGTAATTAATTCTAATATTCTATTAATTCATTTGTAATTGAATTAAATAAACTAAAACTCAAAATACTAAAAGGGAAATGATGTCGATCTGATAATGGAGTTCACCCATTTGGGCTACATCTCTAGGTTCGTAATCATGAACCAATCCATTAAAAGATGCAGCTATCAACATTTAAAACTTACATCAAAATATGGATTTTAGAAATTTGTAAATAATGTTGAACCTTAGCCATGAAGACTCTATGAATGTCCTTCATCAGGTGCATCTATATCTCATCTTTGTGAATATGGGTTTTGGATTCTACAGTAAGAGTGTTTATAAAAACTCTTAAAACATGGGCATAATGATCTCAAGGAGTGTTCTACCTTCTAATAGACCTACAACTCCAATAATAACCTTACAACTATATACATCCTTCCTTGGCCAAAGACCTTATAAAATAATAGAGGCAATAAAAATTACACAGTCACAGGTCTCTCTATGTATCAATACACAGTCACATCATACATTTTTTCCTTGCCTATCACCATAAAATAGAAGAAGTGAATTAACACCAGACTCAGGGATGTGTATTACAAATACCTACCACACCATTAAATGATACATCCTCTATTTGAGACTGTATATCTATATAAAAAATATAACCACTTGCATACCTCTTTGATACCCATGCATCAAGATGACCTTTCTAGAAATGAGCCTTTACTCATGGCTCCTCTCAGAACTTTATCTTTAGTGTATGTCTTTGCTTCTAGGGTCCTACGTATTCAGATTAGAAAAAGCAACATACAATGCAATTATAATAGAATATAGAAGACATCCACATTATAGGCTCGAATAAAATCCTTACCAAATAGATGCATGGTCCTTTGAATCGGTTCTATTGTACCCATAAATCCACACTTAGAATGGCTTGACTCTCTTTACCTTCACTTGTAGCTCAAAAGCTTTACCAAATTTGGGTTGTGAGAATAACAATAAAACATGTCATGTTAATTTTAGGGCCTAGGCTCTATCAAAATAAAGGAATTCATTATAATATCCTCCTCACCATGGCCCCAAGATTTTCCATAATAATCATGGACAACACCATTCCAGGACTGTGTATCAAAATCCCCTTCCATTTTGTATCATAGATTATGCTACATCCCTTCACAAGCCTAATCATATCGATGCCTATGCATCAGAACTACTCTACTTCAACCCTTTTCCAATGGTTTAAAGCTTTGCAAGTAGGAATTTTATTCACCACTGACTAAATCATGTCATGCATCTCATTCAGACCATGTTCTATTTCCCAGCACATGGGCTTTCCAAAAAGGCTTGAGATCTACTATTTTTTGGAGAAAAGAGTACCTTTTTCCTTTTAAGACCCTTCAACCATGAGATTCTATTTGGGCCTATCCTTTCCACTATTCACCTCATTTTAGGAGACCCTCCAAATGGAAGAGAACATCCATGTATATATCTTCCATGATGACAAATGTCTTACCAAATAGAAGAGAATGCTTCCTCCTTGGTTTATGTGTCTATAGCTATCTTCCATAAATATTTGGCCAGTAGCCTTTTATGATAGATTCCTTAATATCCTCAGCTCATTTTCCCTTGCTTGACTTTCATCAACCAACCTACTGTCTAACTATTCCCAATGGATTTTTTGTCAATGGATTGAATCCCTTAGGGCACATCATGGAATTTTTAGGGGATAAATATCCCACATTCATCAAAATAAAAGGATATAAAGCCTTTAAATAGTTTTAGTTAAAATTATAATCCATGGATTAGGCCATGTTTAGCTCATTATTTTACTTGGCTTAAAATTCACACTAAACTTAGTAATAGAAACTGCATGTAGTTGGCAATTTGGTTTGAATGTTGTAACAACAATGAGTTGGTTATTATTTGTAACAAGTGTCTCAGCCTTGAACTTGGTCTTGATTTGGGTCTTAAGTTGTTACTTGGTCTATTAGCTGGAACTTGGGCTTGATCTCAAGCTTGCCTTAGATATTTAACTCAACATGCATAAGTAACTTGAAAAATAGAGAAAAATTTGTGGCAGGCCATGTGGAGGCTTGAGGACCCACCATGTGGACCTTTCCAAACATTCATGATCCTGCACGTGTCATAACTAGAATTAGTAAAACAATGTATGCACAATTATAATACATAATAAAAAATTCCCCATCGATTATAAAAGTGGGCTCCACTGGCTATGGTCTCTGTAAATAGCCTTTTGAAAATGACTGACAAAGTCCAGTAAATTAAAAATCCTCCAGATCAGCTTGAAGAGAGAGAAGGAAGGTGAGATGTATGATGTGTGTTAACATTAATGAAAAAAGGGGAGATTATTAGAGATTTGT
Source organism: Torreya grandis (assembly GCA_037957365.1). Taxonomy (NCBI): domain Eukaryota; kingdom Viridiplantae; phylum Streptophyta; class Pinopsida; order Cupressales; family Taxaceae; genus Torreya; species Torreya grandis. Next base: position 487,100 of record JARHVA010001018.1, read on the forward strand.
AAGTGATTTCATATAAGTTTCCAAGTGAGTGGATGAAATGTCTTGATATTCTAAGTGATAATGGCAAAGTGTTTAGTATGCTTATCCTAGTATGCTTGAAGTTGGCTTGGTTGATCTTCTATTTTGGCATGGTTAGGAATGCTTAGGGATGATTATGGTGATTGAGGTTGTTAAAGAGGTCCTATTAGAGGTCAAGGATACATTGAGTGCTTGTGTGCATGAATGAAATTCATCTATTTCTTTATTATGTTCATCTAAACATTTTGGGTCTTGTGGTAAATAAATATGAGTGAGCAAATTGATGGCATCACCTTTGCCATATGTAGATGAGTCAGGGGGAGTTGGTCATATGGTTATGATCACATTTGTGCCTAGTTATTGCACTAAATTTTAGTTCATGTGACAAATCACAATATAAGATATGCATGTGCAAAGTTGGGCTCCCAGGTAGTTTGACAATGTTTTCCCATACTTAGCCAAATTTGCAATGTGGCAAGAAAATGCTAAGTAAGAATTTTTATGTAGTCATATTTTTCATGTGTTACAATTTCAAAATGATTTGATCATATGGGATTGTTTTTTTTTCCTAGTTACTATGTGCTAAGTTTCAGGTCATGTGATGAAGCGCATAAAAAGATATGCATATGCAAAGTTGGCTTTCCAGGCAATTCTAATCATAATTGTCTTTGTGGCATAAAAATCTAAGTGAGCATATTAATGGAATTATATATTTCATGTGAAAATCATATAGGAACATATTTATATATTATTGGAATCTAATATGTGAGGAGATCATATCATCTAAATTTTAGATCATGTGTTTAATTACAACAGAAGTTATTAAGGTCCAAAGTTGGCCTTCTAGGCAAATTGCAATAGTTCCCATAGTCATTTTTACAAGAGATAAAGATCAGGACCAAATGAAGATCCAATGGTTCATGGGTGTTCATAAAAATATAGATAAATGGTGCATTTTGAATGAGATGAGTTCAAAGTGTTCAATGTTTAACATAGATAAAGATCGAGCTCCTTACAAAAGTATTAATCGAGTGTGTTTGTTTCAAGGTGTCAGGAAGTGGCGAGATGAGGACACGTATTCATTGTTTAACATTGAGTAGAGATAAAGATTGAAATTTTTCTAAGGATAAATGGTGAGTGGATGTTTTTACTAATTGAGATCAATGGTGCATATTAAATTTAAGAGGTCAAAGTGATAGTTGTCTAGCATTGTTAAATCAAGGACAATCTCAAAGGAAAAAAGAATTTAAATATTCAAATTTCAAAGGAAAAAACTATTGCTTAGTTTTTTTGCTATATAGTTTTATCTATGAATAATTTTCTCATGGTGTAAAAAAATAATTTGTTGAGTATTCCAAGGTACATCTTGAAATATAGAGGTTCAAAGTTGACTGTGTTTCATACATATTTTTCAAGTAACTTGAGAAGGGTATTTAAGTTGTGCTTGTTGGTATCTTGATGTTTAAAGGTGAACTAGATATTTGATTATGTTTTTCTTCATGAGGACCATATGTGTGCATTATGAAAGTTTGACCAATCATATATAGTATGAATAAAGGGTTACAAGTTGACTATGTTTTAGTTCATAATGATTGTGTATACAGAAAGGTGTTTGAGTTAATTAAGTGTTAATAGAAGGGTGATGTGATGGATATGGAAACGTAATAAGGACCTATATATCATGTGTCATGGTTACATGTACTTGTAAAGTGTTCATGTGTTCTTATTTTTCTCAAAGAAGTATCAAAGAGGTGAATGGGTCTCCATAGGACCTAAAAATTGACTTAGGCTTATTTGAAAGAGAGTTGTGCTTAAGTGTGACCCATGTTAGATGCCTTAAGTGTGAAGGCATGTATTTTAGCTAAAAAGGAAATATTTTGGATTTGATAATTCATAAAGTCTCTATAAAAGGTAAAATCAAAGATGGTGATTTCTAGACTTAGATATGATATGTATGACAGACTTGTGAGTAGGTGCTCAAAGTGGAGGCTTGTGTAGAGTGGTGGAGTATGTGTTAAGAGTGTAATAGAGACCTATTGGATTAGAGTGAAGAAGATACATGTTTGAGTAGAGCATGTGTTAAAGAGTGTAGAAGTTAGAGGAAAGACATAGGTCAAAGTGAGGATTGTGTGTATGATCATTTGATCATGTTGCTGGTATTCTGATAGAACTATTGTAGGTTGATGAGAATGATAAGTGTGAAGTGATCCAAAATATGGTTTTGGATGAATTGTGAGTGTGTGAATAAGTAAAGGAGATTGTGTTATCAGAGGTTTTTGAAGACATCAATTCAAAGGTGTAGGTGTTTATTTCATAGGAGGTCAGAAGGACTTGATCTTCCTTAGGGGCAAGTGCTCATTGTGAAACAAGTGTTTCACTAAAGGCCTTAGGTCAAAAGGACTTGATAATATTAGGGGTAGGTGTTCCTTATGAAATTGATGTTTCACTAAATTCTAGTCAGAAGCACTTGATTAGTCTCTTAAATGTAATCTCTTATAGGATAAGTAGTTCATGTGTTGTAGGCTTGAGAGTGGGTTTTATTCCCCATGAGGGTTTTCCACATGAACTATGTGTTTTGTGTTTGATCTTTTGTATGCATTAAATAAATTATATCTCTTATTAATGTTGATTTTTAATAATATGAAAGGATTAGAACTGACATTGAAATATATGGGCTCATTGATTCACCCCCCTCTCAATGATTGTACCTCTAACAGAAGAGGTGAATCGAGAATAACTAGAGGACCTTTACCACATGGTTTAAAAATAAATGGATGAGCACCATAGTAAGGTCCACTACAAGCACCCAATGCACCTACAGTTTACTATGAGATGACAATTCACTTGTTTGAATATCAAGGTGTTGAAATTTTAGTAGAACATGTTCACAAGTGTGAAATAATTTGGAGAACATAGGTTAAAACTTATTCTAAGTGAAAGGGAACTCAATTTACCTCTACCTTATTAGATCATGTGCACAAATGGTACCAAAAATTTGATCCTCAACAAGTGGTTATGAATTATGAATTATTAAAGAATATTTTTTTCCAAGAATTTGATATCCCTAAGTTTGAGAAAAAACTAAAAAAATATCAAGGGAGAGATCATTGAGAGTGTATGCACATATTATGTGCATTTCAAAATGTTTATTTTGAAGATATCATTTGAGATTAACTCAATGTAACATGCTCAATGGTTTGCGGGAGGTTTATTACTTTTATTCTGACGGGCCTTACCTTGTAATACTTTCATTGAACTATGTGAGGCTTGAAATCCACCCTCCATGCCTAAGCATGGGAAGTATAGATATGGGGATAAACTCATTTATGGATGCTTAGATCACTATGATGGATTCTTAGCTTGAGAATATTATGGCCAATAATTCTCACAACACCTACACTGGCTTGTGGTGTGTTGACTACGAAGTGGAAGGCCATGATAGGAATAATTATACATGGTTTGTGTTGTATTAAAATAGTTCTATGAGATTTTCAACAAAGATCATGATCTAAGCAGTTATTCCTTGCTTTATCATGCCATGCAAGATAAAGTGTTTCTATATTGTAAAATATGTGATGCATATATGCATGATACCAATGATTATCGAGTCATTAATGAGATTCATGAATGTGCACATGAGGTATTCATCAAACTTACATATTAACAACCAAGAGGCTGATAGAGGTCAATATTTTAGAGGTTAAAGCATAGAAATAGATGCAGAGGTGGTCATTTTCAACCTAGAACATGCTATAAGTGTGGCTCTTTGGACCACTACTAGTGTGACTACACAGTCTATCCAACCTGTGCCTTTTGTAATAATAAACATAATCTGGAAGAATGTCCCAATTTATATGCTACCATTAATAAATAATGAAATGAGAAGGGTTTTAGGATGATATTTGTTAAAAAAAATCTAAATTATAAATGGAGATCGCACCCTACCACTTCACTAATTGGACCCAAGGTCAATATTACTACATGGAGTGGTGCTCATTCCCAACCAATTTTAAATCCCTCTACTGAAAAGTTTTATCATGAATAACCTCATGCATTATGCAATCTTGATTTTCAATGTCAAAAAGAATTATTACATGAGACAATGGCCTTAGTCTAGGAATTTTAAGGTGAAATTGAGTACTTAAAAGACAAAAATGCTAAAAAATAGGTAAAGAAGCAAAGAAATACGATACCCATAGACTCAAAACATGATGAATTCCAAGGGACGTGAAAACTCTTCCTTAATTAGGACATCACCTCTCTCCTCAAGAAATGTCTACGACAGTAAATGACAAATACTTTAGAGGATCATCATTTGAACCATGCATGATGACAAGAGACCCATATTCAACTAAACCTAGAATTTGACAAAGAGGTCCTTGTCAATGTATCAATTGATGGATAGATGATCTATGACATCTTGGTAAACATTGACATGAAGGTTAATATTCTAGCCAAATAACCTTATAAAATATGGGGATCCCCACTTTGTAACCCTCCCCACATGTCTTGTTCATGGCCAACAAGACTCACACATTACCCATAGGCATTTTTAAGGATGCCATCATTAACATCTTGGGAGTCACATTCAAAGGTGATTTTGAAGTGTTCAGAATTGCTAAAATTGATGATTTCCCTGATCTTTTAGGTTGACCTTGGTGCTATGAAAACAATGTTGACTTTTAGTTTGAGAACTGTATATCAGCTTTGAGAATGACACACAATGCATAGTCATTCCTCTAAATAATGACTAGGGACCCCCCTTTGTGGAACCCATTGATGTTGATCCAATGAGGATGTTAATATAATTTATAACATTACTACCCAAGGAAATGAAAATGTAGATCCTAATCCTAATGCAATCTTACGATAGGAAGACACTTAGTCTATTTATAACACTACCAGTGTCACTTGAAACCAATGGGTTTAAGGCATATATGATCTAACAAGGTACATTTGTGGTGTCTTATATAACCACCTCAACACCCATCCAAAGCTTTCTCAATGCCAAAAAACTATTCACCTCAATGGTGGACACCTGATGGTTAGACCACCCTTAAAATTGGACTAGGCACCTAGGTTTCATGTTCAAATGGAGGTTTGAGAATACTTACAATAATTAGAGGCTTACTATGTTAATGAGGATGAATGGTTTTGCATGATTAGATTCATATTTCAAGGGGGAAATGCTCGATGGTGGTCTACTTATCAGTATAAATTGGATACGTGGGAATAAGTACATGAAACCATTTATATTCACTTACACCATGACAATTATGTTTGCATCACCCTAAGTTATAGTGGTGTTGCTTCTCTGGAAGAACCTATAACACAATATGAAAGCATTTAGAGTACTGATGAAACATTTTTACTATAATTATTAAGGGTATATGCATTCTATGATACTCTTTTCACCTGGGATAGGGCATGGTACATTCACCAAGAAATACATAGAGACACATATAACTAGTAGTGCATCAAACATATTCTACTTACCACATTTGCATTTTCTTCACCACAGATAAAATTTGACTCTCTAAGTGATTTGTCAGGTAGTTGTGGGTGATTAGGAACCAGTTAAATAATAGATATGACATATGCATGGTGTAACTAAGGATAATTTTTCCATTTTAAAAGAACCTAATATTCCTACCATGGCTCAGGTATAACCAAACTCCCAATAAAAATTTGACCATCGAGAACATATATGAAAGGATAAATAAAAGGTTGTATACCAAGTTTATGAGGGTACTAGTTTTGATCCACTAGAACCATCATTTGAAAACTTAAATATACATATGGAATGTGGGGTGTGTGATTTTATATATATTATGAAGTATAAGTATAAACCATATTCCATGCCACTCTAAATGGTTCAGTAGAACATTGGATTGGATGATGCACCTAAACTAGCCACTGTGGGAAATTATTGGTCTGATTTTGAGATAACCAAAATATTTGAACTATTACATGAATACCAAGATGTTTTCCCAAGTAATTACATTGAAATTAAATGAGTTCATCCATTATTAGGAAAGATGCACATCAAGTTGGTCGAAGGCACTCGACTGGTGAGGAAAAAACCATGTAAGATGAACCCAAATATATAGTTCAAGTTAAAAAGGGAATTGATATCATGTTGTGCACTAGATTTATTACTCCCATTGATGAATTTTAATGGGTTAGTCCAGTGGTGATCAACATCAATAAGGATGGTCACATTAAAATTTGTGGATTACAGGCTCCTCAATGCGGTATGCGTAATGGACCCTTTCCCAACTCCTTTCACTGAGGAAATTTTGGAGGGTGTTTTGGGGTGTGAGATCTACAACTTCACCCATGACTTTTATGGCTATCACTAAGTCCAAATTACTAAAGCAGAGAAGGCAAAGACAACCTTTACAATTGAATGGGGTCTATTTATATATAATTTTATGCCTTTTGGCCTCAAGAATCATCATCCATGTTCTCTTGTATTATGGTGGAAGCTTTCAAGTATTTCATCCCCAAATTCCTTCAAGTATATTTGGATTATTGGACTATGTATGGTTTAGGGCATGACCATTGTGAAAATCTATACCTCATTCTCAAATGTTGTTGCTAGATTTAGATTTCCTTGAATTTGAATAAGTGCATCTTTTCTATCACATTTAGGATTCTATTGGGACATATTATTTGTTATAATGGACTATTGGTGGATCCATCTAAAATTGTGGTCATTATCCAACTCCTAGAGCCAACCACTTAATGTGAGGTTTGTGCCTTCTTAGGTCACACAAGGTACTATAAAAATTTCATTTAGGGTTATGCTAACATAGTCATGTTGATGGAATAGCTAATCAAGCATAATGGCCTATTTTTATAGATTTCTTGACACCAACAAATGTTTAAGGCCCTAAAAAATAAATTGGTGACTATACCCACTCTCAGTTCTTGAATTGGAACTAGCCATTTCATGTGCATGTTGACACTTCAAGCATGGTAGTAGGTGTTATCCTAGAACAAATCGATGAGGGTAACCTTGATCATCCTATTTATTTTATAATTTGGAAGCTCATATCAACAAGATGAAACTACTCTATGACAGAACATGAGGTCTTATATATGGTTTATGCACTTTAGAAGTATTGCCAATACTTGTTAGCAACCTAATTTATCTTCTATATAGATCATGAAACGATCAAGTATTTGGTAAATAAATAGATATTTCATGGGCACATCTACTAATGAATTGTCCTCTTCTAAGATTTATAGTTATTTATAGTCATAAAATTAGGCAAAGCTAATTTTGGACCTAATCATATTTCACATGTTCAATCTACTGAATCATCACACACCATTAAGGATGATTTACCTGATGTATAAATTTTTCAAGTTATGTGCATGCTTGAAGAATTGGATGAAATTATGACTTTTCTTAAAATAGGTTCTATGCCATACCACCTTATCACCCAAGAGAAAAAGCAACTAGCCATATGTGCTGCCCGTTTTCGGCTTATTGATGGAGACCCATACAATCTTGGATAGGATGAAGTAATAAAAAGGTGCATAATGCAACATGGGCATGTGAAATTCCTTTAGGAGGTCTATGAGGGTGTCATAGGAGGACATTATCCTGGTGATGTAACAACATGAAAAGTTTTACTAGTAGGGTTGTGGTGGCCTACCTTATTCAAAGATGCCAAATATTATACACACCAATGTGATATATGTTAGCATGTAGGTAAACCAAATAAAAGGGATGTTATGCCTCTTCATCCCATACTTTCTCATGAACCATTTGATAAATGGGTTATTGATTTCATTAGGCCCATTTAACCAGTTACATGATAAACTAGTGTGTGGTACAATATTACTACCACAGACTATCTCACATGCTAGGCTGAAGTAAAACCCACATTAAATTACAATATTGAAACCACTACCATGTTTCTATGGTAAAATATTATCACAAGGTGATGTAGAGCATCATACAATTTTTTCATCTTCTTACACTTTTCTTGCAATCTGACCAATCCTTCTTGACCAACACTAAGTCTATCTTGTACAAATGGACCAAAAACTCAAATTCTTGATTATAAAATTTTTAAAACACATAAAACATTCAAATACCTTATTTCAAACCATCTCAATACACTTCCATTACTCACCACCTTACATTTCACTCAATAGTTTGCCTCTTGTCTTTTAAGCCTACTAGCCTTATTTCTGAGTAAATCTCCTTATTGAGAGCTACTAATAAACCTTCTCAATAAATTGATTACACTTTCAAGGATCATTTTTGTCCATGCAACTCATACATATTCCTCTTGACATAATTCCCTGGGCTTCACCTACTTCCTTCACAACGCCTCTTCTCAATTATCTCTTCTAAGCTAGAAAGCTTCTTGGTTTGGGCAAAATGTAGACCTTTAATATAAAAACAAGACATTTTTGGATACCCATTTAGATTCCCCAACTAAATCAACTCTTTATTACCTTCTTTATTTAGACAAATTTGATTTTCCTTCATTACCTTACTCCATTAGGCCTTCCTTAGACCTAGTATTTAGAGCATAGTCCTAACATCCATACTAGACCATCCATAACAACCTAAATACTTGTGATTTCATTAGATCACATGAAATATGATCATATTACAAATTTTGGTCTTTTTCTAATAGTTGAAACAAAATATATGGAAGAAACCCTGATTTAGGGGTTATGCAAACCTGCACAGACCCAAAGCTACAAAAAAATACTCTGTGAACGTTTTAAAAGATTTCATAGAAATGTAAAAGGTTAAAAATATCTATGAGGACCCTATAAACCTTTACCAATCATCAACATGCCTTGAACAATGTTATATTTATGTTTTCCAACTAAAAATTCTTATGATTGTGTAGGTTTTTTTAAAGGAACTATAGGTCTGTAAGACTGTAAAAAATAAAAGAAAATATTCCAAAGACTAACAATAAAACTAACATCTTAAATATTTCACTATTTACTTAATACAATGGTCTAAGACATTTTCAAGTTGATTTAATTCCCCTTTCATTCACCATACCAATCATACAACAGGAAACAAAGTCCATCCATTCAAGTTCCTTAACACCAATGAGTCCTTTTGAAATTTTTTGGATCATGTGGTCTAAAATGACATCCAAAAATCCTCATATAAATTTATAATGAATTGTAAATACCACTTTTTGCATTACATTGAAACACACAGTTTGTTGGTGAATCAAACAACACAAAATATGGGTCTATATCTACATTCTCTAAACAATGTATCCTTTTCTTGTTTCTTGGAGAAAATATTTTAAAAAAAACCATTATTTATCCTTAAAACATGTTTGAAACAACTACCAAATTCATTCATTCATCAAATAAAGATTACATAATATACAAATATAAAATATCACACAGGGTTTTGAATACTCTTATCTCACTCAATGCTCGTGACATATTCTCTCAGCACCATCATCCATCCTATTGATGTTTTAACACCATTCTCAGGAACCAATAACTTCCATCAAGATTGACAACTATTGTTGAGGTATTACACATAATTCTCAACTGTCTTACTAAACAGTACTCTATTAAGATTGTAACAATTACTCAATGTAGAATTCAATACCTTTAGTTACTAGATCATTCAAGGAACTTTATTCATGATATGTAAGAAGTAAAACTTGTAAAAACAACAACTCGTTCATTCTACAACTTTTATTCACAACAAAAGGACTCATACAATCCTATACAATTTCCTGGCAGACCTTCACTTCTTCTTTCAACATTTTCTACCCTATTTTCTCCTCATACTCGCTCTTCAAACCCCACACACACTATACACTTCCTACATATGATATAAACTATTAAAACATGACTTTGTAACTGTTTCTTGATTCAAGAAACTTCTACATTCCTTTCCCCCACGTAGTGTGGTGAATTTTCTAACTACCACCTCATAACTTAGCCTAACATATTGACTCATAACCACCTTAGGACCTTTCATGAGACTTTAAATGTCTATAAAAACATTTTAATCATTACATATCATTACCATTCACTTAGACCATCTAAACATATTTGAAAATTTAAAATTCCCTTTTGGTAGGAAAACTTATTTTGGACTCAAATTCAAATTTCACTCACAAACATGACTCTAAGACACATCCTAGACCAACTTTGAGCATTCCTAAGATACCCCTACATCACAAGGTATGGATTCCATTTAAGTTTAATAAGTGATTGTGGAACTCATTTTCTTAATGAAATAATGTGCATCCTCTTGGTTGAGTTCATGATTGTGCACCATATGACCATGCCATACCACCCTCAAGCTAATGGCACAACTTAAGCGTTCAATAAGATCTTGGGTCACACTGACCAAGATTTAAAACATTGGTTTCACTAATTGTGATGAACGATTTTATACATTCTTATGGGCATATCATACCACAAATAAAATATTGAATAAGAGTACTCCTTTTAATCTTATCTTTGGTACTGATGCCATCTTATCTATGGAGTTCTTTGTGCCCTCTTTATGTATTATGCAAGTTAGTAGATTAGATGATGAGGAGTAGATAAAAGCACACCTATAGGCTCTAAAAAATGTTTCCTCACACACTAGATCCAAGGAGTTAAGAAGCAAAAATAGAAAGTCTAGCATGATCAACATAACAAAACCAAAGTTTTTCATTCTGGTATACATGCCTTGGTTTATGATTCAAGGTTTATGCACCATTCAGGTAAATTATGGATCTAGTGGGATGGTCTATTTATTATTCATGTTATTCATCTGATAGGTGCTTATAAATTAAAAATATTAGATGACCAATTCCTACTAGGCCATTTCAATGGTAGTTAGCTCTGGCCTTACCATTATATGTAAATTTTCCATTCTATAAATAAGGTGTATGCCACTAGGTTATTATAGGAATTTGCTTCATTTTCAAATAATAATGACATTAGTTGTGCACCTTTTTAATTTTTTTCCCCACTTTTTGATACTCTTTCAACATTTAACACTCTATTTCTATTTCTTCCTTGGCATGGATTTCACAAGTTATAATGTGGAGGACCATGCATAGATTTTAAAGTGGGTTAGGTTTCAAGGGTGGATAAGATACTTAAGCAAGAAGAGGCACATAAAGTAATCATGTAAGAAGATGAACATAAAATAAATGCATAAAAGGAGGCATATGAAAATATTATGAAAGAGGGGGCACATAAACCATGAATGCAAAATGAAGATGACAAAGAAAATACCATTATAAAAATGGAAAAAAATTATAAAATGTAGTTTCCCATAAATAAAATGGGAAATTTTAATTATTATAGGTGAAATACACTCTAGGAAAGGTGCAAAGGATGAGACATGTATTTATTAACAATAGAGTGGTATAAATGGGAAGTGTACCAAATAGACACCAAGGTATGTTGTTTAAAGCATTAAAGAGTTGAAGTGATGGATGATGGCATAGAGGAGTTAATGTGAAAAATTGGAATAGAATATAAAAGATCATGAGGATTTTAATTTCCATTTTTTATTATTGAAAACTTGAAAATTATAGATCTTAAACACATTAAAATAAGCAGTAAAGAAGGCATCTACATAGCGACTTATCAATAAAAGTGAAGTAGAGATTGAGGTGTCTTGCATTCAAGAAAAGAGGAGTGGAAACACATTTATGCAAAAAAGAGAAAGAGAAGTTATAAGTTTCAGGCATTAATTCCACCTATTGACCATTTTTACCATAGGTCAAAATATGCCAACCCCCTATAGCCAAAATCTTGTATAAGGGCTGATTATAACATCGTAGGGTGTTGTATAGTCTATTTGATGTCATTTTATATGTCATTCTAGCTTTGGTCATAGTAAAGTTTAGTCCTTGTGTCATTTGATGTCTTAGAGGTCATTTTAGGAGACATATATGAAGGTGATAGGTTTTCAAAGTGTTCAAATAGTTCAAGATCAAGCAACATTTACTAGAATAATTCTAGAAGAACCTGTTGGCTCAAAGACTTGTTTGGTACTTGGGAAATTTTTCAATTGGCTAAGTACAAAATTATTTTAGGGCAATTTTTTTAGAGTTTTATCTAGGTGTTGGGGACTTGTCAGGGAAATTATTCAAGCAATTTTCCCAAAGACAAAATTCTTTCAGATATTTTGTCCATGAAAAAAGAACTAAGTACAAATTATTTCAGACATTTTATCTGAAACAAAAATCTTAAAGACCCAAGTCTTTCAAAAAAATTATTCAATACAAAAAGTTAAGGACATATTCTTTCAAGAAAAATGTCCAAAACATAAGTCCTGAAAAAGGAAAAATTATTTTGGATAAAGTGTCTAAAAAAAATAATCTAAAACAAATGGCCCAATGTAAAAGTATCAAAGACCTAATTCTTTTCAGAAAGTTGATCTAGAAAAGTATGAAGTTCATGCAAACATCAAAATAAAGCTCAGGCAAAAAACCTTTGGGGTTTAAAAATTGATGGTCATAAAAACATCATTGACGGTCTCACAAACATCATTCACAAGTATATAGACATCAAATTTAAGTCATCCTAAAAATCATTGGGGGTTAAATTTTTATGGTCAAGTAGATGTCAAATATGGTTGTACGGATGTCAAATGACGGGAGTGCAAACATCAAAATTCAGCCATGATAAATAGCCATTTAATTTCAAATAGTGGGTCCCAAATATATATGATGTGCATTTGATCATGCAAAAGTAGATTGATGGTATGAATAGAGTCAAAATCTTAATGAATATTGAGATCAAATCACATTTGAGTAACTGGATCATGATCTATGACTCACATTCAATCGCACAAATAGATCTAATGGTGCGAGTGAGAGTCAAAGGTCAAGGAGCTCAAATCAAATGCAATGTTTCCAAATATCATAATCTTGGGACCTTGGATCAATAATCAATGGCCAGTGTTGAAGATCAAAGCAAAGAGGCTCAAGAGGAGATTGATAGGTCAAATTTGGCTAGATTCTAGATGGATAAAATGAAACTACGTGTCTAAGTGATGACAGAGAAAATTATATAATAGAGTGAATGATGGGGCAAGGGGAATACCACATAGGCAGCCAAGAAAAACCAAGGATTATGTGATGAAGCAAGATCTTTAGACTCATATGCTACCATGAAAGCACAGTCGAAGACCTAAGATGAATACTGACTACTAGATATAAAAAAAGGAAGTCCAAAAAAGTAATGAATGACTATGGATGATGAATACATGTGTCTAGAAGATAGCTAGTAAATGGGAAAATGTCTATGACTATCATAGCATATGTGTCAACTCTCTTAATTCAATTTTAAATGCTTGAGAGATGATCCATGATGAAATCAATTTTACAAAAGCTAGTTGAAGAATCTTTGCACCCTTTTGGAGAATTTGTCATGATTTATATGGACATTTATCTTGGGAGGCATTTATGATTTTTGAATAATCCCCTACAATGTAACTATTTATCAATTGGACATGTGTTCTAGTGATCTTTGAACTTCATTCTTTCATGTTCTTTCTAAAATTCTATAAGTAGCTACCATTTTGGCCTTTGTAAAAAAATTCCGAAAAATATATGGTGAAGCCCTACTAGTTTTGACATTGTACTTTGCCATAGAATAATAAATGTAATCTAGTTTCAGTTCATATATCGGCTTGTCAAAGTGTGTGAAGATATGTATAGTGTATAGTTAAGAGATATTCATCTATCATTGCTTTCTCTTAGTCCTTCCATGTTTGATGCAAGTGATTTTAGCCTAGCAAGTCATATGAAGTGTATTCAAGTGTATAAATCTATCTTAAGTATATAATGAGCCTTATTATTTATGACTAATCTATGGTCTTATTTGCCTTGGAAATTCTTCGTGCATCTCACCTTCACATCGAAACACTAATGCTAGTGCATTCTAGGACTCTTAGACTAGTGTTATATGTCTTGTCTCTTTGTGATATAGTATGATAGTCTTATGGAAGACATCTTGGTGCATCATCATTTTATAAAAGGTTTATTTCATGTAATTTCTAACCCTTTTCCCCCACAATTAATCATTATATAGGTAATAAGTGTTTCAAGATACATTTAGGGAGCTAGCCCTTTAAATCTAGAGGCTCACTTCCATTTTAGGTACACCCACATACCTGGAAGTGTTCCCATGTTGCCCAAATTTGGAAGAGGCCTAAACACCTTTTTCTAGGGTGCAAGATTTTGTGACAATAGTTTTAGCATGCCTGGTGGAACTCATTATATTCAAGAAAACTTATCAAGGTAAATGATGGTCTCAATAACATCAGCTACAAATTGGTGTGTTACTTAGAATTTGGTGACTCCTTCAAGGTAAATCTAGTTTAAGGCCATTATTTTGTTATAATATTACCTTCATAATTCATGGTTCTCCCTAGTTCATCCTCTAGTAGAACATTCAATCCCTTTAACCCACCCATTCAGCTTGAAATTCCTCTTGAAGTTCAGTATCCATAGCCTAATCTACCATTTGAAGAATAAGTAGATTTTTATGGAGAGGAAGAGAGTGAAGAGGCTAAATAAATTGAATATCTTGAAAAAGAAGATATGGCTAGACCTCATGTTTTCCTTGACTTCAATACTAAAAATCTAATTCAAATTCAAGTATATTATGTCATTCCTCCTAACGCCATAAAAGGTATTCCCACATTCAATGATGAGAGTCATGTCACATTAGTGAACACATTAAATATGTTTCTAACTTTTTTAGTTTCCACAATATTATTTGAGAGGAAATTTCCACTAGATTCCTTGCCATGTCTCATAAAGGGAAGGCTCTTGATTGGTATAAGACTCTAGAAGGTGCATGCATCATAACATGGGATGAGTTTGGAGTGTTTTTTACTTCTAGATTTGGAAATTAAAGTGACCATACCTCTTTCATAAGTAAACTCAATGTGATAAAATGGAATCCAAAGAAACAATACATGGCTTCAATGAAAGGTTTTAGAAGACTTGATATAGATTGCCTCCTCCTATGAGATCACCTGCTAGCTTTGTGTTCCCTACTTACTTGAGATCCATTGGGACTAAAATTTTTGTCATGCTTCAATCTATGGGAAGTTCCACTCTTCCGTAAGCATATGATCTTGATATCAAAACTGAGAATAGTCTCATCTAAGCTGGAAGGTTGCCTCTTAAGGTGGCTATGCCTCCTTTGTCTCATGCTTCTACTAGTACTCTATAAGTGGTTCAAATTCCTAATGCCAATACCAAGCCCAAGGCTACTCCTAAGAAGGTAGATAATTCCATGGACAATGATGCATATATTCAATGGTGAAGATAGGTTTGGGAGAGGAAATATATATCAAGGTGTCCCTCAAAATTCATACCCTTATCAACAACAATATGATCAAAAATATGGAAGAGGAAGAGGCCAATGGTAGCCTAACCCCAATAGGCCTACCAATGTGTACAGTCCTAACCCTACCACCAATTCAAGGGAGATGGTACTACTTGGTGTAGGGAGAAGATTAGAAGCAATACCAATTCATGGATGCCAATGACAATAGAGAGCAAGCTCTAGTGGCTCAAGGAGCAGTTACTCCCCTCTTATCAAATGAAGATGAGGTGATGATGCAAGTTAATGAGGATTAGTAAACTCAAGGAGAGATCACCAATTTTTTGGTTGAAGACACTTTTATGCTAAATCAATGAGCCTTTATCATAGACAATACAAGGGCCAAGAGGAAGGCTCTAAGAGGTGGAAATAGCATGCCCACTAGCTCATCCAATCCTCCTTCAAGTTAGCAAGGCATAGCTATAAGTGTGACATGTTTAAAAAATTCTACATGTCCATCAAGTCAAAATATGGTAAGGTCTTCTATTACTTAAATTACAAGAAATTATTTACCTTCAAGAACATAAAATAAAGTAGGTATGGCTTCTTTAAATATTATAAATTCTTTGAAGAACACTAAACATCCATTTCTCTTTGGGATGTTCTTCATATGCCTGGTCAAAAACATCTCCTATAAAAGCAATTATCTGCTATCCCTGCTAGCATCTCACCCTCAAATCAAGGTCATAGTCATGTTTCCATTGAAAAATTTCCTAGTGTCATTATTGAACCATATGCTAGGGCTGAGAAACCTCCACCATTTTACCTCACCCTTATTGAAGGTGATAAGTTGGTACACAATTGTATAGTTGATAGTGGAGCTTCAACTTTGATCATGTCCAAGGTGGTAGCTAATAAATTGGGTCTAATATATGATCCTCATAGTAAAATATTTCTCCAACTATATGGTACACCTGATAAGATGATAATACTAATAAAAAACTTGAAGGTTTTCTTGCATGATTGTCCTAGTTTTCCTATCTTGCAAGACATAGTTGTGGTTGATCTCCCAGCCCACTTTGCAATCTACCTATCAAGGGACTTCATAGCCAAGATAGGTGGATATCTCTCAATTGAATAGTATTTTTTGGCCTTTAGAACAAGTTATGGGTCTAAGGTGATAATTAGGACACAACCTATTTTAAGGTTTCATATAGAACCTTACATTGAGACAAGTTCTAATTTGAATTTTTTTGTTTATGAAGAAAAGGATTCTATTGTAGATGATGGCACTTCCTCCAAGCTTGAAGGCATTAAATATTTATTTCTTGATGAATATGGCACTAATAATTATGAACATGGTCCCTATTATTTTATGGAGGAAACTAATCTAGGAGTATATTATATATGTGAAAAAGGAATACCAACACCTCTACTTGCCAAAGAAGAGGCTGAAGAAGATGAGATGTGGAAAATGTTTTTTGATGTTTCAAGAAGTAAAATTGGAGTATTATTTAGTTTTGTGTTGGTCTCTCCATCCAAAAAATAATATTATGCTTCATACATATTTCATTTTAGTTATACTTGTAATGTGGCTGAGTATGAAGGTTTAATTCATGGCCTTCAATGGGCAAGGAGAAAAGGAATCAAGAACTTGCAAGTATATGGAGATAGTGAATTGGTTGTGCATCAGGTTAGGAATGTGGTTGCTACCAAGAACCCTTTTATCAAGTCATATAAACATAGGGTATGGTATTTTCTTGAATACTTCAATGCATTCAATATACAATCAGTCCCAAGGGAGCAGAATAGTCATGCTAATAGACTAGCTGCCATAGGAGCTCAATTTGATACTCTAAATGCCATAAAAAAGTAGGTAAAATAGTCTCATATTAAGATCATTATTAGACATTCTATACCTGATAATGAAGTGTCTTGTTAAGTGTTTGATAGTGACAAACACATTACATGCTTCTTGCAAAATGAAGCTGAGTTTTCTTCAAGGAATCAAAAGAGGATCCAAGACCAATTGGGTGATCAAATTATGCAGCTAAGAACTAATAAGATACCTAAGGGTCTAGTGAACTTAGAAAGTATCTTCAATAAGAATGATCAAAATAAAAAGGAAAAGTTGAGTATGTCTAAAAAATAAGAGAATTATGAAAGAGTCTTGATCTTCAAAGATAGACTCCTCAAACTAGGCAAGGTATGTTCTACATTAGAGAAGCAAGAATTCATTAAGCTATGTAGAGAGTTTCATGATTTATTTTCTTGGGAATATAAGGACCTCAAAGGATTTGATCTTAATTTAGCACACCATATCATTGAGTTGGAACCTAGAGTTAAACCGGTTAGATAGAATCAAAGACCCATCAACCCCAATGTTGAGCAACTCATGAGGTTAGAGCTTACCAAAATCCTTGAATTTGAGATAATATTTCCCATCAAGCGTTCAACATGGGTAGCTAACCTTGTGCATTTTATAAATAAGAATGGGGAGATAATACTTTGTGTAGACTTTATAGATCTTAATAGAGTGTCACTCAAAGATCATTATCCTCTACCCTCAATGAAGTAGATTTTGCAAATTATTTCAGGTTCTCAACCTTTTTCTCTTCTAGATGGATATTCAAGATATAATTAGAGTTTAATCAAATGAGGATGACCAGTTTAAGATAGCCTTCACTACTAAATAGGGACATTTTTCTTATAGGAATATGCCTTTTAGTTTGTCTAATGTCAGTGCCACATTTCAAAGAGCAATGGACATGGCCTTCAAAGGTTTGATCAATAATATGCTATTGGTTTATCTAGATGATATAACAGTGTTTTTTAAAGATGCTGACAAACACATACAACACTTGAGGCAAGTGTTTAAAATATGTAGGTAGTATGGAGTATATATTAATCCAAAAAAATGCATCTTCATTTTCCATGAAGGTACGCTCTTAGGACACATTGTTTCCAAAGATGGTTTGGTTATTGATCCTAAAAGGATAGAGGCTATTTTAGTCTTATCCTTGTCTTTACATAAGAAGAGTCTTTAGAGTTTCCTAGGTAAGATAAATTTTTTAAGGAGATTCATACTTGGTTTTGCATCTTTGGTGAAACCTATCACAGCCATGCTAAAAAAGAATCATGTCTTTTCTTGGACTAAATAAGGTAAGAGTAGTTTTGAAGCTATTAAGAAAGCAATTACAGAAGCTCCTACTCTTGTGAATCCTAATTTAACTAAAGACTTCATGTTGTATTCATTTTATAACCTTGATACTATCTTATCCATGCTAATGCAAAATAATGACGAGGGTGTGGAATATCCAATTGTATTCTTTAGTCAAGGTTTAGAAGATTATGAAGTCAAGTATACCTTTGTATAGAAACAAGTCCTTTTTATTATAAGGGGACTAAATAAATTTAGACATATGGTTTCAAATAATAGGATTGATGTTATGTTTTCTCATCCTAGTATCAAAGAGTTTCTCTTGAGCAAAGATATTAGTGACAAGAGGACAGGGTGGATCACTAGTAATGGAATATGATGTTGATATCAAGGTGACAAAATTGATAAGGGGTAAAGTCCTTTGTGATCATCTAGCTTTATATCTTCATGAGTCAAAATAAGAAGCTCTAGTCAATCATGATTATTCTAAATCAATGAATTCATTGCCTCCACAAAGTCAAACACAAGATGTGATCAAATTTATTCAAAATGGTGTGTATCCTAATGGTATGAGTAGATCACAAAGGATATATTTTAAGTTAAAATATATTCCCTTTTGTCTTGTGAATGGTGTGCTCCTTAAAAGAAACATTAATGGTGTGTTATTTAGATGCATTGATAATGATCATTTTAGAGTGTTGCTTGAGAAGTTCTATGATGGGAAAGTAAGAGGTCATTTCTCTCCAAGAACTAGAGTTTCCAAGATCATGAGGGCAAATTATTATTAGCCTAACCTCTTCAAGGATTACCATGCTTGGGTGAGAAGGTGTGGACAATGTGCTTTCTTTGTAGGAAAATAGAATCTTGAAGCTCTTCCTTTGAATCATATCCAAGTAGACCAACCTTTCATGTAATGGGGTCTTGATTTTATTGGTATGATAAACCCCCCATAAAGTGTTGGTCATAAATGGATACTCACAGCAATTGATTACTTTACAAGGTGGGTTGAGGTAGTAGAGTTCAAGGAAGCTAATGAAAATTTTATCTTAGAGTTCTATGGGAGCATCATCACAAGTTTTGGCACTCTTAATATTATTTTAGATAATGTTATTGCTTTTGTGCATGCTAAGATAACTAATTGAGAAAATAGTAATGGAATATTCTTGAACACTTCATCCAACTAATACTCTCAAGGTAGTGGGTTGGCTAAATCTACTAATAAGAATCTGATCATAATCATCAAGAGAACCTTGGAGCATAACCAAAGAGCTCGGCACACCAAATTGAAGACTATTTTATGCGCTGATAGGATAACTCCCATGAGGTAAATAGGGAATTATCCTTTTGTGCTTGTCTATGAAAGGGAAGCTAGGTTGACTATCTCTCAAGAGTTGCCTACCTTAGAATTGGCACATCAATTGGAGTTGATATAAAACATTCCAATGGATGTGAGATTGATAGAATTAATGGAGCTACAATAGGCTAGAGAGAAGGATCACTAAGCTATGGAACATCACCAAGTGCTAATGAAGAAGTCTTT
This sequence comes from Torreya grandis, assembly GCA_037957365.1. Classification (NCBI taxonomy): domain Eukaryota; kingdom Viridiplantae; phylum Streptophyta; class Pinopsida; order Cupressales; family Taxaceae; genus Torreya; species Torreya grandis. The sequence goes on from JARHVA010001018.1 coordinate 507,130, forward strand.
TGAAAATAAGGCAACTCCAAGAACATTCTAAGAAGGTGATATAGTGTTGAAATGGGATGAAAACAGAGAAAAACTAGGGATGTATACCAAATTTGATACCCTACGAAGCAGACCATATGTCATCATCAAGTGAAATCAAATCAATTCTTTCCAATTAGTAAGGATAAATAGGGAATAGCTACCTATCCCTATGAATGGGATATATTTGAAACCTTGCTATTGAGGGATAAAATTTCAATTTTTGTAAATAATAGAATAGGTGCATATTTTGATTTAATTGTGTGTGTATTATGTTCCCTAAGTGTTATGGTTGAACACAAGTGTGTTTATACTTTATGTCTTATTATTCTTGTTTGGTGTGTCATTTTAAGGCAATTTATATGTCAAACATACTTTGTACATGTGACTTCTTAGCCCAATGGATAGGATTAGATGACTAGTCATGGCATAGCAAGCATACCACCCTTGGTAAATCACCAAGAATGTTGACCATTTTTACCATAGGTCAAAATGTGCCAACCCCCTATAGCCAAAGTCTTGTATAGGGGTTGATTATAATGTCGTAGGGTGTTGTATAGTTGTATTTGATCTCATTTCATATGTCATTCTAACTTTGGTCATAGTACAATTTAGTCCTTATGTTATTTGATGTATTAGGGGTCATTTTAGGAGTCATATATGAAGGTGATAGGTTTTCATGGTGTTTAAATATTTTAAGATCAAGCGACATTTACTAGAACAAGTCTAGAATAACATGTTGGCTCAAAGACTTGTTTGGTACTTGGGTTATTTTCCAATTGGCTAAGTATAGAATTCTTTTGAGGCAATTGTTTTAGGTTTTTGTCTAAGTGTTGGGGACTTGTCAGTGAAAGTGTTTGAGAAATTTTCCCAAAGACAAAATTCTTTTAGACATTTTATCCATTAAAAAAAATCTAAGTGCAAATTCTTTCAAACATCTTGTCCAAAATAAAAATCTTGAAGACCCAAGTCTCTTGGACAAATTATTCGATATAAAAATCTAAGGACATATTCTTTTAGGAAAAAATTTCAAAACATAAGTCCTAACAAAGGCATACTTATTTTGGACAAAGTGTTTGAGAAAAATAGTTTAAAATAAAAGGCCTAATGCAAAAGTCCTGAAGACCTAATTCTTTGGGAAAATTTAATCTATCAAAGTATGATGTTCGTGCAAACATCAAAATAAAGCTCAAGCAAAAATCTTTGGGGTTTAAAAAGTGACTATTACACAAAAATCATTGACGGTCTCTTAGAAATCATTGAAGGGCATGTGGATGTCAAAATTAATTCATGAAAAAAATTATTTGAGGTTAAAATTTGATGGTCATATAGATGTTAAATACGGTCACATGCACGTCAAATGACAGGAGTACAAACATCAAAATTTAGCCACGATAAATAGTCATTTGAGTTCAAACAGTGGGTCCCAAAGATATATGATACACATTTGATCATGAAAAAGTATATAAATGGTGAGAATAGAGTAAAAATGTCAATGAATCTTGAAATTGAATCATGTTCGAGTAATCAGATCATGATCTATGACTCACATTCAATTACACAAATAGATCTAATGGTTCGAGTGAGAGTCAAATGTCAAGGAGCTCAGATCAAATTTAATGTTGCCAACTATCATAATCTTAAGACCTTAGATCAATGATTAATGGCCAAAATTCAAGGTAAAATCAAAGAGGCTCTAGAGGAGATCAATAGGTCAAATTTGATTGGATTCCAAATGGATAAAATGAGACTATGTGTCCAAGTGACGATAGAGCAAATTCTATAATGGAGAAAATGATGTGGAAAGTGGAATGAAATATAGATAGAAATGAAATACCAAGGATTATGTGACAAATAAATATCTTTAATCTCATACTCTACGATGAAAGCATAGTCAAAGACCTAGGATGAACAGTGATTGTTAGATGTAAAAAAATGAAGACTGCTAGATGTAAAAAAATGAAGTCTAGGAAAGCAATGAATGACTACAAATGATGGATATATTTTTTTATAATATATATAACATCTTGGAAAATTTCTATTACTATCATAACATATGTTTTGACTCTCCTAATTCAAATTCAAATGCTTGAGAGATGATCCATGATGAAGGCAGTTCAAAAAAGCTAGCTGAAGAATCTCTACACCATTTTGGAGAGTTTGTCATGGTTTATATGGACATTTGTCTTGAGAGGCATTCATGTTCTATTTCATACTCTAGACCCATACAATTTAACTATTTATCAATTGGACATGTGTTCTAATGACCTTTTAACTTCATTCTTTCATGTTGTTTTTGAAATTCTATAAGTAGCTACTATTTTGGCCTTTGTAAAAAAATTCCTCACCATGTATGGCGAAGCCCTATTGGTTTTGACATTGTACTTTTCCTTAGAAAAATAAATTCAATCTAGTTTGATTTCATATATCATTTTGTCAAAGTGTGTGAAGATATGTATAGTGAATAGTTAAGAGATATTTATCTATCCTTGTTTTGTCTCAGTCCTTCCATGTTTGATGCAAGCGATTTCAGCCTAGCAAGTCATCTAAAGTGTAGTCAAGTGTACGAATCTATCTTAAGTGTATAATGAGCCTTAGTATTTTCAACTGATCTATGGTATTATTTTCCTTAGAAAGACTTCATTCATCTTACCTTGATATTGAAACACTAATGCTAGTACATTTTAGGACTCTTAGACTAGTGTTTTATGTCTTGTCTCTTTATGATAGAGTATGATAGTCTTATGGAAGACATCTTGGTACATCACCCTTTTATAATAGGTTCATTTCATGAAATTTTTAACCCTTTTTCCTCACAATCAAGCATTAGATAGTTAATAATCTTTTCAAGATACATTCAAGGAGCTAGCCCTTTAAATCTAGAGGCTCACTTCCACTATAGGTACACCCATATACCTAGAAGTGTTCCCATGTTTCCCAAATATGGAAGAGGCTTGAACACCCTCTTCTAGGGTGTAAGATTTGGTGACAACACCAACATTAGAGGAGGTTGAAATAGTAATATAAAGTGTTTTGGGTCTATAACAAGGAATCAAATTGTATCTATTTAGAAGAATTAGTCTACCGTGTGTTAAACTTTAGGGACCTCGATTGGTGATGCATCCAAAATAGAAAGGAATGAAAAGAGATACAGTTCTAGTTATTCCTAAAGTATAATAATATGAGGGATTAGAATAAGGAATTCATTTTTATATTCAAGAATAAACATATAGTGAACATGACATATGAGGCAAACGACCCACAGAGTTGGTGGAAGAGACATCAAGTGGAAAGGCACCAAAAATGACACACATGGGAAAGAAGACTGCTATAACACCACCACCCTCTCCTATTTTGATTGAGTAAATTTAATACCTAGAGATAGTTTTACATGTAAATTATTGAAAATCTAAGGTTTCCACCTGTCAGGTCCTTGATTACAATCATTACTAGACTGAGAACAAAGGTGACTTAAAATAGGACTACCAAGAGTGGTAGAACACTAAGAACAAGATCTACTATGATCTCATGGTCTACAACTTACTCAAGGATGTGAGGTGCTCCAACTCTTCCAACTACCTTATTTTTGGAAACTATAGGAGGCGATTCACTTTCTAATTTCATGTATTCATGAAGGCTACCTATGCTTTGTTCGACATAAAATGAGGATTACCCTTGAATGGATTAGAAAATTAAATGGGTTACCTTATTCTATATTTAATATCGATGTGGATCTTGAGTATCAGGTAGTAATTGATAAAATAATGACACTACAATATAAAAAGAAAGGCCACACCATGTACATTACTAGCTTGATAGATCCCACAATTCAAGTAGTTATGCACTTAACCACAACCAAGTTGGGAGGAATAGATAGGTCTAAGGAGATGGATATGGCCCACCTTTATATTTCCATCCAAACAATAAAGGGGAAAATTTACAATTACTCCATGTACTTTATTTAGAAACTTTAACAAGATGTAGAGAAGGCACATCAGGTGCCTAACTACATGTTTCATTAGGGTGAAATTTTGATACTATTGGTTTTTGATGAAATTGGCATCCCAGAGTATTCTAGTAAGGAACTAAATTAGGTGTTCCCACCAAAGCATAAATCCTTCACCAAAAGGTTCAAACAATTCACATGCCTCAGTGCCATCACACCCTCCTATAAATCAAAGATGAAGGGTTGGTTTTATGGTACGAAGGATGCATTTGGGAATGAATGGTGCATACAAAAGGAGTTGCTCACATATATAAGAACCTATTTTGAGTTTTTTGTAAAAAAACACTATTCTCTCATGTGGATCTGGATGTTAAGCACAAACAACTTATTAGGATGGATCAAATTGACTTACACATTCACTACCAAATATTTTATGGATTCTATGAATCACATTGAGGATGAATGCCCTGTAATAATTTATGTGGACCAAATTAAAGTTGAGATTCACACTCTTTATAATCTTTAGGTCTATCTAAGGAGGCAAACATATTTAGAGTGGCAAAATAATGATAAGACTAATATCAACCCAAACAAGATAGTCATGTAAGGCTAAATCTATGTGATCCTCTCTATGCTTAGGCCTGAAAAGAAAAAATTAGTAATATAGGAAGCACAAAAGGAACTAATCACCCCTTAATCATGCACATGCACCAAAGAAAGGGCATGAATGAAGAAGAAGAGACCATGACTAGAGGCCACCAGCTCAAACAGAGCATATGAGGAACAATCCAGGGCTAAGCCCAAATGACAAAGGTAAACTCCATCATTAATAAGAGCCCAAGGGATACCTATAAACCTAAATGATGACATTTATTCACACCCTACTACCTAAGAAGACCCTGAGCAAGAAGTACCCCAAGTGGTGATTTTGGACATAGGTGAGGCATCTCCAAAATCATAACCTTCAAAGGAACACACTCCTAATCCCAATGAAGAACATCCTATTGAAGAAAAATAAATGGACATTTAAAGCCCAAAACTTGAAGAAGTAGATAAAGGGGAAGGCCCTAACATAGAAGACCTTGGCCCTTGTACAAGTGGACAATGGGAAAAGAGTCCCAAATTTATTGATTTAGAGCACAACCCTCAAAATGGTAAAGAACCTATGCATGAGGCAAAGCAAAAATAATAGACAAATCAAGAACCTTACATTCATGTCGTATTCTAATGGGACACACCGAATAAGCAACTATATTTGTGGGATTATTTACCTGAACATGAGTCCATGGATAAAACTCAGTGTGAGATGTTTTTTATGATGGAATTATATCATGATGAAGGTAATTTTTAGCTTCCAAAGGATAACATTGATATTAACCAAGAGGTGTTAGTTATTCTAGACACACTTTTGGTGAATCTCATGAATTACTCTCCATGACAAGCATGTGCAACCCTTATCAAGTTTTCACTAGAAGTTTTTAGGAAAAACATTTATAACATCCATGACATGGGAAAACTTCACTACAAACATTGATAGGTCATTTGACTATATCAGGTAGAGAATGAAATTAGGCACAAGCTTGACAAAAAATTAAAAAACTCAAACACCGACTGGATGCAACCAAAACAACTTGACTTAGGACTTTAGGCCTTTACCAAATAATTTTGAGGATTGAATCAGCACTCATGAATGGTACTCTTGTTACTAGTGAATTCATTAATAAATTGGAGATTCTTATGTACCTCTTACTGAAGAAATGGAAAAACATGGTAGATTATAAATAGAAGAAACTATGAGCCATTGAGTATTCCACTGAGGCCATGGATGTCTACCATGAATTTTTGAACATCTCTAATAATTAGTCGAGAACACACTCACTATCAAAGATAGGGCTCAACATGAAAAAGTGTTCCAATATGTTAAAGAAATAGACAAACACATAATAACCTATTAACAACAACTTAATGTTAGTTTATCAATGCTTCAAGGATAAGTTTTGATGGAGGTTAGGGCCCTCATGGATGCTTAGAAAGATATAATTTCTCAGCTTGAGATTTTGATAACTCAAGCTGGTAGTTTTCTAGAGCAACTTTAGGAGATGAAAAGATTGAAGGGTGGAGTGAAGTTATTACTTCAAATATTTATATGTCCCTCAACTAATGGGAGGAGTTAAGGTGCCATATGAAATAATTAAGCCCCAAATTTTTATTATCTAAGACTCTAGCATTGTCTAGAATGGACTATCAATTTAGTTTAAGGTGATGTTAGACCCAAATTTTATAATATATTCTAAGTGTTTTTTAGCCATAAGAACAAAGATACAAGGGCACAAGAAGATCATGGAATATCACGGCATAAGAGAGAATGATGCAAAAGAAAGAAACATGGGGGAACAACATGGAAGACCTTGGCACGGATGGGTGAGTTGTGAAAGATAAGGAAATAAAGAATAAGGATCACAAGATGTAAGACTCAAAAAAGTGCAAGACTAGGATAAGGGTGTATAAAGTGAAGGAAATTACAAATTAGTTCAAAGAAGTGTCAAATATTAATGAGAACCAGAATCTAGTATTGGCTCATGAAGGAGGAGGAACATGAAATCGAATATCTAGCATAGAGAGAGTATATAGGCATTGTTGGGCCCAATTCAAAAGAAAATTAATTATAATGGCTCACCATGATTTATTTTTATAAAATAGTTGTTGTCTTGTCATCTATAATGTATTAATGATGTAACTTAAGAAGGGGTTTGATGGTGTATAAATACCCCTTTAGCTTTGATTAGAAAGTGTTGTTGAATGTAGATGTGTTGTTGCTATCAATATAGAGATCTAGAGAGAGCATGTACTAAATGAAACACCTTTGTAATCTTATAAAATTAGATCAATGGAACTAATATTTTACATATCTTGATGTGTTGAATCTATTTGGTGTTAATTCTATTTTATGATACTAGATAATTACTTGCATGGTGTGAATCCATCAAATGACTAACTCTAGAAAATGTTCTTAGTAACAATGATTAAATTTGTTAACTCAAGTGCCTAACAATTTTCCATCCACAATCACACGATAGAACCAATGAGAAATAGTCTAGGCTACATATCTTGGGTGATCACACAAGGATACTGACATGATATATTGATGCACTAATATATTGGCTTCCTCCTTCCTCCAGGCATGAGACTAGTACTTAGTCATGTGGAACTAAGGATAAAATGAAAACCCAACAAGTTATACTATATATATGCTTCATCACTGCTTAGATTAAAAATAATGGTTCAAACCCTATATGGACATTATCAATAAATTTTGATGCTTGTAGTTATTAACATTATCAAATATTTTTTGAAAGTGTCCCTATGAATTATTTGGGTTTGAAACAAGGTAAATTTTAATGAAGAATATTCATTAATTCATGAATATTTAATTTTTTAAAATTTGGTCTTGGTAATTTTGGAGGGCTAGTATACAGGTCTGGGTAACCTAAAAATTAGAATGTACATTATTTTATGTGTCATCTCACCAAATATTTACAATAATTCTATGATTAATCATCTAATTCACCTTATATATATAGTAAATATGATTCCATGGGTAACCATCAAATTATACTTTTGGCAAAGCCAACTACCTAATGATATCAAATAATCAACTATTTGATAAAGGAAAATATTTGATTGCACCATATTAGCAACTATCCAACACCATATTAGAAATTAGTGAAATTTAAGGGTTGTATCATTCTGCCCATTGACTAGTTGTATCTACACTACCACTGACTAGATGTATCTTTCCTATAATGGAATGATTGCATTCGTACCACCATAGAACAATTTCATTATTTTTTTCAACCAACATGTTGCATTCATGCTACAACTAACATGGTGCATTCATGTTTCAACCAAATGGTTGCATCAATATTGAAATTGAATAGTTGCATCCTAGTTGTCCCTAGTTGGTTGCATCCCTCTGGAAATTGTTTGATTACATCATGCTGAAATTGACTGACTGCATCACTCATCATTACTTTTAACCATTCAGTCACATAATTTTTTTTTTGTTTTCTACGTGATAAAATGGTATTTAATGGTAATGGTAAAAGGATCGGCCAATTATCATTAAAATTAAGTATATTTTCTTATTTTAGAGACCCAATAAAAAATACCATGCAACCACCATGCACTCAAAATACAAGTACTTAATTTTTTTTAAATGTGTAGTAAATTTGATTTTAACTATCAAGAATACTATCAAAATATTTTTACATGCGGACATCCCCACTGATAATGATTTTATTTCACAAAGAAAGAACTAATCATAATAACATGTTACCACCTAAATATTTTATTAATGATCACATGCCACCACTCGAAGATGTTTTTCGAGCTCTCAATGATAATGATGATGAAATTAAACTACTAAAAAAGATTTTTAGTTCTCATCAAACACCATTTTTAGTTCAAAATTCCAATCATAAATCTTTACAAATGAAGAGAAGTAGATGGATAATTAGAAGGTATTTTAAGGTTGATTGGGTAGCAAAATATCCCTTTATTGAACCTGTAGAGCCTGAAAATAGTAATGATAATACAAAACAATGTAGATGTATAATTTGTAGTTGGAAACTAGGAAATGAAGACAAAATACAACTTAAGTTAGACATAATTGAGAAACATTGTTGAAAAACATGTGTCAGTGAAGCACACAGATGGACAGATAACAATAACATAGATGCAAAAATGTAGAAGAATGTATGCATGTAAGATATGCATGCGAGTATGAAAATGATCAGAAATGTCAAAAACATCTTGTTGAGAAAGGGGGAACAATCAAAAATCAATTTGGAAAAGTTATGTAGTCCAATATAAAGGCCAAATATATAGTTATCTACTGTATACCACATTTTAAAAAGGGTAGACCTATTTATGATTTTTTAGATTATAAGATTTTATTTCAACAGAATGGATTTCTTGGTAGTCCATAATTACATTGGTTAGATAACAATGCTTAGGAAATGACAAAATGTCTAGCAATGGTTGAGAAGGAGGATTTGAAAGAAAAAGTTTAGATTTCATTATTTATCTCACTATCCATTGATTAGGTTAAAGCAGTTGAGAACATTTCATGGGTTTTCATGCATGTTTATATTTTTGAGAACTATTTAATACAACCTCATCAAATTAGTTGTTCATAAAATGATAGAAAATTGTAATGTTGAAAACTTCTTAAATTGGTTGTATCTAATTTGAGAGATAAAGATGGGACAAATGATTATGCAATAGCTACCAAATTGGTGTGTGTTTGGGTTGATGGTGCATCGGTAATGCATGGGCATAGAAATGGTCTTTGTGTTTTATTTCAAATAATAGTTGCCTTATATATGATTTTGATTCATTGAATGGCTCATAGGATAAATCTTGCATAAAATATTGTTAGCACATTTGGTAATGTCACAAAATTGGAAGAGATCATTCATGACTTGCATTCTTATATGTCCAGCAAACAAAAAATATTTTTAGAGTTCCAAAAAATTGGCAATAAGAGTGACTGATGGTAAAAAACCATTGAAAGATGTTGATATAAGATGGATTTATTTGTATGAACTTACATGTAACTTTTTTGAAGAATATCCATCGTTAGTAGGTTTTGTGTATAAATACTGTAGGGAAGTTGACAAGGCAAAAGATTTATTATATTGTTTAATAGATTTGGAAACATTATTGTCATTATGTGGAATTCTCCCATGGTAAACAAAATAATTTTTTTAATGAAACATGCATAGGAGATAAATCCATATATATTGTTGACTTCACATAGTTGAGAAAATGAGTATGTCAATCTCTAGATATTTTATACATGTTGAAAAAAAAAATTCAGGGACATGTTTTTAGGAGTTGGAAAATTTTGAAAGATTTTAAGAATTTTGAAATCTATTTGAAATTTTATATCAATGATCATCTTTGTGTCATCATTAATGGCAAGGAGATACCAATGCTTAATTTCGACAAAAGACTTGATTGACTAAAGAACTACCTATAACATGTCTTCTATACGATACTATTTTATGTGAAACACAAATGAAATTGAGAACAATTTCACAAAACATATGTACTGAGATTAGAGATCATTTTCAAATGGATTATTTGTTGGAAGTCATGGTAGTTGTGAATCCCATTTTTGAAAAGTGATAATGGTCAATAAATGATGAGTAATTTATTTCAAAAATACATGGGTTCTCTTATTAAAAATTTTAGTAAATTTGTAGAGGTAAATGGAGTTAAAATTAAAGGTATTTTGTGAAAGGATTTATGGGCATCTTAGTCCACACATTTTAAAATTACAATGATTGATCAATATCGGTGTCTAATCAAACCAACATAAAATGGGACAATTAGACGACTATGGAAAAGATTTTATCCTAGTAGAATCTTGCAAAAAAATATTAGTGAATATTTCTGATTATATGAAATTTTTCAAACAATGGTTTTGGGCTCGGTGGTAGATGAAAGATTATTTAGTGCATTATCTTTCATTAAGTCAAAACTTGAAATCTATTGGATAAAAATTTAGAGACCTTTGAGATTGTATGTTTCACATTATGTTGTGGACATGTTTCCTTATAAAAGAGCTCTATCAACATAGAGTTTTTTTACTAAAAGAAGAGGCATCAGTAATGCAATGATGAATAGAGAGGATGTAAATATTGACACTAAATATGAGACTAACATGGTAGATGCAAATGTCACTTATGATGACCAAGTTTGTCAAGGAGTTTTTCAGCTACCTAAGTTTTAGTTTGATATTTATTGCGTCAGGGAAACCCCAGAACAATAAACATGCTCCAATCCCTACTGAGTCAGGATCTTGCTCTACCAATTAGAACACATGTGATTACTTCTTGTATTAGCAACTAAACACGGAATTATACCAGAATCAATAAGTAACTAGAAATATGAAAAAACACAGGAATTAAGAGACAATACACAATTGTATTATATACATAGAAGAATATACAATAAGGAAGATGCCACTTCTTCCTCCACCTCAAAGGTTCGCCACACCTCAAGACCTTCTTCCCTCTCTCTCTCGGTCCCAACAATCAACTCTAATACAGAATTGATGTTCACCTCTCCAACCAGTCAGTAGCACGCTGCTAGTTTACCAAGTACACATCTGTACTCCAAGTAGATCCCCTGCTCTCTGCTACCTGCAAATCACTAGACCTTACTCACCATGTAGACATCTCTACACCCCTGAAGAACCCTTGTCCTTGCCTCACCAAGTCCTTATGATTCTTCAACCAGTACCCCAGTGGATTAGCTCCTTGACCTTGCAGACCTTGCAACTCTCCCTGATCATACACACTCAGCACCCCTTTGGAACTAGGAGGAGCTACACTAGCTCTCTCTAAAAGCTCTATGGCTTTCTAGCACACCTTTACAATACAGCCCATGAGTCCATATATAGATCTCATGTTTACAATAATTAGACTAACCTAATTACAATAATTAGACTCGCAACTCAAGACTACGACTAGCCTTCAACATGCAAACTAACAGTCTCAAAATAGACACTCCCGGATTCGTCATGCAAACTGCCTGTTCTCACACAGGCTACCGACGTTGGCACCTCCAAGACCGATGTCGGTCGACTGGTAACCGACGTCGGTTGCTTCCTCTTGCTATCTGATCGACGTCGGCTGATCAGACTGATGCCATTTCTCCTGCAACTGATTCAGCAACTCCGCATCCTCCGTAACTTCTCCAGTTTGCATCCTGGTGAAGCTTTTAGCTCCACAACCTAACAATCTCCCACTTGGAGATAAATAGCTGCACCTGTACTTGTACTTGTACACCGTCTAAATTATTCCCTGGCTTGTATCCCTCTTCAAGATCCATCCTGAAGACCAACCACCACGCAACGGTGATGTTATACCTGTCATTCAAGTAACCTGCCATATCCGAACCTACACATCCATGTAGTGAAGAACTTGACCCTGCATAACAAGAACCCCTGCTGCTAGTCCCACTAAACTACCCTCCAGTACTCCTTCCCTGAATTGGCTCCATACTTTCTGACAACCCCCACTATTTGGGAAAACTCAGGCCTACACTAGACCTCATGTGATTTTGAACCCTGTTTCAAGCTAGGCTTGAACTGTCCAGCCCTTGGTGTGCTTACCAATTCTACATCCTGCGTAATGAACCTCGCCAACACTGTCTTCACATCAACTCCCACTGAAGATAAAATCTCCATGTCTCTTATGCCAAAGAATTTCGTTGCTCCAAATTCTTCATGACACGTCTCTGAACTAACCTTACCCTTAGCTCAGCAAATACCTGTATGTACAAACCTACTAGTAAATCACACATACAGTAATAAGATGATGTCATGACTCATCATCCACCTAGTAAGATAAACACAATAGTCACACTGACATTGACTGAAGCCATGCTTAGTCATCCACCTGTCAAAACCTGTACCACTGTCCTGCAGCTCCTTCAAGACCTTATGCCTTGGCCTTCTGTCTCTTGTATCCATCCACTCTCTTCTCTAAAATGGGAATTCGTCTCTCAGTGCTTTCTTCCAGCTGACAACTCTACCAACAAATACCTGTTTGGTTCTTCTCCAAGGACTCACTCCTCATCCATGCCAAGCTCCCACTGTATCTGGACTCTACCTGCATTGCTTCTTCCATCTTCCTTGTTCTTGACCATCAATAAGCAATATAAAGAAGGTGAACAACGAATATGAGGTTCACTTACCCTTTCCTAACCTCCACATGAGTGTTTGAGACTTGATGTCCGCCCAATATCCGTTCCAGTGACCGATCTCGGCCATCTCCCAGTCTGCTCCTGACCAATGTCAGTTCCCTGCACTGAACCTGACTGCCAACGTCGTTTCCCTGGCCAATGCCGGTATCCTTTCATCCGACGTCGGTTCCCTCATGGATGACGTCGGTCTTCCTGTTGCCGACGTCGGTTACTGTGTGACCGACGCTGGTACCTGTGTTCGCCTGTGAGTGATAACTTTTTACCCGCGAGCTCTCCATGGATCAAAATCCTAATCAAATCAACCCTGCTCTGCTCAGAATAATTCAGTTCTCTCACCTGATCTCTGTCCGTCATCTCCTCCATGAACACCAAGGCTTTCCAGTTCTTTAGCTTGTCAAAAACATCTGTCTTCCGCTTCAGAACCTGCATTCTCCTTCTACATATGTGACTAAACCTATGAAGCCACATCTCTGCAACAGAAGGTGAATCAGCAATATAAGTAGATAGATAAAGGATACCTACTTTCTTACCACCATCTAATTCAAATGTATCCGCTGTGAGAGTTACAGAATATCTCCCATCACCCAAATTTCTTGAAGAAATTAGACTCATCTCCAAGACTGGTACCTGCATGACTTTCTTCAACCACTGTGTGTCGTCCATCTACAATTTCAGCTTCACTTCCCCTTTGCCAATCATTTGGCAAGGCTCACCAGCTCCTCTCCCTAGGGCTGCATGGAAAGAGGCAACATAACCTGTTATCCAAGATTCAACTTTATCCAAGAAACCTCCCAAAGCATCCTGTGCAACAACACCTGCAACATCTGCATCTTCAGTTCCTTCATGTTGATCTGCAAACAACCAACAATATCTTTTTCTCTGCTCTTTCTTTCCATCAATCAGACCATTCGTGCTATTCAGTTTCTCCATTCATAGCTTACTTCCTTCTGCCATTGCTATACTCCCACTCAATTAGAAACCCCTGTGAGCAACCTGTAATCAACAAACACTACCAGATCTGAAACCACCTATTAGTAACCCAACCTGAAGCTCTGATACCACGTGTCAGGGAAACCCCAGAACAATAAACATGCTCCAATCCCTACTGAGTCAGGATCTTGCTCTACCAATTAGAACACATGTGATTACTTCTTGTATTAGCAACTAAACACGGAATTATACCAGAATCAATAAGTAACTAGAAATATGAAACAACAAAGGAATTAAGAGACAATACACAATTGTATTATATACATAGAAGAATATACAATAAGGAAGATGCCACTTCTTCCTCCACCTCAAAGGTTCACCCCACCTCAAGACCTTCTTCCCTCTCTCTCTCGGTCCCAATAATCAACTCCAATACAGAATTGATGTTCACCTCTCCAACCAGTCAGTAACACGCTGCCAGTTCACCAAGTACACATCCATACTCCAAGTAGATCCCCTGCTCTCTGCTACCTGTAAATCACTAGACCTTACTCACCATGTAGACATCTCTACACCCCTGAAGAACCCTTGTCCTTTCCTCACCAAGTCCTTATGATTCTTCAACCAGTACCCCAGTGGATTAGCTCCTTGACCTTGCAGACCTTGCAACTCTCCCTGATCATACACACTCAGCACCCCTTTGGAACTAGGAGGAGCTACACTAGCTCTCTCTAAAAGCTCTATGGCTTTCTATCACACCTTTACAATACAGCCCATGAGTCCATATATAGATCTCATGTTTACAATAATTAGACTAACCTAATTACAATAATTAGACTCGCAACTCAAGACTACGACTAGCCTTCAACATGCAAACTAACAGTCTCAAAATAGACACTCCCGGATTCGTCATGCAAACTGCCTGTTCTCGCACAGGCTGCCGACGTCGGTACCTCCAAGACCGATGTCGGCCGACTGGTAACCGATGTCAGCCGACTGGTAACCGATGTCGGTTGCTTCCTCTTGCTATCTGACCGACGTCGGCTGATCAGATCGATGCCATTTCTCCTGCAACTGATTCTGCAACTTCGCATCCTCTGTAACTTCTCCAGTTTGCATCCTGGTGAAGCTTTTAGCTCCACAACCTAACAAGATGCAAATGTCACTTATGATGACCAAGTTTGTCAAGGATTTTTTCAGCTACCTATTTTTAGTTTGATATTTATTGCAATTATCATTTTCTAAAATCCAATTTCATATCCTTTTTGCTATTGTAAAACATCTGAAATATTTAATTCATAAAAATTATTAATAGCATTGTGATTTTCTTAATATATATTTTCTAGACCTAAATTCATTGTCCATGCAACTTTTCCTTTTTATGTAATTAGTTCTTCAAATGGGTCAAATTTTATTTATACTTTTGAAGATGCTATTGTTGAATATATATTTTTATTACTTTTGAAAAAAAAAATTGATATTTTAACACAATATTAATAGTTTGTACCTTAAATTATAGCTTAAAATGATGAATATTATTACCAGAACAAAAGAGAACAAGAATAAAATAAAAATGAGTAAGAAGAAAATAATGCATAGAGCACAATATGGGTATGAATACACATAACATGTTTATGAAAATTAAGAATAAATATGTTTTATAAATATTTAATGTGTTATTTAGCCATATATTCATTGTCAAGGTAAGGTAAACATGGAGAGAGTTTAATCCAATCCATAAAATTCCAAAATAGGTATCAGAGTTGGAATTTCCATTAACTTGTTATTTACTATTTTTCACAGTCAAGTAACCCTAAACTAGGGTTTGAGACATTAAAAACCTCATAACAATAAAACAAACATTTATATGAGTGCAAGAACCTATTGAAATCATAATATTTATTAATTTAGTCAAATACCAAGATAAAATAATTCTACAAGCCTATTGAATAAAAATACCTTATTGAACCCCTATATCATTATAGTTGCATATCAATTATTTTAAATTAATCAAGATTCAAGTGTTGAATAACAACTCAAGAAATGATTTCATCACTAAATTGGATTAAATCATCATGCAAAAAAATTAATCCAGACTAAGTTCAACTCAAAACTAGACATTTTACTCAGTTAATGTCAAATAGATCAATAAAATTTCCATTGACCAAAGAAGTAAATCATAATTATTGCATGGACTCCATGTCCATAATGATTCCATACAAGCATGACATGTTAACTTCCCCAAAAAATGAACTCATAACTAAATTTAATGATCAAATACATAACAAAATATTTTCCGTTATCTACAAGCATGATTGGCACTAAATATAATGCTATCAACAACTAAGAAACATAGCTAAGACTAAAAAATGACACAAGATTTCACGTGATCGTAATTAAAAAAGAAAACATCACATCACATTCAAATTGATGCTCAATCTAAATCCACAGTAAAATATATTTACTATCAACTCAACCATGGATACAATGAAAATAACACCATGTTGTTTGAACTATATCAACTCAAAATATACAACACTATTTACTATAATCAATTTACTATATGTAAGATTTAAAATGAACCATAACTCAATAAAACAAAACTATTTAAAACATAATAAACTATTGTTTTAAAATTGAAACTTAACATTGTCATTTGAAAGTGTTGTTTTAAATATAACATTATCTTTTGAAACATAATAAACAATTTGACATATCATAAAATATCATTTTTTTGAAATGACTCTTCTTTTACTTGTTCATTGTCATCCTTTGAAATCCATACCTCCCCTTACTTTATGTCATCCTTTAAAACTTCTTCTCTTAGAATATATTCTACAATAGAATTAATATTAGCAAGATTTTCTCTTTCCTCATTCGCTGCATCTCCAGCTAAAATTAAACTTGGATATGCATCTATTTTTTCCTTCAATAAAATCTCAGGGTCCATGTCATGTTCTTTAATTATTTTTTTAAGTGTGTTATTATGTTTATTTAATAGAACAAGATTTTCCTTGAATGTAATAGAAACAATTTTTTAAAATTGTGCATTTTTCAAATGCACATTGAGGACCTAGGATTTATTTTTTAGGTTTTCATATTTTACTTGTAATTAAAAAATGAAATATAATTAAATAAAAATTACAATAACTAG
The DNA here is from genome assembly GCA_037957365.1 of Torreya grandis. NCBI lineage: Eukaryota > Viridiplantae > Streptophyta > Pinopsida > Cupressales > Taxaceae > Torreya > Torreya grandis. Next base: position 523,956 of record JARHVA010001018.1, read on the forward strand.
AATGTATTTGATAAAAATGATTATAAATTATCAAAGTTTTTCTTTCTCCACATTGGTAATCACAACAAGGTTTATGTCTCTTTCCCATTTGTTAAATCAAGCTTGGGATTTCATCTTTAAATTCTTTAACTTGTTTAACATAATACCCAAAATATTATCATTGTAATCATTAGAGACTAAAATTTCCCTAGATTTAGCTTGATTGAATAAAGCTTCAATCTTTATGGGTTCATGTTGAACTAATGAAAATAAATTGACTCTCTGGAAGTATTTGATATAACAAGCATTTATCTCTTTGATCAATGCTTTTAACGTTAACTCCCATACTTTTACAACATTAAACTCATCTAGAACACCCTCAAGATTTGAAATTATTGTTTTTGATGATAAATTATTCAATGGAAAAGTAGTAATGTCATTTTTTGACAACTCCATATTGTTTGTAGTGGGTGGAAAATAGGTACAAGGTCCTCCCTAATCATGTAAGCATGGAACTTGAATAACATCATGTAGATTAAAATCACTAGAAGTGAGGTCTCCACTTTCAATCCCCTAATACTCCTCATCAAAATCAATATGTTGTAAAAATGTTAATCATTGTACGCTAGACACACCATCGAGAGAGAACTTGGGGAACTTGGAACCTAACAATTGCAATGTTCCTTTGCTTTATAAAGGAAATGAAATATTTACCCTCTTGTGTGATTTTAGGTGCATGGAAATGGTTGTGGCATAATTTTCCTCATAGATTGACGATGCCCTACAAAAAAAAATATTTAAAATGGTAAATTAAAAAAACAAAAACTTAATGCTAATTTAAAATTTGAAATTTAGTACATGTAGTTAAAGAGAGTATGTCATCTGCTTTACATTTATGATTTAGAGTTAGAGTGGTGGTTTTAAATACAAGAGACAAACATTTAGTCAATAAAATATCTAATTTAAGAAATATCAATTCAAAAATCAAAAGTTTGAAAGTAGCAAACCTTGAAAAAGTGGTCGAGAAGATTGTGGCACTTGAAATTTAGGGACTTGTTAAGTTCCTTGAAGTTCAAGGTCAATGGCTTAAAAGTCAACTTCAAAAATTAAATAAATAAATAAAATAATAGAAAAAATAATTTTTCAAAATGTATTATTTATCATTGAAATTTCAAAGTAGGAAAACCTAGAAGTGGAGATGATTATGATGAAGCCTCAAATGTTTAGAAATTCGAAATGAATAAAATGATGATTCTATAGACTCATAATCTCCAAAGCCTTTAGGGGCGTGATGTCCTTTTGAAGTAGCTTATCTTCATGTGCTAAATGCATGAAGTCTTAACTATAATAAGCAAATGAATATTACATTTTAAATTTGTAAGAACTTATGAAGTAAAACATTCAAGTGGTTCATTTAAATTCTAAACTAACCTCATGTTCATCAACATACAAAGAATTTGTGCTCATTTTTGGATTAAGCATAGTTGGAATTGATGTTGTTTTTAGGTCATACAAGGCCAAAATAAAATTGGAACAAGAAATTGTAGAACTCTGATTGCAACAAGCATAATTCAATTCTAATATAATACTACTGGATATAAATATACACCAATCAAATTTTAAATCCAAAAGAGTAAAAGAATGTAGATAACAACCTAAAAGGGAATGTCTCTTAGTCTTCCATGTAAGACTATTCTTGCAAGGAAAAATTGAACAATGGATTTTATAAATGGGTTCGATATTTTTTCAAATTGGATCCCCATTTTAATTTGACTATTTGTAATGAAAGTGAAAAATATGCAATTAGTGAAAAGTGATGACAAATTACAAACAATTAAATTTTATATTTAAATAATAATGTTATAAATATTGGTTAGATCGGTCTACAAATTGTAGGTAGACTCCAGATATTTTTTGTTGTCATTAGTTAACATCACTTTTATGGTGACAGGGTTGGCATTATGGTGTGGAATCCCAATCAAATTATGGATATCTGAAGGTGAGGTACCAAAATAAATTAATTTCAAGTTGATGCTGACATTAAACCATGTATCACTATTGTCATAGCAATACATTATCTATTTCATCAAGATTACATCTGTTTCATATTATGACACATAAATGAGGCCCATAAAATTACACTTAGGAATACAATCATTGTATGTATTAGGTTGGTGCAATAATTTCTAAACATCAAGACACAAAAAATTCTTGAAAACATATTTCCACATGGAATTCTTGTTGTAGTTGTATCCTATCGATTTCATAGTTGTGACATTATGGAAAACATGAGATATAAAATAGCGAGAAAAGAATTATGCAAGAGTGTAAAAATGAGGGCAAAGGGGATATTTATAAGTAGTTTCAAATTCCACTATTCAACACCTAAGGTATTTGGTTGCATATACAACTAAATGACCTTTAAAATGAATGGTTGTATCATACAGTTGGTCGATTATATTGACAACCAATTGCACCACATAGTGGACTAACAAATGCTACTGACTAGTCACACTATAAAACCAACCATTTTGGCCATCAACCGGTTGTAGTATGTAACCAAATGGTCTTACTACCAACTGGTTGCATAGTGAAACTAGATGACAACCATTACTATCCAGTTACATAGTGTAATCAAATGAAAACCATTATCAATCAGTTACATAATGTGATTGACCAATAACAATTACCAGTTGGCTACATAATGCAACTAGATGTAATGATTGTCATTTGGTTACACTATGCATCTGGTCAGTTGTATGAAAAAATAAAATAACATGTTTTTCCTATCCATTTCACCTCTCCTCCCAATAGATTTTCTGGCACACCTAAAAAATTTGCCATGCCTACGAAACAATTATCTATAAATTCACCAATGAAATCCAAGGGGATTTCTGATAAGGGATCTTAAAATTTACCTTGGTTTGAAACTCCTAATACCCTACACATGTGCCTAAAAATGTTTATTATGTGTTTACATGCCTACGGTCTTGTGTATTTATGTTTATTTTCCTTCTACTTCTATCCAAACCTTAAGTGTGCTCTCGAACAATAGATGCCCTTATAAAAATGGTTACTATTTTGGCTTGGCTAATCTTAACCATTACATAATTAATATCTAAGCATTTCATACATTTCAATCATCCAAGAGGGATCAAACAACACATAGTTATCCCACTTATATGTTTGTCTGAAACATTATGATCAATCTAAAATGCAATGCAATGTTTCAAATTTTGACACTTGGCACTGTGTAAATTTAAATTTTTTGTATTCAAACTTGGCTCTATGGGTACTCCTTTGAGTTATTTTTAGATGTGTATGCCATTTTTATAATGTATCAATATATCACTAATTGATTCAATAAGTTTCCAACATGTTCTTAAAGTGATGGTCAAGTGAGTATAATCATAGGAATGATTTGTATTTATAGTTGACTCTTAATTTTTTCCTACTATGAGCAACTCATTAAATGAGTCTAGGCCAACATAATGGACAATTCATAATTTTAAAATAATTCATTGAGTGTGCTTAAACACTATCAGTAGAGGGAAACCCATGTGGTAATCAACATTTTCTAGGTGTTAGTGATAGTGTCCTAAAAGTGTAAATTGGTGATCTACATTATGGAAATGGTCTATTTATGAGTTTTAGATATTCCTATATGGACAATGTTGATCCTGAATATATGTATCTATAAAATAGAGTTGGTTAAGGATATAGATGGGTAGACATATAGAGGGAAAGTGTGCTCAAGATTAAAATGTATGCACAATATATAATTATATCAAAGTTGATGTTGCCAAAGTGTCTAATAACAAAGTTAAGTGTCTAAAAACTATTCCCTTTTAGCATAGTATTTAAAATGATATATTAAAATGATAAAATAATAAATTTGGTACTTATGATAATTGTGCTTAGTGTTGACAAGTATGATTAGAATGTCCCATTCACTCCATGTGAAACCTACAATAATACATGTATATATGAATTTCTTCTCATGATAATAAATTTGAAATAATATAGGTCATTGGAAATTTGAATATGAAAATCTAAATAATGAATAAACCTAATCGTCTATGAACCAAGCTCCCACTTGATGAAGCTCTTTGGAAAATATCACGGGGTGAACATGACCCAAGGAGATGCAACTATTGAGACCATGTGTTGAAGAGTTTAAATACCCCAAATACCATTGAAGGAGGATTATAAGTTGAGTGATGCAGTAAAAACAACCACACTACTTTGAATATTTATTTTTAAAAAACCCAAAATCAGGTTTGTATGTTAGATTGGAACCTAAAATAGGTTCGTATATAAAATTAGAAGCCTAAAATAGGTTCATTTATAGAAGGATCAACCACTGTAGATGGATATCAAACCAAAGTGCTCATGTAGTACCATTATTCCTCATTGATCTTAAATATATAAAATAGAAAAAAATGGCATGAACCAAAGTTCATGGCTCAATATGATCTATCTATCCCACATAATTCTAAAATCTATCTATCAAAATTCATAGAATATTTCAATTGGTCCCCAAAATCATGTATAATGCCCCAAATATTCTTATATTTACTCCATATAGCCCTTCGATATCACATAAGCTATATTTTAATTTGAAATATCAATGTTTCATGGCTTGAATCTTGTAAGCAGGCCCATTATATGCCCCCCTTTGATAAGAGGGATGAACTCTATGAATCACTCATCTTAAAATAAATTGTTATACACTCATGTGTTTTTTAAAAAATATTAAATTGTAATTTATATATACAATAATGATAATAATGTCATCGTTTAATGATTTTGATCATTCAAGCAAATATGAAACATGTAAACCGAGACAATGTGCCTAAAAGTGTCAATCTCTAATAGATACAACAATTAAGCATGTAGTAGAAGATGCATGATAGAAATCATGGCAATGCACATAATAAAAATATGTGTGATTGAAATAACAATAATAATCTTATAGTTAGATTCATAAATGTAACCATGTACACACACACAATATCATTATCATGAAGAGAAAAAACATACAAAACATGACATGAATCTAACTTGACACAAACATGACATGGAATAGAGGATCCTCTAACACAACTAACACAAAACATGACAAGACACAATAAATGTTACCATACAATAATTAGTATAACACCACCAATTAAATAAATGCCACAATCATCAATATCAATCCTACATAAATCCATAAACATTAGTTCACATAATCAATTAATGGAAACATCTAGTATAACAAAGCATAATATCCATAGGAAATAGCACTCTAGTAAGTATGAACAAAATCAAGTCATGTATAAACTAGATAAGTAGCTCAATAGGATCAATAGACTAGCATAGAATATATTACCTAAAAAGTGCATGAATATGCCCTTAATGTATAAATTTTTCCCATGGGTGTGAACAATGTCATGCATCTATATGTTAGTATATAATATGTAACATATACATCCTACATCCAACTCATGTATACTATGAAAAACATGTATGTATAAAATGGATATGTAATTCACCAAATATGTGATGAATAACATTAATAAAATATGTGTACCCAAAAACATATCATGGATAGGTCTTAGTTTTATATATTTTATACATACATACATACATACATACATACATACATACATACATACATACATATATATATATATATATATATATATATATATATATATATATATATATATATATATATATATATATATATATATATATATATATATATAATTTTAATATTTGATGTGTTTATATTTTATCAAACTACATTAAAACTAACCTATGACCCCATTAATGGGATGCTTAAGTGGAGGTCCTGGATCTATTGATATTAATGTCACATAACATGGGGAAGAAGTGACACCTATAGCATATTCATAATTGGGGAAATTCTCATGAGCTGTAAAATATATAGTATTGTCATCAATGTTGATATGATAACGCATGCACTTCATATCTATAGTGTTCATAGTAACATATGTACTCCATTATATGTTAGGAAAATGCTTTGATGTTCATTGTGGAACACACTTTAGTATTTATAGGAAATTATTGTAGGATGGGATGGAGTAGGTAACATTTTTTTAACTCAAATATATCTCTAATGTAAAATACATTGAATAATCAATCATGAAGGAAAATCAATCACTTTATGTTAATTTGATTTGTTTTCGAAGGTTGAGCCTATGCAGGTTGCATAATAGGTAATGGTGGAACCACAAGAGGAAGTTTCTGAGGCTACATGTGGTATCATATAGAGCACCTAAAAGTTTAAACACTATATTGATATTTATATACTATAAGCATCAATGCACCAAATAGAGGATTGCACGTATTTTATGTAACCATGATCATCTGTACAACATGTCATATGCATCAGTGTAGGAAAAAATAACAACCAACTAGAAATAGCTATAGGCCTTACCATAACAGAATGCCCCCAAAAGGGTTTTGTCACTTTCCATCAAAACCTTTTATTGTAATCATTTTATAACTTATGTATCTATGTGTGTACCCAAGAGTAGTAAATAATGTCATAATGCATATGTTTTCACTTAACTTGTTATCTCCCATAACAAATTATATATGATGTGATTAAATGAGAGCATGTATGAACAAAGGTGCATTAGTATAATCATTGATAATTTCATGGTCATTGAATGTGATTATATGTTGCATTATTTTGAAATTTTTAAGTGTACCAATAAGTCCATTTATAGGATGAGCTTCCTCAGGTATAGGAACACAACAGGTCAAAGGAATATGTACATTATGATTCATACGTACCTCAAGATTAGTCTTAGTTTATTGTACCACATGCTTTGGATATGAATTGAAAAATACTTAAGTTTTGTGTTAGTTTGTGTAACCGAATCATTAGTAGGTGAGATGACATCATTGAGCTCAAAAGTGTTGTTCTCATTTAAGTATTATATCTTATGTCACAAACTAAAGCATTTATTAGTTTCATGTCATCTATGGAAATTATAATATGCATTAATATAAAAAACCTTAGGTTGTTCCTTTGTCACATCAATATCCATAGTTGGAGGGAAAGATATGATATTGTAATCAAGTACCTTTTGTAACGCCCTATGAGATGGTTCTGATAATTGAGTAAATTTTCTTTTATAACACCCTATGAGAAGGTTCTAATAATTGAGTAAATTTCCTTTTGTAGAAGAAGCAAAAGGACAAGTTGATTATTAGTTTTTTAAACTAAATTAACTGTGTTTTAGCCTCATTATTAGTATTTTTAACCTTGGATTTAAAAGTTGGTTTATTTTAAACATGGTGTTATAATATTTGGGAGGGTTGGTCCCATTATTTATCTTATTTATGTAAATTACATAAACCTCGTGGTCTTTAACTATATGGCACATGTCATTGAAAGATTAAAAATTATTAAACATAACCACTTCAAGGATGGTTGAAAGTAGGCTTTGCTTGAATATGTATTTTAATTATTTTAAATCCATAGGATTTGTCATTTTTAAAAGTATAGTCTGACATCAAAGCACATAACCACTAATGGGCTCATTATGTCCTTGCTTGATTTTTACAATTTTAGGGTAAAAAACCTTCTCACTAATTTTGATATATTTAAGAATTTCTCAGCCAAAATATTGAAAGCTTATAATTATTGAAAAGGTTTTAAAATCATCACGGCATAATATTTACGACTCTTAGGAAAAATATTTTTAGTAGTTTGTTTTTAGATGTATAGTCTAAACATGTTGCATGGAAGGCTATAAATTTTGTTTTGGATCACATTTACTATCAAAAGGTGTAAACTTAAGTGCAACAAATCCTGTATGCAAGGGGTGATTAGAAATATTTGGGGTGATATAGTTGTGTAATAATTCTTGAGATCTTGTTGAATAACCCACTCTATGATATGTTCTATTTGAGAAACCTTGGGTTGAAGATTGAAAATGTGTTGCAAAAGAATCTGATTTGTAGGCATATTATATTGATCAAAAATAAGTGTTGGTACATGATTTCAAATCCTAAGAAGCACAAAAATATGTTGTGTAGGAATAAACATAAATATTTAAGGAATAAATTGTGTTGCCCCAATAGTAGGTATACTAGGTGTAGGCATCACTTATGTAGTTATAGGTGTAAACATATGAATGGAATTAGTAGGAATAGAGTATGAAAACTTAATGTAGGATATATGCCATTAAAAATTGAATTAGTATCAATCAAAATTTCATCATGTTGTTCCTCATATATGGTTTTTTGAGCAATATTTTTATTTTCATCTCTAGTTACATTTAACAATGCCTTAATCATATGTGGATTCATCTCAAGATATTATTTAATTGCATGTTGATCTATGTCATCAAAATGATCATTAAAATCATTATTTTTTCCCCCTATGATCATTAAAATAATGAGCATTCACATCATTGTATATTCAATTATAATTATGCTAGGGTTTTTTAATATTGTATACACCTAAAATTAAAACCTTAATGTAAAAATAAACTAATCATGGGAAATCATAATTTAGATATGAAATTCAAACTATAATAAAGGATAAAATTTAAAACCCTAAGAAAACTTAAACGCTCATTTAGGAGGAAACCTGGCTTTTTCTTGTTCAACTCAATGATTTGGATCACCAAAATGTTTTGATTAGTATCCACCTATGTGGTATAAAATAATGTAAATGATGCACTAAATCGGATATAGAAAACATGGTAATAAATATAATAATATGAGATGAAAGGGGTAAATAGATATTGCAATTACTTAATTAAGAAATTACATAGTGAAATATGGATTATATAATTAGCTATTTTTACTTTCTTATTTCTCATAGAATTCATCACTAAATCTAGAGACGTTCTACCTATTTTATGTTACTACTCAGATTAGAAAATAGTGACTCAAACCCTACTTGGATATTATCAGTAAAGTTAACCCTTGTGGTTACTGGCACCATTTGGGCTCTATTAGTAGTGTTTTTATACACTGTACATGTCTATAACTCCTAATAACCCTACACTTGCACCTGTAAATGTTTCATATGTATGCAAACCTGTAGTCTTATGTTTTAATATTTTTTATCCTTCTCCTTATGTCCAAACCAAAATTTTACTTTTGACTATCAGATGCCCTTGAAAAATGGGTTAGTTTTTTAGGTTATAAATACCCAGCCACTCCCTGTTGAATGGATAAGCATTTCCTAAATTCTAATACTCTAAAGACAGCCCAAACCACAAAAAAATTTCCCACTTATGTGTGTGTGCAACATCTTGATCAATCTATAATCAAATTCAATTTTTTGACTTTCAACACTTGACACCATGTAAATTTCAAATTTTGTATTCATACTTGGCTTTAGGGATATTACTTTGAAGGATTTTTAGACATGTGTATTCATTTTTTATAATTTTTCAAGAGAGTGTTTTTATTACTTAAATTCTCAAGTGATTCTCAAGGTGATGGCCAATTGAATATAATCTTAGGAATGATATGTATTTATAATTGACTTTTCATTATTTCCTACCATGATTGACCCATGAAACATGTCTATTCTAACCTAATGGAGACTTCCAAATTTGAAAAATATTAGTTGAGTTCTCATATACACTATTACAAAGGCAACCCACAACAACAATAAACATCATCCATGCATTACCAATAGTGTCCTAGAAGTGTAAATCATTGATTTGAGATATGGAGAAGGTATGTTCAGGGTTGTGAGATATTCCTATATAGATTAAGTTGATCTTGAATATGTATATCTATAAAATAGATATGGCCAAGATAATAGATGGGTAGATGGATAGAAGGAAAGTGTACTCAAGAGTTAAATATACACGTAATGTCTAAATATTTCAAAATTGATATTTCCAAAGCGCCTAATACCAAATTTAGGTGTCTATATGAAATTATCAACAAATATGCTTTGAATTTCATTACCTTGTGGCTTATTATGTCACATCTTATTTTATAGTCAAATTATTTCTTTCTTTTTGTTCTAATAATTATTATTGTTTGTCATGTGGCTTGAATTAGATTAGACATTAATTTTTGCATATTTATTTATGTAGCTATTATTTAAATACTTTGAATAATTATGAGGCTAATGAATGCTTTGTTAAATGAAATTCATTAATTATTTTTTATCCAATTTGAATTATATTTATTAGATATGTTTAAGTGTTTTAATTGATTAACATCGAATAGATTTTATGTGTTTTTATTGATTAATGTCAAAAAGATTTAACATGCTTATGTTGATTAACATCAGATAGATTTGGCATGCTTATATTGATTAACATAGGTTATATTTGATGTGTTTATATTTCTGATGATTAGAAAATGGATTTATACTAAAAATTATTATCAAATTTTTATAATATTTTAACTTGGTTTAACCACATGATTGGTAGTTTTGAGTGTGTAATTACAGTGCAGGTTGTTCCCCAAAAAAATAAAGAGAGAATGATAGATGCATTATTGAGGATAATAAAAAGAATGATTTTGTATGTAATTTTAATATTTGTAAATGATAATGAACTTATTTGTAGATCCCTTCGATGCCCCTCGGGATGGGTAGATAGTTTATTTGCACCTTTGTCGTGCTTATTATTTTGTCATTAGTTGTGTTTGCAATAAGATTTGATATTCAGACATTTTATTGTTATGTAAAAGGTAGATTAATTCATATAATACTATCCTTGTATGATTAGGATAAATAATTACCATTCTGAAAGCATTTTTATAAACTATTCACCTAAATATGGATTTATACTAAAACTTATTATCAAATTTTTATAATATTTTAACTTGGTTTAACCACATGATTGGTAGTTTTGAGTGTGTAATTACAGTGCAGGTTGTTCCCCAAAAAAACAAAGAGAGAATGATAGATGCATTATTGAGGATAATAAAAAGAATGAATTTGTATGTAATTTTAATATTTGTAAATGATAATGAACTTATTTTTAGATCCCTTTGATGCCCCTCGGGATGGGTAGATAGTTTATTTGCACCTTTATCTTGCTTATTATTTTGTCATTAGTTGTGTTTGCAATAAGATTTGATATTCAGACATTCTATTATTATGTAAAAGGTAGATTAATTCATATAATACTATCCTTGTCTGATTAGGATAAATAATTACCATTCTGAAAGCATTTTTATAAACTATTCACCTAAATATGGATTTATACTAAAAATTATTATCAAATTTTTATAATATTTTAACTTGGTTTAACCACATGATTGGTAGTTTTGAGTGTGTAATTACAGTGCAGGTTGTTCCCCAAAAAAATAAAGAGAGAATGATAGATGCATTATTGAGGATAATAAAAAGAATGATTTTGTATGTAATTTTAATATTTGTAAATGATAATGAACTTATTTGTAGATCCCTTCGATGCCCCTCGGGATGGGTAGATAGTTTATTTGCACCTTTGTCGTGCTTATTATTTTGTCATTAGTTGTGTTTGCAATAAGATTTGATATTCAGACATTTTATTGTTATGTAAAAGGTAGATTAATTCATATAATACTATCCTTGTATGATTAGGATAAATAATTACCATTCTGAAAGCATTTTTATAAACTATTCACCTAAATATGGATTTATACTAAAAATTATTATCAAATTTTTATAATATTTTAACTTGGTTTAACCACATGATTGGTAGTTTTGAGTGTGTAATTACAGTGCAGGTTGTTCCCCAAAAAAACAAAGAGAGAATGATAGATGCATTATTGAGGATAATAAAAAGAATGATTTTGTATGTAATTTTAATATTTGTAAATGATAATGAACTTATTTGTAGATCCCTTCGATGCCCCTCGGGATGGGTAGACAGTTTATTTGCACCTTTGTCGTGCTTATTATTTTGTCATTAGTTGTGTTTGCAATAAGATTTGATATTCAGACATTTTATTGTTATGTAAAAGGTAGAATAATTCATATAATACTATCCTTGTATGATTAGGATAAATAATTACCATTCTGAAAGCATTTTTATAAACTATTCACCTAAATAGGTTTAGTGAACCAAATGACATTTTAAGTCAATAATGCATATAATTTATTTATTTATTTACACAAGGAAACATACTTCATTGGGTTAATGATTTTATAATCCCAGTATCAATCTTAATAAAATAAAAAATATAACTATCAACCTTGAGAAAGCCTTTTACTATTTGATAAATAGTAATGTCAAATTGTAAAGGTTTAGTAAAATTAGTTTGTACAAAATGATTTATTTAAATTAATATTTTATTAAAAATATATATTGTATTATATAAAAGATGATAAATCTTGGGGATAATAAAATAATATTATATACATATTATGTACAAGTTTATTATATTTTTAAACAAAAAGATACCCACATCTATAAGATTCTTTGGTGGGGTTTATACATAATTTACGAAAGGAGATATGTGCAAGTCGAAATAGAATGACGGATTTAATGTGATCAACATTTATCCTTATGACGTCTCTATAAAACATTTCTCAAGGCTCTGCCACTCAAAAATAAATTTCTTTTTTTCTTAGAAATCATCCAATACCAGTTGCCTAAAAAAATAAGCAATGTTATGGTCACTATCTTTTCCTACATAAATATAAGACCCCAAAAAAACTAGTTAGTGACTCATGACTTATATTATCTATAGTGTGATATAACTTGTGCTTAATTTATGTGATTAGTTTGTTTTTTTAGTTTTTTTTGTTGTCCAGTCTTATTTTTTGTTTTCTACTTCTCATCTGTATTGAACCAAATTTTTTCTTATGGTGTGAAGTTTGAGTTGTGAATACCAACTAATTACTTTAATATGATATAACTTTCATATTATTATTATTATTATTATTATTATACTATATAATGATGAAACATTCCAATAGTATTATCTATAGTTTTCAATTAACTATATAATTAAACTTGCAAAAAATAATAAATATACAATTATATTTTAATCATATTTAAATTTAGTTGAGCTTAACCAGTATGCATAAATGATGTGTGTGATCACATCCGCTCAATGTCAAATAAGTCTAAGTGGTCTTTGTGGTTGGTATTAGATCATTCGATCAGCTAACAAAGACATTTAACATGGCTTCCAACTAACCACATGGCTATCATTGACCATAACCACCAATGCCACTACTGACCATCAACTAGTTGAGACTACCAACCATCATCTCCAATGCTCAAACCAATGGTCAAACCTTGAATTCAATTGCTAAGGTGGTCCAACCATCATTGACTATGTGGCATGGGGAAATAGTGGCATGTAGATGAGTCATAAGCATGCACTATTTTTAATGATTTTTCCTTTCTAGGTTATCATTCCTCATAGACACATTTTGTTGTCCTTCTCCATATCATGAATCTCTCCCTATGAATCAGGGAAAGGCTAAATAGTAATGTATATATCATTTATGATTCATTCCTTATTAGATCCAAGGTGGAGGGAGATAGCTCGAGCATAAGTAGATAAAAGAAACTCAAAAACTGTTGATCCCAGGTTAATAATGGTATAAGCCTATGTTATGTTTAACAAAATGTCTCAAACAAGATTGCCACATAGCTAGTTGCCAAATATTGGGTGATCTTACTAAAATATAAGTAAATATGGAAGGAGAGAAATTATATAAAAAACATATATCTCTCAAGATATAAATGTTTTTCTAAAAGTCTTTTTAATCACTTCAAATGTCACACATTACATGTACCAGTCATAATGATCTAAAGGGTTTCATTAACATTTAAATGAAAACATAATAAATAACACTCTAAGAAACATGGTAACATACCTCATAGAGGAAAATGAAAACATTAAAGTGAAAATTATAAAAATACTTCTGCATTTGTTTTGGGGATCCATTACTTTTTAAAGAGGGGTGACAGGGGAATGAAAATTTTAAGTATAATGTTTTATCTATTTTTTTTTTGCTTCCACATTATCACACTTCCAACATCTAATAAAAAATTGGTTTTAATACTATTATCAAATTTAATCCTAATAATAGATTAAGCGTGCATTATGTTTGACAAAATATCTTAAACAAGACTATCATGTTTTAGATTAAGGTAAAAGCAGGTTTTTAAGGGACCCCGAAACCCTTTAACAAAGGAAGAAAGATAAAACAATAACGCCCAACAGGAAGAACATTCCTAAAACTAATTGTAAAATAGTATCAAAATCAAGTTTTACAGGGACCTGAAACCACAGACCAATACCATAAAGCAGATCACAGGTTTTACTGAGACTTGGAAACTCAAAATAAGTTTAAAAAACAAAGATCCAGATTTTAGAACCAGTTATAACATCCATCAGAGAGGACCAAAACAAAATCAATAGCAACAAAGAATACCTTAGTCTTCTAATTCTAGGATCATCTTCACAGCCTCATTTCCAACCATTGTTGTTTCCTGTATAGATATTGCAGCCGATGTAGCAGCTTTTTGCTGGACTTTCTTCCTCGAGCTCTGCCTGGTCCTCTTACTAGGCCCCTCCAAAGATTTTATTTCTTCATTAGCTCATTTTCCAAGGTTGGTTGTAGCCGCACAGATGCTAGAAGTAACCTCCTCCATTTTCATTCCACTTTCTTTGATAAGCCTTCTCAGATTATTCTCATAATCCTTAAACAAGACTATCATGTTACTAGTCTATTATGTGGGTTAAATGTTACAGCTAAAGTTTGAGACAAGGAATTTGACAAACAAAGCCTTAGAATAGGGTAGAACACGGTTTTTAGGATCCTCTATAGTATTTTCCATTTTTAATATCTTGAGGTTTTTGATTTGAATAAACCATTGTTCAATAGACAAATATATTTATTTTTATACATGCCCTATGTTTGTCCATGGTTTAAACATGAAGCTTTTTAATTCATTGGATTCCTATCACATAAATTTTTAGACTAATAAATACCCACTACCAATTAATTGCTTACATAAATCACATTCATTCAGAGCTTGATGTGTCCATAAATGTAAATAAAAAACATAACTCCCATTCATTGAGACCCCTACTAAAGCCCCATTGCCATCTATTATCTATTACTCTCCCTCAATTCCATGTGCAACAGTAATTAATATGAAAATCCAAGATGTACTGAGTTGTATGGCTATGTTAAACATGAAAATTTTCAAATCTACCATTCATGTTTTCATTTAATTAATATAAATAAGAACAACTATGCTTTATTTTTTGACAAGGATAATTACCATTTTCACTTTTCATACTTGGAGTTCACTAAACATATGTACCAATTTGCATTTTCAACTATCTTTATCCATCTCATTTTTAATCTGACACTTGAATCTCAATTGCTAAAACATATTTTCCTTTTCATTATTAAAATGTATTTTAAAAATTCCATTGCAAAATCCATACATGGTCTTTTGGTACATAATTCATATAATAAATCCTTTGCATTCTCAACCAAATAAAATGTGCACTTCTTTTAGTTTGTCCTATGTACATTTTGACAAATTATTGATGTTATATGTATATTTGAGCATAGTATTAATTATGTTCATGAGTGTTTATTTTTATAGGCCCCTAGGTGCGTTGTATTTTGGTCAAGTGGTTTTAATCTTTGAATGTTATGTCACTACAAAATAAAAGAAACTTATGTATGGTTTAAAAGCACTTGCAATTAATAGTAAAATAAAAAAAAATCCATTGTTTTCAATTTAGTATTAATAAATCTAAACATGTTGTTGAAGTTTTCATTGATTCATGTGTATTTATCCTTGCAAGTGCCAAAATACATTCCATTTTGGTTTAGGAGGTGTGTGGATGAAGTTTAATAATTTGTTGTGATGGGGTCATCATGTATGTGTGCTTTTAAGTACATTGAAAGGGTTAATCTTATCATATTTTGATGTGTTTATGTAGACTTCCACTTTGTAAGAGTGTGTCAATCCATGTTTATTATACTCCCATTTTACTATATAGTGCATTCTTATTATTGTTGACTTATTCATTCAGAATCTTCACTGAGCTTATTAAATATTTCCATCAATCTATTTGAAAGAATCTCCAACTTAAATTAATTTTTTGCATACAATCTCCATGGACTTGATATTCCTTGCTTCAAAAATAGCATTGCTGACCTTTAAAATTTACAACAAGCATGTTTTGATTTTTTTGACTTTTTAAAATCTAATATATCTACTACATTTTATTTATCTCATCTACTTCATACAAAATTTCTATTATCTTGTTATTGAATCACCACATAAGTTGCTACCATATTATATATATTATTTCAAAATCAATTGGTATGTTATGTTTATATAATGTGAAAACACAATCTCCTCTTTTGAATGTTACACTGTCTACAATTACTTTCATGTCTTCTCATATGTACATTTCCTTGTTGGAGGCTCATAATATACTTTATATGTACATTTCCATGACTGCTATGTTACATTGCCAACTACTCATATTTTACTTACCACGGGCACACCATTGTACTCTCCTAGTGACCAATACGATGAATTCTTTAAGCAGTTCATAGGTAAAGGTTAGTGTCATAAATCATATTCTTAGCTAGTTTGTATGCAAATTGTTGTATATTGGAAACTAATACTATGAATGTTGACTGCTCTAGATTTAAGATGGATGAATGGGAATTATACAATTTCCTCAAACAACAGTATGTTGAGACTGAACAAATTTTATGCAATTTCAGATACTACACTCAAAGGTAAATTTTAGTTATATCATTTCTGGTTGATGTTAACCTATTGTGACAACCATTATGTTAGGATAAAGAATTCAGTGGGAAGTCCTCATTGCATGTAAGGGCTTAATTTAGACATTCCCCTCCCTTCCTTAGAGATTGAATGAAGGTTTTAGATGGACCATCAACCATTGGGGATGGTATTCCCATTGTTTTGAGGTAGCCATCCCCTACCCATGAACAACCATGGGTGGAATACAAATGTGCCATCTATTTTTTACCAAATAAAAATGTAGATAAGGGGATAACATAAGTAATTTTATTGATTCTCTATGTATTTTCAATGTATGGTTTAATATTCCTACCACATATAAAAAATTCTCAATATTTTCAAAATTTGCATCCATATTTTCATTTGTTACATCTTGTTTAATACTGTAGGAGGAGGGGGTGGAGCAGACCAATGGTAAAGAGGGTGTTTATGAAGTGCCCATTGACTATTTTTCATGATATGTATGTGAACCTTTGGTTTCCCTTAATGTTTGAATCACTCCTTTTGTTAAATAATGTTTCTTTCCTCCATCTCACAATAGTCAACATTATAATACTTTTGACACACCATCTATTTTTATACATTATTTTTTGTGTTTTAATTCGATAGGGTAGAGTGGATCCATGTGGATGTGGTTGATAGTCCCCTACATAATGACTTTGTCCCTACAAATATGCATATTTTTTATACTTTCTCTTTCTTTCACCATGCTCATACATGCTTACTTGTTTTATATATGTTTGAAGTGACATGTATATATCAACCTTTATGGTAGGAAGAGGTGGAGCTAGATAACCTTGATGACAATTTCAATGAGGATGTCAAAGATGATGATTATGGTGGTTGGCTTATAGATGCTTCACAATCTAAAATGGAGGAGGAACCAAATGCTATAAGATCATTTTATTATCTTTTATTATGTTATCTTTTGTTTATTGATTTATGTTTTTAATCTCACATGCCTTCTTTGTTGAATGATAGTATGTAGGTGAGTACAATATAATGGATTTGGGTATTATGAGATGGAATGTGCACCTTTGCTTGTTGAGGCCATGTGACACATTTAGTGTTGATAGTGGCCATCCATTTTGGTCATGAGACAAACTTAACACTCACCATCATAAGATTCATGATTGAAATCCCATTCCAAGGAGGCCCCTAGGGTGTGCCAAAAGTGGGAAATAGAAGCTGAAGGGAAGAGAAATCATGAAAAGACAAAAATAAAAGAGGATAATAGAGTGACTATTAAAAAATAAGAGCATCAACAAGAGAGATAGGTTGGAAAGATCATGGTTGGTTAGGGAAAATGTATCTAACGTATGTTATCTCAGCGAGATAGCCTTGAAGGCTATCAGTGATGAAATTATTACATATGATTCCAGTGAAAATTTTCCATGGAGAAGGGATGCCTAAATTAGGCAAAGAGAATATCATTGACAAATGGAGTGAGAAAGAGAATCAGTGAAACAATAGAAAGGTGCATGCAATAGTGGACCTCGAGTTAGATGCATTCCTTTTGATCATTTTTCATGAAGTTAAAGTTAAGTTCAATTTAGATTACTCAATACTAACATTGATATTCCTACTACAATCACTGTTTAGAATTTAGAGGAATGAACCTCATTCCCATTATACTGATGATGATCACATTCATTTGAGGTAAATCCTTTTTCAGAATGGTAGAAGTGTTTGTTAGGGGGAGCGTAAAAAAAGAAAGTGTGCATGATAGGTTACTTCATAAATTGATATTATACTTCTTACGATGACTACATCTCATATGCTCCCTTCTTTTTCCCCTACCTTTTATTGAACCCTACCATTAAATATTTTGATATTTTTATATACTGTTAGTACATATAGGCTTTTTCTAGAGATGAGGTGGTGCATTCCTAAACATTATGAACCACTTATTATAGGTATGATAGTCACTTGTTATTTACCAAACTGATAAGTATATTCTTCATGTTGGTGTCTTATTCTTACTTTTCATCTAGAATTTTAACATACATATTTTCAAATGCAGGGGGCTTCATGGTAGGGTGACATATGCATATACGTGAATTCATGTGGTTGACCACTTCCACTTGTTTATCCTCTTAAAGAGGCTTCATGGCCAGAGCATAAACATTGATATTGCCTTATGGCTAATGCCTTGGACATTATTATTTATATACATACATTATTGCATAATATGTATGCCATTTATGAGGTGTGTTCAAACATATTATTTGGGCATGAGATATGAATACAAGTGTTTCATTTTTGGTTTATGTTGGATATGAAGTTTTTTTATTTATGTATAACTTAAGTAATGGTTTAGTGGTTAATTTTGCATTTATTGATATATTGGGTGACAATGCATAATTTAAATGATGCAATGTTTTCCCCATGTACTCATGTAATCATTTTTATTTGTATGGTATGTGATGGTGTCGATAAGTGATGTATCATTTTCACATGTATAACATATTCTCCTTTCAATGTTTCACATGTTGGTGACAAAGTGCACATGTTTTCATGTATCTATGTCTGTTGAGAAGTAATCATGGTTGGAAGGAGTGAAATATAATATTTATATGAAGGGCTTATCTCTTTTATGTTCCTTTATCTCATATCATGTGTTTGTTTATTCAAGCAACTGACACAATAATTATCAATGTCTATGGACCATAATTCGAGGCAAAGGAGGAGACATGAGAAGGGTTGTAATAGTACAATACATCAGAATGACCATGACACAGGTAAATAATAATGGTATTCTCTATTATTTTTTGGTGTGTTTAATTATTTTTAAAATTCATCATTAGCTAGTGTTACATGTAGTACTTTTCATTTCACTTGCCTACTTTTCTCATTTGTCAATAGTGGGATAATTGATTGTTTTAATTATTTTATTTAAATTAAAAAATTGTGTGTGTAAGTAATTATTCATAATCTAAAATATTTGGATGTTCTTAGGTTTTCCATATTATCAAACAAAGTATTAATCTCATGGACACTCATTTATGACTAGTTTTTTTTGTTTATCACTGCTAAAAAAAGTGAATGCTATTATTGACTTCCACATGTGTTTATATAGATGAAGTGCCAAATCTAGATGAGAATGAGGCTTCCCAATTGCCTAAGGACATGGAAGAAATTTTTAAAAAGATGAGATCTAAGAACGTAATAGGTGCAGAAGAACATCTTGGTTTGTAATTGTCACTAGCAGCTGTAAAAAATAATCACTCGAGATGGAAAATTAGTTTTTGTTTGAGCTTCTTGAAAATGCAAGGACAAAGGTTAAGAAGTTGGAAAGTGTAGTGGATGAGAAGAGTAGAGAGGTCGATAAGTTGTAATGTACACTTCTCACATTAAGATATGAGAAGATGGACACTAAAATAAAGTTTATCAATCTAGATGTTGCCCATGCCTAGACAAAATCACTCTATAATGTAAAGGCAGAGACTATGAGGGCCATGAAATTAAAGCACAAAGGAATAGTTGCCATATATGATCACTAGTTACAAATTTTTAAGGAAAAGTTTGAGATCTTGCTTGTGTAACTTAATGGGATGTATCCCAATATCCATGGTATTCCATAGAGAAACAATTATAATTAGGTGTGTGCAATTATTTATGTGTCTAGTATTTAATGTATGCTTATGAGTTTGGATGGAAAGTAATTGAAACACTTGTTTCTTCCCATTTTAATCTACAAAATCAATATTTATTTTGATTACTTGATCTTACGTATTTAAGTTTTTTATGAATGAATGAGTAAGATTTCATCCTTGTTGAAGTGATTTTGAACTTGGATCAAGATTTATACTATTCAAACTCTTAATACTATGTTTTTTCAAGCATACATAGTCATGACAGCCACTTAAGACATGTAAATTAATGCATGAATTTAATTTTAAGATTAGATTAGTTTAAGGAGTCTTATCAATTTCTCATCAAATTAAATAATGTATAATACTTGACAAAGTAATTTAATGGGCTATTGAGTGAAACTAAGACAAATAAATTCTTCTTAAGACCAAATAGTGTACTCACATACCTAGATATCAGTTCATTACTAATTATTTAAACACTCATAAGATATTATTGGAATAATAAAATAGAGGATAGATCATCCCAAGAAGTACAGAAGTGGAATTACTCATTTTTTTGAAATAATAGACCTAAAACAAAGATGTTAACTTATTATCTTCTATTGTAAGCCTAATAAAAGTCATATTTCCTAAAAGAGTCCAATCAGAGATAGTGATGTAGGATCATCAACTCACCTATGTAGATTGTGTACATAAGGTCAATGTTTGAATGAAAGGTCTTACAAGTTAAGGTTCAACAATAAAACAACCTTCTTAGGCTTCACGATGTAATGAAAAAGCTTTTAATAGGGTCATGTTCAAGAGTTTGAAAGTCATGATAGGTGTAATAGGTAATATATAAGCCTTATCAAGATTTCCTTGAACCATGTATGCATCATAATGTGTTTTCCCTCTAAAAGCACTAGTATTTAAATTCAAATTTTAAAAGAATACCAAGCATTGAAAAAGGTCATAGGTCCATTAAATAGGAATTATCATGGTTGAAAGGTTAAAATTATTATAAAATGTAAATTATCCACCAAAAAGGAATGTGAAACATGGAGGAGGTGACTCAACAAGTGTGATGAGTTAAAAAACAAGATATGAGGAAGAAATATTTTATCCGCTTCTTAAGAATAGGAGGATCCACACATTAGAGGAGGAGAGCTTACCATAGTTTGAAGTATTGTTTTAACAAAACTCTATATTTAGTAAAAGGGTGAGGATCAAACCATTTTTATAGGAGTGTAAAGGTTATAACTATAATAGGAGGATTGAAATAATAGTTCAAAGAGAGATAGAGGAGGATTTGAAGAGCATATAGAGAAGAAGAGAAAGTGTGACATTCAGAAACATGGTTTTGTATGTAAAATAAAGGTGACTTCTTAGAAATAAAATAATAATTTTATGTAGAATAACTATCTTCAAATAATTATCACATATGTGGATAAGGTCCAATTAAATTTGGATGTGATTCTACACTTGATTTGTAAGTTCTAGTTAGTAAATCCATTTGAACCTTGTTTTTTGTGTGTTTGTAGTCACCATAGTCGTTGTTTATACATATAAGATCTTGTATGGATTGAATTTGATAATTGGATAAGTTGTATAAGGTTATTGAGGCCATATTCCAAGTTTTAGATTTTAAAAATAATCTATATTATTTATAAACCATCAAATTGAAGCTCTCAGCCTATTGATACTCAATCAAACCCTAGGTCTGAGATTTTACTAGCAAAAGGGTTATAACTCAAAAGCAAACCAATGGAATTGATTTAAATTTTTTAGGTTATAGATGAAAATTATCCATAAAGTGATCCAGGTGTTACCAAGTCAACAGGTCTTCTAAAACTCCAGATATGATTGACTGAGTTCTTAACACCTATAGATATCTTCAAGAGGCCAAAGATGTGAAGTTTGATAGTATTTGATTGGTTTTCATTGGTCCAAAACTCTACATGATGGTTTATTAGCATTGGGATGTCACTATAGAACATTTGAATAACTGATACAAGTTATTATCCCTCTTGTAGTTCATTTTATAAAGGACCATGTTCTTATAAACCTGTAGGTAATCATTGAAGACAGTCTAGAAAGATAAAGTTTGATCATTTTGTTTTGTAAATCAGTTATAAACTAGTGAGAAGGGTTTTTGGTGTTTTATAAACATTGTATAATGCTTGGACAAGTGAATCAAATCATTTATTGGTTGTTAGGAAATAAGAATGGTTAAGAAGGCAGTTTAGGTTTATTCAAGCCTAAAACATAAATCTTGTTATTCCATTCAAATAATTGAGAAACAAATAAATATAATTGGTTTATCTTCCCTATAAAAGTCCACAAACACGTTATAATATCTTCAAGGTGTAATTGAAGCAAATAAAAAGGAATATAACCTCTTCAAATACAAACAAGTCCTTAACTAATACTATAACAAAGTAGGGTTTTGGTAATTTTCCTTGATCAGTGGTGACCTAACCAATATTTTGGGCTTGTGAAGACATATAATAAGGTTGAATTATCATTGATTTGGACCATCTAAGTTTTTATTAAATAAAATATTCTTTGAATCTTCAAATAGAGAAGACTATGTATATGCTTACAGTAGATATTTGTTGGATGAGGCATAATTGAAAGATTTGGATATGTGATCTTTGGATATTGAAGTTTGAAGCTTCTACAAGGTAGATATGTTTTTGTTCACTAATATATACTTGTCAAAAGAGGAATTTTTTCATATTAAAGATTAATTTCCATTCTTAGCCCTAATAAACCTATTTGTAAGTTGGGATTATCATCTGCATTTTGGGATGTTGGGATCCTTCAAGATCAAAGAAAAACTAAGAAGATTGATTTAAAACCTAGTAAAGACCCATATAATTGTGTTCAAGAAGTGATTTTGATGTTTTTGATTGCTTATGAATCATGAAAAGGTTTGTGTGAGATAGATTATTGTCAAAAGGGCTAAACATCCTATTTCAAATCTTGAAGAATCTTTCCTGATTTAATTATAGAGTTAAAAGATAGTTTTAATGAGCAAGGTCATTAGTATTTTAAGACCAATACTAAATAAACCTTTTATGATAATTTTAGATGAATTTTATTTGTAAGCAAGTATCAAGAATGAAAATGAAACATATCAGTAAATGGTCTTGTTACCAGTGTCATCAAATAGTTATTGGTCTTTAAAGAACAATATTAAAAGATACTCTTTTGTTCAATAATTAAGAGACAATTCAATGGCATAAATCAGTTAGAAGGTAGAATGTCATTAATGCAAGTCATAATCAAAACTTCAAGTAAGGGATAAACCAAAATGTACTTTCTTTATCCATAAATTAAACATGTTCAAACATAATTGATTACAATACTATAAATTGTCAATCATTTTGTACTATAAACTATCAACACTATACACTATAAAGAGCCTCCCATGCCATTAATAATGTCCTATTCACTTTCCAAACCAACACTATCATCTGATGGATTGTAGTCACCATCATTGTCATCATCTTGAGTAGACATGAAGAAGAACAAAGGTTTTGTTCTTGATATCCTTTGGCCAAGTCGAAAGAGAGGAAAATTAATACTGTGGGAGATTATGTACCTATTCTATAATGTTACATATGGCTGGGCTAGACAAAGTTTAGATGCATCACAATGGTTATTTCAAATGTTGTACAACTTAAATTGTACTCAGAATAGGAGCTTCACTACAATGAACACATTTCATACTTGATCTAGGTGTACATACACATCTGGATTATTTGACACCTTTGTCAACAAGAAATTTTATAACATCAGCCTTAAATATGGTGAGATGGCACTAGGTGTATTCCAAACATTAGGAAAAATTGCATCATTATCTAGTCATTCATATGACCATTGTACGAAGAAATTAGTATTGTACCTCTTTGTCAATGTGGTGTACTCATAACTTACAAATGGAATGTGGTACAATGAATATCCCATTTTATAATGGAGAAGAACATTACACTAATACAAACTATCATGCTAGACAATATTTGTAGTGTATCCTATTCCCCTCCAATTTATGATAGTGACCATCACACACGAGTTTTAGGTCATTACATCATGTTCCAAATTTAGCTCCTCTAGGATAGAACTTTTTTACAAATATTTTTGTAGAATTCTTCTCTTACTTCCACTACTCTCTCCATATTTTTAACATGGATAACACCTACCACATAATTTTAAAAAAAACATTTAGCGATAATTGCCAAAAAAATCATAAAGTCTAGTTAATTATTTTGCATATAGTAATCAACATAGTTAAATATGATGGGTATTTTTTTCAATCAAACATAAAATTCAAGTAAATGAAAATGCATTAAAAAATCAACATAAATTTCAAGTATGAAAATGCATTAGACAAGTGTAGACTGATGAACAACAATAAATACTATTATGGAATGCATTGATCATAGCATATGCACACAATAGTTTTTTTTTTAAGTGTGTGCCAAATTGTGATGTAGGTGCATCTTGGTAGACAAGTTAGAATGGTCTTGTAAATGTCCTTAGGAGTCTTAGGAAGGTATTTAAGTCAAAATTAAATGCAATTTGATGCTAAATTGAAGTTTGTCTTATTGATCAGATTATAA
This sequence comes from Torreya grandis, assembly GCA_037957365.1. Taxonomy (NCBI): domain Eukaryota; kingdom Viridiplantae; phylum Streptophyta; class Pinopsida; order Cupressales; family Taxaceae; genus Torreya; species Torreya grandis. Next base: position 548,898 of record JARHVA010001018.1, read on the forward strand.
ATCCATACAAGGGAATAAATTTCTAGATTCTTTCAAATACAAAGTTTGTTTCACAAGGAAGTGCAATTCAAGACCTTTACAATCCAGACTATGTCCTCATTAGAGGTAGGAAGACTCCTAAAGGGCAAAAAGTAGTCGAGGATTTCAAAGTAGTTTATATAAACTCAGTTCTTGATGACAAGATTATTACCATAAATTTATAGTTTGTAAAAATTTTGAAACTTGTTGCAAATGCATTTTTGGCCCAAATATTATCATGAGTGAATGCAAATCAAATCCATTTGTGAAGTAATAGGCACAGATGTTACACAACTTACTTATTGCATTGGTAAAGATTCGAGAATTGGTCAGGGCTTGTTAAATGTTGGTGTTAGTTTTGGTGGATCATGTTTTCATAAAGATATTTTGAATTTGGTTTACATTTATAAATATAATGGATTTATGGAGGCAGGAAACTACTGAAAGTTGGTAATTAAGATGAATGACTATCAAAAACCAAGATTTGTGAACTGTGTCATTTCCTTTATGTTTAATATAGTTTTAGGATAGAAGATTACCATTTTTAGGTTTAATTATGAAACCAAGATAATAGTGATAACCCTGTAATTAATGTAAGAGTCTTATTGGGGAAAACACAAATATTAGCATTGATTACCCACAACTAACAAAGGACGAAACTCAGAGAAATCTCTCCATGAAGAACATTTCTTAGGATCCTCTTCCTCATTTGCAACCAATGATCCCTTGGTCTATTATTGCAACTTAGGATGTTTATGAAGCTATGAAAGATGCTCATTGAGTGTGCCTTCTAATTAAGTGGGATGAGTTCAATAATCTAGACTACCAAAAGATCTACTATAATTTGTATAAACATGCATATATTTTTGATGGCCCTAACATCATAGATGTAGAGAAGCTCAGGGAGATTGGTTTCATTGTTTACTCCATCGACAAGCCTCTAGATCCATGGTTAAATTATCTCCTTCCAATGGCATAAAAGATTCATTTTATTAAATCCCCTTATGATTATAGGGGTGAATGATGAACATTGAGTCATACTTTTTAAATTATCTATATTTCCATGTTCTCCCATATTATAGGTAAATAGTTTTATTTTTTTCTCAAATTTTATATAATTCATTGGAGACCTCATAGAAGATGTTATTGTGTATAAAAACAACAATCTCTCTATCTTTAAACTCTTTCAAATAGTTTTGTTATCTAATAATGGAGACAATGATTGTACTATTGATATATTGGAATCAAGAATTGGCTTGTTTACAATGGAATTACCTTGTTAGGTATATAATATGAAAGTAAGCCTTTTGTTGATCATGGTTTAATGCACGAGCTAGCCTCGTAAACAAGCTTTGTAACTATTAGTTCTTTTATTTAAGGACATGTAGTGTGAATATATGTATGATGGTAAGATACATTTATTTTATTGTAAATGTTGAAAACCTCTTAGCTATCAAACACCATTATTTTCTCAAAATAATAAATATTATTATGGTTGTAGATTGTCATTATTTGTTTGTATAATGTTGAAAACCTCATAACTATAGCATGTCATTATTTTCTTGAAATGTTGAACATAGATATGGTTGTAACTTGCCATTGTTGCTTGTAAAATAATGAACATTTTCATAGATGTATCACACCATTATTTTTTTTAAATATTGAGGGTAGGTATGGCTATAAGATGCCATTCATTGTATACACCTATCTGTAGAGCTAAATAGTGTTTAAAATATTAAACCAGAGACTAGGCTTGAGGATTCATATTATTCTTCTTATGACAACTCTTAGTTAATAAATGTTTTTCAAGATTGTGATTGGATTGAATAAATTTTTTACTATGTTATATTGAATTTTGATTTGTATCAATGTTAATGAGGCCTTACTACCGAGAATATATTTAAATAAAAATCATATACTTTAAATTTTATAGTGCATTTTGGGCAAGGTAGGTCACTAATGGTATAATACGGGTGTAGTCTCATAACTTTTAACTCATTATAAGGTGTCATTTATACATTATATTTAGAAGGCATGCATGAACCTAGAAACTTTTTATATTACCTTAAATTGATTATACTAGAAGAACTGTAAACTTAGATCGATCAATATTTTAAGCATTGTTCTTCAAAAACTACTAGGCTAGTTAAAGTCATATTAGATAGAATGGATTATTTAAGTGCACTCACTTCATTATTGTAACTTTCTCTTTTCAAATTAAATCATAAGAGATACATATAGATGAGATAGATAAAGTATGCAGGAATGAATCTTGGTGATTGTGTATAACATGAGCTCAAGGGAACATTCATAATGTTCTTATATATTTTGCATGATTGTATGATTTAGAAGAATAATTTTAAGTATGTAAATAAAAATTGGTAAGATTCATATTATATATGTAGAGGAGATATATAGAAGGTTAAAAATTAAGGTTAATTAGGCAAGGTATGAGAAAAGAAGGCCACTATGCCTGTGTTTTGTAAATAGAACTATGTAAGAGACCATTAAAGGAAGTTATATGGTATGAAATACCTATTATATCAATGAAAAATTAATGGTATACATGTTTTAATCTTGTTTACATTAGTTTTTCATGGTTTTAATATGATTTTTAAATGTTAAATGCAATTTTATTGGTAGTTTGCTTGCAACAGAGTTCTGAGTTTGCATATGTGGGAGTGAGAATGAAGAATTATAATTTAAATAAATGTATTTATATGATATTATATGTATGAATTAGGTTCATGATGATATTTATGGTGGATTCATAATGATTTTGATGTATTAGTGGTAAAACATTTAAAAAAACCTTGACTATGAACCTATAGTTACACTCAGTCCTCTTGTTGAATGACTAAACAATTGCATGAGTTAAAACTCAAGGTGGAAAATTTTGAATAATATTTTTAGACTATGTTCTAAGTATTATACTATTTAAATAATATTTAAGTTGCATGAACAATCTTTTTATGACTCTTGGGTCTTGTAGTTTTGTGTAACCCTAAATAGTGTTTTGTGACCTAAAGTGAGTCATAACGCATGTTTGGATCGATGAAATTTTTTTTAATTTTTGGAGAAGGTTAAAGGAGATGTTTATAAAACATTATAAATTATATTTGGAGGAGAGATACTCTATAGAGAAAGAAAGAGTCGACTGTGTCAAAAATTCTGTAAATATGCATTGAAGAAGACATAAAAAGGTAAGGAATTTTGATTGTTTAACCTCAACTTGTTTAAAATTATTATATGGAGAATTTTATAGGTATTTAAATAATGGTTTAACACTTTAGTTAATGAATCCACTCCATTTTCTACTGAAAAAAATCTAAGTTTTTTTAAATAGGCAGAAATAGACCCACATAGGTCACTGTAACAGGGGACAGTCCTCATCAAATTGGTAAATAGTGATGTGTTGATATTGTATAAAGGTTTAACATAATTGCATGAGGTGTTTCATAGGTATAAAAAAAATATACTCAAGAAGTGAAAAATGTTATATTGGAAGCTACTTCAAATCCTCTAATAAACAGAGTTAGGCCTAATGAGCCTACAAAGGTAAAATTATTGAAATAGTTGAATTTGGAGGTTAGGACATTTGAAGTGTTAAGAGGTTTTAACTGAGAATTTTTTAAAATATTTATGAATTTATTAATATTTTATATTTTATTGTGTTAGACATGATAATATTGTTAAAATATAGGTCATAAATAATAGTGTTCAAAATAGATCAATTGCAGACCTAGGGGATAGGCTTGTAAATGAGTGGAAGGATATTAGTAAGATATCAAAAATAGAGTAAGTGAACTTTTGAATCACCTTGAGAGAGTATATTAGACTTGGGAAGATCAATCTGAAAGATATTGTTTGTGTGTGTGTGTGTGTGTGTGTGTGTGTGTGTGTGTGTGTGTGTGTGTGTGTGTGTGTGTGTGTGTGTGTGTGTGTGTGTGTGTGTGTGGGTGTGTGTGTGTTGAGGGTAAATTTAGCATTGGGTAAGTTATTGAAGACCCCTTATATCATTTTTGAGATCAGAATGAAGTGTAGTTCCTAATAAGGATGAAAGAAGCTATTGATACTTTCAGATTAAACAAGTGGATTACATTTTCTCTTAATTGTTATACTTTTTTTAAAATATGTTTGTTATATTTCACATCAATTTAATGGATGTATTGGTCGTCAACTAGTTCACAGATTAGTTCTATATTTCTTTCTCTTAAGCCCACTTAGGTCCTATTCTTTTTCTAAGGAAACTAAAATCTCTCAATGGTCAGATGCCACTTCAATCATTCATAATGGTAATTACTGGGAGTTCTATTATAATAAGTATAATGAGGGAATAAGGCTTGAATATATTGCATTTAATATGAATGTTTGGGATGAAGGAGTACAATTTTTATTTTGAAGATAAACTTTCAAGAGGTTATGATCATTGGGAAAAAAGTTAGATCTAAGTTGCAAGGAGTCCTAATCAAGGTTCAAGTTATTATGTTCAAATGTCTCAATTTTCCTATAAGAGATTTGAAGTGAAGAAAATAACCACTTGGCCTCAAAGTGGGAGGTTTCAAACATGACACAAACATCAATGAAAGCAAAATGTAAAGCATTTTTTTAAATGTTCTATTTTATGGCACCCAACTACACATATATGCAAAATGTAAAGCATTTTTTCAAATGTTATATTTTCATATATATGATTTTAGGATACAATATATACTATGGGAATGTATATTTATTTAAATTACCTATGTGTTATAAACTCTAAGTTTTTGAGCATGTATGTAAGTTGAGAATAGTTTTGACATGTTTTATTTGAAAGAATGTTCATAATGGAACTTAAGTTGGATACGTGACTAAAATAATGTTTTTATTTTTTTATAAAAATATAAAAGGTGAATTATGCATTTCATAAGACATCAAAGATCTAAATGTTATCAAGAAAATTATTGCTGAGGTATGTTATTATTGTTGGTGTTATGGCATTAATGTTGTCATTGATGTCAAGGTAAAGATGAAGGTCATTAATCTCAAATTCAAAGTTGATGTCATGCATGGTGAAGTGGTATGTGACAAGGAGTCTTATGTTTAGAGGTAATTTAAAGTTAACCTGATAATTTTTTCTAAGGTTGATGACATGTCAAGGTAAAGATTCAGATACAAGGTAAGCATACTTTTGAGCACTAGTCTTAAGAAGCATTGTCATATCATAAGCATGTGTGTGAAGATAGTGGTCTAGTAAGATAGATACACATAGGTATCATTGGATGTTTAATAATTCCCAAGCATGAATATGAAGTGTTTAAAAACTTAAAAAATTTCAAGATAAACATTTAGGGGTATGATCTTAAGCCTAAGTATGCAACCAGACTAGTCCTAGACTTTGTCTGACCTAATGATAAGTATTGAGGTGTTATCATGACTTAAAATCATTGGTAGAGCATGTGTGAATATTTTTTACATTGTGTAAACATGTGTATAAGGTATATAATCTTTTAGAGGAGATTTATAGGTTAGTTCTTGGCTTAATTTTTGCTTAAAGAGACACAGGCTTGATAGCATGATGAGGTGAGAAGTATAAGGCTTGTAAGAATAAGGTTGGCAGCATGTGAGAAAGGTATGAGGTTGTATGACATGATAATTATGTTTTGAGATTATTACAAGAGGTTTTAATGTATGTTCAAGGTCTAAGTATGGCTTATAAGTTTTAGGCCTAATATGAAAAAAGACCTAGTGTGACCTAATGAGGGGTCAAGATTAGTTTCCAAGGTAACAAAGAATTTTAAAAGGTGTGATAGGTTATAAATTGTGTTGACTAAGTCTAAGGTCGAATTTTGGAGGAGAAATCATGAAGTATGGTCTTGAGGTTTTATGTGTGCACAGAATGAGGTATAACAGACCCGAGAAGAATTTTATTATGCTCATTTTCACATGAAACCTTTACATGAGATAATAATAAGTTTATATAAGTTGGGTAAGTTTCTTAGCTCAAATTTTTTGGCATTGGTTTTGGAGATTAGGGGCAATCCATTATGAATGATTGTTAAGAATAGAAGGTAGTCTAAACCCTCCGTAAACCCTCATAGTGAATCGATAGGGAAGATATTATTGGAAATGGATTATAATGGATTTAATTACCTATTTTTATTATTTTATCATGTATATTACTCTCTAAGGTTTCTCTATGTGGCATTAGACTGTTAGAAAAGTGAGTGAAAGTTACAAGAAACCCCTTGTTTCTTGGATTTTTAATGTAGCAGTTAGGGTGACTAGGTCAAAGCATGAAAATGATTAGAGGATGATGTGTGAGACTTTTATTTTATGATAATTTAAGTTTATGATCAGGTTATATACTTAAAATATTCTAAAATGGTCATATAATTTGGCCTATCACTAAAAAGGCCTAATGAGGAAGACAGTGAAAAAACTAGGTGGAATTGAGAATGAGATTAGGGATGAGTTACAATGGATTAGGGATGGAACCAAATACATGTATTTATTTTTCAATACGTATATCACATATCCCCATTGAAGATAATATTTTTATATGCTTATATTCAAGCATAATGTTGCTCTCAAAGTGACCTGTCTAACACAGTGAAGTTTGTGTAGGGTGAAGACATCAGATTGGTCTATAAGACCAATATTGATATTGAACCATGTAATATATATATATATATATATATATATATATATATATATATCAATATGTTATAAATATTATTAAGGATAATATAAACCCATTTAAGGTTCATAAAAGTGTTCAAACAGGTGTTATAAGTCTTGATTTCCATGACTATGTTTTTGGAGTTACAAGCGGTTTTCTATGTGTTAGTGAGAATGATGTTCTTGAGTATTTATGCACATATTTGAATAATAAAATGCACATTAATTTATTATATATGTATCATAGGTTAATTTTAATGCATTTTTATTCATGATAATCTACTATGAAGGTGTGAAAAGTCAAAGATTCTTAATTGGGTTTTGAAGTTTGTTTGCAGTTCTGAGTGAGCATATGGAAATGATCAATTTGAGGTCTTTTGCATTGTATGGTGAAGTATAATGTAAATTATTATGACCCTAATTTCATGGAGGTTTTATATATGTGATTTTTTTATTGTGTTATGTGTCTAATTTGAGTGTATGCTTTAGACATTCAAGGCAGACTTTTTGGCAATGAGAAGGCCCAATTGCAAGTAGGCCTAATGGTGTGGTTCAAGGAGTGAAATGAGATAAATAATGCTATGTGCCTACATTGATATTATAATGGGTCTAATTGAAGTGTGTGTGAATTTTTTAATCCATTTGGAGGCTCAATATGTTCTAAGGTGGTCAAGATGAAACGTGTGCTTTGAGAAGGCATAATTGCATTAGGTCTTTATTAGGCTTATTGATGGTTTTGGTCAGTATGGGTGGTGACCGACATATGTAATGGTTGATTCACTTTTGAAACATGTTTTTTTATATATTCCAATGGTTATCCAAGTATGGAGATATTTTTGGCCAACCAAGGTGGGTAAGAACAAGATTCAATTATAAAAACAAGGTCTAATAAGCCTAATATGAATTGTTAGAATTTGAGGGAATGAACGAATGGAATAGAAGTTTGGAAACTAGATATAGGGATTGAAGAATATAAAATAGGTGTGATTATTATTTCATGAAGTTATAATATTTATTATATAGGTGATGATCAAGGTCATATGACCTAATTCTACCAAGGAGAGGGTTAGTTGAGTGAAGAGGCCTAATAGGTTATTTGAGAGAGATAGAAGAGTGTGAAGAGAAAAAGGAGGTATTAATCACCAGTTGGTTAAGAAACAAGTTTTAAAATTTTATTAAAGATTTTAAGTATCTGATTTGGTGCTAATTTACCTAGGGGGTTGGTGTCTCCTTGCAAGTTGGTGCTTGTTAAAGGACTAGTTGAGTTGGTGCTTGACTAGTAAGGGGTTAGTGTTCCTTATGGGGTTGGTGTCTCACTAAATATTGATTAATTACTTATAGGAATATATTCCAAGATATGTTTTAGTGGGTTTTATCCCCCATGAGGGTTTTCCATATATCTCTTATGTTTTTATGTTGTATGATTTTGTAGATACTTGTCTATGTATTGATTAATGTATGTATGTGAATGAATGCTTCATAGATGATAAGTGAAATTGAATGATTGTTTTAAGGGAATTGTTTCACCCCCTCCCCCGCTCATTATTTGTACTTAAAATAATTATAATACATGAGATATAAAGTTGAGAATATTAAATTTATCATGGACTGAGTAAGTTAAGAATGAACGCATTGGTCTTGTAAGACCAATCTAAATAGGAATAATCCAAAAAAGGATAAAATGTTGAATCAAAAGTTATAGATAACAAACCCAATTTCAAGAATGAGAGTATGCATAATTTTATGTATTATTTTTATCTTTAAATCTCTTTTACAACATCCTTTTAGAGACAATACATTTATGCAATATGTTACCACATGTGGGCAGTCTAAGTGAACTATTCATCTTGAAAATATGTTATTTATTTTTCCTTGATTTAAGGTAATAAAATTTTGATCATTAAATTGGTTTGAAATATAATCGATGACACATCAAATGAACACAATTACATTAAAATATATAACAATAATATATTATCACTGACTGTACATGCATTTATTGTTGTGTTATCACTAAAACCTACAAAGGGATGCAATCACGATCCATTATGTCTATTATGTTCACCCCTATATCACTTTGTTACCCTGTTAAGATAATCATCCTACACTTTTCATTTGATATTGTTATGAGGGGGTTTGTAAAAAGTGTTTTCTCCTACAGCATGTTCTGATGTCTTCATCTATTCATATTTTATATTGAGTCTCTCTATCTACATGTGGAAGTTATATGCTCATCCTACACTTATTGTCATGCATGATCCATCAGGTGTTATGTGTTAAATATCACCCTATTTTTAATTTGTAAACATCTATCATATAGTATTTAAATAATGACATAATTTTGATGGTTTTATCTGCTACACAATGTTTCTCAAATATCTCTCATGCTCCACATATCATGGCATCAACATCATCAACTCTAGCATCCATTGAGATCTATTCATAAAAATAAAAGCATCATGTTATAAAAGTCAAAAAATACAAAAAAAAAATGATTGAGAGTAGTTATAAGTCTTACACTATCAGCCTCCCTCAGCCAGTTTTTAGTGTCATCTACTAGATTTGTTGTGATTCCTTTTACTACACGATTTGATCCTTACATATCCATAGGTGATAAACCATGCATTTCAATATTCAAACCTCTTACATGCATACCTTATTCTCCCTCATTTTCAATTTGAACTCTATTGTCTATGACTTGGGCAATGAAAATGTATTATAGAAATGACAGTCATCTCAAACAGCAATGAAAAAACAAGATGGGGGAAGAAAACTTGCATTGTACTCAACATCAATGGTATTGATGCTCTCATTAACACCATGCCTGACATCCTCCACAACTACCTAATTTTTTATCTTTCTAATCAGGTCCACCTTGATCACATGCTTGCAAATTTAGCCTTGGAGTGAAAATAGGTAATTGCACATCGACATGGATGGCCTTATAGTAAAGATGTGATAATACAATGTCTTGTCTTTCATACTTTGTACCCATATCATATGGGGGTCATTATTATATAAGGTAACATGATAATTTGGGATCTACAAATCTCGTACCCATGAAATATTTTCAAGTCTCTCTAATTTAAAGTTCTTGTATAAGTCAGTGTCCTTGCATACTTGTAACCACTAATAATATGTGTAAACAATTATTGTTAGTTGATGAACCAACCAATCTAATCTATGATGTGCAAATGTTTGTATTGTGATTAGGAAATAACATTTCAAATGGGAATGGTAAGATTTTATGGCTGCATTTTTTTCTTTCCTAGTATGTAAAAGTACTTGACAACATCATGACCACATTCCAACCTTGTCTACCCAGTGTTATTCCTAGTATTCAACAAAATTCACCTGAGAGGAGTGATACCTTTCTACAAACTTTTTAAACTCCATTTTTTCCATGTATTCATCAACACAACTATGTATTATGTATCTTAGCTTATCAAACATTGCACATATTACATCATCATCTTTCACCTTTGCTATCAAATTCTTCAACCACATATGACAAACATGCCAACTACATAAGTAGACCTCACAGTTGAATGTCTCCCTGCATAACACAATAATTTTGTAAGAGTAAATGGTATAAAGAGGGGATGGTGTCTATGAACATCCAAATATGAACTCCATGATGCATGTAAGAATAAAAATGATGCATGTAATAGTATTTATCTCCACACCAACATCATCCACCATAAAATCATTTATTGTCCATTAAGTGTCTTTCAAATGCACTCTTTGAAGAAGAATTTCCATCCCTTGGCTTATGTCATCAGTACAAGACCTTGACATAATGACCCATACAATGGGTGTGTGCACCTTCATGTTTGGAATCAAATGCCAACAATGTGTACAATTAGAACTATACAAAAAACATAGAACTCAAATGGGAGTGGATGTTTTGAAATACGTATATTATCAACTACTATTACAAACATTAGAAACATGACTTCATTACATTTGTCCCAAACATTGAATCCATGGCCAATAAGTTATGCTTCCCAAATCTCAATAACCATTTCAGTTGTTGTAGAAGTTGGATGCCCAAGACAAAGTATATTTCCTCTTCCCCATAACTTTCTCTCCCATTGTATCCCTGATAGAAAAACCACTTGTCAAGATTTGCCAATACCCACTCCTGAACACTTTTTGCATCATTAGGATTGTACATGTATTTTACCTCCTTGATTAATTGTTCTTTATTATAAATGTCATCCTTTCCCAAGAAATCATCCCACTTATTTTCACCATTAAACAATAATAAAAGTTTTTCATGCACAATTTCATAGTGTTTAAGGTGGATAGCATCAGTAAACATTCCCAACAATAGTAGCCTATGAACCCATTCATTAAGTTGGGGGCTGATGTAAGAAGCAAAAAAACATTTTTTTCCCTTTAATTATTCATATTTTTGGCAATGGCAATAGTTATGTTCATTATCTGTGTGGTCTACATGATTATATGTTAACAACACATGATCAGGTCTAATGAGCATATGTTGTGTGCTGAAATGGCATTGAAAAATGTACCTTATATGGCTTTGACCTGGTCAGATACCCTTTCTAAGCATGAACATTAAATATTTGTATTTTGGCATGGCATTAATTTTTTGAAAATTAGCGGGCCCATATGAACACCAGTATCTACATGATTGTGGTGAAAAAATGAACAGTCATGCAAATTGGAAAAAAATGTACATCAATGGAATAAAATAACCTATGAATAGACACCTACTTGAAATATACAATGTGAGGTGACTTACACTACATATTCACATGTGGTGTTGACCCTGTTATGCTTTCCAAGAACATGTGGTTTTATTTTATGATGTGAAACATGAAAATTTATGGGGAACAACTCCCTTCTTGATTTTCCTTTGACAAAGTCATCAACTCTATCAAAATCAACCTAGGTAACCCATAAGTCTTCATTGTTGATGTCAGGAAAATTATCCCATTTGATACTACTACAATCAAATGAACCCTTACCTGGCTTCTATAGTGCAAGTTGCATAATTTCTTCCCACTTATTTTCCATCTATTTGAATGTAGAAGGATAATATGTCATGCTCTTAACTAGTTTTGAAGCTCCAAACTCTAGGTGATCCACATTGGAAATAGAACAAAAATATCATTATGACTATAATAAGTACATAATGTTATGATAATCAAAAGAGCATATTGACATCATTTAAATAGTCAAAATAAATTTTATATAAATACATGCATAAAATTTTTTATCTTTAGAGAAAATTAAAAATATATATGGAAAAAAGGTTTCATCAATATCCACTCAACATTACATTGAGTCAGGGAAGATAATGGAGAATAGTATGATAGCAAAAAACATGAACATTATACAATGAGTAAATGAGAATGTGTGCATGTCAGTAATGATGTTGACCAATGAAAAATCAAACAAAGTATCAAAAAAATCATTTGCATGCACATCTTCTAAATCAGGCATGTGGAATGCATCTATTGTGATTTCCTATATTTCATTTTGTTCCTACCCTGATGATGCTTGTTCAAGACATATAATTGCACAATAAATGTGAATATCTTGAAACAACCCATATAAAAAAGTCACGTCCTTGTGTAGCTCACAGAGAAGACCTGTAGGCACTTTCATATCCCCTATCATTTCCTGATAGACATTTTTAGAATCAACCTCCATGTAGACACCTTTTTCATCACATAAACATAAACATGAGTTCAGCTCATCTATTAAATTAATGTAAGAGGCATGATGTAAAGACACTTCATCAAATATAAAAGTGACATATTGTCGTATGATTTCATTTTGATAAGTAAATAACATGGTTTTGATATAAATATGTCCTCCTTTCCATTATGAAGTAACCAGTAAATGGACATGTCAGTCAAACACAACACAAATACAAACCATGAGCTGCACATAAAAATGAAAATATGAGAATTGAAATCACTTCAAAAAATATGATAGAAAATCTCAATAAAAATGTTAGATCAATGTACAATACATTGTTGAAATCAATATAAAACCCATCATAAAACATATGAAAATCAAAGCATAAAACCATAGAAATGGACAAACTAGTACAAGTGGGAGGGGATCACATTTATAAACAAGCTTAAGTGGCATGCTCTAAATACATGCATGAAGGTGTGGTTCAATAATGTGGGCTTGATACGAAGGCCATAGATTCTATAAAGGGTTAAATGCTCACAAATCAATGAGAAAGATGGGGGAAACACCCATATGAAGGTGATGGAGCTGTAGAGTACTAAAATTCAAACTACAAATTCTATGGGATGGATCCAACATAAGGGTGTGCTAACCTTTATAAACGTTATGGAAATTTAATTTAACTGATTCATTTGTAATGGTACATTGCGTTATCAACTAAAGTTGTATGACATGTGTGCATTAAAAATCATGCCTCATGATTTGGGTTACATTCATAGATGATCTTCAATGGTATACACTAATTACATTCATGTAGGCATGGCACAGGAATGTTTTATTGATATGAATTCCATATATTCAAGATTGGGTTAAATATCCATGGGCCAACGAATAAGGTCAGGGCATCACCCATATTGAGGTATGAGAGTTGTAGTGTACCATAAAGAATATGCAAGACAACTCTAACACAAGGGCATGCTTACCTATATGAACCTCTGGGAATGTAATTTATCTCAATTATCTATTTGTATATAACCTTTTCACTCGCACTTATGTGGGAATCCCATTCCTATTTGAAATCATAGGGTATCAAACAATCCAACTTTTAATTATAAATTTCACCAATAAATACACAAAACCTTGTATTGTAATTTATCTTATACGTAATCTTATCAAAGCTTATGTGGATAAGGAGCCTATCATGTTCACCGTTAACAGCCACATATGTTGGCCTCTTATGTGGAATAAATATCTAAATCCATATTATTTTAGCATTGTATGTCATATTGAATGAAATACTTGAATATTTGATCATCTTATACATAAAGTAATCATTTGATGTATTGAATTTGAGGCAAGAGAATATCGATGTTATCGGGCACCAAGTGTAATTAAATGTTGGAAAGTAATAAAAAAACATTATACGACATGTGTGAATTACACATCATACCTCAAGTTAGCATGTCCAACCCAGTGGGGGTCACATTCATAGATGATCTTCACTTGCACATATTAACTATGTGCATGTCATCACAATGTCATAGTGTGTTATTTATACAAATCCCATAGATTTTATAATGGGTTAAACATCCATAAGCCAATGAATAAGGTCAGGGAGTCACCATATTGAGGTATCAAAGTTGTAGTGTACCAAAAGGTGTGTAATGAACCTCAGGTCAATGAACCTTAGGTGAATGAACCTCATGGGAATGTAGTTTATCCCATTGAATTGTAATGGTATATTACCTTATCACCCACAAGTATGTAGGAATCCCGTTCTTATTTCAAAATGTAGGTTATCAAACAATGCCAATTTTAATAATAGTTAAAGTCTCGCATATTACTATCTCTCTAGTATGAAATCTTGGCCAAGCTTATATCGATAAGGGACCTAGAACATTCACTATTAAAGGTCATGTATGTTGGCCTTTTGTGGGGATAAGACATCTTAATAATCAATTAACTTGTGCATAAACTAATCATATGATGTATTGAATTCAAAGTAAAGATATGTTGATGTTTATGGACATCGCGTGAAAGGAAATGTTTTCAGGAGACACAAAAAAAAGTTATACAACATGTGTGCATTACAAATTATGCCTCACGTTGAGGGTCATATTCATACAATATTCATTAACATGCACTAATCGCATGCATATCAATGTAGTACCATAATGTTTTTATGATATGAAGCCTATTGATTATAGAATGGGTTAAACATTTGTGGGCCAATGAATAAGGTTAGGGCATCACCCATATTGAGGTATGAGAGTTACAATGTACCAAAAGGTGTGTAGTGAACCACGTGGGGGTCACTAAATGCATGCATGTTGACATGGAATTGGAATGTGTTGTTTCTATGAATCACATTAATTCTAGAATTGATTAAACATATGTAGGCCAATGAATAAGGTTAGGACATCACCCATATTGAGGTATAAGAGTTGTAATGTACCAAAAGATGTGTAGTAAACCTCATGGGGTCACTAAATACATACACATTGATGTGATGTTGGAATGTGTTGTTGCTACGAATCCCATAAATAATAGAAAGGGTTAAAAAAACACCATTGGATAATGTTAGGTAATAACCCATATTGAGGTATGAGAGTTGTAGTGTACCAAAATAGGCCACCAATTTTTTTTAAATGATTCCCCATAGACCACCACTACCATACTTCCCACCTACTCAACCACAATTTTTGGCCCCTAAATTTATGGAGGCCCATGAGATGATAGAATATGTTATCAAATTAAATGAAATCTTCTTCTTCATTACATGCAAAAAAATTTAAAAATTGACTCCCACTAACTACAATAAATCCCATTATCTAAGCTTAAAATGGTGATAGAACTTAGAGTAGGTATAGTGAGGATGGAGTATGACATTGAGGGAGAAGGGTAGGTGGCATCAAAGGAAGATGGTTATGGTGATGAGGTAGGTAGGAAGGTGGAGATGAGGGAAGATGGAGTTGTTGATGTAGGAGGTAGGCAGTTGGCATTGGTAGTGACAGAACTCAGAGTGGGTGTGCAGTCTAAGACAATGGTGACTAAAGGTAGAGGAAGGGTTTTTGGCATGGGTAAGGGTATGGAGGATTATTCTATTTAGTTAGGAAGTGATGGGGATCTCTGGCTAGATTCTTTGAGGGCATCAACTCCAATAGTAGCAATTGATGTGTTGTAGCTAGGCCAAGGTAAGTGGCATTCAAGGAAGCAAGTCTCTTTTAAGGATAGACCCAGGTCTAATTATCATGATGGGAAGGGTGTGAAAGAGATTTAGGATGGGGTAAATTTGGATCTAGGCAAAATCAAGAAATCCAAAAATGTTAAAAACTTCTTTGAGTTCTCAATGTCTAATTTTGTCCAAGATAACTTGTGTTTTGAAGACATTTTATATTTGGATAGGTTGGTGACGGGTAATGGGGTGTTAGATAAGAGTCTTTCTCCTAGTCATATTAAATATGGTTCTCCATCTAGGGTTTCTCCAAAGGATGTCATGGTTTTAGATTAAATCAATGCTTCAAATCCTTTTCACTATCATAATGATTTTTGTAAAGAAGTCATCTTAGAAACCATCTTATTGCAAACCCTATCTTGATTTTTAAGAATCAACTACAGAAGAAAAAGCTTTTGAAGGAGGATTTTGTGCCTATATATAAGGTAAATGTTAAAGCTAATTTATCTCAAAATGAAACCCTTGAAATGGTTTTTTTGGTGATATCCCTTTAATCTTCTCTAAATCTCCCCTAATCTTTGAAATCTCTAATGTTGAACTCTCTTTGCTAGAAGTGGAAAGGGGCAAAGAGATTTGATTGGTAGGTGTGTGGGGAAGTGACCCTCTTGGTTTTCCACACTCAACCCCATTCTCTTTTAGTCATGGCAAATGGATTCTTTATGATTTTGTTTCAATCTCTTAAAGAGAGGGATTTTGTCTAGAAAAATGGGCCATGGTTCTTTGGCAAAAAAGGGGTGTTTCTTTGTCCATGAACTCCTTTCTTTGACCTAAAATCTTTGGTGATATCCCAAGCACTCATTTGGGCCAGATTTTAAAACATCCCCTTGGTCTTATAGGATGTTAATTTGTTCAAAAAACTAGTTAGCAAGCTGGGAGTGTTTGTAAAAATTGATGATTTCATTGGGGCAAATGTGAACTATGTCAGGGTGTGTTTGTTGATAGATCTTTCCAATCCCCTTCACCATTATATCTATATTAGCCCTTCTTGAGGTGTGTGGATGTAATTTGTTAATTTTGAAGGCCTCCCTTTTAGATGCTTCAAATACAACCAATCTGATCACAAGATTGCTTCATGCCCCAAAAATAATTTACAAAGTTCTCATTATTTTCTCTTGCATAAATGGGTCAAGAAGATTAAGTTCCTAAATCAAGACTTAGTTCATAGATTGCATCCTTCCAATGAGCTCCCATCTATAACAACCCTTCAATATGGTTCACTCAGGCCTCTAAAAGGGGAGATTTTGGAGGCAGTAGTTGTGTAGCCTGACTTGCAAGTAGGGTAGCACTCTTCTCCCTTAAAGGAAAGAGATGTTGAGGTCTCAGGGTCAAAGCATGTTACCAATATTTCTCTTGCAACAGTGTCTTCTCAATAGAAGTAAAAATTTATTGAGGTTGTTGTTTTTGGGGATGAGGATGGATTTAGCCCTAAAGAAGAGCTTGCTCACAGAGAAGTTTTATCCATTTCTAAGAAGCCTTGTAATTTAAAGATCCTAGATTGTGGCTCGAGACTGAAAAAGGGGCTAGAAAATGGAAGAAGAAAGGCTTTAGCTTGAGGTTCAGAACTCCATTTATGGAGGCACACAATGGACTATGGAATCCTTGCTTTCCAGCAGAAGCAAATGTTTGTTGGCAGCTAAAGGATGAGCTCTTTAATTCATTTTCTGAGTTTTTTAATTAGTATTTTTCTCTTATTAGTCTTTAATTTCTTGTGTATTGTTTTTTTGGTCATTTTCCTTGACCTTCTTGGTCTTCTTGTGATCGGTTCTTATGGTTTTAGTGCTTCCTTGGTTTTTCCTTTTTGTTGCTGGTGTCCTGCATTTTTTTTGTGGTCTTTTCATGAGGACTGGACCCTTAGTTTATGCTCCAAAATTGGTTAAAGTTTCAATCAAAAACTTATTGGTTGTTACTCTAGACAAAATCCCTATATCTATCTAAAAAATCCCATTATCTAAGATTTTAAGAATGAAATACACTGAATGGTAGATAAATTTATTAAAGTAGCTATATACCACCATCCAATGTAAGTCCTTTATAGCTAATTTGAGTACCCATCATGATCATGGGCATTTCTATCATCCTTGTATTCTTCTAATGGTGTTGGAAAATGAATTCTTCACCTTTCTTCTTGGCATGTAAGCTCAGCCAACACATGTTTGGTATCTAATTCAAGATTTTAATCCAAACAATTCCTTGGTTGCCAAATACAAACCATTATTTTTTACATCGGCTAGTACATCTAATGTTTGACTCAAATCAAGAGAGTTAATTTAGTAGAGCACAACATTAATTAGAATGAATATTGTACTTATTTCTTTAAAATCAAGAAAATTGAAATTATTAAGACATTGAGTGTTGCAAAGTATTTCATGTTATTTTGTGATTTGAATTTAATTTTTTTTTTTAAAGAAATTTTAATAATTATTATACACAATTAATTATTACATATTTATTTATTTATAATATAATGACAAAAAATTTGTAACCTAAATCTTAATAATACATATTAACATAATTAGTAGGCATATATAAAGAATAACACTATAACAAGATAAATGTGTACCTTATTTATCTAAAAAATTAATTTATAATTGTTTATAAAGATGAAAATAATATTTTAAATTTATTATTTTTAATTATATTTAAGGATATTGGTATTACAAATAAAATACGTAAAATGATATGATATTCCCCCAACAACAAAAAAATGGTCCAACTTGAGTGCAGTTAAGGAAAGGATTGTATATTTGATAGACAAGGAATGATTTCCAATTGAAAGTGAAATATTTTATATATGTAATATTAATACAAGTATCATATAAACAATATATCATAACTAGAAATTCCCTAAAGGAAAAGGTCAGTGCGAGATAAAGGTCAATTTTTTCTTGTTTCTTTCTTTAATGGAACATACACACCATCCTACAAACTGGATAAAAAAGGGAGGAAAAATATGAAAGTCTTTCAACAAGCGCACTCTTGACATTTTTGTAAATTTTTTCCCTTAACATTCAATATTACTAATATCAATTTTTAATATTTATACTATGTTTAAGATTAACTTGAGTTATAAGAGGGATCTGTACATATTTAGGGGATATGATTGAGACATGAATACATTTTTGTCTTCATCATTATTTATTTATACAATATCTATTAAATAAAAACTAAAAATGTAATTTTTTTGGGGTAAAGAAAACATAATTTACACAAATACTTTGTGAAAAAACTTACTACACTTACATACAACCATTAAATAAAAACAAAAAACCTAAATTTTTAAAGAAAAAGTAACTAAGAAATGATAAAAATTACTTGAATAACTGAGAAACTTTAAAAATACCAAATCTTCTTATACTTAAATTGATATAAAAAACATTTATGAATATATGAACTTGACCAAATTCCATGAAGATTTCCATGATTTTTTACAACAAAAAGTAGGTTTATAATCCACAAACTAATATATATAATTCAGATTTCAATTTTGACTTTAAATTATTTGAAAAACATTTACGAATATATGGTAATCAAACTTGCAGGCTTATAATCCAGAAACTAATATATATGGTGCACATTTCAAATGTGATCCAAATAAATAAATCAATGATGTGTATATGTGTGAGACAGGAATGGTTGGTCTTTCAACATGTAAATTTGAAATTGCTAAGGCTGGTTACTCTTTGGACGTTCATATTTGAAGTCCACATTTGAATTCAATATAATTTTTTTTGTATCTGTTGATAATCTAATCTATGTTGACAAAACTTTCTTCAATGAAAATAAACAAGAAAGCACACCTTTGAAAAAGCTTGTTATATCAATACAATTTGGATGCCTTTAATGTTATGTTCTTTATCTAAATCAATCATAAGCTTCAAAATGCATGATAAAACTTGTCAAAAAAAATATTTATCGCATTCACTGAAAAAGATTGCAAAGAACACATAAAAAAATAACCCTAAAATCTATTCTATGTTGAAAAAACTTGTTTCAGTGAAAATAAAGAAGAAAGCACACATTTTTAATTTGATAGAATTGGCTACTAGCTAAATAGCACCTGCACTTTCAAAGTCTAACACTCCTCATCACATTAATCTAGGGCATATATTTTTTACCTTCAAAGCTCAATGGAGTTATCTAGGGCAAATAACAATGAAAAAGTAGAGCACACAGGGTATAGAGTTTCAACCTTCAGAGCTCAATAGCATCATCTAGGGCATACAACAGGGTAAAAATAGGACACATTCCTCATTTTTATTCCTCATGGTGTTCAAAAAAGAGTTTTGGATGGAAACATAATGACTTTTGGATGAAAATCCATGTTTGACTATGAGCTTGATCGATCTCATGGTTAAGGTTTTTGGTCGATGTCATGATTCCCAATCAATTCCACAGTTTAACTTAGGCTCGATTAGAAGGATCAATTTTGACATGATGTTAGATGGTTATTAGGCATTTGAAAACTCCACAAATGACCTGGTTGACCACAATTGATGCTAGTACACACTTTATTTGTGCATGTTGGTTAAGCTCAATTGTTAAATTATGTAGTGTCAAACAACGGACATTAGCTCATGTTAGATCATAACCATCAATGGTGGATGATATTCATTAATGATATGATTGATCACTAATGGTTGGAAATGAACCAAACTATGAAAATAATTTAGATTAATGTCTACTTTGAATGGAAATTAATATCTAGATGCTCGTAGGTTGATAAACTTCCATTAGTTAACTAAGACATTCTAAATACTACTAGACTTATTGACAAGTATAGTGGTATATTAAAAATGAGTGGATTGATATAGTGTGTGATATGATTATTAAATGAAAGGGGATACATTGTGAATAATAATATGAAATTTTTTAATATGAAGACTACATGAGATTTGTGAGATAGTTTGAGATATGAACAATTTGAATATGTATAAATAATGGACTATGAATTATGAAATTGAAATATAGATGAAATGTGAATTGAAAACCTTGGAAGATAAGGTCATTGAAAATTTTAAAATAAAAAAATGAATATGAAGACTACATGAGATTTGTGAGATAGTTTGAGATATGAACAATTTGAATATGTATAAATAATGGACTATGAATTATGAAATTGAAATATGGAAGAAATGTGACTTGAAAATCTTGGAAGATAAGGCCATTAAAAAAATTAAAATAAAAAAATGAACCAAATCCTACTCCAATTTGTCCCTTAAATTTTTTGAATCAACCTAAAAAATCATAAATATTTTTAGGCAAAAAATTTTAAACATATAATTAGAAAACTTTAATAAAAAAATTTCTTCTCCTTTGTGATCACTTTGAAACCCTCTAATATGTTTATCTATGTGGAAAAAATAATGAATGCACTTGTTGTTTAGGTTTATTATCTAAAACATTTCTGTGAATTTTTGCTTAGGACTTAATTTCTATTGGAATAATTATTTCTCTTTGTCCCTTTCTAAATGAAATATTGAAACTACATAAATTACTTGTATGTATTCTTAAATGATCCTCAACTAGGTGTGAGGTAATTTTCATCTTACGTGGGTAGCATGGGACAAATGTGTAATGTGTTATCCCTCATGCACTTTTTGGAGACCATTCATGTGATATTTTATGAGATCATTATGTTGATATTATATTTTTAAGATAGATGTTAGAGGTACAATTATTGGGGGAGTGAATTATTAATGCAAAAAATTCAATTCAAAATCCAAAACTTTCAAACTCTTAGCCACTTAACATAAGCATTCATGAAGCATATAAACCAATTATTGTAAAGAACAAAGGAAACTTTGCAAGATCAAATCACATAACACATGGATTATGTGGGAAACCCTCATGGGGGATAAAACCCACTCTCAATCCTATAAACACATGGACTATAGTCCTATAAGAGATCACAAACAAGAGACTTTAGTTAAGCACCCACTTCACAAGGAGCATCAACTCCTAAGCATGGACAAACACCCACTTGCCCTTAGATGTTGAGTACCCACACAACACCACTGATATCAATTTTTATTGCCTTTCAATCTAATGTATAAATAGTGACTAATAACTATTTTCAACCCTTCACACTTCCTCAAGCTTTTACACACAAGTAATGCATCCAAAACAACATTTTGGATCACTCTACACCTCTTTGCTCATCCTCAATCTTCAACCATACAAGAAGACTATTCCAACATAAAAAATATAACCTCTATGTCATACACATATCCATCACACTACTCTACTCTTGAATCCATCCACCAAGCATACTCAAACTTCTCTTTTCTTTTCTTGTCAACTCTAGAAACCTTCATTATTGTTTATGCTCTTTATAGAGCCTTCATGATCACTACCTTCTTGGACGGCCATAAGACATACCTTAACCCTTAAATATTATATCACACTTAGAATAATATCAACACCACATCCATAGGTCATCCATAGCTTTGATATATTGTTTTTAAGCAACAACACCTTTCAATTAGTCCTAAGTAGCCCTTTTAGGTCTATGGAGACGTATTCATCTTTTTAACACTTCATTGATCAAAAATAGGAACAAAAGGCTACTTAAAAGCACTATTTATTTTCCACATGACCCCTAAGACACCCTAAAGTCATTACATTAATCACTATAAACCTCTGCATATACCAAACCTATCAACCATTTGCCTTATACATGAAAACATCATGAATGAATAAAAAGTTAATCTTTCAAGCAATGGTTCATACTGAAGATGGATTGGTCAAACCTCCAAAATCCATATAAATTATCCTTAGGTAGTATAAAAAATTATCCAATAGATAATTAACCATGAAATATCCAAACACTATCAATAAAAACTCAAGCATCCTTTTTGGGTCACTTGCAGAAGAAATTCAAACCCTCAGTCAACTTTGAACCATAACAAATGCAAATGTATGACTATTCAAACCTCCAAATCATTTATCCTAGATTTAACTTGAAGCTATCTACCACTTTTATTTTTACTCCATCATCAAATTCATCCATCATCAAAAGTTATAAATAAAACATTGTAAACTAGTTTTCCTTTGTAAATTCAAATATTTGAATTCCAACGGTCACTTTTTAATGCAAATCTGACTATGAAAACTAGTGAAATTAGCTTGGGAGAGAAACCTTTAACCATCATAATTTTTGATAAACATCATGTCAAGACCTAAAATTTGAAGCACATGTTCTAGGCAAAAAAATGAATAGACCCATATGACCACTTTCTTATGACACCTTCACACATGTGAATGTTTATGTCATCAATCTACTTACTCAAGAAATTTTGCCAAGATGATTAGGATAACCTAGACATTCACAATAATACTCAAATGGATTCCTTTCCTATAAAAATTACACCAAGAAATATTTATCCTTCATATGACCCCTAAAACATGGTCAAAACATCACCAACATCCATCATCTTGCCTAACTAAACAAATACTGCAAGGTCCATGCATGCTCACTAAGTCACACTTTGTCATTCAGAACCATGCATACATATCAACTCATGGACACTCTTGGCCACCTTAGGGACGTAATTTACAAAAACTCAATAATATCCCCCTTTGTCATTAATGTCAACACTTTTAAATGTTTTTAAAGCCAACAATAAAGCTATGCACATACTCTTTCTCCCTCTACAAACACTTTATCCCCCTTTGACACAATGACAAAGTGAGCTTACATGATGATATTGAGGACCTATGAATGTTTTTAAATCCAATTTAAATAAGTGATATACCTTGATAAATGATATAAATCTCCCCCTATCACTTTGCATATCATTCCTTACCATGACTACCTCAAATCTGCTCATTGACAACACTCTTCTTTGACCATGCAATGATCTATGAAGAAGAAATGAAAAATATCAATAAAATAGGACTGATCACACCTTGAAAACAATGATATTGACTCCCTCTAATTCACCTAAACTTAGGCACCCCTTGATCACCTTCAGACCATCTCCAACCATGATGAAATTTCATAGTTGCCTTCAAATTTTCTCTCACAAGCCACTCACAGAATTAAGAGTGGACATTCAAGATCTTTATCAACATATATGATATATAAAACCAACTAATAAAAATATTTAGGGACAGCCATACTCTTTTATTTTGAATAAAATGACCAAAAATCACTCTTCTTCACACTAGCCTTGTCTAAAGGCCTAGTAACCCTACCTGAACCTTACAGAGCCCATAAATTTGTATGTATACACCCTCATGACTTGAAATTTCATATCTAGATTAAAATATATGCACACTCATGCATTTCAAATAATAATCATCCAAATCTTCTTTTGTACTATAGATCCTTCACAAATTGACCTATCAATTAGCCCTCTATTTACACAAAAACTCAACAATAAGACAAACTATACACTTCTAGATGAATTTAAATCACTTTCTAAACACCCATTTGGCCATTTCAATTGATTAGGTAGCCTTAGACCTCAAATCCTTTGGGAAGGTCACTAACCCATATGGTGCAAAAACTAGGACATCAAAAATAAATAAGGTCAACTTACCATCTTCCAATAAATTAAATCTTTTGAAAATTTTATCACACCTAGAGATCACCAATACACACCATTGGACCAATTTTTGAGGTCTAACTCCTTTGGGAACCTATAGAACCATGAAATGGTTTTTGACCTGTTAGTCTTTAAGCAAGGACTGTCATACCTCAGAGCCATAAAAAATATTCAAATTGCCGTCAATAAGCCTTCAAAGCCTAAAATCACCTAAATCACACTTGTATGATGTCAACACACCTTTCTATGCTAAAAATTCACTTTGAACACTCCCCAATCTTCATTTCACACCTAGAAAGCTCATGAGTGTGTCTATAGACCCTGTGTAAACCCCTTTCACTATGACAAAACACCATAGAATGATCATAGAATCCTTATGACATATCCTCAACATCTTTTTCACATGAACACATCAAATCCAATTGACCTTAACCTGTGTTTAGCCTTATAGATATATAAAACACCAAATTTTCAAGATGAGCTCTCACTAGGCAGTGAACACTAGGCAAAATGGTCAAACTGAATGAATGGTCATAAAAGCTTCATGTGACCAATCCAATGCATGAAACCCCATGGATTTAACTTAGACATATCCTCTATACACTCCATATCAACCTTACCTTCATTATTCATGATTTGACATTCTAAACCAAGCATCAAAATTTGACTAAAACTTGCCTTTAGGACCAATGTCCCTGAATAGATTTCTTGAAGATTTTCATCACAAACCTATGGATCAAGCTCATGAACTTGTTGTTCCCCCTTAACCAGTGATTTTATATTAAATTATAGAAAAGGAGATGACTCCCAAGCTTTGTCTTAGATATTCAAATGTTACTTTTGTTAATGGTTGAGTCATAATATCTGCAAGTTATTCTTTTATAGGCACATACTCTAACTTAACACTTTGATTACTCACTTCTTATCTCAAGAAATGATATCTAATGGTAATTTTCTTAGTTTTTGAGTTCATAATAGGATTCTTTGAGATACTAATTACACTAGTATTATCACAATAGATAGGATAGGTCCATTTTATCTTACCTTATAATCTTCCAAGGTTTGCTTCATCCATATTACCTGAGTGCAACAAGAAGCAGTAGCTATATGCTTAGTTTATATATTTGATAGGCATATAGAGGCTTATTTCTTGCTTATCCAAGACACCAAGCATTCACCCATGAAAAAAACACTACTGATGGTATTCCTCCTATCATCTACACATCTTACCCAATCTACATCAGTATATGTCCTTAGAGTGAACTCTTTGCTCTTGGGGTACCATAAACCATATTCTATGGTGCTCTTGAGATACCTCAAGATCCTTTTGACTAATATCAAGTAAGACTCTCTAGGATCATATTGAAACCTACCTACAAGGACTACTACTTGCATGATATCAAGCCTAGAAGTAGCAGAGTACAAAAGACTTCCAATCATGGATCTATAAAAGGTTTGACCACCTTTGGTGAGTCATATTGTTTACTTAACTTGTATCCTATGATCATTAGATTACTCATTGGCTTACAATCCAACATATCAAACTTCCTTAGCATATCCTTGATGTATTTTGCCTGTGAGATGAATATCCATGCATCAAGTTGGTTAATCTTTAATCCTAAAAATAAAGAAAGTTATCCCAATATTGGCAATTCAAACTCAGTCTTTACAGCATCTACAAACTCTCTACTCATGGTATCATTGTCAGATCCAAAAATTATGTCATCAACATAGACTACCACTATAAATTGATGAGTACCCTCTATCTTAATGTACAAATTACTATCAAATACCCCTCTTTTGAATCCTTGCCTCAATAGATAATTGTCTAACCTATCATACCAAGCTCTAGAAGCTTGTTTAAGACCATATAAATCCTCTTAGTTTAAAAACATGATCCTAATTACTTGTCATGGAAAAACCTTCAAGTAGATAAATATAGACTTCTTCATCTAAGTTGCCATTTAAAAATGCAGATTTCACATCCATTTGGTAAACTTTGAAACCTTTGAAGCTTTCATATGATAAAAAGAGTCTAATTGCTTCCATTCTTTCCATAAGAGCAAATGTCTCATCAAAATTTATCCCTTCAACTTAAACATATCCTTTACACACCAGTCTAGCCTTATTTCTTGTGACCTCTCCTTTCTCATTCATCTTGTTTCTGAATACCCACTTAGTTCCTATCATATTTTTATCTTTTGGCCTAGGTACCAAATCCCATGTTTCATTCTTTACTATTTGATCAAGTTCCTCATCCATTGCACATGTCCAAGTTTCATCTTTTCTTGATTCCAATAATGTTTTAGGTTCAACCTTAGATAACAGAGGTGTGTCTTATTGATTTTGATTGATCAACATTCTCCTTCTAGTCTAAAAACTAGAATTCACATCTCCAATTACCTAGAAAATTGGATGATCCTTTTGTATTCTCATAGATGGAGCTTTAGCATCCTATCTTACCTCTTCTTCTTCATCATCTGATTGATCAAATATGCCTTCATTATTAGGGTTATTAGTAGTGTCATTTATCTACAAGTTAGGCTTCTTGATTTCACCTACCTCTTCAACTCTTACATTAGAAATTTCAACAACCTTGTGGAGTCTCTTATTGAAACATCTGTAAGTAGAACTTATGGAGGAATATCCCAAGAAGTTTCCTTGATCAGACCTTGAATCAAATTTTCTAATATTTTCTTCATCCCTCTTGATAAAACAATTACTTCCAAACACTCTAAAATGTTTGACAATAACTGCCCTATTTTTCCATAGTTCATATGGATTCTTATCACCATTTACTCTAATTTGAAATCTATTTAAGATGTATATTGATGTATCAATAGCCTCTTCCCAAAAACCATCTGATAGTTTGGAAACTTGAAGCATGGTTTTACTCATCTCTTAGATAGTTCTATTTTTTCTTTCAACTACCCCATTCTATTGGGGTGTCCTAGCAGCATAGTATTATCTTCTAATCATATGATCTTCACAAAGAAGTATTAAACTCATAAGACCAAAATTCACCTCCACTATTTGATCTCACACACTTAATTTTTGATCCTTTTTCATTTTCAAAAAGAGCTTTGAATGCTTTAAACTTTTCAAAAGCTTATGATTTCTATTTAAGTAAATATATCCAAGTCATCTTAGTGATGTCATCAATTACTAACAAGAAGTAGTTATTACCTTAAATACCTTGAGATATTATAGGTCCACATAGATCAGTGTAGATCAATTCTAATGGTACTATGGTGGAATTCTCGTTAGATTTGTAGCTTTTTTTGGTTTGATTCCTATGAAGGCATGCTTTGCAAAGAGTATGAGGAATCTTAGTGATTTAAGGCATATGCCTTACTAATCCTTTTGAACTAATCCTCACCAAATTTTCAAAATTCATATGTCCAAGTTTTCTATGTTAAATCTAACTTTCCTCTAATTGATTCATGAAATATTCCTCCCTTTTAGATTCATGAAACACATACAAGTTGTTTGCCTTGTGAATATTTGCAACTAATTTACCAGACTTGGCTCTTCTCACTTCACCTCCTTTATCATGAAAATTCAAAACATTTCCTTGTTTAAAAATTTAGCTAACACTTAGAAGATTGTGTTTCAAACCTTCTACATATAAAACATTTTCAGTTTTAGTATGACCATTATCCAAACTAACAAAACCTTTGCCAACTATGTTAGCAGAATTGTTGTCACCAAATCTCACTAAACCTAAATTGTGCCTTTTCAGAGAGATAAACTTGTTCTTATCTCCTATCATATAACTTAAGCATCCACTATCTATGTACCATTTCTTATTTTCATCCTCTTGAGTATGCAAGGTAGTTTGGACAAACATTGACTCTTCCTTTGGTGTACTACTTGGAATCTACTTCTTCATTTCTTCAATCTTAGATTTGTTTTATTTGAACCATTTGATGGTGTCAATGACTTGTATGTCCATTTTACAATAGGACCTCTTGCACTACTTGGCTATATGTATCTATTGGTTATATTTGTATCACATAACCTCATTTCTATTTCTTGAAGAGAAATTATAGTCCCTATATATGTGACCATATTGATTACAAGTGTAATAGTGCCCATTGAAGACATGACTATAGTTGTTCATGTTAAACATTCCTTTTTCTTGATCATCAATAAACCAAGAAGATTCATTTTTAAATTATTTGGTAGAGCTATAACTCTACTTGTCTTTAGTCAAAAGCACATCTATATATGTCATAGCTTTATCTTTCAAATGATCCAAATTTTGATTCAAGCCTTTATCCATCATGTCCTGTAAGTTCTTGACTCTTGTGTTTAGTTTATCTATTTGTGTCTTCACACCATCAATGATTTTAGTAATCTCATAACATATTAAGAAATTTAGATATAAATTTTTACTTCCTTTTTTGTTCTTCAATATTTCATTCTCTTCCTCTAGACATTTGATCTCTGATAAATCACATACTAGCTCACCTTGAAGATATGTCTCGGCCTCTTTGTCAGCCATTGTACCTTTGATCACCTTCAAGTGGTTATAATTACAAAGAATATGTGGATTTGATACTAATTATTAGAGGTACAATTATTGAGAGGGTGGGTGAATCAGTAATTCAAGTAATTCAATTCAAAATCTAAAACTTTCAAACTCTTAGCCACTTAACATAAGCACTCATGAAGCATATAAACCAGTTATTGCAAAGAACAAAGGAAACTATGCAATATCAAAGCACATAACACATGGATTATGTGTGAAACCCTGATGGGAAATAAAACACACTCTCAATACTATAAACACATGGACTATAGTCCTATAATAAATCACAGATAAGAGACTTTAGTGAAGCACCCACTTCACAAGAAGCACCAACCCCTAAGAATGGATAAGCACCCACTTGCCCTTCTATGTTGAGCACCCACACAACACCTATAATATCAATACCTCCATAATTATTATTTCCTTTCAATCTAATGGATAAATAGTGAATAAAAACTCTCTTCAACCCTTCACACTTCCTCAAGCCTTCACACACAAGCAATGCATCCAAAACAACCTTATGGATCACTCTACACCTCTTCACTCATCCTCAATATTCAACCCTAAAAGAACATTGTTACAACATCAAAAATATGAAATCTAGGTCATACACATATTCCTCACACACTCTGCTCTTCAATTTATACACCAAGCATACTCACACTTCTCTTTTATTTGCTTGTCATCTCTAGAAACCTTCATTTTTGTTTATGTATAGAGCCTTCATGATCACTACATTCTTGGTTATCCATAATACATACCTTATACTTTAAGTATTATATCACACTTATAATAAGATAAAAACACCTTTTAATTAGGCCTCAGTATCCCTTTTAGGTCCATGAAGACCTATTCATAGTTTTAACACTTCATCGAGCAAAAATAGGAACACAAGACTAGTTCAAAAGCACATATGTCCTCGCCATATTACCCCTGAGACACCCTCAAGTCATTTCATTCATCACTACACACCTCTACATATGCAAAACCTATCAACCATTTACAATGTACATGAAAACACCATGAACAAATAAAAAGTCAATCTTTCAAGCAATGGTTCATACTGAATATGCATTGGTCAAACCTCCAAAATCCATTTAAATTATCATTAAGGAGTATAAAACATTATCCAATAGATAATTCCCCATGAAACATCCAAAAAAAATCAAACATCCTTCTTGGGTTATTTTCAGAATAAATTCAAACCCTCAGTCAACTTTGAACCACAATAAATGTAAATGTACTAGTCAAACCTCCAAATCATTTTTCCTAGATTACCCTTGAATTTATATACCACTTCCATTTTTAATCAATTGTCAAATTCATCCATCATAAAATTTTATAAACAAAACATTTTAGGCTGTTTTTCCTTTGTAAATTCAAATATTTGAATTCCAACAGTCACTTTTTAATGCAAATTTAACTATGGAAACTAGTGAAATCTGCCCGGTAGAGCAACTTTGAACCACCATAATTTTTGATAGAAATCATCTCAATACATGAAATTTTAAACACTCATTATAGGTATAAAAATTAATATAACCATGTGACCACTTTCTTCTGACACCTTCACATGTGTGAATACTAATGTCATCAATCTGCTTACTCAAGAAATTTTGCCAAGATGACTAGGATAACCTACACCTTCACAAGACTACTCAGATGGATTAATTTCACTTCGAAAAGTACACCAAGAACTATTTACCCCTAATATGACCCCTCAAACATGGTCAACACATCACCAACATCCATCATCTTGTCTAACTAAACAAACACTGCAAGGTCCATGCATGCTCATTAAGGCACACTTTGTCATTAAGAACCATGCATACATATCAACTCATGGACACTCTTGGCCACATTAGGGACATCATTAACAACAAATAAATAATATATTGGGTTGGTTTTACCTTATTAACTATATTGTGGACTTCATAACATGAATATTGTGTGGGTTTTTAAAATATTTAATTTTATATTGACCTATAATTGGGAGTTGATTACTAAGTCTAGATGCACCAAGGAAGACTCATTGACTTCATAAGTTTTATGGCCATAATAATTTATAATTAGTATGTATATAATAGGAATTTATTATTCCTTGTTATTGTATACATTATGAATGTATTATTATACAGACCTTTTTACTGTCAAGCCTTGCATTGTCTTGCATGGAGCTAGTTTTAATATTGCCTTGAACATACATTATCATTTTTTTTATTATTGGTTCTATATCTAATTTTATCTTTAAGGGTATGTCCACTCTCAATGGATGATAGGTGTGCATGGAATATAAATTTTTTTGTGGTTAAAGTTAAATCCTTTAATGATGTTCTCCCTCTTATTATATAGATTTTTGTATTTCGTGATGATATCCTACATCCTCAATGTTTGCATTGAGAAGAATTTATATTTTTGTATTTATATCATTGACATATAATTATATTATATTTATTATTAATTTTAAAAATATTAATCATGTAAATTGTGAACATTGATGTATCCATGTGATTTGTATAACTTTAGAGATATATTTTATAATTATAATTTTGGAAATTGATGGATACAAATATTTATTTATGGATGCATAATTTATTTATTTCAAAGAATGTATAGTCTAATTTTTAGAAAGAATGATTTTTTTATAGAAATATCTTTTGGTTTAAATCTATATTCATGATGTTATATAAATGGCAAACTAATTTTACAATATGTACTTTAATTATTATTATATGAAGTAGTTTACTTATGAACATGGGTTGATAGGAATTGTTAAGAAAATTTTGGAAGGATAACTTAGAACCACACCAAAAAAGAAACTTTTAGGGCATTTTTATGGTGTGTGAATAGAAGATTTATTACACATAACTCATCTTATTAACTATAGTCTCGAATGTAGGCACATAATCTATAATGTAATCAATGGATTTTTGTCTAATTTGATATAAGTCCATAAATTTATCCTTTCGATCAATACTAATTTGAAAATGATCCAAAACATCATCAACTAGAGTTGTGAATGAATGTATACATCTCAAATGTGAAATCTTTCAATATTTTTAGAAATAAATTTGTTAAAAATTTGTCATCATCAATAACATCTAAGAAATATGAATAAAATGCCCAAATTCGATGTGAAAGATATCCTTTTCTATTAAATAATTCAATGTTTAGAACTACAAATCTGATGGGAAAGGGAAATGTATACACTTTATGGGCCTAAGGGTTTAATAAAATATCATTGTAAGTCATGCAAGTTGCATTTTGAGAACTTTTATAAATAAATTTTATTGGGTTTTAAAGTCCCAATTTATGAATCATAAATTTTCTCCAGGGTTTGGTATAGAAATAGAAGGAGAAGAAGTAAAATATATTATAATAGAATAATTTTACGTGAAAAAAAGATTTACAACATGCAAAGTTTGGGCACATTATGAGCAAGAGATTATTGAAACATAGTGGAAACATTTAAAATTGGAGGATGGTAAGAAATATAAGAAGGAATAGAAGTATATTGAAATTTTGAAATAAATTGAGAATCGATAGAAACACATTGAGAATTTGGACCAAATTTAAAAACAACAGAAGCATGTTGAGGTTTAGGAAGAAACATATTTTGAGGAGGAAGAACATTGGAAATATTATAGGTGAGAGATATGAAGAGGTTTAAAATCAAGTTTGGAAATGATTCCATGAGAAGTTAAATTTTAACAAGAAATTTCTTTCAATGCATTCATAATTCTATATATATCAATGAGATTATTTGTGGCATATTTCCTAATATTATCAATGTTCCCATCCCAATGTTTTCCTTATAATTTGGCCTTGTAATTAAAAAATTATTCATTTTCATTCCAATAACAATATTGAGAGTCTTAACATTTACAGTCTTTCATCCTTTCTATTCAAAAAATAAATATTGGTTTCTACATGACAACCTATATCTAAATCCACATTATCCTATATAGTTTGTGTTAGGGTTTTCTCATGTTCTACAAATGAATCATTTGATTGAGAAGTAAGAATTTTTTTGTGTGTATTTAAGTACAAACCCATATTTATTTTGCTTTCTTTGTGTGAGGCTAATTTTTTTCCCTTACTAGTTGGTTCTTTTATATAAAATTTTGATTTCCATAATCACAGGTTTATCTAAAGGGAACCAATACAAAAAAAAATCACGTCATTTGAATATTCACTTATACCTATTGAGCTAAAATAAATTTTTCCTAATTTTGTGTACCTAAACACACTATATACTTATGTGCTTAGTGAACATTACTTTTATTATGTTATATTTTTTGGTAACTAGAGTTTGTAAAGAGTTATACCATGAGTTAGCCATGGGTTACTTCAAATTTATAGTGGTTGAATAAAAAAATGGGGAAAAACACTAAAGATTGTATAATTTTAACAATATCAACTTAATGTAAGATACAACAATCATTGTATGAGAGCTCTTTTGTTATATTAAAATCTGTAGGTGTAACCACCCTTATGAAAGTAAGTGTTCCCATTATTTCCATTTATCAAAAATATTACTTTATATTTTTTAGTTCCATTTTCTAGGTTATTTTTTAATGCAACAAGTTGTATCAAATCTTTAATCGATTTTTTCAACCACTACTAAATTTCTAAAAGGATTTTATCCAAGATATAAATCGAATTTAGTGACATAAGAGGAGATGAATGGATTATTTTTTGATTTATTTATGGAGGTTTGAAATGAGATTTATTCATCGAGTTAGAGTTCCCAACTAGTGAAAAAGAGGATAAAAACTCTTGGGGAAATTTTGACATAGATCCACCAAATGAGAAAGATCAAGTGTAAGAAGATCAAGAGAAAAAGAAAGAAAGACTACATCATCTTTATTTTAACCTAGACATTAAGATTCCACAATATAACTTTAGAGGTAAGTTAGAGGTCCATAAATGGTTTAGAAAGATTAAAATGGCCTTTTGGGTACAAAATATTAAATTTCAAGATGACAAGTTAAAAGTGGCTCTACACCATTTAGATGGTGCTACCCACACTTGTGGAGATAATGTGTTGTTACAAACCCTTTAGAGGACTTTACAAACTTTTTCAAATCTTTGAGGAAGATATTCAATCATAACTAGGATGGACCATATGATACCTAGTTGACACATTTTTTTGAAAGTTATGTTCATGGAGGTGTATACAAAAAACTTTCAAGTTTTAAACTCCAAGGACAAGACCTCTTCAAATCTAATGCAGAAGATGTATATTTATAACCTCTGGGTTAAAATTCAAATAGAGACAAGGATGTTTGAACTAGAATATTTTGAAAGGGATAATATAAAATCTATAAGAATAGAAAAACATATTGGTGCCCTAAAAAATAAAATGGTAGGGAATAATAATCATAGATCTTATACTTAGGATAAGAAAACCAAAGACCCTAGTCATTAGTTTGTCCCTACATCCATTGTATTAAACCCATGTCATTTATGTTCTAAACCATGGAGTAGGGGTCATGTTGATAACCCAAAATAGATTTTTATATCTCAAAAGATGTGTGTTATTCTCAACTATACTTAGAGTCAAATAATAAGGATTTCCCTAGGAAACTTGATGTTGGGTGTGAACCTAAATATTTATATCTACTACAATAGAAAAAAGGGAAACACTTGTGTCACTTTTCACAATGATAGGGATAGGGTTCGACCATCTATATACATTCAAGTTTTTTTCCCATGTCAAGAAAGCTCAAGTTTGGGTAATGGTCGATCCAAGAAGTATATTTAATATTCTAAATTATGAAAATAGTCCACAAGTTAGGTCTTTATCTAGACACTTATAAATCTTTATTAATATGATTTCTAGGAAATTGGAGAATTAAATTCATATGAGTAGTCCATAATGTGGAACTTTCAATGGCATATATGTCCTTAAAAAATTAATTCTATGTGGTCAATATTGGGGGTGTGCATGTTGATTTAGTTCAATAGTTATACTCATGAAGAACATACTATACCAATCATTAGGTGTGTTTATACACCCTAATTTGGCCAAGCAACCACAAGTACCATGTCTTTGTTGTTCTTTTACATGAAGGTCTTAGTGATGAATAGAGTCCTTATTTACATGGTCATTTTAGATCTTTTGATCTTTATTGTGTCTTATATTCCATATTTGTTGCACCCCCAGTGGTCCTAAGTCACCTCCTCCCAATCAGAGGGGCCCCTAGCCTATCCTATTTGGTTTTAGCTCTATTTTTAGGCCTCAAGACACTAATGCCATTTTTAGGATAGTAACACCATGTGGCACTAGTTCTAATTATGGCTCTAGTGTTTGATAATAATTTTATCTTGTTTTGGGTCCTAACCCTACCTTGAGCCTTCTCTTATGTTTTTTATCCCTCTTTTATGACTTGTCAGCCAGAAAACAAGGTCTTATGTTCAAATCAAAGTACCTTATATATAAATAACATCACAAGGTATTTTACATATATCACTTACTATTTTGGCACATAATTACATAAAATCAATCAATAGTACATCTCAATACTTTGCATACCACTCAGCTATCACATCTAGACATTGCATGTTATAGCATACCATGTAAGTTGATTATGCATGTTCCCTAAGGGAGAACTACATGTGAAATGAGACCCCTAGCATTGGGGCTAATGAAGGCAGCATCTAGGACAACAAGGTTTATATTCCATGTGATCATAATATCCCATAACCTAGTTTTTCTCTTCCTTTTACATTTGATTTGATTGTTGTTTTATGTGTGAAGGTACTCATTAGGTTTTTGGAAGATATTAAGCTAAAGTAATGACACATGTGAGCTCCCAAAATATATAGAACCACCTACAGGTCCCCTAGAACCCCCTGTAGTTTCTCTAAAAAATCCAAATAGGTACTTCAAGAGAGAACTAGTGTCATTATTAGACATTAGCACCATATGGTGCTAATGTCCACATAAGGGTGCTACTATCCAAGACCATATTTTAGCTACAGTCACATAATGAAATGTGTCTACCTATTTTTCTAACCTATTTTAGCCTCTTGATCAACATAAATACCTATTTTATTCTAGATAAGTGTTTTTTCTCTCTATTCTTGTTATTTTGGGAAAGGTTTGTCAAATCAGTTATTTCTAGTTTTCATTTTAGATTATTATTATACTCACCCCTTTAAAAACATAATTTTTACACCAAATAAGTCCTAAAAGGTTAAAACATTTGGTTAACCTGACTTAATTTGAATATTGCTTAAAACCATAGTTTTGCCTAGGGTTTACCTTCTTCCAATTTTTGTGCATTAAATTAGGGTTAAAAACTTTCATTTTTTCCTAATTTTTTGGTATAACCTAGATCATTCAAATTCATCTTATATTAAGGTTTCATTAATTTAATGTAATTTAAATTTCTATAAATCAACCCTCATTAAAACCCTAGATCCACACACTAGGTCCCTATACATCAAAATATTAATAATTAGGGTTTCACTTACAATCTCAATTTCTTCTACACATTTGGTTAAATATTTCTCATAGTTTCACATATACTTATGTTAGATTACATTCTAACTCTTGTGTGTTTGTTATTCATTATTTACATTATCTTCTTTAGTAAGTTTAAAATGGCATCTAAGAAGTCTTCTACCCCTCACCCAATTGATGAATTTCTGATTTTTTATCATAATTATAATAATTAATGGACAAATTTTCAAGATTATACATTAGAACATGATAATGATTTCATTTATAATGATGATGGTTACTATTTTTTAATGATGTATATGAGGATTACTATGGGCATGATAATGAAAATGTTGATGAGGATATATTAGATACATCTTCTTCTCTTTCCTCTCCCTCTTCTCTTACATCTCAAAATAAAACTAACAATATAACACCAAAATAGCCTCTTGTTGGTAGTGCTTTGTTCCAATGTGATCCTAGCTTTTCAACTACTTTCGCTACCCCATTATTCAAATTAAATCAATATAAGTGCAATACATGAAATCCACTTTTGCATGATTCAAGTAAAGTAGACAAGAGAAATGCATCTTCTTTAACCTTCTCAATTAAATTCAAAAAAACATGTACTAATGATATTACACTTTTACTAATGCACAAACTAAGGTAGATGCAATGATTATTTTCAACATATTGATAATGCAAATGTCTCTAACTCTTCTCCCACATGTCAGAATATGTAAAATGAAAACATGATTGCTACTTCTTCTATCATTGACTCCAAGATTAAAAGTAACAATCATTCATGCATTCCACACATATCTAGTGAATAAATTTATTTCATTACACCCACACATGATGACACATTGCATAGTATTAAAATTTTAAAATCCTCTCTTACTCTCTCTCTTAATGAGTATGTGAATGATAATTATTTTACTATTACTTATACAAGTGAATTAAATTATAATTTTTATGAACCTTGGGATAATGATGATTAATGTGATTATGATGAAGAAGACACGGAGTTTACACCTTGTATTTCTCCTCCTAAATCACCTATTACTCTTGTTCAAACAAATGTTAGGTCACATGTAAAAAATCACACACACATTTATTTTTATGTTGATAATTTACACAACTTACATTCACATGATAATAAAATACCTTATAATCCATTAGCATGTGATACTTATTTAGAAAATAACAAAATAAGAGATACCAATGAATCTCCCTCAACCCCCTTACCACTATAGAACTTGTTTCTCAACCTAACCTAAATGAGGGTAATAGCTCATTTCTATCTAACCAGGTCCCTGCTATCACACCTCCAAAGGTTACAAATATAAAACCAAACCTCCCTAAAAAATATTTCCAAAGCAATATACCAATGGCTAAGATAAATAACAAAATTCAAGCATTAAATTAACCCCTTGATGATGATAATAATATACCTTCACAAGTGTTAATTTATTTTATGCATGCCATGGGTACTTTACAACAAGTAAACCATCTCACATTGAATATTAAAGCATACTAATCTCAGCTTGATGCCAATGTTATCCATGGCAATCCTATTCTATGTAAAATTTTCACTACAAGGTTGCCACCCGAATTTTAGATATCAATGTTACCTACACTTGATGGGCATGGAGACCCATACTTGCAACTTCAATCTTATGAGAAAGCCATGGCACATGTCACCAATAATTTGACTCTGCTATAATTATTTCTAAGGTCCTTAGATGGGGAAGCACTAAATTGGTTCTAGCAAACAATCCATGGTGGGTCACTACATACATGTGAGGAGTTAGAAGCAGTTTTTCTCAAGCACTACATATAGAATAAGGGACCTCGAGTCACACATGAGAGGTTACCTTCATTACACCAAGGTGAGACAAAACCAACAACTAAATATATTATAAGATTAAAATCATGTTTGCATTAGTTTATTTACCAGCCAATAGATTTAGAGGTACAATACATCTTTTCCTAAGGCCTCATCTTTCCTCTTAAGGAAAAATATTATACCAGATATCAAAATCATTATGGCATCTATGTAATGTAGCTATAGTATTAGAAGTAGAATTGGGACTAGTGGTTACACATTCAAAGGTAGATTTGGATATAGGTTTCTCAAATCCCCAATCATCTAACATGGTACAAGAACCTAATCCACTTTTTATTAAGAAACAAGTGGAAAAGAAACAACCAATAAAGATTCTCAAAAATGATGAAGAGCCACTTCATAGAGCACCTCCTACAATGAGTAGAGCATAGGACACACATAAGGGTTTTATAGTTTTTAGATAGGGATAGACCTCATGACATCTTTCTTATATTATTATCTAAGGAGATGATCACACTTCCTCCTACTAATCATCATCCAACACACCATTTGTATAGGATACAAAATAATCCATATTACTATTTTCATAAGATAAATGGACATTCAGACAATCATTGTAATACACTCTGAGAACACATTGACCAGTATGTCAATCGAGGCATTATAACATTCACATAGGGGGCACTGAGATCATAGTCTCCATAGTCTCTTAGATCACACTCCTCTATGATAGAGTTATCCTAGGATGTTCCCTTTGAGGAGCCATTGGTTACTCATCATATGATCCATGTGGTTTCTAGGACACATATTTAGGATTGATCTTTTGCACCATAAATTCAGTGGAAATGGTATCCAATTCACAAAGATCAGAGCATAGCATTAGCTTTCACACCAATTATATATTTGGAAAAAACTACAAAGATCATAACACAACATCATTTTGCACACTAATTAAAAGATTTGGAAATAATAATAATAATAGAGATTAGATCATAGCATTAGTTTGCATACCAATTAATATATTTGGCAACAACTATAGAGAGTAGAGCACAACCTCAATTTGCACACCAATCAAGATGTTTGGAAATAATTACAAATATCATAATACAATTTCAATTCGCCCACTAATCAATATTTTTGCAAGAGATCACAAAGATCATAACATACTTCATAAACCAATCAAGATATTTGTCATATATTACAGAGCTCAAAGTATAATTTTTGCACAACAGCTAATCAAGCTCTTTTCTACAGAATCTACACACCTATCCACTAATAGTGTATCACATGTAGTTTTAGTTTCAAAGTCTAATTATACACTGACACAACATGAGTCATATGGTCATTGGTTCACCATACCATATGGGTTCAGATAGTGCATACCAAAGTCACATGATCTACACATAGATATCTTATGAAACACATGTAAAACCTATACCAATAAATAACATTCCTAGTACACTACACATGTCTACCTAAGCACTTGTAATGGATAAAAAAAAATCATTACCATTACTTAGACAAATAACATACACTAGTATCACTATTTAACATAATCAAAATAATTAAACACATATAAACATGCACAATATAACCAGATCAAGATACTAATAAACACAGTGTCAATATAACAATGAACATCCATATATATAACTGAGAACATAGTTTCAATAAAAATATAGTACATTAGTTAATAATATGGGCATAGCCACTATGACCAGCCCCCTCACTCTCACTCTCAAACATATCCATGTTAGATCTAGAGGCTCCACTCTCCCTCTATGATCTCAATCAATGATTGCATTTACTCTCTATCTCATGATACATACCCAACTCAACCATACACTCTGCATGTTCTTATTGTAGATGTATGTAATCATCTACTATCTGACCACTAGCCCCACCCAAATCATTAGGTGCAGGCATGGTCCATCTACACAACTCTGTGTGTGCCTCATCTTTGTATGTAGTTGCTCATCTATATGTTTCAGTAGCTATCATAGCTCAATCAAATAAATGGTCATGAACACCAACAACATCGATGGCCCTCTTCACTAATCCATCCTCTACAACATCATCAATAATATGATGTGTTAGTACCTAGAGTGCAGACTTAATGGTAGTCTCCCAATATTCATCATCACTTTAAGCTACACATACCCATACAATGCATCAAATTCCTAACTAAATATATAAAAAATCAAATACACAGAATATACAAACATACAATAACAACTTATCATTGATAGCCCTGAGGGGTTCCACATTCAATCCATCCTCTACAATAATCCCACCTCTCATAAATACAAGTGACTATTTATGATCTCTCCACCAGGTTGTATAGGCATCAGTGACTCCTACCTCATCCAAATTTGGTATGTTGATCATCAGATCCTACTCTATCAATAGAATTAAGGATAACTCTGTACCTGATAGCCTAGGCCTACTACATGGCCTCACTAGAGCCCAACAACTCTTTAACCACACCACTAGCTCTTAGGGCACATCTTGAGTAACACCTAACTGTCATGTCACTTGCTCATATTGAAACCTCTAATATACATTGACCCAATGGTCCTGTAGCCAATATCTCACTCGAACCTATCTTAGTTTAACACCATCCTCAGGCCACCCCTCATAGCCCCTAGAGGGTCTCCATATAATGTTTATAGCTATCAAATTGTCTAGCACATGTTAACACTACATCATTCTCCTCTTGGGAAAGTGGATCATCCTAGTCTACCTCTCTGTAAATGAATAGGGGTGGCCCCAATCACCTCATAAAATCAATGCTAGCCTATTCATTATTACATGATCATATGCCTAATAGTGTAATAATGTAGGTTTTAATACCTCTATCACATGTATCCTACGTACAATAGTATAAATCCTAATAAAAGTGAGTTAACATAGTGCACCCCCATGAATATATGGTACCATACTCCTCTATATCCTACACTATCTCATGCATTTTATATGATATTGATACCTCACTCCCCTCTACAGCCATAAATGAATCTAATAAAATAGATAATAACTTTTTCAATCATGGAACATTAGTAGTGACAATCATTAACAATCATACATTGTTGTGGCTCTCTGTACAATGAGTCCCTATAGCCATAGCAAAAAAATACCTAACACCTTGTTGTATAGCCTAATCGCCCATATCCTCATATAATATGGCTCTTTACCCATAAATAGGTAACTATAGGATCCTATACACATCCTCTAGGGTAATAATCATCTCCCCAATAGATAACCAGAATGAGCAGGTATCTATATCCCATCTCTCACATAATGCAGTCATCATATGTTTATCCTAGGGTATCAAATATAGGGAATCCATGTGACTTAGACCCACTCTCTCTAGTATGATCATCTCAGTGTCAATTAGGGGTAGACCCTATAAGGTCTCCATCATTTAGCCATTTTGGAACTCTCTCATACAAGCATCAACCTACAAAAATAAAACCAAATCTAGCATTAGCAATGTAAAATATAAGACCAGTAGATAAAAACATGCATCTATTGGGGATCAACCAACAATGGATTACACTTGTGAAAGCAATAAACGCGTAAATAAATCAGATAGATAAGTAACTAGAATGATAAATAGCACAGAACAAGAGATGCAAGAAACCACCCTGAAAACTTGTATTAAAACTCTTTACAAAAGGAATACAATTGAAGAAACTTCTTTCTTCCACACCTCTCTCAGATGCACACAAGATCTCTCACTAGATCTCTATTCCTTAAGAGCTCTCTCTCTCAAGTACAATCAATTCCAACAACCTGGATTGATACACCTCTGTACTGTCCTTCAAACATTCACAATGTTCTACTCATACAATTCAACATACTAAGCTAAGAAGATCTTTCCTACATATAGAATTAGGAAACTTGAGCATGCACTTACAACCAACAGTTAAGCCTCTTGAACAAGGGCTCTAAAAATAATATTGCTAATAATAGAGACGCGAGCTTAAGTCTACAACTCAAACTCATCATGCAAACACTCGCTTCTATCCTCGAAAATCGCTTTCTGGACACACAGGTAATCGACGTCGGTTCCTGCCAGTCTGCATGTGACCATCGTCAGCCGATCCTCTGTCGATGTTGGCACCTCTGCAACTACACCTGACTGACGTCGGTCGCTCCTAACCGATGCCGGTGTCTGTGTAGACCCGAAACTGCTAAAGTCTACTCTTTGGTGAAGCTTTTAGCTCCACACCCTAACAATCTCCCACTTGGAGATAAACAGCTGCACTAGTACCTATACAGCAACATCTTCTAGCTCCTCCATCTTCAACTCAATCATGAAGACCAACAGAAGTTGAATGAAGATTCAACTTCTCCTTTGTAACTGGCTTGGTTAGCATATCAGCAGGATTCCTATCTGTATGGATCTTCTCCAGCTTCAACTCACCATCTTCCAATACCTGCCGTATGAAGTGGTACCTTAGCTGTATGTGCTTGGTTCTTGAGTGAAAGGCTGAGTTCTTAGCCAAATGGATTGCACTCTGACTGTCACT
This sequence comes from Torreya grandis, assembly GCA_037957365.1. Taxonomy (NCBI): domain Eukaryota; kingdom Viridiplantae; phylum Streptophyta; class Pinopsida; order Cupressales; family Taxaceae; genus Torreya; species Torreya grandis. The sequence goes on from JARHVA010001018.1 coordinate 591,401, forward strand.
ATACAATCTGCAACTCCCATGCTCCCTTCCAAGCTCTTCCATGAACCGTGTCATCCATATCATCTCCTTGCTAGCTTCTGTGGCTGCAATATACTCTGCTTCTGTAGTTGACAAGGCAACAACCTTCTGCAACTTAGATATCTAGCTAACCGCCATTCCACCTACAGTAAAAACATAACCTATGGTGCTCCTCCTGCCATCCAAATCACCTGCCATATCTGAATCTACATAACCATGTAGAGAAGTATCTGAACCCCCATAGCACAAGTGTCTACTACTGGTTCCTCTCAGATATCTAAGGATCCACTGAACTGCTTTCCAATGTTCTTTTCCTGGATTGGCCATATACTTACTTACTACTCCCATTGCTTGGGCAATATCCGGTCTAGTACACACCATTGCATACATCAAACTCCCTACTGCGGAAGAATATGGAACCTTACTCATGTACTCTACCTCATCATGTGAATTAGGACATTGTTCTTTACTCAACTTAAAATGTCCAGCCAAAGGTGTGCTTACCGGTTTAGCATCCTGCATATTGAACCGTTTCAACACCTTGTCCACATAATCCTCTTGAGACAATATCAACCTGTGATTTTTCCTGTCTCTCTTAATGCTCATGCCAAGGATTTTCCTTGCTGCTCCCAAATCCTTCATAGCAAACGTTTGAGCTAATTTCACCTTAAGCTCAGAGATATCCTGCATGTGTGATCTTGCAACCAGCATATCATCTACATACAACAATAGAATAATATATCTACCATTATCAAATCTCTTAAAATATACACAATGGTCAGATTGACACCTACTGTAGCCATGCTCAGTCATAAACCTGTCAAATTTCAAATACCATTGTCTAGGAGCTTGCTTGAGGCCATACAAGCTTTTCTTCAACCTACACACTAACTTCTCCTTACCCTTGACCTCAAATCCTTCTGGCTGTTCCATGTATATTTCCTCATCCAAATCTCCATGAAGAAATGTTGTCTTAACATCTAGCTGCTCAAGATGCAAATCCTCAAAAGCAACCAAAGACAATACAACCCATATAGAAGTCATCTTAACAACAGGAGAAAAAATCTCACCAAAGTCAATACCTGGTTTTTGTGCAAATCCTTTCACTACCAATCTGGCCTTATATCTCATCTGTCCATCCTCACCTTCCTTCAACCTGTAGGTCCATCTGTTCTTCAGTGTTCTCTTACCAGCTGGCAACTCAACCAAATCCCATGTTTGGTTATCTCTTAAGGACTCCATCTCCTCAACCATGCCATGTTCCCACTTACTCTTGGACTCCACCTGTAATGCTTCTTCAAAACTCTCTGGTTCTCCACCATCAGTTAGCAATAAATAATATAAGGAAGGAGAATATCTAATTGGAGGCTTACTTACCCTTTCTGACCTCCTGATGGGTGTCTTGGACTCGTTCTCAACACGTTGTCCACCCAAATTTTCTGACAGTGACCGACCTCGGCCACCTGTAGACCTGTTACTAGCCGACGCCGGTTCTTCCTAGCCGACATCGGTGCCTTCTCTACCGACGTCAGTCTCTATATGACCGACATCGGTTTCTGTACTGCCGATGCCGGTTCCTAACCTGCCGACGTCGGTCTCTGTGTTTTCCTGTAAGTGATTATTTCTTTTTCCCGCAAGCTCATTTTGGACCATAACTTCATCCAATTCTCCATTGCTCTGCCCAGATTGATCCAGCTTCCTCATCTGATCACTATACATCACTCTTTCATTGAAAACAACATCACAGCTCCTAATTACCTTATTAGTTCCTAGATTCCAAAATCTGAAACCAAAATCATCTGAGCCATAGCCAATAAACGTGCACCTCATAGACTTAGCATCAAGCTTCTTTCTATTTTCCTTATCTACGTGCATAAAGGCTTCACAACCAAAAACTTTGAGATATGAGAGATCTACCTTCTTACCTGTCCATGCCTCTTCTAGAATTCCACTATCCAGAGCTGTAGAAGGTCCTCTGTTAATCAGGTACACTGCGGTGTCAACTGCTTCTGCCCAAAACTCTAAGGGCAACCCAGCATGCAATCTCATACATCTTGCACGCTCCATGATTGTTCTGTTCATCCTTTCAGCAATTCCATTCTGCTGAGGTGTCCTTGGAACCGTCCTTTGCCTACGGATTCCATGTGTGTAACAATACCAGTTAAACTTAAGACTGCAGAACTCACCACCGTTATCAGATCTCAAGCACTTTAATCTTTTGCCTGTTTCATTCTCAACCATACCTTTCCAAATCTTAAAAGTCTCAAAAACATCAGATTTCTTTTTAATACAGTAGATCCATACCTTCCTTGTAGCATCATCTATGAACGTAACATAGTACCGTGATCCTCCAATAGAGGTTACCTGAGCTAGTCCCCACACGTCTGTGTGAACAAGCTGTAACTTATGCCTTTTCTTAGTAGACCCAGTCTTGAGAAAACTAACCCTTTTCTGTTTTCCAAATACACAATGCTCACAAAATTCTAGATCCATACTTTTCAAATCTGAAAGCATACCTTTAGACTTAAGAATTGACATCCCCTTCTCACTCATGTGGCCAAGCCTTGAGTGCCACAATTTAGCATCCACATCTGAAGTAGATAATACAGAAGGAAATTTGTTAATAACACAATTACACAAATAGAGAGTACCTTCTCTCTTACCTCTGGACATAACAAGTGCACCCTTGGTCACCTTCCAAGAATCTGCTGTGAGAGTTACTGTACAACCCTCATCCCCTAGCTTTTTTGCAGAAATCAAATTTCTCTTCAAACTAGGAACATGCATCACATCTCTCAACACCCATGTGTTGCCATTCTGCATCTTCATCTGCACTTTACCTTTGCCAATAATCTTACAAGGCTCATCATCCCCTAAGTACACTATTCCAAAATCTCCATGGATATAGTCACTAAAATATTCTCTGTTAGGGGTAGCATGGAAAGATGCACCAGAATCTAATACCCAAGATTCTATATTATTATGCAAATAGAAAATTAGAGCATCTTGTGCAATACCTGCAACCTTTGTCTCTTCCTTTCCTTCGTGCTGATTATCCTCCTTAGGCTTTGACCAGCAATCTCTGCTTATGTGCCCCAACTTTCCACAGTTCCAGCATTGTGGCCTTCTGCCATTTCTGGATTTGGATCTGCCTCTTCCCTTAGACTTAGATCTTGATCTCCTCTTGCTCCTTTCTTTTTGCCTTCCCCTGCTCTCGAGATTTAAAGCGTTCTCAGATGTCTCTTCTGTGCTTTTCTTGTGAATTTCCTCATTCAAAATAACACTAACAACATCCTCTACTTTTAAAATATTCAAAGCAGATGCAATATTAGAAACTGCCATTACCAAGCCATGCCAGCTTTCAGGCAAAGAACATAATATTAAAAGAGCTTTTATTTCATCATCAAATACAATATTGACTGAACTTAACTGATTAACAATACCATGGAAATCATTCAGGTGATTAGATACAGATCCACCTTCTTGCATATGCAAATTAAATAACTGCTTCATAAGATATACCTTATTAGAAGCTGAGGGTTTTTCATACAAATTTGCTAACATAGTCATTAACTCTACCGTTGTTTTTGCCTGTGATAAATTGGATATCATAGTGGATGCTAGACTCAGTCTTATAGACCCCAGAGCCTTTCTGTCAAGAACTTCCCATTCTTCATCCTCCATGTCCTTGGGCTTCTTTGTTATCCCACCTAACGGTAAGTAAAGATCTTTCTGATATAGATAGTCCTCTATCTGCATTCTCCAATGTTGATAGTTCTTACCATTAAACTTTTCCATTCTCAACTTACTTTCTTCTGCCATTGCTTCTCCCACTCAAACAGAAATCCCTGCAGAAACCCCTGTGAGCAACCTGTAATCCAAACACACTACACAGATCTGAACCACCTGTTAGTGAACCTGAGCTCTGATACCACTTGTTGGGGATCAACCAACAATGGATTACACTTTTGAAAGCAATAAACGTGGAAATAAATCAGATAGATAAGTAACTAGAATGATAAATAGCACAGAACAAGAGATACAAGAAACCACCCTGAAAACTTGTATTAAAACTCTTTACAAAAAGAATACAATTGAAGAAACTTCTTTCTTCCACACCTCTCTTAGATGCACACAAGATCTCTCACTAGATCTCTATTCCTTAAGAGCTCTCTCTCTCAAGTACAATCAATTCCAACAACCTGGATTGATACACCTCTGTACTATCCTTCAAACATTCACAATGTTCTACTCATACAATTCAACATACTAAGCTAAGAAGATCTTTCCTACATATAGAATTAGGAAACTTGAGCATGCACTTACAACCAACAGTTAAGCCTCTTGAACAAGGGCTCTAAAAATAATATTGCTAATAATAGAGACGCGAGCTTAAGTCTACAACTCAAACTCATCATGCAAACACTCGCTTCTGTCCTCAAAAATCGCTTTCTGGACACACAGGTAACTGACGTCGGTTCCTGCCAGTCTACATGTGACCGTCGTCGGCCGATCCTCTGCCAACATCGGCGCCTCTGCAATTGCACCTGACCGACGTCGGTCGCTCCTGACCGACGCCGGTGTCTGTGTAGACCCAAAACTGCTAAAGTCTGCTCCTTGGTGAAGCTTTTAGCTCCACACCCTAACAGCATCAAAATCTAGTTAGCAATCACTAGCATCACAAACTAGGCCTATTTAACACTAGTTCTAGAGACCTAGACAATGGTGTCATATCCAGGACACTAGTGTTAGGTCCTGGATAGTAGCACCAAAATTAGGACAGAATGGCCACTTTTACAAAATAGGCCCTAAACTACCATATTTTCAATAAAAATAATAAAAAATGCATTATAAATGATAATAACATGAAAAATTAAGGGATCCTTATTAAGGTAACCACCTCCCCATCTTGGATAAGTACCTATACCTCCTCATATCGAGTCAAAATTACTCCTCGTCTCTTTGGCATATTCTCTAGCTCATACAAGCAATAATTATCAACTCAAATGATTCAAATGAACTGTCAAACTAATTAAATAACCTATTTAAGTCACATTTATCAAATGCCACCTTACTAAGGTTGACCTTGCACACAAATTTCACCAACTAATACCAACTTCTTACCAGTGCAATATCTAGAAAACCATAACTCTGATTTATGAACCATTTCTTGCACGTGGGACTTGACCTCAATGTGCCTCACCCTATATTGGTTAAACCAATATCTTGATCACATTTAACTCTATAAAATTATAAAAATGATATTAACATAATAAAATCAATATAGACAAAATGTTTATCCCATTATCAATTTCAATAATCAAATCCATCATAACAAATAAACTATTCAAACTTAAAACAACATCATGCATGTTAATTAACATCAACACATCTGATCATTACCACTTTTAGTTAGATACCCTTACCTTAGTCTCAACTCTCTCACCAAAAGGGGGGTAAATACACATAAATTACTTTAGATATAAATATTCAGACAGACAAGTCTACTCAGATATAGACATTTAGACACATAGGTCCACTCAGATACAACCATTCAAACACACATGTCTACCTAGATATAGCCATTTAGACACATAGGTATACTCAAAAACAACTATTTAGATACACATGTCTAATTAGACATAATGACTCAGATATATAATTTGACTTAGAGATATATCTACTCAGATATATAGGTTCACTCAGATATATAGGCTCACATAGATATATAATTTGATGTAGATATATAATTTTGAGATAGATATTTAGGTTCACTCAAATATACATATGTTTAGATACATAACTACATTACTCAGATATTAGGATTCAGGACATGATGTAAAGCACACATCCTTGATCTCTATTTTTAGATTGTCAGGTTATACTCAGTATCATCACCAGGATGTCACTAGATTTTCATCAGTTTCACATGACCATTTGCAATGGTTGATCCATAGCATTCCACTAGACCCATTTTACATACCCAGATTTAGTTTAAGTATCAAAATGGGGGTAAGCAAGCCTTATTTATCTACACATTCAATTTAAATACTTATATTTAGTACACACATCAGAGTGGGGGAAAGCATGCCATATTTCTCCACATATTTAATTTACTCACTCAAATTCAGTACACAATCAAGGTGGGGGAAAGCATACCTTATTTCTCCACATATTTATTTTACATACTTAGGTTCAGTTCAGATATCAAAGTGGAGGTAAGCATGCCTTATTTCTCCACATATTCAATTTACATACTTAGATTCAGTCCAAATATCAAGGTGGGCACAAAATAAAGTTTTTGTTCCCCATAATTTAGTACACTATTTAGATTCAATGCAGAGGACATCCACATTATGGAGTTCCTCTTCACATATTTCACTCTAGCTCCTATCCACTTCTCTAGCCAATAAGTGAGCTAGGTCCAGAACACATCCACACAAGTAAGTACATGTATGTGTTTCTCTTTTTCTTTCACTCTAGCACTTTCATTTCATTGCATTACTAGAATAAAAGGGGAGGGGATGTATACACCCTAATTTGGTCAAACAACCACAAGTACCATGTCTTTTGTTACTCTTTCACATGAAGGTCTTAGTGATGAGTACAATCTTTGTTCACATGGTCATTTTAGGTCTTTTGATCTTTTGTATATCTTATATTCCCTATTTATTGTACCCCCAGTGGTCTTAAGTCACTTCCTCCCAGTCACAAGGGCCCCTAGCCTATCTTACTTGGTTTTAGCTATGTTTTTAGGCCTCAAGACACTAGTACCATTTTTAGGATAGTAGTGTCATGTGGTGATAGTGTCCAGTTATGCTCTAGTATCCAACAGTCATTTTCTCCCATGTTTGGGTCCTAACCCTACATTGAGCCTTCTCTTATGTTTTTTATCCCTCTTATATGACTTATCATCCAGTGAATAAGGTATTATATTCAAATCAAAGTTCCTTATATATAAAGAGCCTCATAAGGAATTTTACATCTATCACTTACTATTTTGGCACATAATTACATAAAATCAATCAATACTACACCTTAATACTATGCATACTACTCAGATATCACATCTAGACATTGCATGTTTGATTAAAGAAGGGCCTAAGTGAAATTCATTCTAGCGCACCATACAACTTGATTATACACATTCCCTAAAGGAGACCTACATGTGATATGAGACCCCTCATATTAGGATTAATGTAGGTAGTGGCCAGGACAACAAGGGTTCTACTTTACATGATAGTAATATCCCACAACCTAGTTTTTCTCTTCTTTTTACATTTGATCTAGTTATTATTCATGTGTGCAGGTACTCATTAGGGTTTTGGAAGATATTCAATTAAAACAATGACATAGGTGAGTTCTTGAAACATACAGAACCACCTACAAGTCCTCTAGAACTTCTTATAGCTTCCCTAAAAATTTCATATAGCTCCTCCAAGAGGGACACTAGTGCCATAATTAGACACTAACACCACATGGTGCTACTGTCCACATAAGGGTGCTACTATTTGAGAATAGATTTTAGCTACACTCATAGAACGGAAGGTGTCTACCTGTTTCTCTATCATGTTTCAACCTCTTGATCCATAAAAATACTTGTTTTATTTTAGATAAGTGTTCTTTCTCTCTATTGTTGCTATTTTGGGAAAGGTTTGTCAAATCATTTATTTTTAATTTTCATTTCAGATTACTATTATACTCAGCATTTTAACAACATAGTATTTACACCATATAAGTCCTAAAAGGTTAAAACACTATGATTCTTGACATTCAAGTAAGGGGACAGTGAGTATAATATCAAACCCTTACCCCTAAGATAAATCAAAACTATTTATCTAGTCAGATGAACACAATTATGAAGAATGTACATTTTTTATTTATGGATCACATTTATAGTATGGATGTAGAATTGTCTATCCAACATGAAAATGCTCCAAGTATTCCAGAGCTACTATGAAAATACAAGGTATTTATATAGGATCTACCAAATAGCTTACCAGTAGATACATAATTAGAGTGCATTATTGAGCTTAACCTTACAAAGGGGCCAACTTTTATACACCCTTATAGATATGGGCATTTTAAGCAGCCATAAATAGAAGAATTTATAAGTGAAATTTTGGACACTAACATCATCATCCCTAGTAAGAGCGCATATGTTTCTCTAGTGGTACTAGCTAGGAAGAAGGATGGGTCTTATAGACTCTATATCAATTAAAGGAGCCTAAACAAAATCACAACTAAAATAAATTTATAATGCTAAGGAATGATGCATTGTTCAATGAGTTACATAGGAAAATTTATTTCTCAAAGATAGATCTTGGATCTGAAAATAATAATATACCAGTTTGGATTCAAAACCATGATAAGTTTTCCTTGAGAATGCATCAAGGACACTACCAATTTAGGGTCATGCCCTTTTGGCCCCAATAATGCTCCAAACACCATTCAGGCATTTATCAACAAGACATTCAGTAATTTCTTGCATAAATTTGTTCTTGTATTATTTTATGACATCTTTATTTATAGTAATTCATTGGTATCCTATATTGAGCATTTTAATGTTATGTTGGATATATTACCTAAGGTGAAGTTATATGAGAATGAATATAAGTGTGAATTTGAAAAGGAGTATTTTAAATATCTTGGTCACATAATTTTTTTTAAGGGTGTTTGCACTTAACCCACAAATATCAAGGCCATATTTGATTATCATGTGCCCAAGACTCTTAAAATAATTGTAGTTTCCTAGGCTTGGTAGGATTCTACAGAAGATTCCTAATGATATTATCAATAATTGAACAACCCCTGACTAACCTCACCAAGAAGGATTACTTAAAGTGATCCACTAAATCATAATAATCCTTTGATAACTTCAAGAAATACTTGGTCATAATCTATTTTTATCAACCATTGATCTCTCAAATTCCTTTTTCATCGAATGTGATGCTTCTAGATATAGACTAGGTGCAGTTATTTCTTAAGATGACCACCCCATTGCAATTAAAATTAAGAAACTTAATGAACATGAATGATGGATTTACACATACATTAAGGAGATTTTATCCATCCTACATGTAGTAGTTAGTTGGAAGTAGTTTATATTAAAGTGATCCACTAAATCATAATAATCCTTTGATAACTTCAAGAAATACTTGGTCATAATCTATTTTTATCAACCATTGATCTCTCAAATTCCTTTTTCATCGAATGTGATGCTTCTAGATATAGACTAGGTGCAGTTATTTCTTAAGATGACCACCCCATTGCAATTAAAATTAAGAAACTTAATGAACATGAATGATGGATTTACACATACATTAAGGAGATTTTATCCATCCTACATGTAGTAGTTAGTTGGAAGTAGTTTATATTTAGGAATAGTTTTTTGTTAAGACTAACCACCTCAGTTGTTAACTCAAGGGACAATAATAGAGGAATAGTATAAATGTATTGATTTCCTATAATCTTAAAACTTTGATATCCTTTATAATAAATGTAAGGATAAAGTGGTGCTATATGCATTTTCCCACCAAGAAGAACCACCAATATTGTAAACTATGTCCATTAGCTAACCTACTAGGATACATGGCCTTTTACAAGACTACTCAGTTATTCCTTCCTCAATTAAACCCATGAAATAAAATTAAGATGAAGGAAAGGGGAATCATTGGTCATTCCATAATGGCATTATATTTTTTTGATGACACACTTAATCAAAGGGGAGTTCTCCATTTATTATAAAGTGATATAGTATGGACATGAATCTCCATCTACAAGTAAGGTGGGGTTCCATAAAACATATAGAAACATAAACAATATTTTTTTCTAGAAAGGAATGAAGGCAAACATTTTACAATTTTTAGTTCAATGTGACATTTTCCAATGGAACAAGCTTGATATTATTCATTTTAAAATACTTCTACAACCAGATCTGGTTCAAAATCAAAAGTGGGAATTCATGTTAACTAAGTTTATCTTGGGTCTACCCAACTCTAAGGGTAAGGATGAAATATTTTTGGTGGTGGATAGATTGATGGAGTATGCACATTTCATTCCCATAAGAAAAGAACGAATAGATGGTTTTAATGTGGGGAAATTTTATCTCCAACATGTGTTTAATCTACATGATATCCCTAAATAGATCATCTATGATTGGGATAACATTTTTCAATGTCATTTCTAGGATGAGGTTTTAAAAATGTAGATGCTACATTTAACCTAAGCACTACATACCATCCTGAAATAGATGGGAAAATATAAGTGGTAAATAAGTGCTTGGAATGATAAATAATATTATGTGTAGGTAACAATCAGAGCAAGTGGGTACAATAGATACACTTGGTTTAGTACTAGTATAACAAAACTTACCATTTAGCCTTGAAAATTAAACATTTCAAAGCTTTATGTGGATATAAAGTGTATACACCACTATTTTTCATCTTTATCTTTTACTAACAACTTATCCTACAGTTGTTAGTGTAAATCTCCCTAATTTCATCTCTTAAAGAGTTCACTATAAAAGGGGTAGGATTGGTTCGTGGTATTTTGCAAGAGAGATTTATATACTATTCTATCATACCTTCATTGATACCATATTGACCTCCCCTTATTATTATTTTTCTTCCTTCTTTGTCTCCTTATATCTAGTTATGTTAATCACCTTATATTTCCTATGGCATATAGTTCATTTTGTATCTACTTACCCTGATAATATATCAACCTAGATGATACAATTTTGAGTTTCCTATGTCTTTTGCATTATATCAGTACTATCAATACAATACTAGGTCAATTGATACCATGGTACACTATCAAACTAAATAGATACCATGAGCTTGGAATAACGATTGATGGATGGACTTGGGTCAATATATTAGGGGTCATAATTATCATTCCCAATTCACAAAACACTCATCTACTCTACTTACACTTGCATTTATATAATTAAGTAGTAAAACAAGGAGTTATAGGACAAAACCTTATTCTTATGGAAGTCAAGTCTTACTTAAAGGTCATTGAAGGTCAATAGGATGAGTTGGACCAAGGAAGTGCCCCATGGTCCTTATATTTCCTAATTAAGGACATTTAGGTATTCATTCTTTCCATTTGAGGTCATCACCTAAAATATCTATTGCAAAGTGCCACTAGATTTTGTAATCATTTCATATCCTTGTTTGACTATCTATTATATTTTCTTACAGTGGATATCTCATTTTTGTAGTTGTTTGTTGCATCTTATGGTTTGCTTTGTCTCACAATTTGATGTGATTTGTGGCTTCTTACCTACAATGTTTCACATATCATATGTTTTTCCTTAATATTTTCATCTTACTTACATTTGGTGTGTTTTACATTCATTTTCTTATTTTCACATCATTTGTTTACTAATATCTCTATCTACTTACTTAAGATGTCCTTGTTACACTTAGTTTTTTTTCTTTATTTTCACATTTTCTAGAAAATGTGTACATGATAACATCTTCATGTCACGATATTAGACCATAACCAAATGTTAATGTTAAAAATAAATACAAACCCATGTATAAAATAAGGAATCAATGAATCAATGATATATAAATATATATATATATATATATATATATATATATACGTGTTAAAAAATTTATACATCAAAGTAAACCATATATGCATCTATGTCTATAGACCGCCTTCATCCCCTAGTGGTGAGTGAGGCACCACGCTCCCTAAGGAAGTGCAAATCTGACCACCTTTAGAGACCTCTCCAGTGTCTGAGTCTGAGACCATAATCTTATATCCTCCCCCTGTGTCTTGGCTAGATATGTCTCTAACTAGAGGATCTATTGTGTCAAAACCCTTTCATACTTTATAGAAGCTAAATAAATATCTATTTGTGTGGATCTCTTTGTGGTTAAGCTAGCCTATGTTGTAACTTCCTTGTACAATGTTGTAGAATCTCTTCCTACTGAAACTATCACTAGATAAGTTGTGGTATCCTACTCTCATTGATTTATGTCTCATGCAGCCAGTCCTACTAGCTCTCATGCTCTCTAATAGATGGTACAAAGGGATCCCCCATCTGTGTGGTTTTGTGCTTAGATAGCACATCATCCAAGATCTCATGGTGGGAAATATTGATTATAGATATCCATCATGTCATCTTCATTGTATCATCTAAGAAAATCAAACCAATTTAACATTAGATCTCCATATATATCAAATTTACAAGTGAATCTATCTGTATTACCTAACATGTACATCTCAAAAACTAGAAATGAAAGTGATACTAAGTGTGTAAAGAATGTTCCTATGTACTTGTTTATAAGTGATCCTTGATGAAGGTATATTTATATGACTTACTCAAAAAAATCCCCTTGTATTTACTTAAGCTCAATCAATCCCCTACCCATATTTCTCATTAAACCACTAAGACCTGACACCCACCTTACCTCAACCATCCTTAGATGGCCCATCTATCTTGTCTACGTGGCTCCACCTATTCCATAGGTGCATTGGAAGCAACTTCTACCAATTACTCTACTCTCCTCACATGTTTTTTCCTCTACCATCATCTCCTACCATATGGGGCACAATGGGGTCTCAAAACTATGACATTGGTTGGTACACCTAGTCCCCCCACTCCTCATGGCTTCCTCGAGCGCCTCACCTAATAGGGTGGCACCACCAACACTACTGTCAAGTGTACCTATCTAAATTATCCCAAGATTTTATGACATGAGTGAGGCTCAGACCACTAGGTATAATGACCTATGATTTGAACCCTCACTTGTGCCTGTACTCTGAACAACCATGATGTCCATTTGTCCATGGCACCCTGATATGGTGTCTATATGATCTTATCTTTGTGTATGGTCTCCAATGTTGGTTGAAAAGGTATATGTCACACCACTTGATTTTGTTATGACCTCCTCACTTGAGGTATATGGTCCCTAATCTTGTGTGGTAGTCCTATTGGCTCATACATGGGGTATCTTTCATCTATCTAGTGTGCAAAATTATTTATGGGGCCCATTACCTATTTTCCCTAGCTCAACATCCCATAAAAATTATGTATCAGATACACCCAGACCATAGCTCTCATATTATACATAGTTCCTTTCTCTAAGATAAATAATCTCATATATATAATGTACAAGGGAACAACACCATCTGACTTAAGACACAACACCTGCACGGTCACTACTATGATAATGGAATTATAGATATTTAGAAAGCTTTATACATATACGATGAAGAGACTAACTAGCAACTTGTCTTGATCATACTCATCAAACCTTATGGCCCATCGGGATATCTTTATTATAGATGAAGGTACATCATAGATCATAGGTATTCCCTAGATAGGAATCCTTTGTATAACATGAACATCCTTTCCGGTGGTGGCCACATTAACTATGTCCCCATCCACCACCCAAATAAATGTGCATGTGATCTCTCTCAGCACTAGAAAAACATGGCTATTAGCTCCTTGTGACTCGGCACATCTCCATGATTCCTCTAAACCCTAGAATAATAAGTCATGTTCTATCCACATTCATTAGTCTAGCTAGTAGATCTGGTAAATAACTCAAATCTATATGGTCCTTTATAGTTACCACTATCTCTATAAAATGTCAAACAATAATAACTAGCTATAATTTGATCCAAAAACTAACATCCAATTAAAATATGAATAAAAATTGCATTCAAAATTTAAAAATGTATTTATTTCTACAATATCATCCATTTAAATTATTTTCTATTAGATTTACTAGCTATACTTTCTATTGTACCAACCATGTATCAACTATATACCTATTGAATAAACCATTTCATTTGTTTTCCTAATACATTGGCCATACCATACATGGTACCAATATCTAAAGCAATCATACATACTTAATTGTATCAGCCAACTTAGACAATATCAGCCACATTTGTGATTTCTTTTTACCCAACTGTATCAGCCTCGTCGATATAGTTGCACAATGGAGGAATATTTTTCCCTTGGTATTAATAAATATCCCTATCCTTAAATTTGAAAATTTTCCTTCTCCCTATCACCTATCATAATTTTCTTTACATTTTGATGCTTTTTGGGGTAAATTTTGCTACATGGATTTTCCTCTTCATGTCTATTTCCTAAGTCTACTATATTTTACCAAATAAAAAAAATTATGCATCACCTACCCATGTGGATCTTATGGCTAATCCCAGTCAACCTCCCACATTTTAGCCTCATCGTCCTCTATCCATTGTCTTTGTTCACACTATAAATAGGTGTTTGGAGCTCTCATGTTCTCAAAATAGAAAATTAGAAAATGAAGTTCATTTCTCCTTCTTCTAGTAAAAGTTTAAAATTTCAAACATTCCCACTAGATTTACCTCCATATTTCATATTTTATCATATATTTATTTCCATATGTCTTTTTCACAAACTGAAAGAAGCATTAAAATCTTGGCAAAGTAAGGAATTTCTAGGTGTTAATAGAAATGATTTTTAGAATTTTGTATTTTTCTCTTATCTTTTAGGATTACCCATTAAGCTTTTAGATTGGCACCTTCCATGAGTTGAAACACATGCAACGTCATATATTTTATAGAAAGGAAATTAAAGACATGTATTTATCTTTATTTATTTACATTCATCTTAATTTTGTTTCTTTAAACATTTATTTTCAGTTATGCTCTCTTGTGTTGTTATGTATCTATCCTAAAGCACCATCCTTTATTAATTATTTTGACACATGATGAGATTTAGGTGGGGCATATGTATAAATTTTATATTTTTCATCTTTATCACTTGAATAAAAATTTATAGGGGCTTGTTAGTGTATCAATTTCTTTGAGTGCAAGTTCTAAAGTGTCGAATCTAGATAGATATATCGATGAAGCTAATAGTAATAGTTGTAATAGAAGAAGTGTATGCAATAATTATTTCATGATATGGATCTTGGAACTCATCAAAATCATCAAGAACAAAAACTACACAAATGCAATAAGCACAATGTCAAATAATAATTCTTAGGGGCGCATACAAGGGACATGTTTAAATGTTGCATAAGTAAATATTGCATACACAAGGCCAAGGGCCACAAGCAATGGACAAGTTCAAATGTTGCACATAAGAAAATATTGATCTCATAAAAATGCTTAAGAATTTTCACACAAGGGCCAAGGGCCACACACAATATACAAGAAAAGTCTATTCTACTATGTACAAATAATAATATCAATGGAGTATAGAATTATAATGATAGTCTACACCATGTATATTTACTGTGATCATATCTTAGCAAATAGTATGTCCATGTACACAATGTAAGATAAGGATGTTTGCAAGACATTTGTAAAGAGTATATATATCAACACAATATATGAGTTATAAAAAAGGTAGCATGTGTAAATAATATAACCTTTGGATAAGATGCCCCCATCATAGCATGCCCTTATGTAGAGGCAAGTCCAACATCTAAGTCCATGTGGAATTTGTATGTCCTGCATAACATTCATAGATACCAGTGAAATGCATGTGTGATATAAAAATATTATGTTATCTACCAATCATAGATAAACAACATATTATAATAATGTAAACTAGATTTTTAATCATGCTCAAGTCCTAATTTTGTATTTTTTGAATGTTTTAAATGTTTTTGTATTTTTTCTATTAGTCAATTATTCTATATTTTTTTTAATTTTGAAATAATAACAATAGATACTAGGAGATAAAACATGGGATAAAAATTAGAAGTAAAGGAAGGGATCTAAATAATCTACACATCTCAAAACTAAAGTATGCACTGAAAATATGAGCAAGATACACCATTGTATATGTGAATTGTAGCTCAAAGGCCTATAGGGGATAGAAAAGGGATGCAAAGGAATGATTGTACATATTCTTCTCATCAAATCTAAACTTGTTAATGTTTGTAACGTGCATGTATGAGTAATAACACATAAAAGAAATATTTTTCATGAATAATAGCATTGTGTAAACTAATTTTGGGTATATTATAGAAAAATTATATATATTAAGGATTTTTTGCTCAATTTATTATTTTGACTATGTAAAAATACTAAATGTTAATATCAACTAGTATAGGAAAATAATGATAGACGATGTCGACTATTTTTTGTTGATACTATATGTGATGGAAAATATAATTTACTTTTTTTAGACTATGAAAATAGCATGGTAAATGGCATATAATAGTGGTATGATGTCACTATTTTGGATTGTTCAAATTTTGAAAGTGAAAAATAAGAGCTAAGAGGCCAAAAAGACAAAAAGAGCCAAGGGCTAGAAGATTGATCAAATTGACCACATTTGTAAAAGTAGAAGAATAATATGATGAACTAATCAAGAATCTATGCATAGTCACATTATTATTATTTGAATGTTTTTGAATCTTTTTGTTTATAATATTAGTTATAATCAATTATCATCCATTATGTTGTCCTCTTTAGGGTTTAAATCCTTAGAGTTTGCAAAAACATGGCATGTCCTCTTCACCTTTAGAATATTCATTTGTTGTTTTATCTTGTATCTTTGAATATATTTCATTATCCTACTCATTGTTACCATCATGTGGTATGTGAATTATTCTTCCTTCATGAAAAAAAATTATGCATTATTTAGTAGTATCTATTATGGCTTCCATTTATTGTAACCATAGTTGTCCTAATGTAAATGGTATCCGATATGTATGAGGCATAATCAATACTTGTGTATTTATACATTTTGGTCCACAAGCTATTGGGTAAATGATATATCCAAGAGCTTCTTCCCAATATATACTATGATGTACTACATTGATATCATGTCCCATTTTTTGTAATCTTCTAACACTAGAAAAAAAATCCCATTTAATAGTATCAATGTGATTGTGTTTATAATAATTTCCTTCCATGTATACTATAATGGTTGAATCCTCCTTTTGAGGATGTTTTTTACGTGTCATATTTATAGATGATGTATTTTGAATCCTTGTAGTAAGAGATATTTGTTGATTATGTATTAATCTCATAATGCCCTCATGATTTTATTTCTAAATTTTATTTTGCAATATTTCAAAATGATTTATACCACTATTAATAGTATAGTCTCATAATTCAACATAAAAATATCCTTATAAACTAATGAACTCTTGAGTAACTCCAAAATATAAATTTTATCATAGGAATTTTTTATTCAATTTATATATCATACTATTCATGTTGATTTTCTTGACTTGTGGGAGGTGAAGGGGGTTAAGGAGGAACATGTTGACTTCTTCCATAATGTGGGGGCCTACCTCTTCGATTATTAATAAAATAGACCATAAAATATAATATAAGTCATGGGTAAATAAAGGGAGAGAGATGGTAGCTATTACAACCTTGAGTTCTAAGAGCAAGAATAATGAAAGGTATTGGACCCCAAATTTTGACTTAAAATTTTGGTGTTTTGGTAAAGAACCAACATGATGCGAGAGGAGCATAGCACAGAAAGACCATGGCACCAAACTATCCTATCATAGGAAGACCATGGTGTATAACTAGTGAGGCACAAAAGGACAAGGGCATAGATGTATCAGTATGAGAAGACCCAGTCAAAGATGGAACATAAGATGGAACATAACTATGAGGAACCTAAGAGCATAGAACTCAGAACAACAGTAAAAGACTTGGGGAGCACATGGGAAGTGGGAGATGGTTGGGAGCGAGTCTCAATGGCCATCCAGACATTAACCATCATGATTTTCTCACTGACCTGTGAAGAGGAGGACATATGGTAGAAAGGATCTAGCATAGAACAAGAATATAGGGGGTGCAAAGGCTCGGATCCTTAGGAGACAATAATTGATAGACCACCATGACTTTCAGTCTATTAATAGTTCATTGGCCAATTGCCCATCTTGTCATTTATTATGTAACTACTTGGTCAAAGAAAAATAAGTATAAATACCCCTATGTGGAATCATGTAAGGTGACCAATGATGAATAGAATATTGAAACAATATAATATAGACTTGCAGATATTACTATAAGTTTAAGTGTTGTGTGTTTATATTTAAGTGACATTTGAGTATGAACTATGGACCGGATTAACTAATTTTGTTGCTTATCTTTTGTAATGAGATATACGAAACATACAGTATGATTTGACAATCCATTGAACTTCATGGCATTGTTGTTTATATTCATAATGGTGGTAATTATTGACTCAAGGCCTATAGTAGTATATTTATTTCTCCGTGTAACTACTAATCATATATATGAATAATATTAAGTATATGACTAGCATGTTATTGAGAAAAATAACCCATGAAAACTTAAATCTTGTTGCATGCTTCAGGTGAGCATGCAACACCACAGTCTTGTGTGAAGGGCCAGTGCACAATCTTGTTGGGGCTACACTTTAGCACCTAAGAAAATGTGATTAAGAGATTAAAAACCCAAAATTTTGGTTCCACTATCGGGACCTATAGCACTTGATGCATAGTAATGGAATATGCTTGAACGTATAACCCTTGAAAGTATTGAACAATGGATTACTAGGGTCAAGGATAATTTTATAGTTCCTTATCTTGAACCAGGAGTTTTTGCATGTTAGTGGGTGTAACAACATCTCTACAGCTCATTATATGAAACTTTCTTTGTTTAATTCCCTATTCATTTAAATGCTTGGTTATTTCCTTATGCTTAAGTTAGATCACAAAATTTTAGGAGAAGAAAATCTTAGGTGTTAGAATGTCAAAGGGCTTTAACATAACTAGGAACATCATGGACACGAGCTATTAATATCTGGTGGAGAAGAGTGTTGAATAGCTACATTCTAGAGTATGTTGTAACCACTTACTCTTGTCCTGAAGAAGCTAATTTCTAGGTTTTCAGAGAGCTACAAGGGTTGTATATTAGACATTTATCATAAGAAGTCAAAAAATTGTTCATTGATTGTGGACTTGAAACTCTACCAATGGAAGGCTAGATTCATCCTAGCATGAGCTACACAATTGGAAGGAGAATATAGAAGTGTTGGTAGAAAATTTTAGGTTCAGAATGGTAGTTTGTTAATGGGCATTGTGAAATCAAAAATATGATGAAGCTCAACAAAGGATCATAGGAGGAAGCAACACAAGGAGTGTTATTAGGATCCACAGGGAATTGGGAACACATAAGGACTCCATCACTTTCAAACCGTGCCCCATGCCAATTTTATTATATAAAGAATAAAATATCCAAATAGAAGATATTGTAGAACCAAATTTAAACCAAGAAAGTTACCCAACCATAGTGCACACTCATGCCTTTGAATCAAACTAATTATGTGTACCTAACTGGGATATAGATAGTGTAGAATCAAAAACTAATCTTATAAGGGAAATTGTAACTAAGATGATTGTAACTCATCCAAAATTAACACTTTATTTCCTTCTTCAAAGAAATTTCATTGCCCAACTTGGGATGCCTAGTGGACCTAGCATTCATAGTGGACAAAGTACAAGCCCAAATATTATTGCCCCATAGCAAAAGCATTGTTGTTGGATGCGTTGGAGGTGGATTAGGAGGTAGCACGGGAGGAATTAGTGGACTTCCCCCTCAAAGAATAGGATATAGGGGTTCTCAATAGCCACCAATATAAACACCTCAATTTCCAATAGTATATTATGAAATGATGCTTCACCTACCTGAATATCAGGGTGTGGAGAATGTTGCAGAGCATGTCCATAAGTGCGAACTCACAGGGTGAAAGGCATCACTTCTTCTAAGCGAAAGGCCACACAATTCATGACCACACTTATAAAATGAGAAAATAAGTGGTATAGGAATCTAGACCCTCAACAAGTGATAATTGACTATGATCAGCTAAAAATAGTATTCCTTCAAGAATTTGACATTCTCAAATTTGAGCAACAAAGTATTGTTGCACTAAAAGATATAAAGCAAGAGCTCACTAAAAGTGTATGGGAGAATGATTCATGTTTTAAACACTTATCTCAAAGCTTTCATTTAAAATTAATGTTTCTCAACATGCAAAGTGGTTAATAGAAGGTTTGTTGCTTCCCTTCAGATAAACATTGTCCTAGAAGACCTTTATTAGCCTATGTAAAGCCTTGGAAGCCATTCTCCACACTGAAGTTGTTGGTAATATTAAAATTATAATCAGTCCTTTCATGGAAGCCTAGATATCTTTAATGGAATCACAACTAGAAAAATTAACTGTAAATAATGTGTATGATACTCTCAATGTTCTTTGGTGTACCGATTATGAGTTTGAAGGTCATAACCAAAGCAAATACCCATGCAAAAACATTTGCACTATATTGAAATAGTCATGTGAAATTTACTACAAAGAACACAATGTATACTCTTGTCCTCTCTTATAGTAGGATACGCATTTTAAGGTATATGAATACTATAATATATGTGATGCCTACACCTATGATACAAATTATTATTAGTTAATTAGTGATATCCATGAAGCACGTGCGCATAGTACATGCCAAATCATTATGTCTAACAATCAAGATAATGGTGGCTATCCTGGGTGAGGTAAAAGGAGAGGATGAGGTGGTTTTTTCCCACCAAAAACATGTTATAAGTGTGGATACCTAGACCACTATTAACGGGATTACCTAGTTTATCCAACATGTGTTTTTTGTAAAAAAGAACATCGGTTGGAAAAAATTCCCTGATTTATACATGGCCATCACTAAGGAAATAAATGAGAAAGGTGCAAGTATGATTTGCACTGAGAAACCTCACTCATGGTCATGCTCAAGCACCCCAACAGCTCAACAAGTGAATATCACTACACGTAGAGGTGGATAATCTCAATCTACATCTACTCCTAATAAGAAGGTACATCATGAAGAGCCTCGAGCAAGGAAGTATCATGATGCCCAATAACATAAGGATGTACTCTAAGACACTATGATACTAGTATGGGAACTACAAGGAGAGATTTAGTTTCTTAAGGACCAAGAAGCAACACAATGTATTGATATGCATAAGGCAACAAAGCCTCAAAATGTAGCACGAGATGATTTCAAAGAGCTTTGAAAGTGTATGTTGGATGAAGGCATTGTCCCATAACTAAGTACTTGGCTTAAAAATTAGGTATAAACACCAACTGATTCTCAACCTCAATTGACTCATCAAACTGAGGATTGTTGATTGAATCATGCTCGACAGCAAGATACCCCTCTACCTCCTAGACCTCAACAAGAGAAAGAAATACTAGTGAATGTTGTTATTGACGGTTGGGTGATTCAAGATATCTCGTTTGACACTGGCACTAAGGTTAATGTCTTCACCAAGGACGCATGGCACAAAATAGCTAGTATAGCATTGCAACCATATCCACACATATTGTTTATGGCTAATAAAACCCATGTTATACCAATTGGCACCCTTAAGAATGAAATAATGGATATCATTGGAGTACCTTTCAAAGTTGACTTTGAAGTTCTTGATTTAGCAAAGGTAGATGAATTGCTAGCTCTATTAGGGTGACCTTGGTGTTATGAAAACAACATAGACTTAAGTTTCAAAAAACACTACTCAATTTTGAGAATATTAATCAATGCATTGTTATTCCATTGGATCAAACACATGGGCCCCCATACATAGAACTTGTTAACATGGAAGAAAATATTAATTGCATCTACAATGTCATGGCCAGAGATGGTGAGAAATGTGATCCTAGTCCTGATGGCATCCTTCGATGGATGGACACTTAGTCCCTTTCTGATACTACAAGTAATGCTTGTAATTGTTGAGCCATGGTGATTATGACCTCACTGGAAGAGTATGCGGTACCATTGGTAGTTGTTAGAACATCTTGTGTCAATATCATAAATACCATAGGTTTATTTGCCTTGTTATCAGACAAGTTATGAGAAGACCAGTTATAGATACACCTTTAAAAAGACTTGATAAAGCCCCTTAGTTTCATGGAGAAATAGAAGTCTACAACTTTGTCTAATGCCTTGAAGGCTTATATAACTCTGATAATGTTCGTATACGATTGTTGGTTTACCTTTCTACTGATATAGCTAAAATATGATTTGCTTTGCATCATCAGTTTCATCATGATAATCAAATATAGGGTATAATTAGCTATATCAGAGTACAAACACCTGAGCCACACATAGAAGCCTGTGAATCCATGTGGAGGACTGAAGAGTCTTTCTTGCCATAGTACCTTTGGGTACATGTTTTCTATGGAAATTTATGAACTTGGGATAGATCATTGTATGTTCATGAAGAATGACATATGGGTACTCATTTTTGGCATTTGTTGAAAGAAAGCATGAACTCGACGTTATCCTACTCATCTTCGAGAATGGATTTGCGCCTCACTCTCTAGGCCATGCACGAAGCAGTTGTTGGTGACCCTAGTCCCATTGAAGATCACTTAAGGTATATCCATAGTGTCCCAGAATAAGGGGTAATTCTCTTTAATTATCCCTTTGCACAACCTATTCCCATCCCAGACCCTGTTTTTCATCAGGAATGCCATGAAGAGATACGTCTAAAGAAGCAAAAACTAGTATTTCATGTATATGAAGGTTTTAGTAATGCCTTAGAAAATAAAATAAAAATTAGTAATGCCTTAGAAAAAATTTTAAAAAATTGTAATGCCTTAGAAAATAAAATAAAAATTAATAATGCCTTAGAAAAATTAAAAAAAAATTGTAATGCCTTAGAAAATAAATTTTTTTTTAATAATGCCTTAGAAATTTTTTAAAAAAATTAGTAATGCCTTAGAAAATTTTATAAAAAAATTGTAATGCCTTAGGAAAAAGAAATTGTACTGCCTTAGAAAATTAAAAAAAATTGTAATGCCTTAGAAAATTAAAAAAATTAGTAATGCCGTAGAAAATTAAAAAATATATATAATGCCTTAAAGAATTAAAAAAAAATAGTAATGCCTTAGAAAATTAAAAGAATTAGTAATGCCTTAGAAAATTTAAAAAAATTATAATGCCTTAGAAAATTAAAAAAATTGTAATGCCTTAGAAAATTAAAAAAAATTGTAATGCCTTAGAAAAAAATTTAAAAAATGTAGTGCCTTAGAGAAAAAAATTAGTAATGCCTTAGAAAATTCAAAAAAAATTGTAATGCCTTAGAAAATTAAAAAAAAATGTAATGCCTTAGAAAATTAAAAAAAAATAGTAATGCCTTAGAAATTTTTAAAAAAAATAGTAATGCCTTGAAAATTTATTAAAAAAAATTAGTAATGCCTTAGAAAATTTTTAAAAAATTGGTAATGCCTTCGAAAATAAAAAAAATTATAATGCCTTAGGAAAAAAAAATTATAATGCCTTAGAAAAAAAAATTTGTAATGTCTTAGAAAATAAAATAAAATTAGTAATGCCTTAGAAAAGAAAAACAATTGTAATGCCTTAGAAAATTAAAAAAAAATTGTAATGCCTTAGAAAATAAAAAAAATTGTAATGCCTTAGAAAAAAATTTTAAAAAATGTAATGCCTTAGAAAATTTTAAAAAAATATTAATGTCGTAGAAAATTTTAAAAAAATTAATAATGCCTTCTGAGAGATCTAGCTAAAGAAATGAAGCAGGAACTTTTGAGGATATCCTCTGTCATGGAGTCTAGAATAGAGGAGTCACCATCGATTAATGAAGCTATTGGTCTCTAACTCTCTGATGAGATACCTACAGAGCTCATTGACGATGAAGGATTTCTTCTAGTGTAGAGGATGCCAAGAACATAAATAGGATGTATTGATAGGCATTCAAAGGCTTCTGATAACATCTAGTAGAAAGAATTATGTTGCTGTCAAAGACCACACCTTTAAAGAAGGTGATATCCAAAAAGTCAATTGAAGCATTATAAATAACTAGAGTGATTTGAAACTTGGGATAAAAGCTCTAATAATGCAAGAAGAAATCTTAAAAATAAGCTTTAATCCTGATCCAAATCCCAGGACCATCATCAATATACCTTGTGAAGTAGGCAAGAGGTGAGGTTTCAAATGTGTTGTCAACCTATCTTTCCAAATAACTGAGAAAAAGGAAAGCATAAACAACTACAAAATTATTGCCCATAGCAGTACCTTGAATCTCCCTGTAAGAGATGTCATCAAACTCAAGATAATGCTCCCTGAGAATCAGCTTGGCTAAACTCATGACCATATTGATGAGAGAAGGATCTAACTGATGCTCAACAAAATACTCAGAAACAAGACAATGAAGGGCAAAAAGTCCCTCTGAATTAGGAATGCTCAAATATAGGGATTCCACATCAAAAGTGAAAAGAACACAGTTCAAAGGGAAATGTAGGCTTCCAAAGTCTTTGAGAAGGGATGTCGAATCTAATAAATGGTATTTCTGATTCAGAAAGATGGGGAACAAGAGATAATGGAGAAGTTTAGAAGTTGGTTCTAAAATGTAACCCAAATAGATGCAAATGGGTCTACCTAAAACTGTTGGCTTGTGGAACTTAGGTAGGAGGTAGAAACAACAAACCTTTGTAGAGTCTATCAAGAAATGAGTGAGTATTTTAGTAATGGGATCCAAAAAACTTTTAAATCTATCAATGATAAAAAGTAAATTACTCCAAATTAAATTCTAAGGAATGGAATTCACCTATTTATATGTGGAGGAGTCAGAGAGTTATCGAAGGCCTTCATTTTTGTACCAAGAGGAATCGAGCACCATAAGGCTAAGGTTTTTATCTACTAGCTTGATGATGATTGATCTATTTTGTCGTATGTCTTTGAGGCTCTTGCAAAGTCTCAGAGGTAGCATGGGATGCTTGGTGAAAGAGGAGGAACATTTTGTGACTCTAGCCTTCAAAAGTACTTCGATCTTCTGAATGATGTCTTCCATGTATGGGTTTGGCTCATCTAGATGCCAAAAAGGATTGGCAATTTGAAATAAATGAGGAAAACCATGAGGGGAGAAAGGATTCTCCATAAGAAGAGAACTCTTTAAAGAAATCTCTTGTTTAGGACCAAAAAAATTTCTAAGGTGAAGCTTTCTAGTGAAGGCTCTAAACTCTCTAAAAATAGAAACAATAGGCATAGGAGGTGGATGTGGTATGAATTTCACACCAAAACCAAGTAACTTTAGCACATCATACTAAAGTCTCTGAGAAGAAAGGTTGTCGATAGAAGAATTCAAGATTCTGAGATCCACTTCCAAAAGAGTCTTCCTGGAGAAGTAGTAGATGGCCATGAAGACTCAGTCAATCATAGGCCCCCAAAAATTTAGGTGAGGGTGGGGCCTTTGCCTTTCAAATCCCCTTCATTGAGTCCCCAACCCCTGCATCTACCTTGTCCATGGCCCCTGCCAATACTGGAGATCATGCCTTGACCTCTGCCTCTATTGAAGCCTTTGTTGATGTTGATGCCTCTTGATGAAGAAGAAGGTACTGCAAATAGTGCAGGGCCCTTTTTCCTAAGAGGCTTAGAATTTGGCTTTGAGCCCAAAATTCTAGAGGTAGCCAAGGTGGCATTCGAAGGGATCCCACGCTTGGTTGTTGTGTCATTTTTTGGAGGGGTGGTAGGAGGAGCCTCTTGATTCTGAGTGGGTGAAGACTTATTCTTTTTCTTGTTTTTCTTCTTTTTCTTCACCTATTGCTAGTGTTTCTACTCTTGTTGGGGAAGAGTTGAAGTTTTACCAAAAAGAGATAGAAGTTCTTTCAACTCTTTAAGGATTCCACCAACTTTCTGATTCACCTTTTCATTGATGAGCTTAGAGATGGTTTTGTCTTTTGGGAGTTGATCTGCATTGGTCATTGCTTCATCTCGAGAAGTTTGGTGACATGCTTTAGCTTCTTCTCTGGTAGCTTTTTTGAGGGCACGATTGATCTGAAAGTTATTAACCAAAGAATGAAATTTCCTCATGGCTTCAGAAAGCCAATCGTCACTAAAGACCATGTAGCTACCCAAAAGAAGAAGCTATCAAACTAGTGCACAGGTCCCCTGAAGAGAAGCCTCAAAAGAAGAAACAAAAGAAGAGAAGGTTGTATCTTGATTTTTGGCAGTTTTAGAAAGGTTGGCAATGTATGCATTAAGGAATAACCTGTTGGCTTTAGCTTGGATGCTCTCCATTTTATAAGTAAGAGTAGAGTGTCCCTCTGGATCATTAATGATGACCTTGGGAGGCTTCAACTACAAATTCTTTGGGAGGGATCTAGCATCTTTGAAGACTTTGAATTTTTGAAGAAATTCATGTGAATGCTCTACTTTGAGAAAGAGGCGTTTATACTCAGAAAAAGCCTTGGAGACCAAGGCAAGAATCTAATCTAAAAACTTCTTTTGTTGATCTTGTGGAGCATTAGAAATGTCATCATGAGGTGGAATGTCAGTGGTAGCATCCACATTAGCCTTAGGAATGTCCACATTATCCTCAGTATGATGAAGGGGAACACGAAGATCCTTTATATCTCGTCATGAGGTAGAGGGTTGTCTAGACTGAAGAAGAATGTCCAAACGAGTCTCTAAAGCTTTTTGGTGAGCATTAGAAGCCTCTATGATTCTAGTGAACATATTTGTGATGACTGAAGAAGGATAAAAAGAAGAGGAAAGATGCTCTTATTTAGATTGAATGTTATTTTCAAGGTCAAACTTGGCCTTTTGACAAACTTCTACAATATGAGCTTCAACCTCTGCTTTAAGACATTCTTTTCTTTCTATATATAAGTGGACTTCAGATTCAGCATGCTCACAGAGAATAGTCTCACATTCAGCCTTTCTTTTATAGTTAGATGCAGTATGATGAAGATCATCACACCAATGGCGAGAGCTTGGTTTTGAATCAGAAGGGATTGAATCCTCTCATGAACATTAGAGTCAAGAGTTAGACCCCGATGTTGGCTTTCTCGAACAACAAGCTTAGTGTTAGGAGGAAGCTGAGAAGAAGGATCCCCTCTTCATTTTTTGTGACCTATTTGAGTGTCCTCTCCAAACTGGGTGGGTACGGGAGCTAAAGAAATTGCACCTGTAGTACCTTGTATCTTTGGAGGAGTACTCTCAACAAATTCTTCTTTAATTGAGGCCATAATAAAAATATCCTGAAGAAATTTTAGTAATGCCTTAGAAAATTTTTAAAAAGTCTATATTCGTAGGCAGCTCAGTTGAAAGAAGAAGAGATCATAAAAGAATGAGAAATGGAGAAGAGAAAAGAATTCCTTTATTCCATATGTACAAAGCTACAAATTGTCATTACTTCTCTGCAACATTACATGACAAAAAGGCCTTCCAAAAAGCTTTTCGTGGAATTACACCACTCTTCAGCGGGAATTAACCTTGTCTTGAAAACCTGCAAGAAAGAATGAGGATGTAGTAGCCTATGAGAGGATATTTATAGAAAGGAAGGGGCAAATGTGATGTGTTTCCAAGTGGGGCATGGTAGGTGATAAGGCACCCATAAATTAATAAACGAGGCTCACCAACCTATTAAACAATTAACCCACCAACTTGAAAGTAATTAAATGTTATTCCCTAAAAGGAATTAAATACGGGAGACCATTTGGGAAGGAGAAATGCATTAAATACAAGGATAATAATTAAATTACCAAGGCAAAGCATAACCCATCAAAAAATGGCACCACATTTCTCCTAGGGAATGTGCATCACAAGGTGGGGCCCAAGAGCTGAAAAAACTAATTAATAAAGTATTCCCAACATTAAAGGTTCCAAAGCCCAGGACCCGAAGCACATTAAATACACAATGTATTACCAAAGTTGGAGGAAAAACTACTAAAGTAGAGGGTCCACTAAAGTAGAGGCTCTGATAAATGTAGAAATTTTACCAAACATTAAAAATGAAGCAACTATGGATAGAATTATGCTGCAAAAAGAAACCTGCTCCTCATAAGAAAAGATCCCAATTCCCTAGGATTACGCCAGCATACCTTCGGAAGGGGGATATGAGCCAACTCTAGGACTTCTTGGCAAAGCCGAAGAAGTTTAGGGTGAGGGGTTTAGGATTTAGGAATGCCTTAGAAAATTTAAAAAAAAATAATGCCTTAAAAAATTAAAATAGTAATGCCTTAGGGAAAAAAAAATTAGTAATGCCTTAGAATATTTTTAAAAAAAATAGTAATGCCTTAGAAAATTAAAAAAAAATTAGTAATGCCTTAGAAATTTTTTAAAAAAAATAGTGATGCCTTAGAAAATTTAAAAAAAAATAGTAATGTCTTAGAAAAAAAATAGTAATGCCTTAGAAAAAATTTTAAAAAATAATAATGCTTCAGAAAAATTTTTAAAAAATAGTAATGCCTTAGAAAATTAAAAAAAAATAGTAATGCCTTAGAAAATAAAAAAGATCGTAATGCCTTAGAAAAAAAATTGTAATGCCTTAGAAATTTTTAAAAAAAATAGTAATGCCTTGGACAATAAAAAACATTGTAATGTCTTAGAAAAAAAAATATATATATATATATATATATTATGCCTTAGAAAATTAAAAATAATAATAATGCCTTAGAAAATTAAAACAAAATTAGTAATGCCTTAGAAAAATTAAAAAAATAGTAATGCCTTAGAAAATAAATAAAATTGTAATGCTTTAGAAAATTTAAAAAAGTTGTAATGCCTTAGAAAATAAAAAAAATCGCAATGCCTTAGAAAATTTAAAAAAAGATAGAAAAAAAATTAATGCCTTAGAAAAAATTTAAAAAAAATTAATGCCTTAGAAAATTTTTAAAAAAAATAGTAATGCCTTAGGAAAAAAATAGTAATACCTTAGAAAATTAAAAAAAAAATAGTAATGCCTTAGAAAATTTAAAAAAAATTAGTAATGCCTTATAAAAAAATAAAAATTAGTAATGCCTTAGAAAATTAAAAAAAAAATGTAATGCCTTAGAAAATTAAAAAAAATAGTAATGCCCTAGAAAATTTTAAAAAATTTAGTAATGCCTTAGAAAATCAAAAAAAATATTAATGCCTTAGAAAAATTTTAAAAAAAATAGTAATGCCTTAAAAAAAAATAGTAATACCTTAGAAAATAAATAAAAAATAGTAATGCCTTAGAAAATTTAAAAAAATAATAATAATGCCTTAGAAAATTTAAAAAAATTGTAAAGCCTTAGAAAATTAAAAAAAATTAGTAATGCCTTAGAAAAATTTTTAAAAAATTAGTAATGCCTTGAAAAAAAATTTAAAAAATAGTAATGCCTTAGAAAAAATTTAAAAAAATGGTAATGCCCTAGAAAAAAAATAGTAATGCCTTAGAAAATAAAATAAAAATTGTAATGCCTTAGAAAATTTAAAAAAAATTGTAATGTCTTAGAAAATTTTTAAAAAAATAGTAATACCTTAGAAATTTTTTTAAAAAAATAGTAATGCCTTAAAAAAAAATAGTAATACCTTAGAAAATAAATAAAAAATAGTAATGCCTTAGAAATTTTTTTTAAAAAAGTAATGCCTTAGAAAATTAAAAAAAATTGTAAAGCCTTAGAAAATTTTAAAAAAATTAGTAATGCCTTAGAATTTTTTTTAAAAAAATAGTAATGCCTTGAAAAAAAAAAAAAAAGTAATGCCTTGGAAAAAAATTTAAAAAAATGGTAATGCCCTAGAAAAAAAATAGTAATGCCTTAGAAAATTTAAAAAAAATTGTAATGCCTTAGAAAATTTTAAAAAAATTGTAATGTCTTAGAAATTTTTTTAAAAAATAGTAATACCTTAGAAAAAATTTAAAAAAATAGTAATGCCTTAGAAAATTAAAAAAAAAATAGTAATGCCTTAAAAAATATAAAAAAATTGTAATGCCTTAGAAAATAAAAATAATTTGTAATGCCTTAGAAAATTAAAGAAAATTAATAATGCCTCAGAAAATTTAAAAATTTTGGAAATAAAAAAATTTAGTAATGCCGTAAAAAAATTTAAAAAAATAATAATGCCTTAGAAAATTAAAAAAAAATACTAATGCCTTTGAAAATAAAATAAAAATTAGTAATGCCTTAAAAAATTAAAAAAAAATTGTAATGCTTTAGAAAATTAAAAAATTTGTAATGCCTTAGAAATTTTTTAAAAAAATTAGTAATACATTAGAAAATTTAAATAAAAAATAGTAATACCTTAGAAAATTAAAAAAAATAGTAATGCCTTAGAAAATAAAAAAATTGTAATGTCTTAGAAAATTAAAAAAATTGTAATACCTTAGAAAATTAAAAAAATTGTAATGCCTTAGAAAATTTAAAAAAATTGTAATGCCTTAGAAAAAAAAATAGTAATGCCTTAGAAAATTAAAAAAATTATAATGCCTTAGAAAATTAAAAAAAATTGTAATACCTTAAAAAATAAATTAAAAAATAGTAATGCCTTAGAAAATTTTTAAAAAAATAGTATTGCCTTAGAAAATTTAAAAATTTTGGTAATGCCTTAGAAAAAAATTGTAATGCCTTAAAAAATAAATAAAAAATTTAATGCCTTAGGTAAAAAAATTTAGTAATGCCTTAGAAAATTAAAAAAACTTAGTAATGTCTTAGAAAATTAAAAAAAATATAATGCTTTAGAAAATTTAAAAAAATTGTAATGCCTTAGAAAATAAAAAAAATTGTAATGCCTTAGAAAATTAAAAAAAAATTGTAATACCTTAGAAAAAATTTTAAAAAAAATAATGCCTTAGAAAATTTTAAAAAAATTAATAATGCCTTAGAAAATTTTAAAAAAATTGTAATGCCTTAGAAAAAAAATTGGTAATGCCTTAGAAAATTAAAAAAAAATTAGTAATGCCTTAGAAAATAAAAAAAATTGTAATGCCTTAGAAAATTAAAAAAAATCTATATTCATAGGCAGCTCAGTTGAAAAAAGAAGATATCATAAAAGAATGAGAAATGGAAAAGAGAAACAAATTCCCTTATTCCATATGTACAAAGCTACAAATTGTCATAATTTCTCTACAACATTACATGATAAAAAGGTCTTCCAAAAAGCTTTTCATGGAATTACACCACTATTCAGTCAAAATTAACCTTGTCTTGAAAACCTGCAAGAAAGAATGAGGAAGTATTAGCCTATGAGAGGATATTTATAGAAATGAAGGGGCAAATGTGATGTGTTTCCAACTAGGGCATGGTAGGTGATAAGGCACCCATAAATTAAATAAATGAGGCCCACCAACCTATTAAACAATTAACCCACCAACTTGAAAATAATTAAATGTTATTCCCTAAAAAGAATTAAATGTAGGAGACCATTTGGGAAGGAGAAATGCATTAAATGCAAAGATAATAATTAAATTACCAAGGCAAAGCATAACCCATCGAAAAAAGTGCCACATTTTTCTTAGGGATAGTGCATCACAAGGTGGGGCCCAAAAGCTGGAAAAACTAATTAATAAAGTATTCCCAACATTAAAGGTTCCAAAGTCGAGGTCCCAAAGCACATTAAATACATAATATGTTTTCAAAGTTAGATAAAAAGCTACTAAAATAGAGGGTCCACCAAAGTAGAGGCTTCACTAAATATATAAATTTTGTTGAACACTAAAAATGAGGCAATTATGGATAGAATTATGCTGCAGAAAGAAACCTGCTCCTCATAAGAAAAGATCCTAGTTTCCTGGGATTATACGAGCATACCTTTGAAAGGGGGATATGAGCCAACTCTAGGACTTCTTGGTAAAGTCGAAGAAGTTTAGGGTTTAGGGTAGCCCCCAAGTTTAAAGCTCTAGTAGAAGAGCTAAAATCAAGCTTAAAAAAGAGGGGGGACCTTTTGCTTTTTTGAGTGGGATTAAGCACATGATTAGGCAAGGTTGGTCTATCCTTCCAAGAGATCTAGCTGAAGCAATGAAGTAAGAACTTCTATCATGGAGTCTAAAATAGAGGAGTCGATGTCGATTGATGAAACTATTGCTCTCTGACTCTCTGATGAGATATTGATTGAGCTCATTGATGATGAAGGATTTCTTTTGGTGTAGATGATGCCAAGAACATAATGGGATTTAATGATAGGCATTCAAAGGCTTTTGATAGTATCTGGTAGAAATAATTCCATTGCTGCCGAAATCTACACCTGTAAAGAAGGTGATATCCAAAAAGTCAATTGAAGAGTTAGAAATAATTAGAGTGATTCAAATCTCATGATAAAAGCTCTAATAGTGCAAGAAGAAATCTTGCAAAGAAGCTTCAATCCCAAGCCAAATCCCAAGGTTGTCATCAATATACCTTCTGAAGTAAGCAAGAGGTGAGGTGTTAAATGTGTTGTCAACTTGTCTTTCCAAATAACTGAGAAAAAGGAAACCATAAACAACTACAAAATTATTGCCCATAGCAGTACCTCAAATTTACATGTAAGAGATGCCATCAAACTCAAGATAATGCTCCCTAAGAATCAGCTCAGCTAAAATCATAACCATGTCGATGAGAGAAGGATCTAATTGATGCTCAACAAAATACTCAGAAACAAGACATTGAAGGGCAAAAATTCCCTCCCAAGTAGGAATGCTCGAATACAGGGATTCTACATTGAAAGTCAAAAGAACACAGTTCAAAGGGAAATTTAGACTTCCAAAGTCTCTAAGAAGGGAGGTGGAATCTGATAAACGGTATTTCTAATTCAAAAGGATGGGGAATAAGAGATAATGGAGAGGTTTTGAAGCTAGTTCCAGAATGTAACTTGAATAGCTACAAACGGGTCTACCTACAACTATTGGCTTGTGAAGCTTAGGAAGGAGGTAGAAACAACAAGCCGTTGCAGAGGCTATCAAGAAATAAGTGAGGAATTTAGCAATGGGCTCCAAAAAAAATTTAAATCTATCAATGATAAAAATTAACTTACTCCAAATTAAATTCCAAGGAATGGAATTCACCTGTTCATATGTGGAGGAGTCAGAGAGTTGTCGAAGGCCTTCATTTTTATATAAAGAGGAGTCAAGCACCACGAGGCTAAGGTTTTTTTCCATCAGCTTGATGATGATTAATCTATCCCGTTGTATGTCTTTGAGGCTTTTGTGAAGTCTTAGAGGTAGCATGGGATGCTTGGTGAAAGAGGAGGAACATTTTGTGACTCTAGCCTTCAAAAGTGCTTCTATCTTCTGAATGATGTCTTACATGTATGGGTTTGGCTCCTCTGGAAGCCAGAAAGGACTGGAAATCTAAAATAAATGAGGAAAACCATGAGGGGAGAAAGGATTATCCATAGGAATAGAACTCTCTGAAGAAATCTCTTGTTCAAGACCAAAAAAGGTTTTGAGGTGAAGTTATTTGGTGAAGACTCTGAACTCTGTAAAAATAGAATCAACAGGCATAGGGGGTGGACGTGGTATGAATTTCACACCAAAACCAAGTAATTTTAGCTCATCATACTGAAGTCTTTGAGAAGAAAGGTTGTGGATAGCAAAATTTGAGATTCTGAGATCCACTTCCAATGGAGTCTTCTTGGAGAAGTAGTGGATGCCCATGAAGACACGATCAATTGTAGGCACCTAGAAATTTAGGTGAGGGTGGGGCCTTTGCCTTTCAAAGCCCCTTCATTGAGTCCCCAACCCTTGCCTCTACCTTGTCTATGGCCCCTTCCAATACTAGAGCTCTTGCCTTGACCTCTGCCTTTGTTGAAGCCTCTATTGTTGTTGATGCCTCTTGATGAAGAAGAAGGTGCTACAAATGGTGCAGGGCCCTTTTTCTTGAAAGGCTCAAAATTTGGCTTTGAGCCCAAGATTCTAGAGGTATAAGTGGGCAAAGACTTTTTCTTCTTCTTTTTCTTCACCTGCTACTATTATTTTTGCTCTTGTTGGGGAAGAGTTGAAGTTTTACCAAAAAGAGATCAAAGTTCTTTCAGCTCTTTAAGGATACCACCAAATTTTTGATTCACCTTTTCATTGATGAGCTCAGAGATGGTTTTATCCTTTGGGAGCTGATCTACATCGATCATTGCTTCATCTCGAGAAGTTTGGTGAAATGCTTTAGCTTCTTCTCTGGTAGCTTTTCTGAGGGCACGCTCGATCTGAAAGTTGTTAAACAAAAAATGAAAATCTCTGGTGGCTTCGGAAAGCTAATTGTCACTAAAGACCATGTAGTTACCCAAAAGAGGAAGCTACCGAACTACTACACAAGTCCCTTGAAGAGAAGCCTCAAAAGAACCAACAAAAGAAGATAAGGTTGTATCTTGATTTCTGGCAGCTTGAGAAAGGTTGACAATGTATGCATCAAGGAATAGCCTATTGGCTTTAGCTTGGATACTCTCCATTTTAGAAGTAAGAGTAGAGTGTCCCTCTGGATCATCAATGATGACCCTAGGAGGCTTAAATTGCAAATTATTTGGGAGGGATCCAGCATCTTTGAAGACTTTGAGTTTTCGTATAAATTCATGTGAATGCTCCACTTTGAGAGAGAGGCATTTATACTCAGAAAAAGCCTTGGAGACCAAGGTGAGAATTTGATTTGGAAACTTCTTTTGTTGATCTTGTGGAGCATCTAAAATGTCATCATGAGGTAGAATGTCGGTGGTAGCATCCAATTAGCCTGAGGAATGTCTACATTATCCTCAGTATGATGAAAAGGAGCACAAAGATCCTCTGTATCATGTCCTAAGGTAGAGAATTGTCTAGACTGAAGAAGAATGTCCAGATGAGTCTCTAAAGCTTCTTAGCAAGCATTGAAAACCTCCATGAATCTAGTGAACATATTTGTGATGACTAGATAAGGATCAAAAGAAGTAAAAAGATGTTCTTTTTCACTTTGAAATCAATTTTCAAGGTCAAACTTGGCCTTTTGATGAACTTCTACAATATGAGCTTCAGTCTCTGCTTTAAGACATTTTTCTCTTTTTGCATATAAGTGGACTTTAGATTCAGCACACTCGTGAGGAATAGTCTCACGTTTGGCCTCTCTTTTGTAGTTAGATGCAGTATGATGAAGATCATTCGCACTAGTGGCGAGAGCTTGGCTTTGAATCAGAAGAGATTGAATCCTCTCATGAACATCAGAGTCAAGAGTTAGACCCTGATGTTGGCTTTCTCAAAAATAAGCTCAGTGTTAGGAGGATGCTGAAAAGAAGGATCCCCTCTTCATCTTTTGTGACCTATATGAGTGTCCTCTCCAGATTGGGTGGGTATGGGAGCTAAATAACTTGCACCCGTAGTACCTTACATCTCTGGAGGAGTACTCTCAACAAATTCTTCTTCAACTGAGGCCATAACAAAAATATCTCGAAGAAATTTTAGTAATGCCTTAGAAAATTTAAAAAAATCTATATTCGTAGGCAGAGCAGTTGAAAGAAGAAGAGATCATAAAAGAATGAGAAATGGAGAAGAGAAAAGAATTCCTTTATTCCATACGTACAAAGCTACAAACTGTCATTACTTCTCTACAACATTACATGACAAAAAGGCCTTCCAAAAAGCTTTTCATGGAATTACACCACTCTTCAGCCGGAATTAACCTTGTCTTGAAAACCTGCAAGAAAGAATGAGGAAGTAATAGCCTATGAGAGGATATTTATAGAAAGGAAGGGGTAAATGTGATGTGTTTCCAATGGGGCATGGTAGGTGATAAGGCACCCATAAATTAAATAAATGAGGCCCACCAACGTATTAAACAATTACCCACTAACTTGAAAATAATTAAATGTTATTCCCTAAAAAGAATTAAATATGGGAGACCATTTGGGAAGGAAAAATGCATTAAATACGAGGATAATAATTAAATTACCAAGGCAAAGCATAACCCATCAAAAAATGGCACCACATTTCTCCTAGGGATAGTGCATCACAAGGTGGGGCCCAAAAGCTGGAAAAACTAATTAATAAAGTATTCCCAACATTAAAGGTTCCAAAGCCCAGGTCCCAAAGCACATTAAATACATAATATGTTGCCAAAGTTGGAGAAAAAACTACTAAAGTAGAGGGTCCACTAAAGTAGAGGCTCTACTAAATGTAGAAATTTTGGCGAAAATTGAAAATGAAGCAACTGTGGATAGAATTATGCTACAGAAAGAAACCTGCTCCTCATAAGAAAAGATGCCAGCTTCCTGGGATTATGCCAACACACCTTCAGAAGGGGGATATGAGCCAACTCTGGGACTTCTTGGTAAAGCCATAGAAGTTTAGGGTTTAGGGTTTAGGAATGCCTTAGAAAATTAAAAAAAAATTAATACCTTAAAAAAAAATAGTAATGCCTTAGGAAAAAAAAATAGTAATGCCTTAGGAAAAAAAAAATAGTAATGCCTTAGGAAAAAAAAAAATAGTAATGCCTTAGAAAAATTTAAAAAAATTAATAATGCCTTAGAAATTTTTTTAAAAAATTAGTAATGGCTTAGAAAATTGAAAAAAAAATAATAATTTCTTAGAAAATTAAAAAAATTGTAATGGCTTAGAAAATTAAAAAAAATTGTAATGCCTTAGAAATTTTTAAAAAAAATAGTAATGCCTTAGAAAAAAAAATTGTAATGCCTTAGAAAAATTTAAAAAAAAATAGTAATGCCTTAGAAAAAAATTGTAATGCCTTAGAAAATTTAAAAAAAAATAGTAATGCCTCAGAAAATTTTAAAAAAATAGTAATGCCTTAGAAAATTAAAAAAAAATAGTAATACCTTCGAAATTTTTTAAAAAAATAGTAATGCCTTAGAAAAATTTAAAAAATTAGTAATGCCTTAGAAAATTAAAAAAATTGTAATACCTTAGAAAATAAGAAAAAATTGTAATGACTTAGAAAATAAAAAATTGTAATGCCTTAGAAAAAAAATTAGAAAATAAAAAATATATATTAATACCTTAAAAAATTAAAAAAAATTAGTAATGCGTTAGAAAAAAAATAGTAATGCCTTAGAAAATAAAAAAAATTAGTAATACCTTAGAAAATTAAAAAAATTGTAATGCCTTAGAAAAACAATTGTAATGCCTTAAAAAAAGAAAAAAAAAATAGTAATGCCTTAGAAAATTAAAAAAAAATAGTAATACCTTAGAAAATTAAAAAAAAAATAATAATGCCTTAGTAAAATAAAAAAAATTAGTAATGCCTTAGAAAAATTAAAAAAATTAGTAATGCCTTAAAAAATAAGAAAAAATTGTAATGCCTTAGAAAATAAGAAAAAATTGTAATGCCTTAGAAAATAAAAAAATTGTAATGCCTTAGAAAAAAAAATTGGAAAATAAAAAAAAATATTCATGCCTTAGAAAATTAAAAAAATTGTAATGCCTTAGAAAAATAAAATTGTAATGCCTTAGAAAATTTAAAAAAAAATAGTAATGCCTTAGCAAATTTTAGAAAAAAATAGTAATACCTTAGAAAATAAAAATATATATAGTAATGCCTTAGAAAAATAAAAAAATTAGTAATGCCTTAGAAAATTAAAAAAAAATGTAATGCCTTAGAAAATTAAAAAAAATTGTAATCCCTTAGAAAATTAAAAAATTGTAATGCCTTAGAAAAAAAATTAGAAAATTAAAAAAAAAATATTAATGCCTTAGAAAATTTAAAAAAAATAATAACGCCTTAGAAAATAAAAAACAATTAGTAATGCCTTAGAAAATTTAAAAAAATTAGTAATGCCTTGGGGGAAAAAAATTAGTAATGCCTTAGATTATTAAAAAAATTAGTAATGCCTTAGAAAATTTTAAAAAATTAGTAATGCCTTAGAAAATTAAAACAAAATTAGTAATGCCTTAGAAAAAAAGTAAAAATTAGTAACGCCTTAGAAAATTAAAAAAAATGTAATGCCTTAGAAAATTAAAAAAATTAGTAATGCCTTGGAAAATTAAAAAAAATAGTAATGCCTTAGAAAATTAAAAAAAAATAGTAATGCCTTGGAAATTTTTAAAAAAAATAGTAATGCCTTATAAAATTTAAAAAAAATTAGTAATGCCTTAGAAAATTAAAAAAAACTGGTAATGCCTTAGAAAATTAAAAAAATTGGTAACGCCTTAGAAAATTAAAAAAATTGTAATGCCTTAGAAAATTTAAAAAAAATAGTAATGCCTTAGAATTTTTTTTAAATAAATAGTAATGCCTTAGAAAATTTTTAAAAAAATAGTAATGGCTTGAAAAAAAATTTAAAAAATAGTAATGCCTTAAAAAATTTAAAAAAAAATAGTAATGCCTTAGAAAAATAAAATAAAAATTAAAAAAATTGTAATGCCTTAGGAAAAAAAATTAGTAATACCTTAGAAAAAAAAAATAGTAATGCCTTAGAAAATTTAAAAAAAAATAGTAATACCTTAGAAAATTATAAAAATTGGTAATACCTTAGAAAAAAAATTGGTAATGCCTTAGAAAAAAAATAGTAATACCTTAGAAAATTAAAAAAAAATGTAATGCTTAAAAAATTAAGAAAAATTGTAATGCCCTAGAAAAAAAATTTAGTAATGCCTTAGAAAATTAAAAAAGAAATAGTAATGCCTTAGAAAATTTAAAAAAAATAGTAATGCATTAGAAAATTAAAAATATATATATAATACCTTAGAAAATAAAAATAATTTGTAATGCATTAGAAAATTAAAAAAAAATTGTAATGCCTTAGAAAATAAAAAAAATTAGTAATGCCTTAGAAAATTTGAAAAAAAATAGTAATGCCTTAGAAAAAGAAAATTATAAAAATTGGTAATACCTTAGAAAAAAAAATTGGTAATGCCTTAGGAAAAAAATAGTAATACCTTAGAAAATTAAAAAAAATGTAATGCTTTAAAAAATTAAGAAAATTTGTAATGCCTTAGAAAAAAATTTAGTAATGCCTTAGAAAATTAAAAAAGAAATAGTAATGCCTTAGAAAATTAAAAAAAAATAGTAATGCCTTAGAAAATTAAAAAAAAATAGTAATGCCTTAGAAAATTTTAAAAAATATATAATACCTTAGAAAATAAAAATAATTTGTAATGCATTAGAAAATTTAAAAAAAATAGTAATGCCTTGGAAAATAAAAAAAATTAGTAATGCCTTAGAAAATTAAAAAAAAAATAGTAATGCCTTGGAAAATTAAAAAAATTAGTAATGCCTTAGAAAATTTTTAAAAAAATAGTAATGCCTTAGAAATTTTTTTAAAAAATAGTAATGCCTTATAAAATTTTAAAAAAAATTAGTAATACCTTAGAAAATTAAAAAAAATTGTAATGCCTTAGAAATTTTTTAAAAAAAAATAGTAATGCCTTAGAATTTTTTTTTTAAAAACTAGTAATGCCTTAAAAAAAATTTAAAAAAAAATAGTAATGCTTTAGAAAATTTTAAAAAAAAAATAGTAATGCCTTAGAAAAATTTAAAAAAATTGTTAATGCCTTAGAAAATAAAAAAATTGTAATGCCTTAGAAAAAAAATTAATAATACCTTAGAAAATTTTTAAAAAATTAGTAATGCCTTAGAGATTTTTTAAAAAAAATAGTAATGCCTTAGAAAAAATTTAAAAAAATTATTAATGCCTTAGAAAATTTTTAAAAAAATTTGGTAATGCCTTAGAAAATTTAAAAAAAAAATGTAATACCTTAGGAAAAAAATTAGTAATACCTTAGAAAATTAAAAAAAATAGTAATGCCTTAAAAAATAAAAAATAAAATTGTAATGCCTTAGAAAATTTAAAAAAATTGTAATGCCTTAGAAAAAGTTTAAAAAAATAGTAATACCTTAGAAAAAATTTAAAAAAAATTAATAATGCCTTAAAAAATTCAAAAAAAAATTGCAATGCCTTAGAAAATTAAAAAAAATTGTTATGCCTTAGAAAATTTTAAAAAAAAATTGTAATGCCATAGGAAAAAAATAGTAATGCCTTAGAAAATTAGTAATGCCTTAGAAAATAAAAAAATTTGTAATGCCTTAGAAAATTTAAAAAAATCTATATTCGTAGGTAGCTCAGTTGAAAGAAGAAGAGATCATAAAAGAATGAGAAATGGAGAAGAGAAAAGATTTCCTTTATTCCATATGTACAAAGCTACAAACAATCATTATTTTTCTATAATATTACATGACAAAAAAGGCCTTCCAAAAAGTTTTTCATGTAATTACACCACTCTTCAGTTGGAATTAACCTTGTCTTGAAAACTTGCAAGAAAGAATGAGGAAGTAGTAGCCTATGAGAGGATATTTATAGAAAGGAAGGGGTAAATGTGATGTGTTTCTAATTGGAGCGTGGTAGGTGATAAGGCACCCATAAATTAAATAAATGAGGCTCACCAACCTATTAAACAATTTTAACTAAAGGGGTAAAAATTTATGAATAAAGAAACATAAATCAGAGTCAGTTACAAACCCTTATCATGGTCAATAAGCCGAAACAAAGCCTGAGATAAGTTTAGGGGGAGCATCGTGTGATCAACAATGCTCCACAGGGAGCCTTGCTCAGCCGCCCACTTGGCCAAACAATCTACAACACCATTTCATTCACGTGGGATATGCACAAAAGAAATAAAATCAAAAGAGGTACTTAGCTGTAGAATCTATTGAACCACTGCAGCCAAGTGCCATTCAACATTTTCCAGATTCTGAGTATTCAGAAGATTGACAATCATTTGTGAATCTAATTCACAAATAAGCTTCTTCCAGCCATGCTGGTAGGACTACTGCATCGCCTCTAAAATCGTTGTGGCTTCCATGAGATTGTTGGAGTAATGACCTTTGTAGATAGAAAAATAAAACTGCACATTCCCCTGGCTATCGCATCCCACTCCACCAATCCTGGTAGCACCAAGATTGCCACGTGAAGAACCGTCAGTGTTTGCTTTCAATACCCCAATCGCCGGTGGAGTCCATTGACCCTACCGAGTGATCGGTTGCATTTGTCGTCGACCTCTCTTAGCTGGGCATGGGAGTCAAGCAGGGAAGGTGTCGTGTGGAGAAATAGGGGAGAGCCTCCTATACATAGCAGCATCATCTGGAGCCAGACTTTCACCAATTGCGCACTTAGCTTGTAGAGTTTCTTGGAGCAAGTTAAGAATTTTAACCCATATATGCCTGAGCTCCAGGGAGGCGTCCTAAAAAATCCTCCTATTTCGCTCTAGCCAGATTTGCCACAGAATGAAAGAAGGGCCTATGAGCCAGGCTATCTTGAGAAAAGACTCCTTTGAGGGAGGTTGACCCAGGCGATCCAAAAAGTTTGATAATGAGGAGGTGTGCCAATAGGGACATCCCCAGGCACTCCACCAAAGATGCCAGATCTGCTTGGCAAAAGAACATTGGGAAAACAAATGAGAAATCGTCTCATTGCTGTTGCGGCATAACACACACATCGACGGTGCTTGGAAGCCTCATTTACAGAGATTGTCCCAAGTGAGGCATCTATTGTAAACTAAAGCCCAAAGAAAAAAATTGCATTTGGGCCAAGAGAAGCGATTCCACACTTTCTTCCACCAAGGAACTTCCACATCACCAAAAAGATGTTTGGTCAGGGAGATCTACCCTGAAGAGACTGAATATTTCCCTGACGGCTCTCCTCCCCATGCCAAAACATCCTGATCTTGTAGGAAGCTACATCTCTTGGTTGCAAGGATCTGAGATAGCTCCATCTAATCTTTTGCAGTGCCCCCCAGCGGCCAGTCAGAGGAGTTCTTCCAACGATAGCCAATAAGTGTACCAAGATTAAAAGCCTCCTTATACTGAGCCACTGTGTTCCATCCAGCGGGGTGAAAGGAGTTATAGAGATCCTGCAAGTGTGGATGAGTGGACAAGAGAGGAGGTGATCCATCCCATGAATCACTCCAAAAGAGAGCCATCCTACCACTATTACAAATCTAGAAGAGGCTACATTTAACTAGTTGGGCCCCAAGCTTGAGTGTATTCCACACCATAGACTCCCGCCCCTCCATAGGAAGCTTGGATATATCATGGGGCTCAACTCCAGGAAAATATTTGTGATACAAAATATGGGCCCAGAGATACGATGGGCTAGAGCACCATCGCCAGTAAAGCTTGGCAGCGAGAGCCTGACTGCATAAAATTGTCGAGCAAAGTCCAAGGCCACCCACTTTTTTGGGCCTGCATACCATGTCCCAGTTAATGAGGCTCCATTTGGAATTCTATAAATTCCCACTCCAAAGAAATTGGCAAGCAAGAGCATCAAATTCCCTGAGGAAGTAAACTAAGGCAGCCTGAACCATGCTTCGATATATTGGTAGAGCCTGAATCACTGATTGCAGGAGAGTCACCCTTCCGGTAGTAGAAAGCCATTTATGAGTCCAGTGAGTAACTTTTTGTTTGAGTTTGTCTAGAATATTTTGCCAAAAAAGTTTGGGTTGTCTTTCCAGCACAATAGGGATCCCCAAATAAGTGAGAGGAAGGGACTGAATCTGAAACCTCAAGATAGTAGCAATCCTCCACTGAATGAGCTCAGGGGTGTTGAAGAAGAAAATAGAGGACTTGTGATCATTAATTTTTTGGCCTGAGGCTACCAAATAAATGTCTAAAGTATGCTGAAATGCTGCCGCTTCACTAATTCGAGCTCTCCCTGCCAAGGCAGTGTCATTAATGAATTGGAGGTGGGATAAAGTGGGCAGTCCATTCCCCCATTGCCAA
This sequence comes from Torreya grandis, assembly GCA_037957365.1. Classification (NCBI taxonomy): domain Eukaryota; kingdom Viridiplantae; phylum Streptophyta; class Pinopsida; order Cupressales; family Taxaceae; genus Torreya; species Torreya grandis. The sequence goes on from JARHVA010001018.1 coordinate 633,795, forward strand.
CCTTGCAACACGTTCTGAGCAACACGGAGCTTGATAAGTCTCCCCAGCATTTCAGCCAGGATGATAAACAGATAAGGAGAAAGTGGGTCCCCTTGGCACAGCCCTCTAGAGGCCCCAAAAAGCTCCGTGGGTTCCCCATTAATAAGGACTAAGAATGATGGCATTGTGACACAGCTTAACACCCATCAGACCCAAACTAGACTGAAACCAAATGCCACAAGGACCTTATGCAAGAAACCCCAGCTGACTCTGTCATAAGCCTTAGCCATATCAAGCTTCATGACCATGGCACACTCCTGAGACATGCTCATTAAATGAATAGCTTCAGAGGCAATCACCACCCCATCTAAAATTTGCTTTCTGGCAACAAAACCCCCTTGTTCCTTAGAGATAACTGTGGGGAGGCAGCCTTTGAGTCTTTCTGCAAGAAGCTTGGTGATGATTTTGTAAGCCACATTGCACAATGCAATGGGTCTAAAAAGGTCCAGTTGGTTGGCCTACTCCTTTTTTGAGATTAGGATTAAGAAGGTAGCGTTAAGCGCACGGAGCAATTCCTTGCTGGAGTAAGATTCCTGCACCACATCCAGAAGGTCCCGCTTGATAATATCCCAGAATTCCTGGTAAAACTCAACTGAAAATTCGTCAGGCCCTGGGCCTTGCCCTTTCACAAACTAAAAACCACCCCTTCCAGTTCCTCCATACCAACTGGCTGAAGAAGAGATTTGTTCATTTCAGCTGTCATCACTAAAGGGATACTCGATAACACTGTATTTTTAACAAGTTCATCATGAGGCAGGTCTTCTAAAAAAAAGGGCCGAATAAAATCGTATGGCCTCTCTGGATATAGCATGAGAAGAGGTCAACCTTGTCCCATCCAAGGTTTCCAAAGATGTGATGACATTCCTATTGCGGCGGCCTTGAATGGATTTGTGGAAGAAAGTCATATTCTTGTCCCCCTCCTGGAGCTAGTCTATACGGGCCTTCTGTTTCCTAAAAATTTCCTCCTGTAGTTCCCACTCAGCCAAAGCGATAGATGCCTGGGATTCAGCAATATGCAGGTCCTCTGTCAAGCCATGATCTCTAATCTATCGGGTAACAGCATCTAATTGATCTTGGGCGTTCTTTTTCATAGCTTGAAGATTGCCAAAACTATTCTTATTCCAGCCCTTTAACTTTCTTTTGACAAACTGCAATTCTTTAGTGAAGGAGAACATAGTTGTACCATACGCTGGGCCACCTTGTCTCCACCAACTAGTCATGAGGTCATGAAGGGAGGAGTCCCGAAGCCACATCAGCTGGAACTTAAAAGGTGGCCGCCTGGGAGCAGCAATATGATTGGTTGAAAGCTTAATAGGCCAGTGGTCAGACCCCTTCCAATCAAGAATTTTTGAAACAAGGGAGACAAAACTAGACTGCCAAAAACAGGAAACTAAGAATCTATCCAGGCGTTCAGAGATGGCCGCATCACCTATTCTCCTGTTGTTCCAAGTAAAGAGCCCATTAAAAGGCTTAACATCAGAGAGGTGCATCTGCTCTATATTTTGCCAAAAGAGCTCCGAGGAGGGACCTAGGCGAGCTGAGCCTCCTCTCTTCTCTTCCAAACTAAGAACGGCATTAAAATCCCCTATCATAATCTAAGGCAAGAAAGGATGACAGCTTTTGACATACCTGATATGCTCCCAGAGCTTGAGCTAGCCAGGGAGATCAGTAGGAGCATAAATTGCAGTAACTAGTATCAATTCCCCTATTTCCAAAGATGAAGCAACCATCGTGAGAGCTGAGGGACCTGATATCCAGTGAAGAAGAGTGATCTTGCCAGGGTCCCAGCACATGGCTAGACCCCCTGAGCTCCCTAAAGCACCCACACACTTACATTGGCCTGAAAACCAAAAATTGGAGACACAAGTAAACAGGGAATCCACAGATACCTTGGTCTCCTAGATAAAGAGAATGTCCGAAGAATGGACAAAGACCAGCTTCCGAATAGCTTTTTGTCTGGGGGTGCTATTCAAGCCCCTCACATTCCATGATAGAATAATCATTGGGTAGAGAGGGGAAAGTGTTCATCCAAGGTTTTCACAACCCCCGATTCTACCAATAAGTCACCTATAATTTTAATTATGTCTTGGTCCTTCTTGCGCCCTGCTCTGGATGGAGTAGAGAAGGAGACTTTTTTAAACGGCCTTTGCATTAACCCCAGAGTAGGAAGTGTCCCTTTTTCTTTACTGGAGGCACCCACCTCCTTAACCAGATCAGCCCAATGAATGTCCTTATCTTGTGAGGCAGAGAAGGTCACGGGGGCATCCAGCTCGGGCTCAAGATTAATCTCCAGGTGTTGCTGTCCCATAGTGTCCTGAGAGTCATCAATCAAGGGACGCTTGTCCTCTAAGTTTGAAGCCCCTCCTTGATCTGCTGGCGAAATACCATCTTCAATGACCATATTATCGAGTGCCTTAAATCGGTTAAATCCATACTCTAATTGCCTATCAAGATGCCCTCATTTATGACCACATCCCTTCGCACGGTGTTGGACTGGAATAAAACTGTCCTTATCAGGAGCCAAGTAGCCAGAAGGGCCTTGTCCTGCATTTGGATCTATCGAAGGGGCTTTCCCTTTGGCCGCTCGATCATACTGGCTATATGTCATTCCATTCTGCATCGATTGGTCATTCCTCCTACTGTCCCTATCTGTCAGAGGAGCCGCAGGTGCATCAGGTGTGCCAGACCCTCTAGGAGCCTAAGGGCACTGGCGGTGGAGGTGCCCATACACATGGCATATTCTGCATCAAAAAGGGATAGCTTCGTAGTCTATTTGTTGAATCTAGGAGGAAGAACCCAAGCAAATCTCCATAGAATCTGGCAGAGGGTATTTAAATCAATATCAACACATATACGGGCATAAGAAATAACCTTTTTGTCCAGTGACTGATGTGCTATTGCAGTCAGAGTTCCAATCATGGCAGCAATTTGGCGTAGAATGTCCTCCCTCTAGAATTCCAAAGGGAGTCGCAAAAGGCATACCCAGACAGGGACACGAGATGGAAGATCCTCTATGGAATTAAACCCTACATGCCAGGGTTTGATGAAGAGGCCCATACGGTCATAAAAATATGGGCCTCCCTCAAATACCCTATTTCGGTCGGAGATAGATGAGAAATTTACCATAAAATAGTTGTTACCAGCGAACATAATGTCAAAATCTCCCTCTGTCTGCCATGACCTCTGAATCCAGGCTTCTAGAGCTGATAGAGAGATACGAATGCCCAAAAATTTGCAGATAAGTGCATGGGATGCCAAGTAATCAACTTCCCCCTGAACTGTCGATGTAGGAATGACCAGAACAGGTCGGTCTTGACTCCGCGGCAGGCATCCATTGATTTTGCTAAGCTTGGTCTGTTCACTGACATAGAAATTTTCATCTTCATGCAGGCTCTTCCCTGGTACCGGGTAATCTTCCCTCACAGCTTCAACCAGACAGGGATTTCTGGCACCACCGCTCGCAGCCGACATGTTTTCCAACCTATTAAACAATTAACCCACCAACTTGAAAATAATTAAATGTTATTCCCTAAAAATAATTAACTACGGGAGACCATTTGGGAAGGAAAAATGCATTAAATATGAGGATAATAATTAAATTACCAAGACAAAGCATAACCCATCAAAAAATGGCACCATATTTCTCCTAGGGATAGTGCATCATAAGGTGGGGCCCAAAAGCTAGAAAAACTAATTAATAAAGTATTCTCAACATTAAAGGTTCCAAAGCCCAGGTCTCGAAGCACATTAAATACATAATATTTTGCCAAAGTTGGAGAAAAAGCTACTAAAGTAGAGGCTCTGCTAAATGTAGAAATTCTACCAAACATTGAAAATGAAGCAACTGTGGATAGAATTATGTTGTAGAAAGAAACATGTGCCTCATAAGAAAAGATCCTAATTTCTTGGGATTATGCTAGCATACCTTCGGAAGGGGGATATGAGCCAACTCTAGGACTTCTTAGCAAAGCTGAAGAAGTTTAGGGTTTAGGGTTTAGGAATGCCTTAGAAAATTAAAAAAAATAATGCCTTAGAAAAAATAGTAATGCCTTAGAAAAAAATTAGTAATGCCTTAGAAAATTTAAAAAAATTAGTAATGCTTTAGAAAAAAAATAGTAATGGCTTTAAAAAAAATAGTAATGCCTTAGAAAATTAAAAAAAATTGTAATGCCTTAGAAAATTTTTAAAAAAAATTAGTAATGCCTTAGAAAATTTTTGAAAAAAAATGTAATGCCTTAGAAAAAGAATAGTAATGCCTTAGAAAAAAATAGTAATGCCTTAGGGGAAAAAAATTAATAATGCCTTAGAAAATCTATAAAAAAAAATAGTAATGCCTTAGAAATTTTTTTAAAAAAATAGTAATGCCTTAGAAAATAAAAAAGAATTGTAATGCCTTAGAAAATTAAAAAAAATTGTAATGTCTTAAAAAAAATTTAAAAAATAGTAATGCCTTAGAAAATTAAAAAAAAAATGTAATGCCTTAGAAAATTAAAAAATTGTAATGCCTTAGAAATTTTTAAAAAAATTAGTAATGCCTTAGAAAATTTAAAAATAATTAGTAATGCCTTAGAAAATTAAAAAAAATAGTAATGCCTTAGAAAATTAAAAAAATTGTAATGCCTTAGAAAATAAGAAAAATTGTAATGCCTTAGAAAATTAAAAAAATCGTAATGCCTAGGAAAATTTAAAAAAATTAGAAAAAAAAAATAGTAATGCCTTAGAAAATTACAAAAAAAAAGTAACGTCTTAGAAAATAAAAAGAAAATAGTAATGCCTTAGAAATAAAAATAAAAATTAGTAATGTCTTAGGGAAAAAAAAATAGTAATGCCTTAGAAAACTAAAAAGAAATTAGTAATGCATTAGGGGAAAAAAATAGTAATGCCTTAGGAAAAAAAATTAGTAATGCCTTAAAAAATTAAAAAAAATTGTAATGCCTTAGAAAATTAAAAAAATTACTAATGCCTTAGAAAATTTAAAAAAAATGGTAATGCCTTAGAAGAAAAAAAATAGTAATGCCTTAGAATTTTTTAAAAAAAATTGGTAATGCCTTAGAAAAAAAAATTGTAATGCCTTGAAAAAAAAAATTGTAATGCCCTAGAAAATTTTAAAAAAATAGTAATGCCTTAGAAAATTTTAAAAAAAATAGTAATGCCTTAGAAAAATTTTAAAAAAAAATAGTAATGCCTTAAAAAATAAAAAAAGTTAGTAATGCCTTAGAAATTTTAAAAAAGTTAGTAATACCTTGGAAACAAAAATAGTAATGCCTTAGAAAATTAAAAAAAAATGTAATGCTTTACAAAATTTTAAAAAAATAGTAATGCCTTAAAAAAAATAGTATTGCCTTATAAAATTTTTAAAAAATTATTAATACCTTAGAAAATTAAAAAAATTGGTAATGCCTTAAAAAATAAAATAGTAATGCCTTAGAAAATGTATAAAAAAAATTAATGCCTTAGAAAATTAAAAAAAATTGTAATGCCTTAGAAAATTTAAAAAAAAATAGTAATGCTTTAGAAAATTTAAAAAAAAATAGTAATGCCTTAGAAAATTTAAAAAAAATAGTAATGCCTTAGAAAATAAAAAAAATTGTAATGCCTTAGAAAATAAAAATAATTTGTAATGCCTTAGAAAATTAAAAAAAAATAGTAATATCTTAGAAAATTAAAAAAAATAGTAATGGCTTAGAAAATAAAAAAGAAAATAGTAATGCCTTAGAAAAAAAATCAGTAATGCCTTAAAAAATAAAAAAATAGTAATGCCTTATAAAATAAAAATAAAATTAGTAATGCCTTAGAAAATAAAAAAATTAGTAATGCCTTAGAAAATTAAAAAATTAGTAATGCCTTAGAAAATAAAAAAATTAGTAATGCCTTAGGGAAAAAAAAATTGTAATACATTAGAAAATTAAAAAAAAATTGTAATGCCTTAGAAAATTAAAAAAATTAGTAAGGCTTTAGAAAAAAAAATTATAATGCCTTAGGAAATAAAATAAAATTGTAATGCCTTAGAAAATTTTAAAAAAATTGTAATGACTTAGAAAATTAAAAAAAATAGTAATGCCTTAAAAAAAATAGTAATACCTTAGAAAAAAAATAGTAATGCCTTAGAAAATAATTTTTTTTATAATGCCTTAAAAAATTTATATATATATATATATATATATATATATATATATATATATATATATAGGCAGCTCAGTTGAAAGAAGAAGAGATCATAAAAAAATAAGAAATGGAGAAGAGAAAAGAATTCATTTATTCCATATGTACATAGCTACAAACTGTCATTACTTTTTTGCAACATCCTTTCAAAAAGCTTTTCATAGAATTACACCACTCTTCAGTCAGAATTAACCTTGTCTTGAAAACTTGCAAGAAAGAATGAGGAAGTAGTAGCCTATGAGAGGATATTTATAGAAAGGAAGGGGCAAATGTGATGTGTTTTCAAGTAGGGTGTGGTAGGTGATAAGGCATCCATAAATTAAATAAATGAGGCCCACCAACCTATTAAACAATTAACCTACCAACTTGAAAATAATTAAATGTTATTCCCTAAAAAGAATTAAATGTGGGAGACCATTTGGGAAGGAGAAATGCATTAAATGTGAGGATAATAATTAAAGTACCAAGGCAAAGCATAACCCATCAAAAAATGGTGCCACATTTTTCCTAAGGATAGTGCATCACAAGATAGGGCCCAAAAGCTAGAAAAACTAATTAATAAAGTATTCCCAACATTAAAGGTTCCAAAGCCCACGTCTCAAAGCACATTAAATACATAATATGTTTCCAAAGTTGGAGAAAAAGCTACTAAAGTAGAGGGTCCACCAAATTAAAGGCTCTGTTAAATGTAGAAATTCTATCGAACACTGAAAATGAAGCAACTATGGATAGAATTATGTTGCAGAAAGAAACCTGCTCCTCATATGAAAAGATCCCAGTTTCTTGGTATCACACTAGCATACCTTTGGAAGGGTGATATGAGCCAAATCTGGGACTTCTTGGCAAAGCCAAAGAAGTTTAAGGTTTAGGGTAGCCCCCAGTTCAAAGCGCCAGTAGAAGAGGTAAAATCGAGCTTGAAAATGAGGGGGGGGCTTTTGCTTTTTTGAGTGAGATTAAGCACATGATTAAGCAAGTTTGGTCTATCATTCTAAGAGATATAGCTGAAATAGTGAAGCAAGAACTTCCAATGATATCCTCTATTACAGAGTCTAGAATAGAGGAGTTGACGTTGACTGATGAAGTTGTTGGTCTCTGACTCTCTGATGAGATATTGATAGAGCTCATTGATGATGAAGGATTTTTTCTAGTGTAGAGGATGCCAAGAATAGAACAAGATGTATTGATAGGCAGTTAAAGGCTTTTGGTAGCATCTGGTAGAAAGAATTCTTATACTATTGAAGTCCACACCTTTGAAGAAGGTGATATCTAGAAAGTCAACTGAAGAGTTAGAAATAACTAGAGTGATTCGAATCTCAGGATAAAAGATCTGATAGTGCAAGAAGAAATCCTACAAAGAAGCTTTAGTCTTGATCCAAATCCCAAGGCCGTCATCAATATACCTTTTAAAGTAGGCAAGAGGCGAGGTGTTAAATGTGCTATCAACCTATCTTTACAAATAATTAAGAAAAAGGCAAGCATAAACAACTACAAAATTACTACCCATAGTAGTACCTCAAATCTACCTATAAGAGATGCCATCAAACTCAAGATAATGCTCCCTAAGAATCAGCTTGGCTAAACTCATGACCATGTCGATGAGAGAAGGATCTAACTGATGCTCAACAAAATAATCAGAAACAAGATACTGAAGGACAAAAAGTCCCTCTGAAGTAGGAATGCTTGAATATAGGGATTTCACATCAAAAGTGAAAAGAACATAGTTTGAAGGGAATTGTAGGCTTCCAAAGTCTCCAAGAAGGGAGGTGGAATCTAATAAATGGTATTTTTTATTCAGAAGGATGGGGAATAGGAGATAATGGATAAGTTTTGAAGCTAGTTCCAGAATGTAACCCGAATAGTTTTAAATGGGTCTACCTATAACTATTGGCTTGTGGAGCTTAAGAAGGAGGTAGAAAAAACAAGCCTTTGTAAAGGCTATCGAGAAATGAGTGAGGAATTTAACAATGGGCTCCAAGAAACTTTAAATCTATCAATGATAAAAAGTGACTTACTCCAAATTAAATTCCAAGGAAAATAATTTGGATGTCACTACAAATTATGGCTCACGAACTATTCATGATACTGGTCCCGATGTAGACAACCCTTACTTTGAACTAATTCAAACTATCCGACACAACATTGGTATAAAGGAAGAACCAAAAATAGCTATTGTAGATAATTATTGGATTGAAATAAGTTTCATAGATATTTGAGTTATTAAAATAATACCAAGATGTCTTCCTAAGAAGCTATAAAGAGATGAATGGTGTTCATCCATCTCTAGGAAAAATACATATCAAATTGGTTGATGATGCTCAATTAGTCAGGAAAAAGACATATAATATGAATCCAAATCTACGAGCACGTGTGAAGGAAGAAATTGATAGTATGTTGTGTGCTAGAGTGATCAGCCCAATCTATGAATCTGAGTGGGGTAGTCCCATGGTTATAAGTATAAAAAAGATGGATGCATTAGAATTTGCATTGGTTATTGTATACTTAATGCATCTTGCATCCATTCCCAACACAATTCATGGAGGAAATCCTTGAAGGCATCATTGGGTATCAAATATAAACTTTCACATATGGATTCTCGAGGTAGCATTAGGTCCAAATCGTTAAAGAAGATCAACCTAAGACTACATTTGTCATAGAATGGGGATCCTTCACATATATCATCATGCCTTTTGGACTAAAAAATTTACATGCTATATTTTTATGTATAGCCATGGAGGGATTTAAATATTTCATCCATAAATTTCTTCAAGTCTACTTGGATGACTAGACAGTCTATGGCTTGGTCAAGGACCATTATTCTAATCTACAACTCATGCTTGAGCATTGTCGAGTCTTAAAAATATCATTGAATATAAAGAAGTGTCTTTTTGCTACACCCTTCAAGATTCTTCTAGGACATATTATCTACAAGGATAGACTTTTGGTAGACCTGGCAAAAGTATGTAACATTCTTCACCTCCTAGTACCAAAGTCTCAATGCAAAGTTCACACCTTTTTAGGCCATACTAGGTATTATAAGAAATTCATTCATGGATATGAAAAGATTGTCATGCATCTGGAGGAACTCTTAAAACATAATGAGCACTTTATATGGACTTGCTCTTGCCAAGAAGCCTTTGAGGGCCTGAAAAACAAACTAGTCACTACTCCAATCCTACAATTCCTTGATTGGACAAAACCATTCCATGTCGATGTTGATGCTTCTAGAATGAAAGTTGGTACAATCCTTTCATAACCAATTTAAGGTCACCTTGATTACCCTATCTATTTTTCTAGTAAAAAACTTACTCCAGTTGAGTGGAATTACACCACCATGGAGCATGAAGCACTATCAATGGTTTATGCTCTACATAAATTTTGACAATGCTTGTTGGCAACTTTTGCATTCTATACAGATCATAAAGATTTAAAGTATTTAGTATATAAACCTATGTTGCATGGATGCATCTTCTGATGGATATTGTTATTTTAATAATTTATATTCTCTATCATGGTCAAACTAGGAAAAACTAATTATGGCCCTGGCCATCTTTCTCAAATTAATTATAGAGAACCACCATGTGTTATTGAAGATGACTTACCTGATGTTTAAATTTTGTGTTTCTCATATTCTTGAGGAGTTATAAGATATTGTAGCTTTCTTAACTATTAGCTCAGCACCCAATTATCTAACTCCTTAGGCCAAGAAACAACTCACAATCTGTGTTGAACCTTTTCAGCTCATCAGAGGATACCTCTAGAAGCTTGGTCAAGATGAAATTCTTTGGCATTATTTCATGAAACATGAGCACTTTGAAGTAATCCAAAAAGGTCATGAGGGCATTGCAGGTGGACACTATGCTAGAGAAGCTATTGTGCACAAGGTACTGTTGGCTGGATTATGGTGGCTTACTCTTTTTCAAGATGCCAAGATGTATGTTAGGAAGTGTGATATTTTTCAATGCGTGGGAAAACCAAATCATCGTGATGTTATGCCATTACATCCAATCCTACCTCAATAACCATTTGAAAAGTGGCCATTAATTTTTTTGGCCCCATTAATCCATTTGGATGATGTACAAGTTCCCTTTATATCATTACAGCAACTGATTATCTCACATGTTGGGTTAAAGTCATGCAAACAAGGGATTGTATTTTGCTACTACTACGCACTTCATTTGAGAATATATCATAACCTATTTTGGATACCCTCTAAGTTTTACTAGTGATCATAGTATACATTTTCTCAATGAAAACATTCACATTCTACTTGTTGAGTTCATGATTGCCCATCACAAAACAACACTGTATCATCCCCAGGCCAATGGCACTGTCAAGGCATTCAATAAAATATTAGGCACAACACTTGAAAAGATTTGTAATATTGGATGAACTAACTGGGATGATAGAGTATCTACCATACTTTGGGCTTACCACATAACTTATAAGTGCCTGAATAAGAACACATTGTTTAATATGGTATATGGTAAAGAAGTGGTTTTACCAATTGAATTCTTGGTAACATCTCTTCATATTACATGCATTGGACAATTGGATGAGGAGTCATAATTAAAACCATGTTTATATTATTTATTACAATTGGATAAATCCCATTTTCTAGCTCATTGGAGTCAAGATGTGGAGAAATGCAAATAAAAGACATGGCATGATCGATACATCAAGCATAAAATATTTACCCCTGGGATGAAATTCTTGATCTACGATTCCAAGTTCATGCACCATTTTGTAAAACTTTGAACTAACTAAGATGGACCTTTTTTCATTCATAGTATTCGGCCTACTAACACTTGTAGATTACAAATATTGGATGGCCAATTTATTCTTGGATATTACAATGGAAGTTGACTACAACCATATTTCTCCTATTAATTTTATAAATGTTGTAATAATAAGGTGTATGCAATTATTTTAGGATTTACTATTTGAATAAAATAATTGCCTTAGTTTGCACCACATTTCTTTTATATAAAGTTAGTTTTTGTACTTGTAATTTTGTGGAGGACCATGACGTAGTTTTTAGTTTGGGGTAAAAGGTATATGTATTCATGATTAAGGATGTGTTTTCAAATTAAGGTGCACAAGTTAAATATCCCAAGGATAAGGTATTCCTGTCAAATAGTATGAAATTTTGAAAAACACATAACAATTATCTTCCACTCTAAAGAAAAGCATGGGACACAACTGTCTTCTACTTTAAATAAAAATGTGAGACAAGATGTATCATTAATGTGAAATAAATAGTAGTTATGATAAATTTTCCAACATCATGACAAGATAATACCATTAAATACATTTATGGTGAGAAGCGATGATCAAAAAGTGGTGGCCATTATAAGTGCATTAATAATGAGAAGTGATGGTCAAAAAGAAAAGGGGTAGTAAATAAAGTTACCCCCTTGAACCTATAAAAGGATGAGAGAACTCATTTTAATTTTTACCTTTGCTTTCATTTGAGTCTACAGAGCTGAAGAATGAACTGAGCCAGATTGATTCCAGAACAAGTGCAAGTTAGAGCATCGAATTTTTGTAAACAACTTTTGAGAAGAGCATTGAGCTAAGCAATCAAGCACAGAACTAACTCCAAAACATGATCTATGATAGAAAGCGCTGGTATTTGTAGGTTGCAAAGGTAGACATCCACCATTAGAGGGCATCAAATCAAGAAAATCTAAATTTATCTACACAACAATCACATATTATTTTAGGAATGTTGGATGGTCGAGTCTCAACCTTCAAGCTCCTCAGAGGGTGATTGGCCTAAGAAGAAGGCTTTAAGAACTGATCCATTACTAAATATACTAGAAGAACAAGGATTACTTGAGGTGGAAACAAACTAATCAGGGAATGGACACCTGAAGAACAAGCATAGTGCACAGAAGGAGAAGAAATTAGGATGGTGTGCCAAGTGAAGAAGACACAATCGTCTCCACCCCTACCATTGATGATAGAGTAAATACAGTTCCTAGAGACAGTGTTTTGCATATAAAATTAGGTCTCAAAAGTACCATCTTACACCATATTTGAACATAACCACTATCAACCAAGGAATGAGGATGAGTTACAAAATGACTATCAAGGTGAGTGCCAAAACACCAAAAATCAATTAGTGTATGACCTCAAAATTTTTAATGCTTTGGATGTTGTAGGTTTATTTCAATTGTTTAACCTTCCATACTTTGGAAAACCTATAAAATCAATTAATTTTATACTCTCATTTGTCCATGAGGACCACCTCTACTTTGTTAGGCACAGTATGAAAATTACACCCGAGAGGATAAGTAAGGTGTCAGGGTTACAGTGCTCTGGCATGGATGTAGAGTTTGACTTAAAAGACTTAGAGGAGATAGGGAAGATAAAAACATCACCCATGTACCAAAAGTAGGGTCATGTCATACATATCAAGACCCTACAAGATCTTACCCTCGAGTGGCCACGTACATCATCATGACCAAGATTGGTGGTACCAATCACTGGAAAGAGGTGTATATGGCTCACCTCTACATCTCTCACCAGATAACTAAGGGTTTGAAGTATAATTGAGCCATGTTTTTTTCCCACAAAATCATTGAGGATGTTGAGAAGACCCATCGATACTAGGCCATAGGTTTCTATCGAGGGTATTTTTGTTGTTAATGGTGTTTGACAAGATCAATGTAGTTGACTACACCTCAAAAGAGCTTAAGTGGGCATATCCACATGAACACAAGTCCCCTATTATGCACTATAAGGCATTCATTTTCCCCATGCACATCACTTCCACTTACAAAAATAAAATGAAATCATGGTATTATGGTATGAAGGACTTTAGGAATGAATGGCACATTCCTAAAGACTTGCCCATTCAGGTTAATGAGCAAGCTTAGTTTGTTATAAAGTAACATTTCTCTTTAGTGTGCATCAAGATGGTCCCTTATAGAAAACTTTAAGTATAGTTGAAGCTACTCTATGCCTTTTTGATGCCGTACTTCATTGATTTAGTAAATCACATTTTTTATGCACAAACTCTCATCTTGGAAGCAAACTAAATTGAATTGGAGATTCACACTCTCCAGAAGATGTACGTCTATCTTGGTAAGAAGGCCTATAGGGAGAAGAAAAAAAATGATCAGACTAATATCAAGGTTAAACAGACCATGGTGGGAAGTGTATAATCTATTCTACATGCTATGCCCCAAAAATAAGACTTCAAAAGGAACGGAACATACTTGAGAAAAACTTCCATCAGTACCACAAATTGTAAAGAAGAAGCAGGTTGGGCATGATGACAACACAAGTTCACAGTAGGATCCTCTAAAATAATAGAGGACTACCCAAGCACCACCTTCTAGACCCTCACCACCATGGGCTTCTCCACCTATATCTTCACCACCTATACCTTCCCCACCTAGAGCTTCACCTCCACAGGTTCCTCCACCCTAGCTTCACTACCAAGAATATATTCACCAAAGGCATTGCCACCAAAGGTTTTGCCATCAGGGGTTGTTCAACAAAGCACACTAGAGAAATAACTTGAGGCATCAACACCATTACCCCCTCTAAAACGAGTACAAGAAGAACCTAAAAACCAAAAGGAAGAGGCAGAGGAATCTGATTTCAAAAAGATACCCTCCCTAGCTTGAAAGGAGTAGACCACCTTTGATGACATGTGATTAGACATTAGGGTTCCATTTGGAGAAGAGGGGGATGGTTATAATACTCATCAAATGAGTGAGATATCCATGGATAACACTTATTTGGCTATCGATATAGAGGTCTAAATTCTTGAGCACGACCCAAATAAAGGAAAGGAGCCTAACGGTTCTAAGGGCGAACCACATTTGATTGATGGATCCATTAACTTGCACATTAAATATCAAATAGGCATCCTAGATAAGATGCTCTACTTATGGCCACATTTCCTTCCGTAAGATGCAACTATTGACACAAGGTGACAAATGTCCTTCCTTTTGGACATGTACAATGAAGAGTGCCATTTTGAGCTACCTCCAGATAACCCCCTATTAGATTCTCAAACACTAGTGCTACCAACTTAACTATGGGTTGATCCGTAGAATATCTGCCCTCTACAAGCTAGTGCTACATTTTTGAAATGGCTTTTGAAGTCATGTGCCAAAATATACGTTATGATCCTAACATGCACAATGTGAAAGACAAAATAGAATTGCATTAGCAAAATCACTACTAGAGGTGCTTATCAATAAGTGAGATTAAATCTCCTAATCTATGGGAGATTATGACTCACAATGTAACTAATCACACATAAGAAATACCCCATATAACTAACCTATGTCAATCAAAGGTGTAATACCTTGAAACATTTATTACAAAAAGGCCAGGATAAATTAATTATTCTAACATGCCCCCCTTAATTCATCATAGCCTAAAGAGAATAAGAGAGAGAAATTATGAATGCCTCAAACTTATCACGTGCAAGTGACTTCATGAAAACATCTACACACTGATCCTGAGTGGGTAAATACTGGAGTTATATGTTGTGTTGCTAAACATGTTCGTATATGAAATGAATCTGAACCTTTGTGTGTTTGGTTCTCTTATGAAACATGGGATTATAAACAAGATGTAGAACACCCTGATTGTCACAATTCAGAGCTTTAGGTTGAGTTTTTGAAAACTCTAAGTCTTGAAATAATGTGATGTATCCATATCACTTCGTAGATAGCTCCTGTTATAACATGATATTCTACCTCTATGGAAGATATAGAAACATAATTCTACTTCTTACTTCCCCATGAAATTAGACCAAATCCTAGAAATAACACAAATCCAAAAGTAGATTTCCTGTCATCAATAGAAGCTACATGATCTACATCTATGTATCCTATCAAAAATAATTTATCATTCTTCTTGTACTCTAGGCCATATTCAAATGTACCTCTGATGTATCTCAATACCCACTTTGCTACTTTCTAATGTGTCACCTTTGGTTCTTGCATGAACCAAGAAAGATATCTAAAATTATAGCTAATATTTGGCCTAGTATATGTCAAGTCAATGAGACTCCCAATCAACTATTGATAGATAATTGCATTTACTTATGGTGATGGATCTGTACGAGACAATAAAAGTCTTGTTTGCATAGGTGGTGCAATAGGATAATTATCCATCATCCTAAATTTCTTGAGCAATGCCTTGGTATACTTCATTTGTGAAACAAAAATGTAAAGTTACTTTTTCCATACCTCCAAACCAATATAATAGTGTAGCAACCCAAGATCTATCATGTCTAGTGATTACTTGAGATCATTCTTAGTTGCATCGATCATCTTCACTGTACTACCAATGATGACTAGATCATCAACATAAATAATCACTATAAAAACCTCCCCCCATGTTGTTTGAGGTATAGGTTAGGATCATATGGAATCCTATTGAATCCATGTTTTATGAGATGCTCATCAATCTTTATGTACCACACTTAGGGAGCCTATTTTAGGTCATAGAAAGACTTGATAAGCCTACACACCTTTTGTCCCTAATTAGGTATCACAAATCCTTCAGGTTGAGTCATGTAGAATTCCTCTTTCAAATCTCTATTGAGAAAGACACTTTTTAGGTCCATTTGATGGACTTTCCATCCAAACTATGTAGCCATAGCAAAAAACCATTCTGATAGTCTTTATATTAGCTATGGGAGCAAAAGTCTCCTCATAGTCAATGCCTTCTTTCTGAGCATACCCTTTTACAACAAGCCTTGCCTTGTACTTATCAATAATACCATTTTCTTTTTACTTGGTCTTAAACACCCATTTTCATCCTATAGGCCTCTTCCCTGGTGGAAGATCAACAAGTCTCCAAGGGTTATTCTTCATCAGGGATTGATATTCTCCATCCATGGCATCTTTCTAAGGTCTAGACTATAGGGCTTATATTATTCTTGAGGGCTCATAAGTTTTTTTAATAATCATAAGAGACATATTAACCTCTTCTCAATCCATGCTTTGAGTCCTCAATCTTGAAGTGGATGTATCTATTACTCCTTTCAAGTTAGTGTTGGGTGAATATTTTGTCACCAGCTAACTGATGGGCAAAATAAGTTGTTTCAACCACAGCATAGGGATATTTATCGACCAAATATGTAGGTCGACCACATCAAAAGGAGACAAATCTCTCCTCTCATCAAGGGGAGGTTCTCTATAAATATGAGGTGATATATATATATATATATATATATAAGCTGAAAATAACACTCAGGGGTAGGATAACACCATCCATCTCTCTTTTTTCAGAGATGATGTTCACAAATCAAAGGAGAAATCTTGGTGAAATGACAGAAGGCACTTCTCTTCTTTTAGAAGTGTTGTTCAGCAAATAACAGGAATCTTTCTGGTAGTGACAAGTAAATGTAACAGGGCACAATAACCAGTAGAATGAGGTGTAGCATAGAGTCTCCACCTCAACTTCCAAAGAGTGAAATATATGAAGGACAATGGGGGCACAAAGTCATCCCAAGATCCTTTACACAAAAATAGAAAAACAAACACGCTAAAGACAATTGTGGCAGCACAAAGTCTCTCCACAGTCGGCTTCAGGACACCTTCTTGATTACTTTCACTAGTTCTGCTTCTTAAATTAAATGGACAAGAATGCTTCTAATAAATAGACATAAGAACAATTTCCTAAATAACACAAGTTATTCCAGCATAAATTTTGAAAATTCACTTGTTTTCTCATTCAAATAAAGAAATATGATTAACAATCTGAGCTCAAAGTCTCAGGAAATGCCTTTCAATTTGGGCAGAGTTTTGCTTCTATAACAAAGAGATCTCAGTTTCATAAAATAAGAGATTACAATATATAGCAGGCAAGAAAGACTTGACGCTTTGTTTCATGGAATGGCCCATGCTGCATCCAATGCCTTGAATGCATTTTCAGTTCTGTCAAGGGGCCATGCTAGAATAGGGCATCGGCCTTAACTGTGGCATGTCAGTTCATCTCAAATGTCTCCTCCAAAGTATAGGCTTCCTAGTCCTCTTCTTAATATTTGCACAGCTATCTACTTCACCTTTACTTGATGGAGAAAAATAGGCCACGTCCTTGAGTGTTCACGCTCTCTGGTGTCCACCTGGTGGACGATTTCACCTACTAGAATAATTCCTATGCAATAATTTATGGTCTTTCCCTCTTGTTCCCTCTTTTCTTAACTCATTTTATCCTTTTCTCATGATCTGAGCTCTTGGGCTATCTCTTCTTTTTTTGCTAGCTCTTTCAGCTTCTTCTTCATCTGGTCGCTGAGTTTGTTTTTAAGGTTTGTGCCACATTTGAAAATAAATGAGTATTTTGTTACCTTGAATTTGACATCCATGGGGACGTCATTGGTCACTTGAACCACGTTGAACTTTGAACCTTTGAACCTTTGAGAGTTCATTGGTTCAATGGTTCAACAGTTCGAGCAGTCCTATCAGTTCCTTAGTTCAATCACTTCTTTGGTTCAATCGCTTCTTTTCCTCTTCAGTTGAACCATCTCTTCAAACTTGTCTCTGGAATCTTCCGCTTCCTTCCTTCACTTGAAGCTTCCTTGTGAACTTTGAAATTTTTGAACTGGTTAAACTCTTTGATCTATTTGAACCTATCAACCATTTCAATTCAAAGTTCAATGGTTCAACAGTTCATCATATTTCTTTGAATCTTTTTATCCTCCAAGTCTTTTGAACTTTATTGAACCTTTGAACCTATGAAATTTGAACCATTTCAGTTCAAATTTCAATGATTCATTCTCTTTCTTTGAATCCTTTGAAGTTTCAAACTCTCTGGATTCTTTTCTTTTCTGTTGAACTCATTGAACCTTTGAACTTGTACTCTTTTGGTTCAACGGTTCAATGGTTCATTGTTTGATCTTCGAATCCTTTATTCTTCTAAGTCTTTCAAACTTTATTGAACTCATTGAACCTTTGAACTTTGAAATCTTTTGGTTTAAGGTCCAATGGTTCAACAGTTCAATCTTTCTTCTTCAAAGTCTTTTTTTGTTTAAGTCTTTTAATCTTATTGAACTCGTTGAACCTTTGAACTCATTGAACTATTTTGGTTCAAGGTTCAATAGTTCAACCTTCACTCTTCGAAGCCTTCTTTTATTTAAGTCCACAGAACTTTAATGAACTTGAGAACTTGCTGAAGTCTTTGAAGTGGTTGACTTCACTCTTCGAAGCCTTCTTTTCTTTAAGTCTGCAGAACTTTAATGAACTTGAGAACTTGCTGAAGTCTTCGAAGTGGTTGAACTTCTTTGAACTCATTGAGCACTTAACTCTTTTTGAACCTTTGAACTCGTTCAACCTTTGAACCTTTAAAGCGGGATTTAATGGTTCAACGGTTCAATGGTTCATTCCATTTATTTGAATCCTATCAATGGACCTTTTGGTTGAACCTTGGCGTTAAATCAGCCTTGAAAATGCCTAAGTGTTGGAACTTCTTTCTGAGAAACCCTGCCTATTAAACCTACGAGTTCTTTAGCTGAGAAGACTCGAATAATTGAAGAATTTGAATACTTAAAACATTTTTTGAGAAGGGAAGAGAGAATTTTGGTCTGCAAGACCAAAATAGTTGATATATTATCCCCAAAAATAAGTGACAGATTTTGGGAACAACAGTTGGCTCTAATTAGGGAACTTCCATCGATTGTAAAAATAATCAAAGGGAGTAGAATCCAAAATCTCCAGTGCCTTTAAGTATGCCATTGGGCTATGGAGTCATGCTACCCAAAAAGAAAAGCACCAAAAATAAACAAAAATGAAAATCATCAAACAGAACTAAAGACTATACAAAATTTATACATATGTACAAATTGATATTATCTGATACTTCAAGGATTGAAGGGCTTCAGATGCTACCCATTGTGTAGTAGAGAAAAGGGTGTGACATCTTGATACTTCAATAGGAAACTATTTTCACCATTGAGATGATGAATAGTAAATGGGCCTCTCCATAGGGAATCAAATTTCCGATGCATTCCCTTTGGTTCTCTTCTCTTATCCCATAACAGAACTTGATCACCAATCTAAAAATTACGGGCTTTTGCTTTCTGGTCGAAGAGATTCTTCACTAGACTTTGATGCATAGCAATTCAGTCCACCACCATGGTTCGTTGCTCATTAAGTTTAGTCAAGCACATGATCCTCTTGTCAATAGAGCTTTCATATGTCTGATCTTTGACCACCTTTGCCAATTTCAATGCTGGTAATTCTAGGGTGATTGGTATCTCTGCATTGAGACCATATATAAGTTGGAAAAGTGACATACCTATTGCCCTCTTGGGCATAATTCTGTCTGCCCATAAAGCATCAACTAATGTTTTATGCCAGGTTTGTTGGTTGTCATCTACTAGCTCCCTGATGATAGTCACCAAGTTCTTGTTGCTCGATTTTGCTTGGCCATTCCCTTATGAAAAATAGTTAGAAGAGTGGGAGAAGGTGATCCCATAATAAAAATAGAACTAAGTAATCTCATGGGAAGAGAAATAGGCTACATTATCTATCACAATCTTAGTTGGGACCCCAAACCTGAAAATGATGTTTTTTTGAAGAAATTGCATACTACTTCTGAAGTGGCATGCTTGGTTGGAATAGCTTCCACCCATTTGGTGAAGTAATCTATCGTTGTGAGGACATAATCACGTCCAATGCTTGAACATGGGTTTACAACACAATTAAAATTAATTCTCCATTGTTGAAATGGCTCTTCTATTACTATTGGCTTGAGAGGCAACACAACCAATTTGGGTCTTCCAATGAACTATTGGCACAGTTCACACCTTCATACCCATTTATATGCATCTTGAAATAGAGTAGGCCAGTAATACCTGGCTTGCAGAATCTTATGGGTAGTTACAGGCATAGAAAAATGTCCTCCACAAGCCAAATTTTGGAAGGATTCTAGAAGTTTATTCTATTGGACTTTATCCCCGTAGCGAAGGAATACCCCATCAAGGTTCCTCTTATACATCCCATTGTCCCACAAGACAAAGTTGGCAGTTTTCAACTTGACAATCCTCTTCCCTTTACGAGACAGGTGAGCAGAACACTCACCGTAAAGAAATGAGCAATATTTGAATACAACTCATTCATGGTGGTGACAAAGAGCACTGTTGGCGTGTCTTCAACCTTTATTCCTTCATGCCCTATTTCTTTCGATATGTTGTCAGCAATCAATTGGCAGAGGCCCCTTCCCTGCATAAGCTTGGTTGGTTTGATAACAAGATCAAACTCTTAGATTTTAGCAACCCAATTGCCCCTTTTGGTTCCAAAATCCTGTTGAGTTAATATGGATTTGACTGTGGTATCAGGAACCAGGGTAATAATGTGTGAATTCAAGATGTAAAAATAGAAGTGCTTTACTATCTTTACCACTGCATAAGCATGCTTCTCTAGATTTGAATATTTTAGTTCATGAGCTTTGAGAGGATAGCTCATAAAGGATATGGGAGATTCCACACCTTCTTTGTTCTGTTAAACCAGAATTGTTGAAAGTGTGTGCTAAGAAGCATAACTGTACGTTATGAAATCTTTGATATAATCTAGACAAACTAGAATTGGGGTATGAGCAATAGCTGTCTTTATGTTTTGAAATGTTGATTTGTCTTCTTCAGTCTAGCTGAAAGTGGCCTTTCCCTTCATCATATCCAAAATGTGGCGAGTCTTCTCTGCAAACTCAGGAATGAACCTTCGTAAAAAATTCACCTTTCTAAAGAAAGAGTGAACTGCAATCTTACTTGTGGGCAAAGTAAGCTCATGGATGGATTTGACTCTTTTTGAGTCAATCTTTATGCCTTCTCAGGATACAATGTGTCTGAGAAGTTTCCCTTCTGTTACCTCAAAAATAGACTTCTTGAGATTTAGAGAAATGCCATTCTAGTGACATCGTTCCATCACTTATTGCAAATGGTACACATGATTAAGACGATGCTTGGAAAAGACTATTAAATCATCAAGGTATACCACAATGAACTTACCCATTTCATCTTTGAAAGCAAGGTCCATTACTCTTTATAAAGTGGTGCCAATATTTATCAGGTCAAATGGCATTCTTCGATATGCAAATGTGCCCCAAGGTGTGGTGAAGGCATTCTTATATTGGTTTGCTTCTCCAACTTTCACTTGATTGTACCCCGAGAAGCCATCCATCATTGATAACATCTTTGAACCAGTCACCGTCTGAAGGACTTGATCCATGATGGGCAAAGGGTAATTATCCTGTAGGGAGGATTGATTCAAATTCCTAAAATCCATGCAGAGGCAAATTGTGCCATTTTTTTTTCTCACAGGAACTATGTTTGCAATCCATGTGGAATGATGGATTGGGAAAATTATTCTAGCGTTTAGCATTTTCTATATTTCAAATAGAATAGTCCCTGATATCTTTAGATTATACTGCTGAGATTTCTACTTGTAAGGCATCGAATCACTTTTGAGAGGAATTTCATGGAAAATATCTTCAAGTCTAAGCGACTTTAGATCATCATAGGAGTACGCTAGAACATCTATGTAATGGCAAAACAGGGCAGTAAATTTGAGCTTCTCCTCAGAAGTGCATCACTTCCCAATGTTCACCATCTTAGAATTTTTTTTGGTACCCAAATTTATCTGAACAAACTCCTGGGAGGAGCTTGAATCCATTTGTTGTTTGATGAATCGGTCGTGCTTGTCAAAAAAATTCTCAAGGGAAACCAATCTTTTGAGAATTTTATTCCCTTTTCACTATAGGAATTCTACACCTGCATCTGAATTTATTTCAGGGGCTGTTTCAAGTTTTTGAGGCTTACTGCCTTCGAAGTGAAGCTATTCAAAGATGTCTTTTTATACTAAAAAGGTGATGATTTGGTTGTCACCATTAAACACTTGCCAGTGATTGACATTGTTAGGCACACTTGGTCAAAAGACCAATTCGATAGTGTACCTGTCTCCCTTAAAATCTGAGTGAGGAACTAAAAGAGTTGCAAAAATAGCTAATGCATCAGCTGGATCATTGAATTCTCTAAGTACTACAGAGATACTAAAAGCATCAAAGCTTTCAATTTGATCCAAATTAGATTGCAGTAATGGTGCAATCCCTCACTTTTGGTTTGGTACAGGTTCTTGACCTGGCAAACCACCATCTCAACATTTCTTTTGGCATGAAGGAGTTTGACGCCCCTATCTTGAGCGACCTTTAATCTGAGTAGCAGTGATTCATATTCAACAGTATTATTGGTGTTGTTGAGCTACAATTTATAAGAATAAAGAAAAATCTCTCCTTGAGGAGATATCAACACAATTCCAGCTCCTGAGCTGATATAAGAATAGCTGCCATTGAATTTGAGAATCTACACATTATCAAAAACTCACATTTCCTTAGATTTTTCTTCATTTGGAGGGGAGGATTTCTCTGGGCTTGCACTATGCTTTATTAAGTCTTCTACTATTTTATTTGAACCAATTTTCAGATTGTCATTTTCAAAAGTTTCATCAGCTAGGACAAGAACATCCTCTGTAGTCAGGAAGTAATTATCCATGCTTGAAGACTCAAATAGAATTTGAGCTTCAGGTGCTGATGTTTGAGTGACAATATATTTTTCTTCCTTCTCAAGGAGCAATCTATGCATAATGCCTTTGACTAGGATCCTCGCTTTAGACAGATCCATGCTCAATTCTCCACCAACATCTTTGCAAAAATTTCATCCAAGAAGAATGTCATAGGAGGCTAGGATGTCGGCCACTAGGATTGTCATCTTAATTCTCTTATTCAGGAATGTCGCAAATGCAAATTGGGCATCTTTGATTTGTCCCAGCAGTGGCACTTGTTTTTTCTCCATGGAGAAGCATCTCCCAAATATCTTGGTCAATGTGAGACCAAGAGATTCTGCCACTTTGGCAGGCATGACGTTGTCAGATGCACCTGAGTCTATTATGCAATTGTTCAGCTAGTGTCCATTTATCAACAGAGAAACATAAAATGGTTTTATTTTTTTGAGAGTAGCAAGAGGAGTAATGACAAGGTTATTCTGGGTGGATGTATTTTTGGGGGGACCAGTAGTTACTTTCAAAATTGCTTATCTTATAGGGACAACTTTATTCTTCACACATTCCACTAAGCTATCTAACTGTTCAGGGTTATATTATAGAAATTCAAATTCAGACATTTGAATTTTGGTTTTCTTGACATGGTCGATTTTATCAAATGTCTAAAATGAATTAGGATCAGGGAAAGGCAGTTCATCCTTCTAGTTTTTAAGGGGGGTGCTATTGGTCTGTGAATTTGAAGTTGAAGATGAAGGAATGCTTGATGTACTTACCTATTTAACGATCACTGGGTCTTTTGATTGAAAAGGCAAAGTGGTCCCTTGCTTAGTAATTGAAATTACTGGTTGAGATTGCTCCTCTATTTTTTTCTTATCAGCTTGCTGGGCTGATTTATTTTGGGACCGAGTGAATACTTGGTACGACTGATTGGGGAATGTCCTCCTTGGTATATCTCTATACAAAAGAGTAGAAGACATCCCTTGCGCCATTTTCTTTTTAAGAGCTAGCAACTCATTTTCCAGCTTTTGCACCATTGGATCAGTGGTGCCTATAGATAGATATTCAGAGGATGAAGAAGATTTAGCTCTATTAGGATCTCTCCTTATCTTTTTTTCCAAGATAAGATCATCTTCCACCTCAGTGGCTAAATCCTGAGCATCAGCAAGGTCTATGTGACTAGCCCGTCTCAGCAAAAAACTCACTTCTGGAAGCTAGGAATTGATGAAGAAACATTTGAGATTCTCAAATGTTGGCTGAGCAATTGTAGGAATCATGTTCCTCAACTTGTCAAATTTGGTAATGAAGTCCCTCATAGGTTCACGAGGCTTTTTCTTCATTTATGTGAGTTAAGCCAACAAGCAATGTGCATCTTCTGCAGGCTTGAACCTGGCTTCAAATTTGGCTTTGAAGGTGTTCTAGTCAGTCACAGTCTGAGCCTGCAGATGATAGAACTAGTCCGCAACAGCACCTTGCAATATTTCCATAAATAGCCTGACTGCTAGGTCCTCATACTCCACTCCTATCACACCACAGGCTATGATGAAAGTTGTAATATGTTTATTAGGATGAACTCTCCCATCACCAAAGAACTTAGGTAAATTCTTCCTTGAACTGCGTGGTAGCTCATGTAGAGGTGGAGTAAAATTGAGTGGACCAAAAGAGTTATCTCAGGGGCCTTAAACTACCATTATTTGACTACTGAAGGGAGGGATAACAAATGCTTGAGGGGTATGTATTAACAAAGCTCTGCTAACAGTAGAAATGGACATTTTGCCTGGTAATGGAGACCTGACTTTTGTAGGAGGAAAACTCCTAGTTCGCTGAAAGTGAGATGGAGAAGGAAACAAGTCAAAATTACTTTGTTGTACCAACTTGAATACAGGGTCAACAATACCTTTAGATCTCTAGCTTCTTGTATATGGTGGGTCTACCAGAGTGCTAAAATAGAAATGGAAAAGAACTAGAACTGCTTCAGTTTGAAGCTTGAGGCTTCAAGCTGCTTGTTCTTCCCCAGCGGAGTCACCAAAAACTATTTCAATTTGAATATTTTGTCACCAGCTAATCGATGGGCAAAATAGGTTGTTTCAACCACAGTATAGGGAGATATATCAGCCAAATGTGCAGGTCGACCACATCAAAAGGGGATAAATCTCTCCTCTCATCAAGAGGAGGTTCCCTATAAATATGAGGTGCGATATATATTAATAGATTAAAAATAAGCTGAAAATAAAACTCAGGGGTAGGATAACACCATCTATCTTTATTTTTTCAGAGATGATGTTCACAAATCAAAGGAGAAATCTTGGTGAAATGACAGAAAGCACTTCTCTTCTTTCAGAAGTGTTATTCAGCAAATAATAAGAATCTTTCTGGTAGTGACAAGTAAATGTAACAGGGCGTAATAACTAATAGAATGAGGTGTAGCACAAAGTCTCTACCTCAACTATCAAAGAGTGAAATATATGAAGGATAATGGGGGCACAAAGTAGTCCCAAGATCCTTTACACAGAAATAGAAAAACAAACACACTAAAGACAATTGTGGTAGCACAAAGTCTCTCCACAATCAACTTCAGGACACCTTCCTGATTACTTCTACTAGTTCTGCTTGTTAAATTAAATAGACAAGAATGCTTCTAGGAAATAGACATAAGAATAATTTCCTAAATAACACAAGTTATTCTAGCATAAAGTCTGAAAGGTCACTTGTTTTCTCATTCAAATAAAGAAATATGATTAACAATTTGAGCTCAAAGTCTTAAGAAATGCCTTTCAATTTGGGCAAAATTTTGTTTCTATAACAGAGAGATCTCCATTTCATAAAATAAGAGATTACAATATATAGTAGCCAAGAAAGACTTGGCGCTTTATTTCATGGAATGGCCCGTGCTGCATCTAATGCCTTGAATGCATTTTCAATTTTGTCAAGGGGCCATGCTGGAACAGGGCATCGACTTTAACTGTGGCATGTCAATTCATCTCAAATGTCTCTTCCAAAGTATAAGCTATCTGGTCCTCTTCCTGATATTTGCACAGCTGTCTACTTCATCTTTACTCGATAGAGAAAAATAGGCCGCGTCCTTCAGTGCTCTCGCTCTTTGGTGTCCACCTGGTGGACTGTTTCACCTACTAGAATAACTCTTGCACATATATTTCTGGTATTTCCCTCTTGTTCCCTCTTCTCTTGATGCATTTTATCCTATTCTCATGATCTGAGCTCTCGGGCTATCTCTTCCTTTTCTACTGGCTCTTTCGACTTCTTCTTTAACTGGTCGTTGAGTTTGTTTTTAAGGTTCGTGTCACATTTGAAAATAAATTAGCATTTTGTTACCTTGAATTTGACATCCGTGGGGACGTCATTGGTCACTTGGTCACTTGAACCATGTTGAACCTTGAACCTTTGAGAGTTCATTGGTTCAATGGTTCAACAGTTCGAGCAGTCCTATCGGCTCCTTGGTTCAATCACTTCTTAGGTTCAATTGCTTCCTTTCCTCTTTGGTTGAACCATCTCTTTGAACTTGTCTCTAGAATCTTCCACTTCCTTCCTTCACTCGAAACTTCCTTGTGAACTTTGATCTTCTTGAACTGGTTGAACTCTTTGAACCATATGAACCTATGAACCATTTTGGTTCAAAGTTCAATGGTTCAATAGTTCATCCTCTTTATTTGAATCTTTTTATTCTCCAAATCTTTTGAACTTTATTGAACCTTTGAACTTTGAACCATTTCGGTTCAAATTTCAACGGTTCATTCTCTTTCTTTGAATCCTTTGAAATTTCAAACTCTCTGGATTCTTTTCTTTTATGTTGAACTCATTGAGCCTTTGAACTTGTACTCTTTTGGTTCAAAGGTTCAACGGTTCAATGGTTCATTCTTTGCTCTTCGAATCCTTTGTTCTTCTAAGTCTTTCAAACTTTATTGAACTCGTTAAACCTTTAAACTTTGAACTCTTTTGGTTCAAGGTTCAACGGTTCAACGGTTCAATCTTTCTTCTTTGAAGTCTTCTTTTGTTTAAGTCTTTTAATCTTATTAAACTCGTTGAACCTTTAAACTCATTGAACCATTTTGGTTCAAGGTTCAACGGTTCAACAATTCAACCTTCACTCTTTGAATCCTTCTTTTATTTAAGTCCTCTAAACTTTAATGAACTTGAGAACTTACCGAAGTCTTCGAACTCGTTGAACTCTTCGAAGTGGTTGAACTTCTTTGAACTCATTGAGCGCTTAACTCTTTTTGAACCTTTGAACTCATTGAACCTTTGAAGCAGGGTTCAACGGTTCAATGGTTCATTCCATTTGTTTGAAACCTGCCGATGGACCTTTTGGTTGAACCTTGGCGTTGAACCAGCCTTGAAAATGCCTAAGTGTTGGAACTTCTTTCTGAGAAAGCCTGTCTGTTGAACCTGTGAGTTCTTTAGCTAAAAAGACTCGAATAATTGAAGAATTTGAATACTCAGAACATTTTTTGAGAAGGGAAGAGAGAATTTTGGTCTGCAGGACCAAAATAGTTGATATGTTGTCCCCAAAAACAAGTGACGGATTTTGGGAACAACAGTTAGCATCTTGTATAATACTTGTATACCATTTGGGCATACGTTGAGTTGTAGGTGGTGGTGATGGAGGTCCTATTTGATTATCTTCCTTTTCACTTTCACCATCACTATCTAAAAATATTACAAGACTTTTCCTTGTATCATTTACCTGTATAAAATGTGGATTGATTCCACTCTTTTCATCAAACACTACATCTTTGTTGATTAGTACCTTCTTTGTTTCTAGATCAAGGAACCTGTATGCCTTTGATTGTGCAATGTATCTCACAAAAATGCATTCTTTTGTTTTATTATCCAACTTATTCATTTTCTTCTTAGGAACATGCATGTATGCCTTGTAACCAAAACATTGAAGGCGAGTTACCTTTGGTTTATTCCCTATCAAAGCTTCATGTGGTGTCATTCCATCAAAAGCTTTAGTGGGTGACCTATTTAACAAGTAGACTATAGTGTGATAGGCTTTTACCTAATATGTATTAGGCAATTTTATAACATGGTTGAGGTTTATTCCCTATCTAAGCTTCATGTAGTGTGATTCTATCAAGAACTTTGGTGGGTGACCTATTAAAAAAGTAGATTGTAGTGTGACAGGCTTCTGCCCAATATGTATTAGGCAATTTTTCATCCTTAACCATGTTGTGAAACATTTCCACTATGACTCTATCAATCCATTCTGCAACTCCATTCTCCTGACGTGAATATGGAGTTGTCAATTGTAGATTGATTTCATTCGCACTGAGATAGGTTGAGAATTCTTTATTGGTGTATTCCCCCCACAATCTGAGTGGAGGGTCTTGATTTTCCCTCTAGTTTCATTTTCAACTATGACCTTGAATTATTTGAAGGCTTGAAAATCTTGATCCTTAGTCTTCAATAAATATATGCACATTTTCTATGAGTAATCATCACTAAAAATTTGAAAGTATTTATACCCTCTAAGATTGGGATCAAAATGTCTACAAAGATAGGTGTGCACCAAGTCCAACTTACCAAGTGACCGATACTCAGTCTTTCCAAAGGGAGCTCTTCTTTATTTTCCTGCTAAATAATTGGTACATATATCAGAAGATTGCTTGAGTTTGGGAAGACCATGAACCATATCTTATTTGCTTAATTTTACCAAATAACCATAACTCAAGTGACCATATCTTTTGTGCCATAAAATTGCCCAGTTTTGTATCTTTGACCACAAGTTCTTGATGATCATTTTCAACAAAATCAAGCTAAAACATTTTGCCAATGTTGGAAGCTTTGGCAATCACTTTGCAATGCTTAGACTTGTCTTTGATGTGGAAAAAATTTTGACCATTTTGGTGATCAAATTCAACCATGAGGTTGTGGTCAAGTAGCTGATTAACAGATAAAATATTTTTTGTAAGTCCTGAGACATAGAGAACATTTGAAATGTTGTAATTTTTGTTTTCAAGTTGAAGTTTGATGTCACCAATACCTTGTATTGTATATGAGGTATCATCTCCAAGTGATACATTTCCCTTTGATTTTGTTTTGGTCACTATATAAAACCATGTTTTTCTATATGTCATGTGTCTGGTTACCCCTGAATCAACATACCAAACTACCCTTGTACGATTGGTAGACTCATGTGTTTGAGTAGCTAAACCATATTCCTCATTTGAAGAATCATATTCTTCAACAACATTTCCATGTTGTTTACGCTTATAATTTTTATTTTTTCACCTATTTTTTTGTTGTAGTTACTTATTTTCTATCTATGGTGAATTATTGGAAGAGGGCTACATTCTTGATGAGCCCTTTTGAAATGTGTTGTACCAACAATGTTTTAAGTCATGTCCACGTCTTCCATAAATTTGGCATGCTTCAAAAGAATGTGATTTGTTTCATTGTTGGTTTTGTTGATTATTTTGCTTTGGATATTGGTTTGGACCCTTCATGGGTTTCTTCCCCTTTTGATTCGATGTGAGTGCATGCTTGTCATCTGCTTCCTCTAAATTATGCAAAGCTTTCTCTTGTTGCAATAAATTTACCAACACCTCAAAGGTTGGTTTTTATCTTGTGACATTCAAATTATTCACAAAGATCCTATATGAGGGTGGTAGTGCTCTAAGGACTATAGGGACCAAAAAATTATCTATCACTGGTTTGCCCAAAGATTGAATCAAAGCCCACAAAGTTACAACCCTTCTAAGGAATGCTTCTACTTTTTCATCTAATTTGAGCTTGAGAGTGTGCATTTATCTCTAAAGATACAAGATTTGATTTTGGTTCTTACATTCATATAGTATTTTAAGCTTATCCCAAGCATTTTTTGCAGTTGTAGCACTTTGGATATCAGGTTCTACCTCATTTGAAACTCCAAACATGATTATTAACTTAGCCTTTTTATTAGCTTTATCATACTATTATTGTTGATCAGCATCTATTGCATGTCATACCCATGTGACTTCTACCACTAACCAAATACCTTCAAAATCTAGATGTGTTTGTACTTTTGTTTTTCATGCTACATAATTGTCACCACGAAGTAGTTGTGTGTCGAGAAGGACAAATCTAGGTCCTGAACTAGACATTGTGATTACCAAGTTGCATATGAAAAATTAAAAATGTGTTATTTAAGTGAAAAAATGAAATGTAAGTAACAAAATAATTCATATAAAAAGATAATAAATCGCATACTACCATAGAAAAAGACATTAGACTCCACGGAAAATACATCCAAAAATGCAATGGAAAATGAGGAAAGTAGACGTCAGTTTCAACCAAAATTATGTTCGAGGAGTTTTACAATTGAAATTACCCATTTTAAGATGTTTTTAGGTTGGTGATAAAATATCATCCCCCACTTGATAGTGTTTGCAATTGCAGGGAAAAAATGGGCTTTTCATCTTACAATTTGTAATGTTGTGATGAATCAATAAATTTCACCAATGAAGTTTACAATATGATTTATAATTAGAATAAATAGATGTTTTATATGTGAATATCATAGAAAAATATGCACTTTTAAAAAATATAGCTTGCAAATTGAAGTTACTAGTCAAAATATATGGCCTCTTAAAGGTCCAAAATACACGAACTGGTCAGCTAAATTGGTAAGAAATTGAAAAATATGGAAATATGGGTAATTAAAATGTAAAAAATAGTCTTACCACTACATGTATATCAAAAAAATAGCCAAGGTGAAAAACCAATTACCTTCCCAGGCTTCACAGATCAAAAGTTATGAGCCTTAGAAGAAAAGATCTTCAAAGACGTCTCATAGAGGTGAAGGACAAGCCCTTAGGGACTAAAAATGCCCAGCAGGTGGTCATATGGCATGAACAAAGGATGAAAACTATTGGTGGCATGATGGTGGTGCTACTGCTAGAAGTGGTGGATCTAGGTGGTGGTCTACCCAAAAAATTGACCTTACACCAAATGAAGACTTTTCAAATTGCCCTCTACCTTCAAACTTTCACCACGAGTGCCGCGGTGCTTTGTTTTCAAAAAAGGAATACTTTTTGAAAAAATCTTGATGCGTGAAATATAGTGATATAATATTTTATCCATGATTATTTAAAAAGTGTCAGAAAAACTAGCATTTTTTTGTTGTTCCTCTCTTGTCCTACAAAATAGAAACTTTAAAAAAATCATAGAAAATCACCAGAAGCTCTAAAAATTTTGATTTTTTTTTAATTCATATTTTTCTTAGTAGAATTTAGAAAAAATATACAATTAGTTCCAAAAAAAATTATACTTTTCCATAAAATTAAAAAATCAAAAAATGACCCTAAAAAAGATTAGATCTGATACGCCAAGTTGGGATTTAAGATTAGCAGATTTGCATGACAACTTTTTCCTTTCATAAAAATGGTCAAAATTTTGACAGCATTTTGGCTTGGGATGGCAAAAATTGGAGCAGTGTGTTGCATCCAAGGATCATATGAACTTATCTCTCGATCTCTACTGAATTTCCAATGCTTTGAAAAAACTCCTCAAGATTTCCTGCTCTGATACCAAATGAAAAATGGAATGGAATTGCAATAGAAAAAAGCACTACTAGAGGTGCTTATTTATACAAAAATAAATGAGATTAAATTTCCTAATCTGTAGGAGATTATAACTCACAATTTACCTATCACACATAGGAAATACCTCATCTAACTAACCTATGTCAATCAAAAGTGTAATACCTTGAGACATTTATTTCAAAAAGGCTAGGATAAATTAAATATTCTAACATGATGCAGAGAAGAAACATGGCCAGGTAATGGCAATGTATGAAAAAAAGGTTACTACTCGGAAGGAACTCAAAGAAGTGGTTGTGTTAAAACAACAAATGAAGGAGGCCATAGAGGCCAAGGTAAAAACTTAGAATTTGTGTAAATTAATTTTGGCCCAAGAACCAATATTAGTGAATGGAGTGCCTCTAGATGAGGAAGTTGTGGATAAATTGGAGACTCTGGTGAATATCCTATTAAAGCGCTACAAGGAATACCCTGTACCAAAGAACAAAGCATTATTGGTGGTAAAATAATTTACTAAGGTAGTGGAGGTTTATAAGCGTGCTCTTGAAAGAGTTAGGAAAGTAATCCCCATCTTGGATGAGATTTTAAAAAAATTGGCAAAACCTAATAAAATTTTGGAGGCTCGATTCAACATAGAGGAGTCTCAAAGGCAACAATTAAATGATGTTTCCCTCTTAATAAAGGATCATGTGAAGCGTGTGAAGGCATTTAAAGATGTTGATTCTATGGAGGAGAAAATACACACACGTTGGTAGCAACTCAATCCTAGTTTTGCATCTCTCTGAGGATAGGCTATCGTTAAGGTCTCAACCTCAGAAGAAGTTTAGAAGGATGTCAACGCATCCCTTGATAAATTGGTCAAAAAGGCCAGTGAATGTCATGACCAACCAGAGGAGATGAAGAAATCAAAGGTGTCCATTGAATAAATAACATCAAAGCTACTCAACACATTATCACATTGGGACAATGTCAAGAAGCAAATTGACCAAATTGGGCTTGAGTTTTTGGCTGAGGTTGAAACTAAGACTTAGTCTAGGATGGACTAAGAGCATAATGTGGGGTGATGTTGGACCCCAAATTTTGACTAAGTATTTTGTTATTTTGGCAAAAAACTAGCACGGTGTGAGAAGTTCATAGCATAGAAAGACCATGGCGTAGAACTAGCCTGGTGCAAGAATACCATGGTGCCAAACCAATGAGGTACAGAAGGACAAAGGCATGAAAGTATCAATGTGAGAAGACCTGGTCAAAGATGGATCATAACTATGAAGAACTTGAGAGCATAGGACTCAGAATAACAGTAAAAGACTTGGGGAGCACATGAAAAGTGGGAGATGGTTGGGAGCGAGTCTCAAGGGTTATCTAGACATTGACCATCATGAGTTTCACATTGGCCCATGAAGATGAGGACATATGGTAGCAAGGATCTAGCATAGAACAAGAATATAAGGGGCACAAAGACTCGAGTCCTTAAGATATAATAATTGATAGACTACCATGACTTTCAGTCTACTCAGAGTTCATTGGCCAATCACCCATAATGTCATTTATTATGTAACTATTTGGTCAAGGAAAAATAAGTATAAATACCCCTATGTGGAATCATGTAAGGTGACCAATGATAAATAGAATATCGAAACAATATAATATAGACTTGCTAATATTATTATAAGTTCAAGTTTTGTGTGTTTATGTTTTAAGTGACATTTGAGTATGAACTATGGACCGAATTAACTAATTTTGTTGCTTATCTTTTGTAATGCGATATACGGAACATACATTATGATTTGACAATCCATTGAACTTCATGGCCTTGTTTTTTATATTCATAATAATGGTAAGTACTGAGTCAAGGCCTATAATAGTATATTTATTTCTCTGTGTAACTACTAATAAGATATATGAATAATCTCAAGTATATGACTAGCATATTACTGATCAACATAACCCACATAAATCAATCTCTTACTGCATGCTTCGGGTGAGTGTGCAAGACCACAGGCTTGTTTTAAGGGCCATCATGTAAGTTCATTAGGGATACACTTTATCACTTAAGAAAACACGATTAGGAGATTAAAAACCCAACAAAAAGAGTCATACATGCCCTATATCATCAATTTTTAACTGGTAAAAGCTCTAACTGAATCTTGAAACAATAAAACTTGAGTAATATTTGAGGTTGTAGAATAAGATTTACAACATCTTGAATGTATGGTTGCTCTTGTGTGCATGTCATACTTGAATTTACAAAAATTTAGGTTAATGATTCTTGTATCTTAAATGTGATTTGATTAATTTTATTACATGATTTTTAATGATGTTCCTTATTATGGGAAGCCAACATGTAAAGAAAACTAAGAAATATTGAAGCAAAAAATGTTCATCCAATATAGCCATAAGTTATTTGAAAATTGGGAAGAAAGTAATAGAAATCTAAAATTTAGGTCCTAGAAAAAGGAAAATTTTAGTATATGGATATTAGTAAATTCCCCTGAAATACAAGGTCAAAATAAAGTTCTTTCAATGTCATATCAAATCTGAGGTCAAAAGAAAGTGATTTCAATATTGTATGTTGAATTTGAGGTCAAAAGAAGGTGATTTCAATATTGTATGTTGAATTCAAGGTCAAAAGAAAGGTATTTTGGTGTCAAATACTAGATCCAAGGTCGAAATAAAATCCTTTTAGTGTTAGATGTTCAGATTTATCTAAATGCTAAGATAAAAAAATAAGCAATGCTCAAATAAAATTTAAGGGTTCACCAATATATTTTATCAAAATTAGGAGTTATTTCATGTATTAACTCTAATTAAGATAAAATCAATAGAAGGGTAGAAAATGTTGTAAAAATATTTATTGAATTCAACAATCCATAATATGTATTACAAAGATAACCATATAAATAGCTCACAACAAGCTAAGAATAAGGAAAACTTCCTAACGACCTGTAAGCTTAATTAAGCTTATAGGTGAAACGTGATTAACTATGATAATAGGTGATGGTTTAAACAAACTAATTAACCATCGTAATATGATATATGTTTCATATTATCACATTATTATAATACCATCCCTTAATGACTAAACCAAAATCTTTAGTCATTATTATAATAAAAGGATTAAGGCTATACATGAACTTAACCAAAGTGTAGTTTTAATGCCACTACAAAAGAGTATTAAAATGTACCTATTGTCGCCAATACATCTAATTGGAGTACATGGGTAATGAGTCAATGCAACTGCTAAGTAGATTAGAAAATGGTGTTGAATACTAGGTTCACTAGATTCTCTTGTTCCTTAAATTGTTATCATGTCTTGGATGTGACATACTTTTCCTATTTTTAGAGTTATCAGTTCTAAAAAAATTATAGAATAACATCAAGACTAAATAACATATCATATCCCCTAAGGGATATTTTTTAATTGAGTTGTTGAAAACCCAACACCTACTACTTTCCATTGTTGGATAATTTTGGGACATTTATTGTTCACAACGTTCTCGTGATTTTTATGTATGTGTCTTCCTCTTTAAATAACCTTAATGGAAAAAAATCATTTTGGTTTGAATTTGGTTTTTAAATTGGTGCTAGGTTTCAATACCTATGAAATGGTAATAAACGCAAACTTTACCTGCTCTTCACCTTGCACATTGTGTTATCCAAACCTTGTAGATTTCCCTTACAACAAGTAAGTCAATTCATCTTTCCTTACATCTTTCATCATGGTATGGAACCACTTAGGCATTTTGTGTTGGTATTATTGATTTGATTGTGAATAGTGAGATACACTTGCTTTGCCATTATAGCTTGGCTCTTCTAGTTTTACAATATTTCAATCGTGTTCAAATTTAGTACCAAAAATTGATCCAAAAACATCATCAGCATGTAACAATACATTATTATTAGTAGTTTTACCATTACCAAAAAAGAATGGTACTCGTTCATCTACAAAAACATCTTTACTCCCACAATTCTATATGTAGAGACATCTAGTAATATGTATCCATATATTTTCTGACTATAACTAATAAACATGTATACTTTGCCCAATATAGAAGTAATAGATCCAAAAACATGAAAATGACTTACACCATGTGATTTTCTAGACCATGCTTCTTCTCATGCTACATTTTGTAAGGCTTGTGTGGGACTTATGTTGAGAAAGTACACAGTTGTAATTATAGCTTCTACCCAATACTAATGCAATACATTTTGTCTATCCACCATACACCATGCCATCTCCATGACTATCTTGTTTTGCCTTGTAATGTCTTCATTCTGATGTGTATATTATTACCTATGTATACATTTTTTCTTGAAAATTTCCATGAATCATTTAGAGACAATCTTGTTGACATATCATTTATCACAACTCATCAATGTTAGGCTTTTAGGGTGGTGAAACCCATCTAGCCTCTCCTAAAAGGAGTCCCACGAGGTGGGTCTCCCAAAGGTCTTTATCTACTTGGTCAAGGCATACTGATTTCATTCAGTCAATCAATGTGATATGTTCTAGTCAAGGGGCTTTTGATGGTGTGGGAATATTCAAACTTCACTTTCAATGTGTTCTAGTCTTTTAACAATTTAGAGGATAATTTCATTTTGGTTGATCTATGTAGGTTTTTAGTACATTTCAAGAAATGAAGATAAACCAACATTTCAGATTTTGCCCTTATGTTAAATCAATGTTTTGGGTTTTATGTAAATGATTATGCAGCTAATTTTGATGGTTTATTACTTGCATTTAATGTTGTGGAAATGGTAATAAATGGCATTCACTCATTCCATTATTTAACATTCAACTATACATTTTTGATAATGTAAAATACTCTTGCAATCAAGATAAACATTGATAGTAGATTGTATTCAAACCCTAATCTAACAAACCGGTAAATAAAGGAAAAGAGAGAAAAATCTTGTTGTTATGAATAAAAATACATTTGTCAAGATTGTAAATATCTACAAAACTAAATCCTCACCTGGCCAACATGTGCACAATTATCAACAAGGCCAATGCAAGTCCAAGGAATGAAATCATGAATAAAATAACCCACAACCACCGTTGACACACGCAAATTGAAATAAATTAACTCCACCACTTCTATTAATTGATGAGATCAATGAGTAACACAAGTGTTTTAATGTATTATAATTGATTTGGAAAAAATTAACCACATAACAATAGGAGAACAACAAGAGGGAGAGAAAAAATAAATAAACAAAGTGGTTGGTCTAATATTGCCTCAAGGAGAAACAAAGAGCCAACCCTGATAATGGGCAAGCTCTGGAAATATATAGAATTTTAGTCTTCATGGGGATGGAGTTTCCCTCCAAAATCCTCAACAACCATCATAAATGCACTCATCTACCTCCCTTCTCATTCTCCTCCAAACCCTGCCACTTTCACTATTCATTTCCTGTAAAAGAGAAAAAAACAAGTCAAAACATTGCAATTAAAAGCTTGAATAATAAAATGGCATAGAAAAACATAAATAGGTTTTCAACCAAGTAGAATCAGGCAAAATTGAGACCATTATTGTATCTAGGATGGATTCACCTTTTTGGCAAAGCAAATGGTTTCAAAAATAAACATATGTGGTGAAAGTTATCATCAAAAAACTAAATTTGAATCTAAAAACACACAGTAGACCTAACCAAGATTTGGCATGAAATAGGTCTTTTTTTAAGCTTTTTTTGAGAATGTAAAATGTCAAACCTTGGTTCTAATCAGGCTTTGAACTCCCAAATAGAATTGAGGGAGCTCTTTTGTTAGGTCTCAGAACTAATTGAAACCTAGTTCCCTGGATAGCACTAATACCGCATGCCTAGCCCTGACCCTAACTTAATCAAAACTCTAATCCTACTTAGGACTACAATGTGCCACCTAAACCAAATCCCCAGTTATAACTATGCTCATCCTGTCGACCAAACCTAGTCTTAGTTGGGCTTTCCAAGCCTGACTATAACTATGTGACCCCTCTCAACCTAATTGGGGTTTTAGACCCATGAATACAACTAAATTCCCCTAGCCCCCTACCAAGACCTAATCAGGATTATTTTATCGAATAACGCTAGACGTTCCCCCTTTAATGGCTCATGATCTAACTGGGACTACAAAGTCTAAAAATAACTATAGGGAACCATCGATGTTGGGCTGAATATATTTGGATGAAAATCTCTAATTAACAAAGGAATGAAATGATGAATCTCCCCAAGACCTAATTGGGCTTAATAACCCATGTTAGGTCTTGAGACTTAACAAATTCAAAGCTTAGACCAAAATGACATAAAAAAAACCTGATTTAAACTAGGTTAGGCTAAATGACATTAGATATACCTAATCAGGGTTTGGAGGCCCGATTAGGTCTACTAAGTTAGAAAATTGTGTTTACCTACAGTGAAGACCTAACCATAGAAACCAACTTGTTCTCAAGTTTTTCAATGAGGCAAAAGTTGTTCAAGGGGTCATCTAGGGACCAAGTGCAAAATATCAAAATGG
Organism: Torreya grandis; assembly: GCA_037957365.1. Classification (NCBI taxonomy): domain Eukaryota; kingdom Viridiplantae; phylum Streptophyta; class Pinopsida; order Cupressales; family Taxaceae; genus Torreya; species Torreya grandis. The sequence goes on from JARHVA010001018.1 coordinate 671,552, forward strand.
ATCGCACGATCTTGGTTGTCCCAATAGGATAAGCTTCAGGGACCAAAATGGCATGAAAATTAAAGTGACCCCCCAAAGTAACTAAAGAGAGTTGAGAGAGTGAGACAGCTAGACTTAACTAACACAGGGAAGTATGACAAGACTCTACTTTGGGACCAAGTGTTATATATGAAACTTTATTATTTAGACTTGGTTTTCACAATGGAATAATTTTAAGGAGCCAAAATGGAATGGAATCCAAAATTGACTCCTAGAGACAGCTTAGAGAGCTAAGCAAGTCAAGTTTCAAATGCAAATTGGGAGGTCAAAACTCTACTTTCATGTTAAGTGCTTTATATAAAGTTTTCTCTCACAGACATGGTCTTCCCAATGGTGATAACTATGGGAATTTATTTGGAACTTAAATTGATATGAGATAGTTTACCCAAACTTAACCCATCTTGAATAAGTTTAGGACACACATGATAGCTTAAGATTTCAAAATTGATTTGGAAGCATAATCTAACACAACAAACTACTCATAGTACTTATGTGCTAGAATGTCATTCATGTCACCTACCTACAAGCCTTCCATTATTCATTTTTTGTCTAACAAGGGAAATTTTAGGGCAAAATAGACAAGTCAAACCAAAAAAAGATAAGCAATGAGGCCAGACCAGCAATGAAAAGTAGGAAAAGTAGGAAAAGCAAACAAGAAACAAATAAAGAAAGGGAAAGAGAAAGTATTAACAGGAACTTACCAAGCTAATGCATGCTTGGAAGCAAGAATTTTGAGGGAATGCCAATGGATGGGTTAAAGGATATCCTCACTAGTTAGACACCTGATACAAAATGCATCCATGTTCAAGATTTTGAGAAGAATGGTAGAGATCCTACCATAAGAAAACATGTATTCACATCTATGTTGACCTCTACGCTCATGAACACTATCCCAAATAGTTTTACTTACATTGTTTCCATGTAAATTAAACAAATATTCTAATTCAAATCAACAATGTATTTACGTCTAATTTTCAAAAAGCACTTGGGATAAGGTTTGAGAAATACCTCTGCACATACATTGAATTGTAGTGGGGAATAGGGGCGGGTATCAACACATACCAAAGTGACTTGCCTACCCAACCTGACAGAGATAGGTTCTTGGTGGTAGTCAGAAGTGAATCAATTATAGGTTGTTCCTTGATTTATAAAAAATTTCTAGCAACAACCTCCTTTTTATCTTCATCATCCAGAGGGAGTAGGCTTGGTTTTTATCATGTCAAGGATCTTTTGGATTTGTCATTCATGGTAGAAGTATGTGGAGAGCTACTTAGATCAAGCTAATTTCAACTCTGACTTCCACCAGCTTTATCTCTTCATCACTAGGACAACCTTGCCCATGATCATATATTTCTATCTCAGTTGCCTACATGACTATGAGGAGCACAAGACAACACTCATTATTTTTAAGGATCTGGACCTTCAGATGTGAGAGCAATAACCTAATTTGTTTCTTTACACCTATCATGAAAAACATACTAGTGATGCTCTTTAGGGGTGAAAACTTTCATGACTTCTTAATTTAGGTCCAGGCCAATCGACTCAAAGGTAAGGTTGTCCTGAAGTGTGATTTCTTTTGTTTTAAGCTCATTTAATCCACCTTCTTCAAATGGACAACCTATTTCGATGTTGATTTCTTATATTTCATCTACCTCTAATAACAATATGGGAGTTACATTACTTCAATCAATTTATCTATTATCATGAATCATCTTACCAAGTGTAAGAACAACAACATATGGAAAATGTGTTTTAGATGCATAACATGCATACTCTTGATCCAAATGCTCCAACTCATTGACTTCATATTCCATATAATTACAAATAATTTATAATTATTATTCTTATATGGGTAGCTCACTATGATTCCAATTTCTATCCATTAGGTCACCCAAAATAACTGCTATCATTTTGTCATCAGGCTAATCTTCATCGCTACTCTTAAAGACAGGTTCTTGCTTATAAAATGGTACATCATCAATCAATAGGATTGTTTTGAAATTCATCCCATTTGCATATTTGTAGATACCAAATTTTGAACTTTATAATGCAACCTCATACACCAATTTAGACATTAATTATTGAGAATATCCTACAATGAATGGCACTTGATTAGTAAAAGCATCGAAAGATGCTTGATCACTAAAACAAGGCAAAACATCATGTTGAATAAATATTGAATCGACGTGATTATATGCATTAAATTAATGGGAAGGGTTCTCATTTTCCATGGGGAGGTTTGATTAGTCATAAGCTTGAGGCAATGCTTTGTTATAAGGTACATGGCCCATGGGTTGACTTATAGGTAAGTAAGTAGAAGGATTTTGGGTGTAAACACTCAACTATCCTAGCCAATAAAACAGGTTTGCACAATATCCATGTGACATTGATTGTTTTTCTATTATAAAAGTGTCTTGATACATCAACATTAGAGACATGAGAGCCGATAGAGTCCTCTAAATAAATATAACAGTTAGAGGATCCAATCTTTTAAGTTGATATTCAATAGCGACTACTTCCATTTATAAGAATGAGTCTTTCAACTTCTTGTATAACTCATGCAAGTGAATATTGAATGCACTAATGAATTAATTGATCTCCCTAAGGGTTGTATCAAATTGGTAGTATAGGTAAATAATGTCAATGGGCACACTAAAATGGTTAATAAACAAGTTTTCAAAGATATCCCACGAGGTAATAATCCATTGGATAAGTCAAGGTACCAGTTATATGCATCCATATCCAAAGAGTAGGGAAACAACCAAGTAACATAATTGTGCTAGATTTGAGTCCTGATTATGGCATTCTTAAATGCCTAAATGTGTTCTTTTTCCATCCAAATCCCACCATGTGTGTATTTTTGACATAATTCATCAGGATCTTTGAGCAAGTCATGAGTGGGCCCTGAAATGTTCATAGGGCAACCACCTCCACCTAGCTAGGCAAAATACATAGGTGGTTCTAAAATTTAATTTTCCAATCTTAAAACTTGGAATATACCACAGGAAAAACCTCTAAAGTCAAAGTTTAAGGTTTTCAATTTAATTTTCAGTTTGAGCCCTCTTAATGCCAACATATTGATGTGAGTTCAAACATGAAATAGGTTGGGAGAAGAGTAAAAGAGGCCTAAAAGACTAGAATGAAAGATAACCTCTGAAGTAATCCTATTATGCCCTCTTTCTAGCACTAAAACTATTGACGTGTCATTTGGCACAACTCACCAATGTTAGGCTTTCGAGGTGGTGAAGCCCATCTAATATCTCCTAAAAGGAGTCTTGTGAGGTGGGTCTCCTTAAGGTCTCTTATCTACCCGATCATGGTGCACTTATTTCACTCAGTCATTCATTTATATATGTTTCAATCAAGGGGGATTTGATAGTGTGGGAACATTCAATTTTATGATAGTTTAGAGGGGAATGTTAGTTTGGTTGTTTCATGTGGGTTTTCAGTGTATTTAAATAAATGAAAACAAATTGACATTTTAAATTTTGCCCATGTGTTAAACAATTTTTTGGGGTTTTATGTAAATGAGTGTGCAGTTAATTTCAGGGGTTTATTACATGCATTTAACATTGTGGAAATGGTAATAAACGTCATTCACTCATTCCATTATTTAACATTCAATAGTGCCTTTGTGATAATGGAAAATACTCTTGCAATCAAGATAAACATTAATAGTAGATTGCATTCAAACCCTAATCTAACAAACTGGTAAAAAAATAGAGGGAAAAGATATAAAAATATTGTTGTTATGAAGCAAAATCCATTTGTCACAATTGCAAACATCCATAAAATTGAACCCTCAATTGGCCAACATGTGCACAACCATCAACAAGGTCGGTGCAAGCAAGAGTCTAAGGAATGAAAGTGTTAATAAAATAACCCACAACCATTGTTGGCATGCGCATATTGAAAGAAAATAACTCCACCACTTCTATTAATTGATGAGATATTTGAGTAGCACAACTGTTTGAATTTATTAAAATTGATTTGGAAAAAAATTACTAGCATAATAGGGGGACAAAAAGAGGGAGATAAAAAATAAATAAAGTGGCTAGCCCAATATTGTTCCAAGGAGAAAAAAAGAAGCTCTGACAATATATAACATTTTAGTCTTCATGGGGAAGGAGTTTCCCTCCAAAACACCCAATAACCATCGTAAATGTGCTCAGTTACCTCCCTTCTCATTCTCCTTCAAATCCTACCACTTTCGTTATTCATTTCCTACAAAAGAGTAAAAAATAAGTCAAAACATTGGAATTAAAAGCTTGAAAAGTAAAATGCATACAATAACATGAAAATATTTTCAACTAGGTGTAATCGGGAAAAATTGAGAGCACCATTTTATCTAGGAGGGAGTCACCTTTTTGGTAAAGTAAATGGTTTCAAAAATTGACATTGGAGACGAAAGTTATCATAAAAAAACCAATTTCAAGTTTAAAAACACACCAATCACCTAACCAGGCTTTGTCATGTAATAGGTCTTTTTTAAAAGTACTTTTTGAAAATGTCAAACCTTGGTTTTAATCAGGTTTTGAACTCCTAAATAGAACTGAGGGGGCTCTTTTGTAAGGTCCTAGACCTAATAAAAACCTAGTTCCCTAGATAGCACTAAGACTGTAGGCCTAACCCTGAACTTAACCTAATCATAACTCTAATCCCACCTAAGACTATGGCATGCCACCTAGACCTAACCAAGTGTTCAAACCTTGATTACAACTACACTCATCCTATTGACCAAGCATAGACCTAGTTAGGATTTCCAAGATTAGCTAAAACTATGCAACCCCTCTCAACCTAATCTAGGTTTTAAACCCCAGATACAACTAAATTCCCCCAACCCCATACCAAGACCTAATCAAGACTATTTGCCTAAATAGTACTAGACACTTCCCCCTTTGGTGGCTCATAACCTAATCAAGACCACAAAGTTTGAACAAAATTGTGGGGAACCATTGATGTTGGGCTAGACCCATATGGAAAAAAAACTCCTATTAACAAAGAAATGGAATGATGAATCTCCCCAAGACCTAATTGAACTAAAGAACCCGATTAGGTCTGGAGACTTAGCAAATGTGAAACTTAGGCCAACATGTCACGAAAAAACCTAAATAGAATTAAGTTAGTCCAAATGACATAAGATAAACTTAATCAAGGTTTGGAGGTCCGATTAGGTGTACTGAGTTAGAAAGTTTTGTTCACCTATAGTGAAGACCTAACTGGAGAAAATGACAATTTTTTCTCAAGATTTTCAATGAGTCAAAAATCATTTAATGGGTCACCTAGGGACCAAGTGCAAAATATGAAAATGACTTGCATGAGCTTGGTCATCCCAATGAGACAGGCCTCAAGGATAAAAATGGCATGAAAATCAAAGTTACCCCCCCAAAATGATGAAAGAGATCTAAAACAACAAGTGAGTTAGGGTCAACCATCATGGGTAAGTCTGATGAGACTTTGCTTTGGGACTAAGTGCCAATATGAAACTTTACCATTTAGACTTTTTTGTCACAATGGAATAAGTTTCAAGATCTAAAATGGCATGGAAACTAAAATGATCTCATAGAGTTGGCTCAGAGAGATAAGCAATCTAGGCTTCAAATACAAATTGGGAGGTCAAAACTCCACTTTCATGCTAAGTGCCTTGTACAAAGTTTTATCACATGGACTTGGTTTTTATGGTGATGATGGATATAAGACTCAATTTGGCACATAAATAGAGATAAGATACCGAGACAAATTGAGAGTGCTAAGACTAATGAGCCATGAGTGAAAGCAGGAATGGCTACACAAATAAAAAAGAGGTCCCTTGATTTTAGTAGAATGAGGGTGTATTGAGTAGGCAACAACAAAACTCATCCCCACTAACTAATATAAGAGATATTACATGTTTTCCTCCATGTTTATCTACAATAACTTAGTTAGAGAAACATTCTTTCTATGCAAAAATCAACCCCACATTTTCTTAGAAAAGTCGTCTATAATCATCAAGTAATACAAATTTCTAGGTATTAAATGTGTCTGCATTGGACCATGAAAACTCACATGTACCAAATCTAATGCATTATTATCTCTTTTTGCCTTACCAATGTCAAATGAATTTGAAAATTACTTACCTATTTGATCTCTTGAACATACATTCTGACTATTTTGAATAGAAAGCATTCCATTCACCATGTTAGTCTAACTTAATGTATGTAAATGTCCATAATCAAGGTGACCATACTTATTATGCCATAGTTCATTAGTGCTTTCAACCACTACTAGTCCATATTTTTTTAAATTTTGAGATCAATCAATTTATACAGTTCTTCGCTACCAATACCAATAGCAATGACTTTCTTTGCATGAAGATTACTAACGATGTATCTATTTCCTTTAAACTCCACATAAATGTTAGGATTCATAATTATTTCACTTATGAAAAGAATGTTTTTGTTGATATTAGGAACAAATCGAACATTTCAAAAAATGTCAATAATAGAATTCAATGAAATATGAATATCTCCATATCTTTTCACATAGTGAACCCAACCATCACCTAAATAAATTGATTCATTACATCTATCATCTTATACAAAGTTTACATACCATTCTTTGTGACACGTGTAGTGTCTTGGTGCACTTGAGTCCAAATACCACATTCTTGATTCCACTGACTGAATTTGCACTGCCATTAATGAAAACTCACCCATTGAACTTTATTCATCTTCTTCAACTAGATTTGTAGATTGTGACATATTTATATTATTTTCCAAATCATATTATCACTTACAACAATATTTATTCATATCATCTAATTTATTACAATAAAAACACTTCCATTTAGACTTATAAGTACTTACAGTATTTCTAGAGGATTCTTCTGAATAACTGCTAGCACTCCATTGTTTACCTTTGCTCTTTGACTTTGCCATGAGCACGTTTTCTCTAGACTCTGATGTTCAAGCAACTAAATGTTCCTATCATCTTTTCTTTTGCATGAGAAGTGTTGACAAATTTTCAAAATCCAATGTTTGTGTCTCTTTAATTATATGCAATGACTCCAAAAAGGAATCATATGATGGTGGCAAATTATGTGTGACAAGATCAATTAAGTATTGTTCATCTACTAGTTTTTCGTTTTTAACAGGTCACAAATGTATTTCAACTGCAATAAAAACTTAGAAATGGACCCACCTTCCTACAATTTTAGTTGAATACAATAAAGTATTTAAATAACACCTTTTCGGCTTTATAAGCCTAGTATTTTTTATGTAATATGTTTCCATAACTCTGATTCAATGACCACATTTCTATCTCTTGGTATCAAATTAACAACTATTGAAAGTTTTAATAGCAATAAGGCTTCTTGATGACATTTATCATATTCTTCAGGTTGAACATTGGGTATATTCTCTTTAGCAAGTATAGTTTGATCAAGATTTTGATACTTGTGATGTTAAGTATCATGTGACTCTATAAACTATTTTTTTTGCTTGTTAACTTTTGAGAATCTCGCAACAATAAGTGTTGTAAATTAGTCATTTGACCTAGTTTTTTACTAAAATAATTAATTAGGAAAAACTATAAATGTTTTTATAAAAATTCCCTTTGCACATGGATTCTATCGTAAAACTAGACAATGATGTCAGTTTTCAACAAAAAACACTTTACCGCTTATGATAAATTAAATTAAGCAATTTCTATAAAATTGTCTAAAACATAGAAACAATTAAATCTAAAGTTTTACACAATATTTTAAAATATTTAATTTTGTAGGAAGATAAGGACATCAAAATATATAATGTGGAAAAATTTCATGTGTTTTCACCTAACGGTTCTCTGGATATGGAATTAACCATGCAATTTTTATTAGACAAATACAAGTCACTAAGGCAAATAAAAAAGTTTAATTTGAATGAACGTTAAAAATGTTTCCATTTGCCCTAAGTTTGTATGAACTTGTTAAAAATTTGGTTTATAAACTTAAAATAGTATCCAAAAATAAGATTGAACCTGTGTGTATGAGTGTGTATGCAATTGTAGCAGTACACTTTTACACAATGACACACTTTTGCATATTCCATCACCCTCCTCTTACTACCAAGTGAGTTTTATTTTGATATTTTCAGGCTTTCTTCAACTATTGCACCTAGATTTGGAGGCTTTCTTCAACTATTGCACCTAGATTTGGAGTTGAAATCTCTCATTATATTTCTAATGGTACCTCGCCTTTTCAATACTTTATCTTTTCCTATGGATGGCAACTTTTTGCAACAATAAAAAATCAAATTCTAATTGACTTCAACAAAAAATGGGTTTGAAAGTTTTTATTTCTCCACACAACAAAAAATCAATAGATAATGAGTTATATTTGGATTGTTACTTCACGATACTTCCTCCAATGAGCTCTAACACTTCAACAAAATAACAAAACCAAATAAGACAACACCACAACCATGCCACTGTACTCCTTCAAGAACTTTCACCACAACCACACCTCATACTCAACTGAAAATGAGTTAACATTTCTTCTAGAATGGTATTTTACTTCTAAAGCTTCTCACCCAAAAAAAAATCGAATATCTTCTTTTCACCTCTAGGATTACCAAGACAATTCCTCTAAAAAAACCTACCTGAATACCAAGCTCTTCTCCCAGATTTACCAACCATGAGCTCTAAATACCATAAAAGGTTTATTGAATCCAAAAATTCATAATATGTATTATAAAGAGATCCATATAAATATCTCACAATAAGCTAAGAATAATGAAATCTTCTTAATAACACATAAGCTTAATTAAGCTTGTAGGTGAAACAAGATTAAATATGAGAATAGGTGATGGTTTAAAAAACCCAATTAACCATCCTAATATAATATATGTTTCATATTAGCACACTTATTTTAATATTTACAACTATTAGAATGAAATTAAAATAATGAAATGGATGAAGCTTGAATTAATGAAAGAAGATAACTATGAAAACATAAAGAAGACTTAGTTGATTTTCGCCCTTTCGATTGATTGTGTGCAACTAGAGGATAGTTGAAGATGACCAACTCAGATTGATTATACACTTGAAACTAAAATAATAACTAACATTATTCTAGGTTAGAACTAACTAGAAAAAGATAACACCAATCATCATTATTGTCCTCTATGGGTCGATTTTACCCTGTGCATAAAATAAGAACTTGATGGCATAGTCACTTGTGCCTACTTAAAATATGATTGTATGTAGAAATTTAAACTTCAACTATGCATGAATGACCTATAAATGACCTCTTCAAGATTAAAAATCTGTTAGGATTTGTGATATCTGAAAACCATCAAAATGAAAGGGGGATTGTAATAGGTTTATCTGACCCCAATCACTTCCATGATGATTGATTGTTGCCTACGTATCTAATACTCTAAGGATGAAAATCAAGCCCATGTAGTTATCCCACCTAGAATGCTTAGTGAAATAGTGCTCATTTTCTACATGTATGCATCTAGAGATGGCTTGAATACTTGATAATGTTTTACTTAACTTGGATAGAATATGCTTGTGACTTAGCTAAGGGTTACTTCAAGTGAATAGAATTTAATTTAGAAAGAATAGGGAATATTTTATCAATGTGAAATAGTATAAGTGTGTCTTAATAGTGTAATTTACAAATGGTATAATAGGTGGCCTAGATGTGCTTTTATAGCAATCCAAAAGGGTGAAACCTCATGCTACCTATCTTAATAATATAGACCAACCTATAAAGGAGGGTTTACTTTGAGAAAGATTCATTTATAGGGTAAAGGGTAGAATCAACCCATAAGGTTAAGATCAAATGCCAATTTTGACCCATGTGGTTTGATTATATCCTGGAAGTTAACATTTAACCTTTAGAATTTGACATGTCCATACAAATGCTTAGAGATATTTTTAGCAATTAAGACTATTTTTGTAGATGTAAAACAAAAACTTAGAATGTATGGGACCATACAAGTAATTACGATAGAGTGAAGTGGTGAAATATGACCAATTTTAGTGCTCAATTCAATTAAGATAAATGTTGTCCAAAAAAGACATTATCAAGTATTTATGACCAAATTTGAGTCTCTACACATCCTCTCCGACTGTATTGGCATGGTCGATACTATTTTCTTAGAGTTTAGGGTTAAATCTAGGTTTTGAGCCATATAAACTAGGGTCATATTATCATTTGAAACATGTCATAATACTCACTTGCTCTGCTTTCACTCATACTTCTACTCTTAAGTAATAAAAGGAGGAGTTAGGGGTTAAGGTCTTATTCTTGGAGGTGTAGCCTTTTTTAAAGGCATTTGAAGTTTAATAGGAGTTTTTGTGTTAAGGAGGTGTCTCAATATTTGAAGTAAAAAACTAAATATATCTAGGTCTTTATGTTTCCATTGAGGTGTTCATCCTACAACATCTCTCACAAAGTACCACTTGAGACAAGGGGGAGATTGATGTGCCAAAGAGTCATCCTAATTTTAAGTATCTCTATCCCTATTTTCTTACATTTATTTTCTTAGTAGATATATATTGTTTGCTTATTGCTATAGAAAATTCATGTTTTTATGTCCTAGCTTCTACTCTTCATTATATTGAATAAGCTAGTATAGCGATAGGTTTGCTTAGACTTTCCATTGTTACCTGAGGTTACATAGACCACCTATTGGTTGACCATTTTACCACTTTATTATTATTTTAGTACATTAAATGTATATTTGATCTATGTTACCCTTGTTCATTAGTTCCTTGAGTGTGTTATCTTTATCATATCCTCGATACACCACATTTATTACCATTTTTATATCATTGATTTACTTTGGGATCTAGTTAGAGCCATGCCCCATATCTCAGGCATAAGCTTTAGAACCCTATATCCTTTCTATATAGTGAGGGTTGCCATTTTCTAGATTTATGCCCACCTCGAGCACCATCATTGTACCTTTCAAGTATATGCAGGCTCTATTGTTATGACCTTTGATTGTATCATAGTCTATAGAGACAAATATGATTGTTATTGGTCGTCCTAGCCTGCACATTTACTATACATCATATATTTTACCTTGTGACCTAATTAGACCCCATATACCATATCTTAGGCATAGGATTTGGAACCATATACCCTTGATATTGACTATGTATTACCATTTACTAGATATATAGTTGTCATTCATGTGTCATTATCTTTAACTACATGTAGGCTTTAATTTGATCTTTTGTTTATGTCCAAGTCTATAGAGAGAAAGAGGGTTTTTTATATTTATCATCATATCCTATGTATAAACAAGGCATCATCACCATTTTATTGGTTAATCCATAAGAGGAAAGTCCCAATGGTAGAGAAAGTAGTGCAAGAGATGAAAAACATTATGCTCCTTTTGAGAGACAACATTGGCAATGAGTACCATTAGGATGAAGTAACAAGCAGATCAAAATTTGACAAAGAGGAGTTTTAAGATTAATAAGATGGCATTTATATGGCTACAACCATATATAAAGAAGACATTGAAGTAGGCAAGAAAGTAAAAGTTGCAGCCAAAGTATTAAGGTCAATATCAAGTGTGAGTAGATGTGGGGGATGTTGCATATCCACTAGACATACTAAACATGAAAAGGTTGAACAATGTGTTTCATGTGTCATTCTTGAAGAAGAGGATGAGGATGCATGTTGTGTCATAGACAAAATTGGTAATGATGGATCAGAGTGCATTTTTTAGGAGGAATCTAGGAAGCTTCAAAATAGGGTTTTGTGAATGTTCAAGGTTAACTAGAGAGGGCTACCCTTAGAGAATACAAATTTAGAAACTAATGGGTTTGTAGGAAAACACCCAAGCCTAAAAACATACTAAAAATTAAAAGTAAGAAACAAAAATAGACAAATAAATCAATTACATTTATGAAAATGAGGAGAAGACATGTGGAATCTGAGATGGAGAGGGAAAAAAATCTTGATGCGGGTGGAAATGGAGGATGTGAATGTAAGCATGTAAACAATTGATTTTATTGGAAAGTGTGCCAAAAATGTATTGGAAGCCTTAAAAGTACTAAAAAACATCATCCTCATTCATTTTATATTTCAAGTAGTGGTATATGTTAGGATGGTCAAAGATTTTTTAGTAGGTAGAGGTCTTGAGTTCCATTCTCGTAATGTAAAATTATGCACTTTTAGAGTTTGACTAATTTGGTGGTCAAAGCTCTTTAATGGGGAGGGCTTGTTGTGTATGTAAACATAACATATATTTATGTGTTTAGTTCACATTAATTTTATTATTCTATATTTTTGGGTGCCTATAATTATTGAAGGGTTATACCCATGAATTAATCATGTGTTAATTAGGGGTTTTAGTGGTTGAATATAAAAGGAGGAAACCCCTAAAGAATATTTTTAACAATATTGACTTAATGCAAAATATAACCATCATTGTGTGAAATCTATTTTTTTACAGACATTTGTAGGGGCAATTCACCCTTGGGAAAGCAAGTCCTCCATTATTTTTGTTTATCAACATTTTTACTCTATATTTTATAGTTTTGTTTTTTGGGTTATTTTAGATTGAAAAACCTATTCTAATATGTGTGTATGCAATGTGAATTAGAGGTGTTATAAATAATAAACTTGCATTCAAAATTCCTATTCTAATCCTAATTAAAATGCATTGAATAGAGCATATAGAAAAGGGAAATTGAAAATACAATTTAAATAAGATGCAAAAAATGATATTTATACCTTAGAGTTAATTTTTAATATCCCCCTCCCTTGGCATGTAGACTTGCTCCAAATGACTTGAGAGAAGATTGATTGATGCCTTGAATGTTTGATTGCTTCAATGGATGCACTTGACTTGGATAACACCTTGATTTCTTGACAATGTGAAGGATAGCTAAATGATAGTGGTAGCTCAATAGACCAAAGTTGGTTTTCATGGAGGTATAACTCCAATTCATAGAGCTTCATGGGAGAAATAGAGGGTTATATTTTAGCCACATGAGATGGAAATCAATGGCTAGAAATTGAGAAGATTTGGTAGTTTGAGAATAGGAATTAAAAATTCCTAGAAATCTCTAAATAGGGTTGGGGATTTGCTTAAGAAGAATTAGAGGATTCTAGAGGAATAATAGGATAATTAAGGAAGATTTAGGTGGGATTAGGTGAATATTAGTAGGATGATTTGTAGGAACCTAGTGGAGGTAGTTGGGGTTAGGTGGGAAGGAATTTTAAATTCCTTAATAATTCTTAGGATATGATTTGTGGCTAAGTGGAATGATAGGTATATAATTATTAAATGATTAATTGGACAAAGGGTATATGGTAATGAAGTAAGGTTAGGCTAGTGAATGAATTGTAAAGGTATGTTAGTATAGTGTTAGAATAATTAGGGATTATAGTGTTAAAACAATTAATAAGTGGATTTAGTATTGAATGAGGATAAAATTAATATGGAAAGAGGAGTGGTGAATTTTAGATGTGTTCATTTTTTTCCTCTTTGAAAGGGCATTACAATTAGAGTAAATTAATGACATTTAAAATAAATAAATGGTTGGGTGAGTCAGTAAGTTGATGAAGTTAAGATGGGTAATGCCCCCTCGATGGGTCATGTGGGGAGGAATGAAATAGATGGCCACTCATAATAAAATGAGGGGTGGGATGTGTGGATAGAAGAAAGAGGGGTTGGGATGGATGCAAGAGATGGGATAGATATGATGTGACATTATCAGTCCATGAGCTATAATTTGATCAAGATTTTAAATTGATGATACCCATGGCAAAGACATTTGCGAGGGAGTGAAAGATGATAGAGTTATGACCCTGTACATGCCCCAATAGAGGGGGGAATCCATAAACTTTGAATGAATAGACAAATAAAGCTATGAGATTTGGATGTATCTTATGCAAATATGCATGCTGGGGAGAGTTGTGGACTTGGATTTGATGAAAGTGATTTTGTGAGGTTTGGATGTATCCTGGGCAAGGACACATGTTAGGGAGAGTTGTGAGCTTAGATTGGATGATTAAATAATTGACAGGGATTGGCATTTCCTTAAATGATTGATTGATGATTGTAGCTCACAAATTAATATATTATAAAATAATTAAGGATAATGACATGATTATGAAGAGTATGGATGATCATGGGAGTGACATGATTGTAGCTAAGCTGATAAAAAACACCTCATGTGAGTTAGTGTTGCCTACATAGTCTGTGTGGACCTCAAGTCAATGTATTTATCCCAAGGGGGAGTTTGAGATGAGGAAGGATGGTATGATGACAATGCCTCGAGGATGTCCTAAGGAGATAAATTTGATTGATAAATAGGATGGATGTTAGATGTGTTGGCTATTGGATAGATGATGTGATAGATGGTTTATTTGAGATAGAAAATATGATTTGTGATAGTTGATGGGTTGTGATAAAGGGGGATTTGTGTTGATTAGTCTTGAGCCATATGTTTTGAGAAATCATGTTTATTGTATCACTAGGCAATATGCATCATGATATGTATAACCATGATGACATTTTATCTTAATGCATAATGGACTAACACAAAGATAAAACACACAAAACATGTAAGGATAATTAATGCATGGTGCACCATTAGTATTAGGAACCAAGATGACAGGGTTATTATATGTTATTGCATAGATGATAAAAAGGATAAAAGACAAACAAAGACATCCAAAAAAATGCCTAGTCAAAGACATTATACATGAAAAAATGTAGATTAGATAAATATATATACATGATAAAAGGCATTTGAACAAGTCAAACACCATCAAATATCATAAAAATAAATTGATCATACAAGTATTTACATGTCGATTATGTGATGTTTTGACTTTATGTGATTAGTGTCTTGTATTTTGCCTTAGATGAGTGATCGATTCATGATTCAATGTGCCTTGTTTTATTTTTTCCCCAGGCAATGATATATGATGTGAGATTAGATTTGATAGATGAGTGGATAGGAAAATCGTGATGATTTGTTGGATAAGGATGTGGATTTGGATAAGGATATGAACTTTGATTCTGGATAAGAGTATAGATGTCAGATAAGGATATGCATTTTACTTAGGACATAGGACAAGATGACTGGTATCTTTTAGATTTTCTATATTTCATGTTTTTTTATGAATATGTATGTACAAAAGGGTGTCACTAGCAAAGGGACAACCTGAGTCTAGTAACAAGGATTGGGAATGAAGGCGGATTCCAAGGTTTCAATATAATATTTCAAGATCATGAGAGTCGGTGAATGAGCGACTAGAGGTGATCAAGGATGAATACATAAGGATTAGGGATAATTAGGAATGGATAAGGATGGATACAGGTAGAAGGATTTTAGATGATGCATAAATGGGATGAAGGGAAATGAGGAATGGACTAAGGATCTCTAAGGAGCATGTCGCATTGGAACCAAATGTCTAGTCATAAAAATGTTGCTCAAAGGATATGCCAAGATGTTTCCAAAATATGTCTCAAGACATTTTCCACTCCATTAATAAGGTCAAGATGGGAAGAAAGGATGGACACAATAAGATGGAGCAGGATGGTGATAGGATGGACAAGATGGATAAGGATGAGTATTTCAATGTAGATGATGTTGATGTTGAATCAAACATTGATTTTGATGTTGATATGGATGATGATGTTGTTGTGATGTTTTTAGATGACATTTGGATTGTGACCACAAGGAGGGCCTGTTGGATAGTTTTGACCACGAGTACCTTCTTCATTTTTTATTGGGAGATGAAGGCTTTAGGATGAAGTCACTTTTAGAAATCAAGGATTTTGTGTGATGGACGAAAGATGGTTGTTTCATGAATGATGGATTCTTCAAAGATGGGCTCATTAAAGAGGGGTTCATCAAAGATAGGTGGGCTAGGCTCATCAAAAATAGGGTCTTTGAGGGAATGTGGTTCACTGAAAAGAGGCTCATCAAAGTGAGGCTTGACAAATATGGGTTCATTATCGAAGATGGGTCCATCAAATATGGATTTGTTTTCTTGGCCTTGGTTTGGAATTGGAAGAGTTTGATCATGATTAGGAAAGGAATCTTGGCATGTCCCCTCCTACTCACTATTGGACATGGATTCATATAATTCATTGATGATGTCGATGTCACTGCAATCAATTGGACGTAATTTCTGAATATGACGCATATGTTAGTAGAATGCCCTTGGATTCTATGGTACTAACAATATTGGCCTTCTCTATACCAAGAAAATTTAGGTATATTTGGATCAAGAGACTTGTTGTATGGGAAGACAATCATATATTTGTGGTTAGTTCATAAAAGATGGCTTCCAAGGATTAACTAAGATGACTATATCATCTATGTTCACAACTTTGTTTAGATGTGGGAGCATTTGACTCGGGATCGGATGATTATTCTTGGTGTAGCAATGGAAGGACATAGTTGGATGATGGTGTTGGATGTGAAACATGGGCTAGATAGGTTTTGGATAATGTTTCTTGGATAGGTTTCCTTTTGCTAGTGTGATAGGGGATGTCATGACTAAGGCTATAACTAGTGGACAAAAAATTTGATTGCGATTGGCTAGTGTGATTTGGATGAGTATGGGTTTGATTGTTCTTGCTTGTGATGGAAATTAGGTTTATGTGATGAAATTTTACAAGAAATCAAGCCACCATTTCTAGGAGACACACAAAGATTGTATCCTTGTTTGTAAAGATGTATTGTTCAATCTGGGTGAACAAGTCACGGTAGCTATCTAGATCATATTCGATTTGATTTCCAAGTATTTCCTCATCGTTATCATGAGCTCATTCAAAGTGCCAAGGATTTTCAAAATCTTCTTGATATGAGGTTTGTGATGCCATGATGCTTGTCTTAAATGTTTTTGATGTGTTGGATGTATTGGATGTGGGTTGTTGAGCTTGCTTTGGATAATGATTGTTTTTGCGCTGATTAATTTTATTGGATACGGGTTGGTTTCTATGATGGAAGTTTTCTTTTAGAGATTAAGCTTGATTTTAAAAAGATCCAAGTTTTATAAAGGATTTGATGATTCAAGTTGAATTTGGATTTAGATAATATGATATGAAATGAGTGATTGATATGGATAGTATAATATGGGTGATTGATGTTGATGAGGTTGTATATAAGATGATTAGATGTTGAATTAACTTGACCAAAATGGATTGGTTTTGATACGAGGTTGGCTTAATTTGGATTTGTTAAGGTTAACCCTAGGATTGATATAGGAGTTGATCGATTAAGGTTGGCTTAACGCTATGGGTGGGGATGGAAAAAGGATGGATGTTGTGATTTTATCAATGTCAATTGATAGGTGTCAGGTATTGAATGAAAAAGATTGAGGTGATAGTGGGATGTTTAGATGAGGTGAAATAGATTTGGATCTAAGATTACTTGAAGAAAGGATAGTTTTAGTTTGATCTTAAGTTTGACTTTGGATTGATGTGATGTGATATGGCTAATGTGATTTTATATGTGTCAATTAGATGAGCTTGAGAAAAAAATTTGGACAAGAGCTAGCTTGATTAGGATAAGGTTAGGGTATAATAACCCTAGATTTGACTGATATTTGAATTGAACGATGAGCTAAGACAAGCTCTTGGATTTGACTAAGACGGGGGCTGGGTTTAACTAGCTTGAGGATGTTTGATAAGTTGATAAGTATGAATAAGTCACAAATGACCTAAGACAATGTTGGATAGGTTTTGACTAGCGCAATTAAGAGTATTTAACTTTGATGGGATTTGATAAAGTTAGACAGGTTGAGGATGGGATGAAAGGAAGATAATATTTGATTTGGTTTATGATTCAAAATTGAATAGGCTTAGATTATAACAAGCTTATGATGGTTTATGATGATATATGAAAGGGGGTGGTCTTTGATGTGGATTGAGTCAAGCTTACATTTAGGATAATCTTGATGATGATATGATTGGACTTGTTTACATAATTTTGACTAGGGAATGCATGTATCGTGTTAGGGTTTAGCTTAGACAAGGTATGTTGTAGTGATGTTTAAGGGGGACAGGGTATGATAAAAGGATGTCTATGATGTGTATGCTAAGGGTGAGATTAGGGCAAGGTGTGACTAGGATTTTGATAGATGTTCGGTTAAGTGTTGGATGTCTCAAACTTGATCAGGGATTAAAATTAAGAAAGCTTAGTTGGATAATAGCTATAATTGGGTTGTTGTCAAGATGGTGTTATGGGTTTGGATTAGATGTAAGCAAGCTTAAGTTATGTTGTTATTTTTTATTGAAAAACATATCTGTATATTAATAAAATAAGAGTATAGTATAATGTTAATCATATAAAAAAAGGGTGGAGAAGTCACACTACACGAACAAAGTCACATCGAGGGAAAAAACACCTTGGAAAGAGTCCAAAAGGTGGTTAATAAATGACCACATAAAAAAAACATCACATCAATAGTTCAACACAACTAAGCACAAAGAGCAAAGAAACATAAAGCAATAAAGAGGACAATTTTGCAGCTACAATAAACATGGAAGTTGGGGGAGGCGATGGAGACGGTGGGTCCTGAGGCTTATCACCCCATCCTCCCAGAGCAGGAGGATCATCATCCATAGGTAAGGGCTCCCAACCATCAATTATGTTGCTTGAATTGACTCGATAATAAAATGATTAGATTGGACTTTGTTTATGGATTTTTGGTTGGTCGGGATTGGATCAAAAGTGTTGGTTGTTGGTTTATGATGAGGTGATAGGGTGATAAATTTGGATTAAAGGTAGTTTATTGGATGGAGGTGTGTTTTAAAAAGCTTAGTTGATGTGAGTTTTTTTAATTGATGTGATTTAGCTTAGGTGTTTTGATTATGACTTCATGGGGTTTTGATTAGGATTGTGTGTTTAGACAAAGGGATATATGTTGTGCTAATTATGATGAATCTCTTATTTGTTGTAGGTTGTAAGGTTTACAGATAGTACGGGTCTTGACAACACTCAAACAAGATCAAACAAGTCACAAGCCTATACTAGTAGATATGGGTGTGCAACTCAACTACCAACCCACCAATCTACTCCCTCACTCTATGCTTGTATGTGGTGAGTGATCTTTGGGAATGTTGTTTACCCTGTATTGATAAGTTTTTTCAACCAAACGATCATACTCTAGGCTTTACATGCTCTCCAGGTGTGTCCCCTAAAGGGTCCAAGTCCGTATAAGGATGTTGTATGATGCTCGAGAATTGGAATGTGACCTCGTCACTTCACATATTCTTTATGGGGAATTCCGCTTAGCTTTACGATAACTCCCCTTGATATTTATACTTCGTTAGAACACAATGTGGATTAGTGCATGATGATGAAATCCACGTCATAACTTACCTAAGAACTACGACAAGTGCAAGGTGATCAAATCCATGTCACATTGCCCCTAAAAAAATAAAAATGGGAGGCATCAATTATTTTTATCCCCAAGATCACCCTAAGGGTGTGAGGGGAGAGCATACACAATTTAGCCTTGAGTGAAACATGCACACAAATGAATTAAAAAAAGTACAAAGTAATGTCAATTGTTTTTCATCCCTAAGATCACCTTACGGGTACGAGGGGGAACCATACACATTCAAGTTGCTTAAAATCGATCAAAATAGATCAAAAGCAGTGTAATCATTATTTGACTGCTAATTTCTTTGACAAGCAAACTTGCAAAACAAAATGTTAGTAGTTTCAATTTATACCTTTCACAATTGAAACTATAAAAATAACAACATTAGTTTTGATTTGGACTTCTACACACAACTTGCAAAAACTATTAGTAGTTATGAAAGTTGTGTACCTACAAATTAGAGTAAAAAAATGCCTCCTATTTAAACATTTCTTCACTTTAAAAAATTTACAAATCCAACATTAAAATATTACAAGTTTCACGTTTTTCAAAATATACTTATTAAAAAGATATTAAATTTTCTCTTCTCTTATTTTATTTTTTTAATGTTAAAAAAGATTATAATATTCAATACCAAAAACTAGGAAGCAAAAATGAAGTATGCATATATTTCGACCCATATTTTTTAGAATTGTATATTAACCAAACCTAACAAATGACCATCCATGATCTTACATTGAAACTCCTCTACAAATATCCTTAAGAGTCATGAGAGTGAAACATTAGCCCTTCGAAAATAACTAATGTGTGGCACACATTGATTGATTACACCTATAATTAAGTATAGGATCGAGGCTATCGTATCTATTTAATTTATTTCGCTATCATCTTACAGGTCATGAGACTGGCAACTTCTTCTTGGAAGATGAAAAAGCTAATGCCCATCCATGAAAAAACATGCCTTCACCTTTTCCAGCATTGTTTTAGCGTGTGGCAACTTTGCATCCCTTGAAGGGCAGATATACTCATGAACAAATAATTAGTAGTGGATTTCACTCCGACTCCCTTGGTGACATCTATGCTAAATTTGAAAAATTAGAGAAATCACGGAACTATTTGTCACCATGGCTAAGCGAGATGGGGTCTCCTGGACTGCGTATTGGTGTTGGATATACATACAATGAGATTATTAAAAAACCCTGGAAGTTTTTTTTGGGTAAAGCAAACGCACTTGACAAGTGTAAAGCCGACCTCAACACTTTTCGTCACATTCCTCAGGGAGTGGTCTTATAGGAGAGGATTCCTAAATTTTTTCAAAAAATATGACAGAAAGATTTTCAAAAAATATGACAGAAAGAATAAATGTAGGAGCATATATAGCAAAAGTAGTCTCATGATATTAAAATTCTGAATGTATGCTCCAATTTTATAGAGGATAATATTTAAAATGATTGTGTTTTTATTTATAATTAATATTTATACAATTTTTGACTACTGATAAATTTATACTTTAAATATCTTCTTAAAAAATAGAAGCAGGTATGAAAAATTCCCAATCCCTTTTTTTCATCTTCTCAAACTATTTACTTGATTTTTCATGGGGCCACCAACGCATTATAAATAGGAGCAATAGTGCCCTTCATGGGACCCCTGCTTAAGAAGGGAACCTTGGAACAAGGTATGGTCAACCAACAAGAAATAATTGAAAGCGGATTTTTGTCCAATGTTGAATGCACATCAAATGGATGGTCCTAGGTTCTAGACCCAAGGAATCAAATGGATGGTGTCGATATGGTTTAAAAGAGATGTGTCAAGAATAAAATTATTGCGTGGCACTTTGAATCAACTTGTGATCCAATCCATTCTACGGGATATGGGAACATGATTTGAGAGAATGTATTCAAAATGGAAATAGACACCGACTATTAATGTTGGAGAAAGAGAAAATATTTTGTTCTAACAATATATAACAATCGAGCCTTTTGAAAACAAGATCCAAAGTAATTCAACAATTAGAACACGTAAACAAATGTATGTTATTGAATGAGTACCACTGAAGTAGAGGGTCGACAAGACCCCATCTATTCTGGGCATGCTTCATGTTCTCTCATGGACCACCTCATGGGTAGATCACCAACATTGTCATTGGGATTTTCAACCATATTAAAATCCCTGCACACAAGCCATGTGGCAAGGGGCAAGTTGTCAGCGTAATATCGTCAAAATAAAGATATGTCAGGGCCATCATTAGGAGTGCAAATATTGAGAATGCCTAATGAATAACCTTCAATATCTAAAAGTAGCCAAATCATTCGGTGTAACGGATCCTCTCTCGTGGCAATAATTAATGGGGAAAGTTTTGGTAAAACCAATATGTTGGCACTGCCATGCCCCTCTTCATGTAGAGTGAAGAATTCGATAGTGTCTGTTCGAACACACTTTAGAGTGGTCTACACAAGAAACCCAAAAACTTTAACTTATTGCATATAGACAAAATCCATAGGGCAAATTTATTGGCAATCAAGTCGTATAAAGAATTTACGGGAAGACTCTATGAGACCTCAAACATTCTAGGATAAAATATTCGTTGAGAAATGTCATCCATTTGGAGCCCCTTGCCATCCTCAAAATTCTCTAAAATTGAAAAA
This sequence comes from Torreya grandis, assembly GCA_037957365.1. Classification (NCBI taxonomy): domain Eukaryota; kingdom Viridiplantae; phylum Streptophyta; class Pinopsida; order Cupressales; family Taxaceae; genus Torreya; species Torreya grandis. The sequence continues at coordinate 693,581 of JARHVA010001018.1, forward strand.
CTATTGTCCCAGTTTGGAAGAGAAAATCCTTCATGCACAATGGAGTGGTGTTTAGCCCCATGTTTCTCCTAGGGAGAGTTGCCACCACTATGGGGTGCTCTGCATGACCGCTAAGAGAAGAAGCCGCTTGTTAAGGATATCCCATTATTGGTGGAATCTTGTGGAACATGAGAAGTATTGGGTGTGTGGGGACTATACATGAGGGGTAGGAGAGGTGGGAACCTCCTACGAAGGCTTGTTTACTAGGGAAGAAGTTATAAGAGGGGAAGGTTTTGGCCTTGATTGCAGTTTTTTTAGGTAACCGTAATCCAATGATCACCTTTATCTGCCACCTTGGGCTTCTTAGTTTGTGGAGGGGTCAAGGAGGGTTTCGAGCGACCCATAAGGGAACAATCCTTGATGTGATGATCAAGTGCTTGACATCAGAAACAAGTATTGGGCATATTGAAATAAATGACTTTCCGTGCCCAACGGTAGTCACTAACCTGGATGTCTATGAACTCCTTCAACTCCTTAAAAATCCATCTCAACACAAACTCGCTATTGAGGGTGTGAGGAGTATCAATTTTGCGGTTCATGGCAAGTGCTCGTTTGATTAGCGCAATAATTTCATCAAGAAACATCCACAACGGAACTAGCAAGCTTGGAAGCTCAATCCAGATTGACACCCTAAGGGAGTCTTGGTCAGTGACCTTAAACTCTCAGGGCTAGTGGGATAAAACGAAGATTGTGTTTATAAGAAACCAACAACTTTATTTGGTTAAAAGGGCTTGGACTTTAGATGACTCTAAACGAAAACATAAAAAAACCTTTGGTAAGATTTCGAACCCTGGTGACATGGACGCTTGAGGGCTCCCACTGGTGGTGAAACTAGGGACAGAGAGAATCTTCCAAGTGGATATGACCAACAAAATAAGCAATAAGAGAATATTTCTTATACCACTTACATGCTTTATCAACATCATCTAATCGTAAACATACCTCCCACTGAGAGGGAAGGTCAAAAGGGTTACCTTGTCGGACAAATTACCTAGGTTCCCTGAGTGCCATGCGTCTCACCCCCTGCAATAACATTTGCAATTGAGGGTGGAGAGGTCATTATATAAGGCTAATATGCCCAGAGCGCGGACCACTAAGTGCAATAAATGCACATGAAATCTAGACAATCCCGCAACAATGCAGTAGTCGGGTAAACAAACTAACAAGAAAAAACAAATTGATCATGGAAAACTCTAGCAAAGCTTGTCTCTCCAATTCATCATTTCCATTTTTTTATTCTTTTCACTATTTTCTCTTACCTCACCTTCGGAAACAAGACAACTAAAACAATCTATTAAACAATTGAAAGACCTCAAACAATCTATGATCCCATAACTTTTAGGTATAAAGGACATAATTTTTATCACTTCAATAAACCGTAGAGTGATTACTCCACAACAATTATAAAAAGAGTCCGAATACAGTGTGAAAGGAATCTTCTCCCGAATAAATTAGTAATATTCAAGAAATCCACAATTTCCATCAGAATAGACTATGTATTTAAACTTAATAAAATGCTAAAACAATATTATGTTGACTAAAATGCCTTGAGGCCAAATACAATGAATTTAAAGCGGGTGGGTCTTGCAACTTGCTCTACTCAGATTGCTTTTGACCAAATGGGCCATAGCCACATGCTCTGTAAATTTACGGATAGAAGTACGACTGTTATCTGAAGCTCAGTGAGAAGCCATTACTGCAATAGAGGAAATGGCTTCTGCATTTGCATCATATTCCTTCACGTCTCCCCTGCATTCTCACAGGAGTTCTTCTCCCTTTTCTCCGACTTCCATAAGTTTTTGCAGCAAGGTATGCTACCATAACTACCAAATTGCCAAAAAAGAAAGAAAAAAAATGTTTGTAGTATTTGACCATAAATGTCTCATTATATGTGCTTGGAATATCTACTTATATTTAGCTGCGGGTTTAACTTCTCTCTACATTTTCAGTAGGAATGAATTTGCAGAGTTAATTTGATGTGGGTAATTTTGAAGGCCAGATAAGTTTCTTTAGAGCTTTTTATAGCCCGATTCTTGGGAATTCGTGTTAGTTCCATTTATTTCATGACTACTAATTTCTATTCAATGTTACCAAAAAAAAATTTAAAAACTGAGGAAGGCTATTGGCAGCCTTAACCAGCGTGGTGTACAACTTCGAACCATATTCTTATCTTTATAAACATGGGTAACTGTTGAAATAACACTCATAATAATTAATGCCTCTAAATCAAAAAATAAATATCCCATTCAAATGCCTCTAAAATATAAGTCAGATTGCATAAATACGTCTTACTACCCTGACTCAGATATGCCTCTTCAATGCGTCTTGAAATTGCTTCTACCACTATAATATCTTCATTCAAAAAATAATAATCCCACATTGATTGATAGGCGTGGTCTGCAACAACATATAAATCCAATATACCATGATCCATGTGGTGATGTTACAGTGAATGTGGCCCTTCTACTAACACAAGCTTAGAGCTCATACTTAAGGTATTAATAGCCATGTTTTTTTTTTTGCAGATACCCCATAATCTATATACCACAAATCCAAATTAAAATACAGTCTGAGATTATTTTACCAATGTTCATGTTTTTTTTTTTTTTTTAAATACTCCATAATCCTTATAGCACATTGCTAAATGAAATTACAATTAAGATCATTTTACCAATAACCAAGGTTTTTGTTTTTCAAATATCCCATAGTCCTTGTACCAAAAATCTACCCAATGAAGTAGAGATAAATTTATCCATGCACATGTTTTCTGTTTTTTCAAATACCCCATAATCCTTATACCACAACTCTGCCCAATTAATTTTAATGAAAGCACAGTAGAAGTAAATTTTACCAATGCCCATGTTTTTTTCCTTCAGATAAGCAGGGTCAGAGGCAGAAACAGGGTCAGCGGCAGAAACAGGGTAGGCTCTGTTTTCACAGTTTGCTTGGCATCAGATTCACAGCAGCTGAAGCAGGCGAGACAAGACATCAACGCCCTCATCAAAACCACTCGCTGCCATCCAATTCTTGTAAGTATAACTATATCTCAGCCTGTCTTTATAGGCAATTGCTTTGAGATCTTACATCAGGAAGGATACTTCTCTAATACAAAATAAAAGCGTCAATTGACCCTCCATTTATAATAAAACAATGCTGTTATACGCATGTTTGATTAACAAAAAATCCTTTATTTCTTCGACATTCTTGTGACAACTGCTGAATTTACTGGGAAGTTGAGCTCGTCTCTTTCAATCAAACTAGATATTGACAGTTGAAAATTTCCCCGAAAATGACTTTACATCAATTTTTTTAAAGCAGCAGGAGTATGAGCTAACAAGTGGTTAATCGGAATTGTCAATCTAGGGTATTGGATATATGTGCATGCATCCATATCTAAAAAAGAAGAAACAAACCCTTGCACAAGTAGATTTGAATCGCACAAACTAGCAACATGAAAAGAACAAAAAATGTACTTTTGTTGTTATCACAAACCAAAGTGTTTTCCAAGGGGCAAAATGTTCCACAATTGCTTCCAGAAATGAAGTCCACCGTAGTACAATATTTGGCAATGCTCCATCTGAAAGTAGTTAAATCTCATACTCGCATAGGTCCTTTGCAGCAACAACATAGGCTCAGGTAGCACTTCCTTGTAGTACACAATCAAATCAACCACAGAATAAAAATCGGGAATAATTCACGATTAATTGCCATGTTTCCTGTGCCAATTTGAACCTCAGTACCGGGTTTTAGTCAAACTCGGGCTTGGACCTAAAAATCTTGTGATCTTTTGGAAAATTCGGGAATAACTCAGGAGATATTCAATAACTCATGATATTTTGAAAAACTTGGGATTTTTTAAAAAAAACTGGTTCTGTCTTTTTTTTATGTATGTTTTTTTAATCAATTTTATTCTTAGTTAGCTTAGATTTTCCTGATTTAAGCTTGGGTAGTTGAATTCCATGTACAATTTCTCCATGCCATGTGCCGTGTAAATGGAATGCTACTAAGAAATCAACCATTTGTCTCCTTTATTTGACTCCAGAAGATTGCATTGATGATTCTGCATTCTTGTTAATGTTTTCTTACCCAGCGCAACATGATGATTTCTTCTTCGCAAATTAAAAAAACAAAGGAATCCAGGAAACAAGGGGGATGTCTCCTCTTTTCTAGTGTTAAAGGGAATGCGAGTACTAGGGCTTTAGATGTCTGTTAGTCCTTGAATGGTATCCTTAATTTCACCTTTATCTGAGTTTTCTTCTAAGGATAGCTTAGATGCATGACAAATAATAATCCAATTTCCTCATGATTGGAGATTATTAAGCTCACTTCCTCATGATTGGAGATTAGTAAGCTCACTTCCTCACGATTGGAGACGAAATCCAAACCCACGCACAGTAATGATCATGGTTTACTTCAAATGAAAGACTTATTGAATTATAGGGTCAGATCTACTCAGGCACAAGCGAGACGAGTCAAGTCTAATATCAACTACATAGTGGATGGTCCTAGGGAAAGTTATTGGCAAACCAAACCTCTCTGAAGTCCATCCTTGAAATCCAGAATTATATTATCAACAACTATCCCCATATGATCATGCTCTATCACCAATTTTCAGAAAGATGATTCACATGAGAATCTACCTCGTGATGCAAGATGATTATTCTCAGTGCTTTTGAATCTCTTACCACAAAGGGCAAGGAATGCACAGTTCCGCACATAGGAATGGATCCTCCCTCATCCTAATCAGATATACCCATTTTCCCACACATGGCCAAAGAAAGGTAGCGAAATTACAAAAAAAATACCCAGACATCAATCTAGCTATCAAAAGGGAATTCATTTTACATATCACAAAGTATGTACCATTTCCACTGCCAAGATGCCAATGTGACTAGCACGAGACCCACGTATCCTCCTACCATGTTCACACCACTGTCCACTTTAACACAATCACCAAGTGCATAATTTGCTGTTGCTCATGATAATGATAACCAACTTGTTGCCATTCTACAATAGACTGCTACCCTGTAATAGTGATAATCGACATATAGATGCTAAAGAGTATGGAAATTCAATACCAAATGTAGATTGCTATATAACCTGCAAATAATGCATTAGTTGCTAATAGATGGTGAATGATTATATGAGCCAAATGCTGTGTTTCTAAAGCTATTTTGCAGCATTATAGTGCTCCTCAATCTGGGCTATGGTCGATTCCCAATAATGGGGCCTTTCCTGCCCATGTGATGTGCTTGGGGTTTGAATATATAATAAGCAAATGAATTTAAGTTTTACGCTATTTAGGAAGCTTGTTGACCACTTTGTGTCCCCTCTTATCTGTTCGACTCGACCATCTAACTATAGTTCCTTTTGCCTTATATGTGCATCTTTTTTTTTGGGTACTCTCAAGTCTTAATCACGATTGCAAGCAATTTATAGTTAAACAACCTCACATCTAAGTAGACCAATCTTTGGGCCAAATACCTACTTTAATTTGTATGCAAATACTTCCACACATGATGTATACCTCAACGTATAATTACATACTTCAATCTCAAAACTTGCAAAAAATTCTATGCTTTACCAAAAACACAAACAACGGTTTTGAGAGCACTGAATTTTTCCTATGGAGCCTTCCAATAATGTTGGTCAACCATAAGTCCAAAAAGACCCTAAGGTTTTTGTAAATAAAGAAGCATTTTAGAAGGTATTGGAAGATGTAGTGGATATCGCCACTTTGTATAAAGATTACATGGAGCAAAAAAACGATTCTTTCCTTTTTTGCAAAAGTTGAACATAAAAGGTATTCTAAGGTGATTTTACTCAGTAAAACTGTATATGACTTCAATAAGGCATGGACATAGTCCAATGGAAAAATATCCCAAGAGATAAAAGAAGCCGAGGGGTGCCTATATGTGGATTCACTCAAGGTACCCATGTTGAAATTTTTTCAATTTAGTCGAGCTCATTGAGTCTCCTTTCTTGTGCCTCGTCATTTCTGTGTCTAGTATGTGCAGTGGACCTCTTCACCTAGTGGTTAGGATGATAATAGGTTGAATGAGATAATGAAGTGTAAAATGGGATGGTACAGACCTGCAAACACTCGGCATATATATATGTATATATATATATTGAATGAATACCAGATAAAGGGTGAGTGTGAGGAGGTGCTTTGACACTTCTTTCTTAGAAAACTTCAAACATTACTGCCAAACAAGCCTTTCAATCTCGTCCTTTGTAACATGCCACAACATGTTTCCATAACTTCAATGAAGACAAAGTGGAGGCCCCATCAATGGAACCAAAAATCTTGCCCATGGCTAACCCATGCATGGATGCCTATTGGCCAACATAGATTTGTTAGTCTAGTTTTACCCTTAGGCATATAAATATTGATCAGTAATTAGCATGGATATTCCATAGCTAACTCACCAACGCAAATCCTAAACATACTTTTATTGTTTAGTTTGCTATTTTACAAGTATTTTTTTAAATCAGTCATAAATTGTGCTCATAACTGCATTGGAAAGTACTGTAACTGTAAAGGAAAACTGAACGTAAACATAGAGCAAGTAATCTACTACAGAACACAGAAAAACAGAGCTTCAAGGAGAGAATATTACTATAGAGCAACCCAATGTAGGAAAACTCTAAAAGAGTGAGGGATTTCCTCCTCTTTCCACTATCTCGTTTTGCAATTACAAGTATACTGCCTTCATGACGTCTTCGTGGACATTCTTCCATGCCCAAACAACTGTTTGATGCTTTGAAACTTGCTCAACTCACACTTCCTTACACTTTCCAAAACTCCAAACACGCTTAAGTAAGAAGAACTGCTAGGAAACATTAATGATGCCATACAATCACCCCCAATGGTGTAGACATGCATGCTTACAATTGTAGAAAAGACTGAGAAGAGGAAGAGATACTCTTTGCAACTGTTGCTCTGCCTGTTTCTTGTCTTCATGCAAAACCTTTTCTTAGTTTACTGGCAGTTACGAAACCACATGGGCAGGTACGAAATCGCCACCTGCATTAACTGGTGGTTACACAACCACCACCTACAAACATTGGCGGTTTTGCAACCATCTACAAAACTTAGTCTTTCTGAATAAGAAGCACTAACTGTCTTCTCATTTAAGGTGTCTGCATCACCTCAGACTTGACTCTGTCTTTGTAGACCCTTGTACTCTTTGATCTTCCTTATTGATTGCAAACTTCAAGGGACTCAGCTACTAAGAAGCGTTCCAAGTTACATCTTTCTTCTTCTCGAGAATAGTGGACTAGTTAGCTTATCTCGTTAACAATGCATATTCCAAGTTGGATCACACCTCCCCAATTAGGAGGCTTTTGGTTCCCAAAAGCTATGGAACTTATGAGGTGAGAAAATTTCTTTCCCATTTATTCCTTGGAATACCATTTAGCTTTACTTGGCAATTGTCCTTTCAACCGAATTTTCCAATTTTCCTTCATTACCCTTATTTACACTCTTTCCTTCTTCTGCAAAACATCTTTGTTTAACTCCTCTTGTCCAGTAGGAGTAAGATATTTAATAGAAGGTAGAAAAAGACCTCCTTCATCTAGTATAGAAGTCTCAAAGGGAGAATTTTTCAACATTCACAACGAAATATATATTATATAAGGTAGAAGATCCAATTTGAAAGAGTTCTTTCCCACTTTCTTTAGAATTACAAGCAGACCATATTTAAGAGGCTTAAGCTTCTTAGTTTTACCTTGAAGTCTCTCTTTGCCCAAAGACATCCATATCTTGTCTCCAACTCTATTTTGATTACGTCTTGCTTTGTACTTCTCTTTAAATCACGAATTATGGGCATTTCTTGAGATACTCTTAGGCTTAGTTTTTAATTCGCGGGAAGCATTAACATGTGGTGTTCATTGGATTGCATTATAGTGGACCCAATTAGGTACAGTCTTGTTGAACCTTAGGATCCATAATTTAGACCCTACCTTATTGTGTGGTATATTTATGTAGGCTTACCTTTGTATACTAGGAGACTGACATGAAATAACCATCCAAGGTTTGGACAATCTTATGTATATAAATAGATGGGGGTTGTGCCCCATTTAGCATTCTTTGTTTAAGTGCTAAAGTGAAAATTTGTACATATCATACAATCCATATCTTGTGTGTCTCTCTACTATTGCATGTTGATGTGTATGAAGTGAATGCTAATGAAATAGATTATTTGTCGCATCTTAAACACAATCTTCATGGAAGAAGCTAAGTAGATATTGAGGAATAAGGGAACTTGTTTAGATTCTGGCCTCATTTTCAAACCCTTTCATACATCTGGTGATCTTATGTGAATGGACAACTATCATTTCCATGTGATGGGTGATCTCCCATGCATGATCGTGTGTACATCGTGCCCCTACCAATATTATATGTGCCAAGATAATTTCTACAACAGTAAACTAATATTGTTTAGACACGTCATACATGGTGTTACGAGATTTACTTATCAAGTTGTGTGGGAATTCCATCACTTTGGGGATCCTGTGCAAGGCATTGTGTCCTAGAATGCAAGTGGTGCGACTTTCTTCATCCAAACCATGGTGGAGATGCAATTCGAAGGTAACTCACTGTAGACGTGTTCTTCAAAGATGTATGATGAATGCCAAAAAATAGCCTCTCTAATATATTATTGTGACACCATACTTTTAGATGTATGTATGGTTGTTGTAGTGTCACCCATTTGTGCCACCAAGTCAATGCATATGCTATAAGAAGCGAACACCTATTTGAATTTGTGCTATTGCCAAGCAAGATGGTTGGAAACTAAAGGTGTAGCTTGAAGAATTACAGTTGTATTGTCTTTACAACCTTTGTCATGGTGTACTCAAAATATGCAAAATTGGAAAATGAGTTTCTTTGTTTGGTCTGCTATATTTTACTCAGGATAATGTACTTACGTACCTCAATCCATTTTGAAACAAGGGCTAGAGTTATTACTTAGATAAAGGAGTACTCATGTTGGTGAGCTCACATATATATCCCAGTTAGTGTGTATTCAAGGAGAATCCAAATGGAGCACACAACGAAGGGAAATATCTCAATGTGCTTGTAAGAAAATACCGAAGTGTGTGATATTAGCAGAAGCATAGTTCAGAAACTTGTACTCAGCAGCTCAAATTTTTTAATTGGACTCGCAACTTTGCAAAAAACTTGGCAAAACTTGGCAAATTTTCCATTAGTTAAAAAGTATATATACAAATTCATAAAATAAACTTAAATAACATATATAACACTGTTTAAAAAACCTAATAAATGAATGCAGAGAACACATTATTTTACATTTCAATTAATTATTTTCATCTCTCACCTCATTCCCCTTATTCATGCATATCAATGAGTCCCTTAAGCCCTGATTATAAATTAACAATTATAGAAAATGAAATACATATCAATTCATCATGATCAAAGCTACATATAGGAGCTCGAACAAAGATGAAAGACATATCATAACTGCACAACAATGTTAATTCAGTAGAGAGTACAAAAAATGTGAACTTAAGCAACACAACATCATTCACATCTAAAAATTCCATGTCTCTCTCTTTCATTCAAATTGGCTCACTAATTGTCTCTCTTCTTCACATTCTTTGGCAACCCTTGAACCCTGAACCAATTGCAATCATGAGCATGCCATTTCTTGAGCCATTCAGCTCTCATTTCACTCTCCAAATAATTTTATAAAAGGGCACACAATTAGGTATAGCTCAAAAACTCATACTCGGCAATTAAAGCTGATGGAAATAACGTCACAACAATTGGTAAAGGATAAAATTTGTTTGAGCATAGCAAAAACAACAGAAAATTGATTACAAAAGTGAAAATGATGTTTTCGATTGATAACTATTATAATTTAGCAGCGGCCAAGTAATTGTCACGAACTCATGAGTCCCTGGTAGTTACTTGGCTTGCAAGTTTTATTGCAGTTTCCCGACAAGTACCCAATGTTTCTCACGAGTTTTAATACTATAAGCGGAAGAATGTGCATGATTTTATGATCTTTCTCAATGATCCACATCGTTCATAATATTCCACGATTATGGGGGTCAAATATTATGATAGTGAATTGAAACAACCTCAAAGGTCCCTAGATCATATGTTTCAAGAGGTTGTGTCCTAATCCCTCACTCCCCCGTCCTCATTCCACGTCCCCATGCTATTTCCTATTCAAATAGCTTTCATAGGATTTGGGGAGTGGGAAGGGGTGCTTCTAGGCATTTCCTTATTGCATTTATAGATTCTTGCCTCTTTGTTTTTACTTGGATGATATTTTGTTTTTTAGCAAAACTTATGATAAACATCTTAATGCATTTGAAAAAAATAATGCAAGTTTTGAACTAGTACAACTTGTTGCTAAATGAAAATAAATGTGCATTTGCAAAAGAATCACTTGTCTATTTAGGGCATGTGGTTGGAGATAGAAAGTTGAGAATTGATCTGGAAAAAGTGGAAGCCATTTTAAGAGAGGTTAAAGTGCAAGAGAGGTTTAGGGAATCTAAAGAGAAGTACAAAGAAAGACAATCAAAACAGAGTTGGAGACAAGATATGGCTGTATGTTGAGAAAAGCAAGACTCGAAGGCAAACCTAAGAAGCTTAAGCCTCTTAAATATGGCCCATTTGTAATTCTAAAGAAAGTTGGAAATAATTTTTTCAAATTGGATCTCAAGTTGTAGAACTTTGGCATACTTGGAAAACTTGTACTCGAAAATTAATGCTAAAGGAAATCACGTCACAACAACTGGTAAATGTTAAAATTTGTTTTAGTAGAACAAAAACAACGAAAAAATTCGATTTTAAAATTGAAAATGATGATTTTACTGTCCACTGTTATGATTCAGCAGTGGCCAAGTAATTGTCATGGACTCATGAGTCCTTGGAAATTACTTGGCTTGTGAGTTTTATTGTGGTTTCTCAGCGACTACTTAGCGTTTCTCGGGAGTTTTAATACTATGAGCAGAAGAATGTGCATGCTTTTATGATCTTTATCAATGATCCATGTTGTTCATAATGTTCCATGATTATGGGGGTCAAATATTGTGATAGTGACTTAAAACAACCTAAAAGGCTATAGATTATATGTTCCAAGAGGTTGTGTCCTAACCCGTCACTCTTCTATACCCATTCCATGTCCCTGTGCTATTTCCTATTCATATATATTTCGTAGGATTTGGGGAGGGAGAGGGCGTACTTCTAGGCATTCCCTTATCTTATTCATAGATTCTTGCATCATTGTTTTTACTTGGATGATATTTTAGTTTTTAGCAAAACTTATGATGAACATCTAATGCATTTGAAAAAAATTTCAAGTTTTGAAGAAGTGCAAGTTGCTAAATGAAATGAAATGTGAGTTTGCACAATAATCACTTGTCCATTCAGGGCATGTGGTTGGAGATGGAAAGTTGAGAATTGATCTGGAAAAATTAGAAGCCATTTTAAGAGTTGTTAAAATGCAAGAGAGGTTAAGGGAGTTTCAAGAGAAGTACAAAGCAAAGACATAATTAAAATAGAGTTGGAGACAAGATATGGATGCATTTGTGCAAAGAGAGACTCCAAGGTAGAACTAAGAAGCTTAAGCCTCTTAAATAGGGTCCATTTTTAATTCTAAAGAAGTGGAAAGAATTCTTTCAAATTGGATCTCAAGTTGTAAAGCTTGGAGAGCTTTCAGAGGGTATCAACAACCCCCAAAACGGAGTCTAGACAAAAAAGATACGGTCCCTAGAAGTTTGTTGCCATAATCAAATAAAATCTCAAACAATAAAATGTGCAAGTTTGTTGATTTTCCCAACTATTACGTTGTAGCCACTTTTCAAAATTATCGTTTTGGGATTGCATATAGTCACCCCCAGGTGTTTTGCTTTGTTTGACAAATTCCTCCAATCTTTTTCTGCCACTTGTTGCCTTTCAACTAGGATTGTTTTTAAAATGAATCAGGTTGCTTGTTGTTAAAAGTAGTCTTCTTGAGGTTTGAACCTTAGACCTCGGCCTTGCAACTTGAGTGTCATAGCCACTTGACTAGAGTTGATTGTGGGCGGAGTTGGTTTTGTTAGTCTTTTACCCTCATTATCACAACTTGACCCAACTCATGACCATGGCTCCTCTGTTCCTCATGGGTCTCTACAACCTTTGCTTGCTTCCTTGTTTGTACCTCGACCTTCACCCACAACTCTTCCCTTGGCCTAGGTGCCTTCGTGAGTGATTTTTCTCTCCTCCCAAGCTATGGTCCTTTCACTGCCAAATGATTGAGGCTCAACTTTTGTTGCCATTTGCGGGTCTGCCTTGCCATCTGGTGTGGGGCTTATGCTTTGCTGTTGGTATTCCTTGCTCCTCCTTGCTTGATTGTGGATTTCTTGAGTTTTCCTTTTCTATGTTGGACCACTCTTTTCATAAACAATCTATGCTCTCCACTCTCAGCCATGAGCTTATTTCTTTCTCTGCCTTGTCACGTCCTCCTCACAGCCCAATTATTCCTCATAGGCATTGGCCTTGGCTCCTATATTTCTCACACAAGCCACTGCATGACTCTTCTCTTATACATATCTCCTTCACAACCACTGCCCCCTAGCTTGACCCCTCTGCTCTTCGAGTTGTACTTTCAAAGGGCAGCCACTGGGTGTTGTTCCTCCATGGTCGGCGGAACGACCACTTGGTGGCTTCACTGTGGATAGTGGAGCCACCTTTGTTCATCCTTTTGTGCTCAAACCCCAGCTGTTGGTGGTGTTATTGGTAGTGCCACCCATGAACAATATTGGCCACCACTCCCCCTTGCTACAGTGGTAATGCTCTAAATTTGTGAGATCATATGCAATGGTGCTGTCTCCCAAACACCTCCTCTGCTCCGCTTAGGTCACCCCTTGCTGGTGGGAAAAAAATGAATTCCAATGGCTAAGAAGGGAAAATTTTGTATTTGAAAATTTAAATTTTCAAAATTTGGAGGGGAGGAGCTGAAAGTTTTGACTGTAAAATCGGAGGCCAAGACTGACAAACTGAAAAGGTGCTAAACTGCACCTCCTGACTGATTTTGAAGAGCTTTCCAGAAATATAGATGGTTTGATCAGATTCTTTTTGGTACTCCTGATATAATGATAGAAGCTGTTGTGCAAACCACAAGATCCTCGTCTAGCTGGAACAGATCTGAAAAAGTCTTCACTAAACTTCAAATTTCACATTTCTTCTCCAAACCCTATGTATAAGCTCTTCTTGAGATTTTTGGGTTCACAATCCATGCACCTTTATCTTCCAATGCCTAGGGGAATCATCCCCTAGGCTTGGATACCAAGTCAGAACTGGTTCCCTTATTCCTCAAGATCCACTCGATTCCTTCCAAGAAAATTGTGATTAAAATGCAAAATATAATCTACTCCATCAGCATTCTATAGCATTCACTTTATACACACACAATGTACAACAATAAAAAGAGAAACACAAGATATGGATGGTACAAACAATACACCAAGTATCATTTTAGCATTTGAATAATGAATGATAGATGAGGCAGAACCCCAATATGTATATGATTGCCCAAACCTTGGATGGTTGTTTCATGTTGGTCTCCTACTATGCATAGGTAGGCCTGCTTGAATATACCACACCATAAGGTAGGGTCTAAATTATGGATTTCAAGGGTCCATTATAATACAATCTGAGGAACACCGCATGTTAGTTCCTTGTGGGGAAAATAAACTAAGCCTAAGAGTGTCTCAAGAAACACCCACAACCGGTGATCAAGGAACTTACAAAAAGATAATACATAATGTGAAAGTATACACCACACGCTAGTTTCTCGTGGGGATAATATACTAAGCCTAAGAGTTTTTCGAGAAACACCCACAACCAGTGATCAAGGAACTTGACAAAGAGAGAATACATAATGTGAAAGTATGCACTGACAGCTAGCAACCAATTAATGGTGGTCAAAAACCGGCTAGGGCAATTGGAAGCTCATTCCTTCTCACATTGCCAGATGTTGAAGAAAATATTCAATGGTCTGGTTCAGTGCCTCGTGGTTCCTAAGAGAGAGGAGCTGCAGCTGTTGGAGACTGTGATCCTGCAACCAATTGAGAACATGATGAATGAGCTTGAGGAATATATGAAACTTGAATGGGTGGAGTTTGCAGCTTTTAACCCCAAAAACCTAGGCGGAGCAATTGTTCCAATCCATATTGGAAACCTTAATTCATATTTCAGTTTCAAAAGTCATGGGTATGGTGGTGGAGGATGGGTCCCCGAATAATGGTGCTTTGCTACTTGTTTCATATGCTACATACATAAATGCATTGTGAAGACAATGTTCGCTTTTGTAATCAGAAGAGGATGCTCATTTTCCTTTCAAGGGGATGCCAAATACCTACTCTGGAACCTCTATCAAATATTGTTCAAAGTCTATTTGGAAGCTTATTGGCCTACAAAGAGGCTCTTATAGTGGTTCCCTGTAAACTGGTAGAAATTTTGAATTGGTGGAAGACATGCACAGGACAAATATTTTGCCACCTGAAGATATAAATGTGTACAGATTTTAATATTATGATAGTACAATATCTCTTTTATGATAAAAAACTGCAACAAAATATTTCTTCACTCTCGTCAAATTTGTTTTTGGTCTATGATTGGTATATGGTTGAATTCATGAGTGCACTCATATTTATTAAAAAGGAGAAACAACTTTTCTCATGAGAAACCTTTAAGCTGAACTTCTCCATGGACTTTTAACGCTGAACTTATTTATGGACTTTTAACATTGTAGTTTAGCCTTGAAGATGATACAATAGTATATTCGTTTTCAAAATAAGTGATTGGGAAGCCTATGTAGATTAAGCCACTCCAAAAAGAAGTTGATCATTGCTACCAAATTTATGATGTTTTTAAGATCAGGATGGATATTAAAAGAGGAGGTATTGTCAAATAACCATGGTTCAATATGAAGTGGAATTGGGTGCTACTCAACCCACCAAAACATGTATAAAGGATGAGGCTGGATGCAAATCTCAGACATATACGCAAACCTTGGTATCTTAGATGAAGGTAGTTACTATTTTAAGGACTTCAATGATCATCAAAATTGACCTATGGGTAGTGGTACTTATCTCCTTTCTATGGAGAAAAATGGGAGCCATTCTTCTTATAAATTTTATGGTGTACAATATATATCATAGCACATATTCTTTTTATATATTCCTTTCACGCCGTGTGGATATTTTTAGTTAATGATCTGGGCTATAAATCACACTATGACACATTTATATTTATATTGGAACATTCTTTTACCTGGTAGACCTCATAGGTGGGATTCTCAATGGGCTATTTTGTATCGATTGAAATCTTTTCTTTGAAGTTTGGGTCTCTGAATTCATGATTCCCAACTCTCAATGAGATAAACAGTCCTGACTGCTAATCACAAGCCATTCCATTGGCTCTTACCATCTCACCTCCCAAAATTCTAGTGAATGTCCATTTCATGTTCTCATAACTAAAACATGTTGCAATAATATTTCTCATTATCCTTTTCTGAATCATAATAATTTGAAGGAAGTTTATTTATTTGTTCAAATTTTGCTCGAGTGTTTTCCACTGAGCTGGGCATATGAATTTGAATAATTTTATCAACTCATGCAGTGAATCAGTTTTGTTGTCCGTATATTACTTGAATAGATATATTATTCATGCTTATATTATGGGGCTTTTAGATTCACTTTTCACAAATTGTGCAAAACTGTTTTCTATATTGTAAGGGCTCATACATGGACACAAATGGGACTTAATTGTGGTTATTGATTCCCTATAAAAATATGTTATTCTATATATGGTTTTGGGATATAAGATCAACTTGTAGGGTTGCTTAATTCATCTGAAATCATATGGATGCAGTGTCAAGTCTTTTGTGAATGTTGAAAATGAGATGAATTATAAGGTTACAACCTACCCTAACATTTTGCGAGGCTCATTGTATAATGACACGTGTTCTGTGATTCCATACAGATAAGACTGGGATGGCATGATGCTGGCACATATGACAAGAGCATTCAAGAGTGGCCTAAGTGTGGCGGAGCCAATGGAAGCTTGCAATTTGAGATTGAACTAAACCACAAAGCAAATGCTGGTAAATTCTAACTTTTTTAATTGTTTCCAATATTAAACTTATGTTATGAAAAATTCTGATGGTTATTAATGTAATAACAGGTCTTGTAAATGCATTGAAGCTCCTGCAGCCCATCAAGGACAAATATACAAATATTACCTATGCAGATTTATTCCAGTTAGCCAGTGCCACAGCCATTGAGGTCTCGCTCTCTCTCACACACTCTCTTAGGCATGCACGTATATCTTTTGATGACAGCAGTTCTGCTAGAATCATGCACTTTCTAGTCGATCAATTTCTATGCTTTATCTTTTTTATATCTTCTGACTGAACACTTAAATTGTGTCAGGATGCTGGAGGCCCTGAAATTCCTATGAAATATGGGCGAGTGGATGCACCTCGACCTGAAGATTGTCCACCAGAAGGGAAGCTTCCAGGTATACAACCTTCCTTTTTTTTATTACGATGTAATTTGCAAGTAAACTATATGCCAGATACAATTGTGCCCCTACTGTAATTTCTGGTCGAGTGCCATATTAGAGTTTGTTCCTAAATTGGAATATAATGCCTGGGTATTGTATTTTCTAGTTGAGGGCGACTTTTTTGTGCAGCTAACTTGGCAAATGTATTAAGCATTTTGGGTCTCTAGAAGTATTTCTCATTTGCAGTCCTCTTGGAACCTTTGGTGAATTAGTCAAAGTTCCATATAGGACCTAAGGGAAGATTTTTGAGGGTTTTTTTAATTCTGATCTAGTCCATACGAGATCTCCATCAGCTGACCATGCCAATTTTGACGTTGACCCTATTTGGTTACACCCTCTTCTGTCAACTCGTTCTACTTTTATAATCATCAATCTTGACCATCTACTAGATATGTTTTTATAAGAATGATTACAAATCTGTTTTGAGATTCCATTCCCTCACTTTAGCTTTACAAAAGTCCACCATACTTATTTTCTGGAAATAGTAAGGCTCTTTTGCATATTGCATTCTTTTAATACTTATTGTAGCCCAAGAAATTTCCCATAGTAAATGGTTTGATTATAAGGATGGATCTCTTTGTGGAACCCTGAGTTTTCTGTTCCTTGAGAGTTATGTCTTATAATGGTCTTATAGCTTGGTTTTAAAAGGAACAGAGTATAGAAGGTGAAGTGGCAGGACCTGTTTAGTTAAACTTCAGCTGAAAACTTTTCAAACATTCCTTGTGTCTGTTTTTCATGTAGACCTGTCATAATTACCTTGTTTGAAAAGTTTGGTAGGCTGGGCAGGTGGTTGCGGAGCACCCCAAAGTTTGGGATTGGGGTACGGTGGGTGGGGCTTCCCAAAGTTTGGGATATCAAAAATTTCGGGAAAAGGTTTAAAACAATGGAATATATTCAGTTGCTTTTGCTTGGAGGCTTTGATTATTATGGCCAACAGCAATAATGGCCCAAGGGCAAGGGGCCAAAGGCAACAATGGCTTGAAGATTATGTCCCAAAGGCCATTTAATATTCAATTTTCAACACAAAATCTAGAAAAAGTACAACAGCAGTGATCTACAACATCTATTACAGTCTACAGCAGTAAAATATTACTCATTATAGTCAATTGCACATATGATAGTCAAACAACAATATTACAGTCAAGACTACAGTCGATAGTACTTATTGTATTCCACAAGTAGTTGAGATATACCTCACTGGTGTCACAAGTCAATCCACTGATGTCAGTGATTTATCAGGCATAAAACACATTTAGTGGATGGCTAGCATCACACTGATGTCACAATTTTGTAATGTTGCAGTCATGGTGATGTCAATAGCACTAATATCCATGCTTCCAATCTGCGTCTGCCAAATCTCCTTTGCCAACTAGGAGAGAGAGAGAAAGAAAGAAAGAAGGAAATTATGTTAATGTCCACGAATAACAAAAATAGGTCAACAGGACTTAGAAAGTACAATCAGTAATAAAAGAGATGTTATTGGGTAAAAAAGACCCTAGGTTATGAAAAGTAACTAAACACAAAGTACAGAGGAAAGTGGTTAAACCATGAAAGACAAAACGAGTGGTAGATTGGGAAAATGAATCAAATGGTTATGCAAAAACATGTCATTTTATTATTGGATACTGCAAGTACTGACATGGCAGCTGATGCCAGCAGGTTCTCACAAGTAGAATGGGAAAATATATAAAAAATTGAAAATAAAAAGTATCTGTATTTGTTGGTAATTGGGTTAGGAGTAACAATGGTGTCATGATGATGTAAAAAAAAGCTGATTGTTGTCAAAATGGTGTCATCATGGTTCTTAGAGGGTTACTATTTGTCATTAGAGCTGTAACAGTGTCGGTGTTGTAGTCATTCGAGTAGTGATTCCTGAGTTTTATCATCTTGTTCCTTCTTCCAGGTTAATTAAACTATGCTCTGATACCATCTATAGTATGTCTCCTATTCAAACAATCACTGTGACACCAAATGTCACAAAATAACAAGAATAAAAGAGATTATAAAGGAAAACTGACAAGGGTTTAGGGGCACTTGCGCACCCTAAGTGAGAAAATGTAATTGCAATATCTGCATATAAAGGAAACTACTTCTCTAAAAAGACCTTCATGAAAACACATGGGCATTCGCACACAAAAATTTGTGCGGGTGTGATAATATGAACTGACTGATACATAAGATAAAGGAAACATCTATTTATACATGGAGGGAATGAAATCCTAGCCTGGGACCTAAGTTACCATTAAATAAAAGTTGTGTTGCAAAAAACCCCCCTTTCCTGTCTAGAAATGATTCCCATATGGAAATGTATCGGAAATGTCCCGGACATTTTACATTAAATGCCCGGGCATTTCTGGTGGGAACCAAAGGCAATGACAGGAAAAAAAAAAAAAGCTAAAACAATAAAAAAAAGAACCCTATTTTTGCCTAAAATGCTATAAATACCACCTCACTCTTATAACACACACAAGGGATATCTTTTCAGAGACTACAGACTCGGATGCTTCGGCATCTACTCTTTCCCAACTTTCACTACTTAGTGTTAATGATGACAATCAAGGAAGTTCTACACAAGGGGTGAAGAGTGGAGCTAGTGGGAGTGGCATTAAGACAATCCAAGTCTAGATGATTTATTCTAGATTTGAATTTATTTGCAATGTCTACTTTGAACTTTTGACAAAATGAATGAATGAACACTATGTATTTTCAAGTGTTTTACTAAAAAAATGAGTAATATGCATTGCTTATAAGCAATGCATATTACTCATTTTTTTAGTAAAACACTTGAAAATACATAGTGTTCATTCATTCATTTTGTCAAAAGTTCAAAGTAGACATTGCAAATAAATTCAAATCTAGAATAAATCATCTAGACTTGGATTGTCCTCGTAATCATGAATGCAACTCCCACTAGCTTATAGATTTTAATAAAAAAATGTATGGATGTTTCCACGGCGTTTCCAAATCAAGGTTTTTGAAAAGTGGCATTTCTATGTTTCTGTACCCTTTTCCGTTTCCAAACAACATAGAAGATAAGTAGACTGTCACTCATTTTAATTAACAAATTTGAGGTCAAAAATAAATTGGAAGTAAATGCTTGGAAGGGACTTCTTATTCTGC
Organism: Torreya grandis; assembly: GCA_037957365.1. Taxonomy (NCBI): domain Eukaryota; kingdom Viridiplantae; phylum Streptophyta; class Pinopsida; order Cupressales; family Taxaceae; genus Torreya; species Torreya grandis. Next base: position 713,328 of record JARHVA010001018.1, read on the forward strand.
ATGTATCTTTCTTTTCTACCTCTGGGATTCCTTTTGCTGCTCTAGTAGTAAGGAGATTTACACAATTTAGTGGTCCTTTAACCAGGTGGTGTAGCTGCCTGAAAATGTCTCAGATGACACCACACATTTGCATTTGTGAATTACAGAGTTAGAGGAAGTGATGTGCCATGGCAACCAGAAAATCTAGGAGGTTTGTTTCAAAGCTATTTCATGATATACCCATTCATAATGTTTTTATTTTGCTTGAGGATTATACCGCACCCCGGTGGTAGAATCCTCCTTGTGACTATCTTTTGCTCCTGGGTTAGGAAGGTTTGGAGAGTGCCCTACACTAGTAATTTGACCACAGGGATTTTCATTTTCAAATTGAGAAATCCGAGCACACTCTAATGTCATCAAATCCTTGTGGTTTTTAATTGATGGTAGGAAGACTTCTCAGTAACAAAGAGCTATGTGTCCTTGTTTAGGTCAAATTTCTTGGCTTGCCAATGCTGCCGTGGTCCTCCATTCTTAGCTTACTTTCATCTGCCATTGCTCTACTCCCACTCGATCAGAAACCTCTGAGAGTGACCTGTAACCAAACACAAAACTTGCTCCCTGCAACCTTAGCTCTGATACCACGTGTTGGAATAAATAACCGGAAGCACACAATTGATTACCAAGCAACTTAATATGCGGAAATTAACCAGAATACACAAGTAACTAGAATTCAGAAATAACACATGATATGAGAGACAATACACAACTTGTATTAAAACTCTTTCAGAAGGAAATACAACAAAGAAGGCTGCCACAGTTCTTCTTCCTTACACACCTCTAGGGCTCCCACACCTCTAGGGCATAAACAATAAATCTTCCCTCAAAGCTCTCTCTCTTAGGTCCCAACACCCAACTCAAACACAGAGTTAGTGTTCACCTTACCCCTGTGCTCCACACACTCCACAAGTACACACACTGTACTCCAAGTAGATTCTGCCTGATTCTGCTCCCTGTTGTGTTGCTGTCCTCTCTGATCTTGCATACCTGCAAATCAATCTGGTTCTGCACACTTGTGAACCTTGACCTTGCACACACATATATACCTGCAGATCAATGATTTTACTTACCCATGTAGATCTCCTATAGAAGCCATGCTCACCTAATGACCAAGATCATACATACATGAAGAACCCTGCTGATTCTCCAATCCAGCACCCACACTTGGTATTGTGGTACTAGGAGGAACACACCATTGCTCTCTTATTTTTGAAGGAGCTTATTTGCTCTCTTACTCTCTAGCACAAGTTTACAATACAACTAATGAGTCTTTTAAATAGATCTCATGCAAACAATAATTAGACACCTAATTACAATAATTAGATCCGCAACTCTCAGTCTAAAATTGGTTCTCAACATGCAAACACTTGGTTCGTTAGCTAACTGCCCGTAATACACGCAGTCCGAACCACACAGGGGACCGACGTCGGTCCTTGTCTGTCTGGGGGGTGCCGACGCCGGCTGACTTCTGACCGAAGTCGGTTGCCTTCCTGTCTGATCCTGCCGACGTCGGTTGGCCTGACCGACGCCGGCGTCTGTGACACTCCGCAACCCTTCGCAACCTCCTTCCTTGCTTGCATCACTGAAGCTTTTAGCTCCACAACTTAACAATCTCCCACTTGGAGATAAACAGCTGCACTGTACCTGTACCTGTACTCCGTCTAATCTGTTTCCTGGCTTGTATCCCTCTTCAAGATCAATTCTGAAGACAACCCACCACACAACCTGTGGTGTACCTCCTGTCATCCGAGTACCCTGCCACATTCGAACCTACAAACCCATGTAGTGAAGTCCTGACCCTGAATAGCATGAATCCCTGCTGCTGGTCCCTCTCAAATCCCTGAGAACTCACTTCTCCGAATTGGCTCCTAACTCTCTGACAATACCCACTGCTTGGGCAAACTCAGGCCTATACTAGACCTCATGTGATTTCGGACACTGCACTGTCCAGCCCTTAGTGTGCTCCGATTTTGCATTCTGAACCTCGCCAACACCTGATTCACATCAGCTCCCACTGGAGACAAAATCAACCTGTGATCTCCAATGTCTTCTATGCCAAAGAATTTCGCTGCTCCAAATTCTTCATAGCAAACCACTGAACTAATCTTACCCTTAGCTCAGCAAAACCCTGTATGTACAAACCTGCTAGCAAACATACCATCCACATACAGTAACAGGATAATGTCATGACCATCATCCCCCTGATAAGACAAACCACAGTAGTTACCCTGACATTGACTAAAGTCATGCTTTGTCATCCTCCTGTCAAAACCTGTACCACTGTCCTGTAGCTTCCTTAAGACCATATGCTCTGGTCTTCCGTTTCACGTGTCCGTTCTCTCTATTCTTCAACTAAGGTATCCATTCGTCTCTGTGCTTTCATACCCGCTGGCAACCCTACCAAATCTCCGCTTGGTTCTACAATCTCTCCATGCCATGCTCCCACTGTTCCCTGGATCCTTCCTGCTCTGCAGTCAGCAACTAGTATAAAGAAGAGGAACAACGAATTTGAGGCTTACTTACCATCTTCAGTCCTCCATATGGGCGTTTGAGACTCTTTGACAGCTTGCATCCAACCGACGTCGGTTCCATGTGCCTATCCTGACTACCAACCCTGCCGACGTCGGTGTCCCTGCTGTCGACGTCGGTCTTACCTACTGCCGACGTCGGTTTTCCTCCCGACGTCGGTACCTGTGTTCGCCTGTGAGTGATGACTTTTTACCCGCGAGCTTCTTTGAATCAAAACCCATGTCCAAACTGCCCTGCTCAGAAGTACCCAGCCCCATCCACTGGTCTCTGTCCGCCATCTCCTCCATAAACACCAAGGCTTTCCAGTTCTTAAGCCTGTCAAATATATCAGTCTTCCTCTTAAGAACATGCATCTCCTTCCTGCTCATGTGACCAAGCCTACGAAGCCACGTCTCCGCAACAGAAGAAGAATCAGTAATATAAACAAGTAGATAAAGAGTACCTGTTTTCTTACCACCAGCTAATTCAAGTGCATCTGTTGTGAGAGTTCTTGAGCATCTCTCATCACCCAACCTTTCTGAAGAAATTAGCCACATCTCCAGACCTGGGACCTGCATGACCTCCTTCAACACCCATGTGTTGGCCGCCTGCAATTTCAGCTTCACTTCCCCTTTGCCAATTCTTTGACAAGGCTCATCAGCTCCTCTACCTAGGGCTGCATGGAAAGAGGCAACATAATCTGTTATCCAAGATTCAACTTTAACTAAGAAACCTCTCAGAGCATCCTGTGCAACAACCCCTGCAACATCTGCATCTTCAGTTCCTTCATGCTGATCTGCTACCAACCAACAATATTCTTTTCCCTGCTCTTTCTTTCCATAGGACCGTAAGTGACCATCTGTGCTTTTCAACTCCTCCATTCTTAACTTACTTTCATCTGCTATTGGTCTACTCCCACTCGATCAGAAACTCCTGAGAGTGACCTGTAACCAAACACAAAACCTGCTCCCTGCAACTTTAGCTCTGATACCACGTGTTGGGATAAATAATCGAAAGCACACAATTGATTACCAAGCAACTTAATATGCGAAAATTAACCAAAATACACAAGTAACTAGAATTCAGAAATAACACATGATATGAGAGACAATACACAACTTGTATTAAAACTCTTTCAGAAGAAAATACAACAAAGAAGGCTGCCACAGTTCTTCCTTACACACCTCTAGGGCTCCCACACCTCTAGGGCATAAACAGTAAATCTTCTCTCAAAGCTCTTTCTCTTAGGTCCCAACACCCAACTCAAACACAGAGTTGGTGTTCACCTTACACCTGTGCTCCACGCACTCCACAAGTACACACACTGTACTCCAAGTAGATCCTCCCTGATTCTGCTCTCTGTTGTGTTGCTGTCCTATCTGATCTTGCACACCTGCAAATCAATCTGATTCTGCACACCTGTGAACCTTGACCTTGCACGCACATATATACTTGCAGATCAATGATCTTACTTACCCATGTAGATCTCCTATAGAAGCCATGCTCACCTGATGACCAAGATCATACATACATGAAGAACCCTGCTGATTCTCCAATCCAGCACCCACACTTGGTACTGTGGTACTAGGAGGAACACACCATTGCTCTTTTCTCTCTGAAGGAGCTTATTTGCTCTCTTACTCTCTAGCACAAGTTTACAATACAACCAATGAGTCTCTTAAATAGATCTCGTGCAAACAATAATTAGACACCTAATTACAATAATTAGATCCGCAGCTCTCAGTATAAAATTGGCTCTCAACATGCAAACACTTGGTTCGTTAGCTAACTGCCCGTAATACACGCAGTCTGAACCACACAGGTGACCGACGTCGGTCCCTGTCTGCCTGGGGGGTGCCGACGCCGGCCGACTTCTGACCGACGTCGGTTGCCTTCCTGTCTGATCTTGCCGACTTCGGTTGGCCTGACCGACGCCGGCGTCTGTGACACTCCGCAACCCTTCGCAAACTCCTTCCCTGCTTGCATCAGTGAAGCTTTTAGCTCCACAACCTAACATGTACGACCCACTGGAACCTTTTCTTATCATGAGCCAAGTCATTCCTTTTCTCCACATCCTAATAGAAAGGTTCGTGTCCAAGTTAACGTCAAGTAAGAGCTTGGAATCTCAATTTCTGTTGAATGAAAAGATAGAATTTTTCAAGCGAAGGTGGTTTACATTGACCTGTCAAATCATTGTTTTCACTAATAGAGCCTAGACCATATTAGGGATTTCCCTTTGATTGAACCTGGGTCTCTAGCTAAGTAGGGAAATGCAGAATCCAAGACGACTTCCAATCAAGTCGACCTCCAATGAGGAGGATTAAACTGTTGTGGTGGTTAAAAGCAACTTTGGCCAATAAGAGCTCCAACCTTTCTTCATTGTCTCACCTCTTTGTCATCCCCAACTGCTCAAGACTAGAAAGAGTTGGGCAAAAGAAAGTGTCATCGTTGATGGCCAGGTGACTATGCCTCAAATTTTGACCTTATCTCAACCTGCTAATTTTGGCCAGCCTATTGGAAATAAAATGTAGAGCTGCACGCAACATCTAGCACAATCAGATCATTAAACCAGCCCAGTGAGATCAAGAAGAAGATTGTGTTGTGCCAGCGCACAATCACTGATTTCACTCAGTCAATTCATATGCCAACGTGTTTGGGCCATTATTAAACCTCAGCGTTGGAAACATGTATATTAAGGTCATTCCCTTCTATTTTTTTTTGCATGGAATGTACGAGGATTGTCTGACCCCTGTAGACACAATACGGTCAGATGTATCAGATGAATGATTAACAGTCTTAGTGATTTCTGTTTATCAGGAAATTAAGGTTATTGAATTAGAGTTAAACATAGAGCTTCAATTTATTTGGGTGGGGTGTTGCCTTCACAACATTGCATGAAGAAGTTTCATCTAACATGCTTGTGAGTAGTTTTAAATTGGGAGAAAATTTACTTGGGATTGTTAACATTTATGCTTACAATAGGCTGGCTAAAAAATAAGTGATACGATTTTAAATCAACAGATATCTTCTGGAGGCTGCATGGATCATTTTTGGTGGCATTAACAATGGTAAGTCTCCTGAGGACAAGGAATCGAGACTTCCCATGAGATGGAACCACATTGAAGGAGTTGCATGGTTCAGCTCAAGGTGAAACTTGATCTATATTATCCTGACATGAACAAGCAAAGTGTATCCCATGAGGCATGACTCACTTGGACAAACTTCCATCATGGGAAAGATAAAGTTTATGGGAGGCTTGATCACGCAATGCTTCAGGATTAGACTTTTTCCCCTTTTTGATTATTCTTTGTTGAGATCTGTGAAGGTGATTTAGGAACCACACTTTTTGACCACTAACCATTACTTTCGTGTATGGAGGCATGAAAGATGCCCAAAAAATCAGCCAGCCTTTAAAGTTTAAACTCAATGTGGAACACTTGCAGGGTGAATGTGGCTTGCATAGTGTATGCCATGTGTCACTTCTGATTTTCGAGCCCAAAGTACCAGTTGGGTCAAATGCTGGAATGAAACTATCGCTCAACTTCTTTCTTGAGGGATTTTGGCCGACTGATTTCTCAGTCACACAATATGGTGGAGTGAGAAGCTGCCAAATAATTGGTGAAAATAAACCAACATATGAATTAGGATAACTCCAACATGAAGTTGCAAGAAAAGGTTGCTAAGTTCTGCTTTAAAATCAGAGTTGCCAATATTAGGCATGCCACAGAAACCTTATTATGTACCAAACTTCTCTAATTGAAAGTCGGTGGTCAGTAGATCAAAGCTTTTTACTAGGCCTTAATTGTAAACTACATAGGTGAGTGCATTCCTGTTATGTAGTTGGATCCAATAAAGTGGCCCCACAAGCAAGAATTTTGGAGGCTTTTGTTTAGCAATACAAGGAAGTTTTTCAGTCCTGGGGCCTCAATGAGGAACATTGTTAATCCATGCAAGAGTTATTGATGTGGTGTCAAGTAAGAGCATCGTGTACCATGACACTTTGCGTGATGGCCCACTATAGACTAGAAATGCTCAATTGTTTCAAAAGCTGTCATAAGATCAATACTTAAAGAGGTACAAAATTATATATATATGGCAAAGTGAAAAGTTCCCTTGTTCCGTAAAGGGGTTCATATGCCGAGTAGGTATGTGAGCTAGGTCAGGGCCTAAAAGTTCACCTTTAAAGGAGCCAACGTAGGCTTTTTTAGGGCCATGTAGGGATTTATATGGCCAGATCTGCTTAAAGCATATTATGAGAGCTTTCCAATTAGTGACTTGTAGAGCTTATCAATAGAGGCAACATTAAATTGACAACTGAAGTTTACAACCTTGAATTAGTTACCAGCTGTTAGTTGATCACCTTGTTTAATATGTCATGGCAATTGCTTGAATTTGTTTCTTTATTACCGTCAATAGCTTGAAAATTAGATTATTTGATATCATTATATCCTAACTCTTAAGTAACATCATTTTAGAATTGCAAGGATAGAGTTGGCCTGCATGTTCTGATAAGGCATGTTTCTCGAGATCTATACTTGTTTTGATCCACACTTATAAAATTTGAGTTATGCAGAATATAATGTAATCAACACAACACAAGAGATATTGGTGGGCCAAAATACTCAAATATGCAATATATTTAAATATAGAATAATAACCTTATGGCAGGGCAACACCATACAATACTCCTTAAGGAAGGAATAACTCCACAATTCCACTTTGAGGGGGAAACCTCCAATATTCTTCTAACCAATAGAAGATTCAACACTTACTTCATATCCTTTACAGTGATATTTTTCTTCTTTATATAGACCTCTATAACTAATAACGGATGGGTAACCTCCTAATCCCAATGTAGGTCAACTTCATTACCCAATATACTAATTCCACAAGTTACCCATTAGACCCAATATATTTTACCCATACAAATAACTAAGGGGGATGTGTGCTACATGTTGACATGTCCATTAACCCATATACATTATAATATCATATCTAGGTACATAGCATGCCATCCCTCGACATGTTTCATCCTCGAAACATGAAAAGAAACCAAGTAATGAGTGTGCTTCAAATCATTATATGCATGTCTCCATGCTCGATCATCCAACCACTCATATGTGATCTTGGTGGGTGATAGCTTGTCAACCTTGTTTCCAAATTTCATTGTGCTACTCTGATTCTATTCATGATCATAACTATACCTCCTTGTCCATGCATAATGATTCCTCCTTTGGTTCCATGTTCCGTATTCCATTGCACTATTTTGATTCTGTGCATGACCATAGTAGTTATTATTTGGCTTCCATGAATAGCCATAGTGTTTCTCTATTGCTTTCACGTTCCATATTCTACTGTGCTATTCTGATTCCATGCATGGCCACAGTAGTTATTCTTTGGCTTCTAAGTGTATCCATATTAATTGTTCCTCTAATTTCTAGTATAGCCAAAGTGATTGTTGCTATGACACTCCTTGACATGCCTCCATGATTGTTGCCTCTCATTATGATCTGGGTGTCTGTATGCCCCAATCTTAGTACCATTTTCTAAAATTTTGACCTTATCAACCTTTTATTCTACCTCGTCTATCTTTTTCTTTGTAGTACCTTTGTCTTTTGAGTAGATGAAGTGTTCTTCTCTGCTTGTATTGTTTTTGCGTCTAAATATTCCTTATGCTCTTTTTCACGCTCTACAACTCCATCCTCATGCTCTACCTTGAACTTTATTTGTTCTTCACTAAGTGTGATATCTTGCAAAGTGACATTCTTTCTTTTGTACCGAATCTTCATGAACTTTTTATGCACATTAATATTGATTGTTCCCAGAGTATCTAACCAAGAATATCGAAGAATCATATCCACACCATCCATATCCAAAGCATAAAAAAATGAATGCAACACATGTTTGTCTATAGTGAGTTTCAAAACTTCAAAAACTTGAATCTTCTTACCATCTAATTGAGAATCCTTGATATTCCTTGCTTGAATCTGTAGATGTTGGGCCAAATCCATGATGAAGTTATACTCGCACTAGGGTTTATGGACACAATGACCTTCTTCCTTTGAATGCATCCATGAAACCTAAATATTGAAGCATCTCTCTTTGAAGCTAAACTATTTGAACCCTTATAATCCATCTCTCCTGCTTCCTCATCATGAGCTTTTACCTTTCCTTCTACATCATTTGTAGCCTCCTCATCATCATTATGTTCATCTTTTTTTTTCTTTGTCATCTCCATAGTCTTCCTCATTACCCTTATCATCTTTTTCTTCTATGTCCCATCGATGTAAGAAAACTTATTCCATTTCGTCCTATGAAATTTTCATTCGTTCTGCACCCAGTTGAACCCATTAACGCAAAGCAGGGCTTGTGAATGAACTTGGCAAAATTATTTTCTACAAATATTTATGAAAATTATTCTCTTTAAAAAAGAGCCACCATTCTCTATCATCAATCATCCTCTCCTAAAAAACTTTTTAACTCTATTCACACAAACTAGGGTTAATGAAATAAAACCCTAAAATTGCAATAACTCACTCCAAACTGATAAAAAAAATCCAAATTTTTTATTAGAGCTTCCCTAAATGATTATAAAACTTTAGTAAAAAATTATAGAAATTTTCCTAAAAATTTCTATAATTTTTTACTAAAGTTTTATAATCATTTAGAAAATTTCTATAATTTTTTACTAAAGTTTTATAATCATTTAGGGAAGCTATAATAAAAAATTTGGAATAGAAATTTTCCTAAAAATTTCAGCTTGTAGTGCGAATTTATGAAAAACCATAAAATCATAATAACTCACTCCAAACTGATAAAAAGTCTCAATTTTTTTATTATAGCTTCCTTGAATGATGGCAAAACTCCAGTAAAAAATTTATCGATTTTTTTTGGAAATTGCGGTTGATATGATGGATTTATTACAAACCCTAAAATAGCAATAACTTGCTCCCAAATGATCATCAAACCTTTTTTTACTATGGCATCCTTGAATTATTCTTCATCTTTAGTAAAAAAATTGTAAAAAAAATCATAGATGATTGTAAGATATAAGTGATTCTAAAAAATTAGAGTTTTGCCCACACAATTTGCTCAAATCAAAGTTCTGATATCGCTTGTTATGATCCACACATATAATAATTGAATTATGTAGAAAATAATGTAGATTAACATAACACATGAGATATTGGTGGGCCAAGATGCCCAAATATGCAATATATTCGGATATAGAATAATACCCTTATGGTAGAGCAACACCATACAATACTCTTCAAAGACGAAATATCGCCACGATTCCACTTCAAAGGGGAACCTCCAATATCCTTCTAACCAATAGAAGACTCAACACTTATTTCATATCCTTTACAATGATATTTCTTTTCACTTTATATAGACCTCTATAACTAATAATAGATGGGTAACCTCCTAATCCCAATGTAGGCCGACTCATTACCCAATGTACTAATTCCATAAGTTACTCAGTAGACCCAATCAATTTGACCCATACAAATAACTAAGGGGGATGTGTGCCACATGTCAGCATGTCCATCAACCCATATAAATTATAATATCTTATCCATAGGTACATAGCATTTATTATTGTTATTTTCAAGGTGTTGGTCTTTTCGAGATACTTAAAAAACAAAATACAAACCCTTTTTATGCATGATTAGGTAATGGCATCAATGGGGCAGGTCAAACAAATTTGGTATTTTTAGGTCGATCCCTAGAGCTTCCCATGATCATTGGCACTAGCCATACTTTATATTGATGCTTTAGGATATTTAATAACTTAGAGAATGAATTCTTAAGAAGGCGAGGGGATTTTGTTGCCCTCAGATTTTGGCCAAAATTGGACAACAAACACTTTGCAAACAACTTCTTCCTCACACTTGTGGAGGAAGAATAGACTATCGTAAAAGTTCAAGACTATGAAAATTGTCAATAAGGTTTTTGGATCTAGTATACAATGCATAAAACCAAATTGACACAAATGAATTTAGTATCTACTCCATGACTTGTTAGCAAGGTTGGATTCAGCTTGGTGAAATTTCTAAATGGTTGGCTATTCCCTTTGGCTTTGGATTTTCTGTAGCCAATTTGTGGCAATATTTGGGGGAAAGAGCTGAGAAGAAATTACAATAATAGACTGCTAAGCCCATTTCATTGGCTACTATATTTTAAATGTTTGCATAAATTTTTCTTGCAACTCATGTTTATTAGTCCGAATGATGGGGGCCTTGGTAGAAGGGAAGAAATATTTCCATCATGACAATTGAGACATCTATTGTACACCCAAAGATGAGGGTAGTCTAGGACTCATGGATAGCCATAGGCAGGGCCCATACTAGTATGGCAAGTGGATTATTTGGGCCATTAAGGCAATAAATGTGCGGAAGGTCCTTATTTGAGTATTCGGGGGGAAGAGTTGAGAAGAAATTACAATAATAGATTACTAATCACATTTCATTGGCTATTCTATTTGAAATGTTCACTAAACTTTTTCTTGTAACTTGTGTTTATTAGTCTAGATGGTGAGGTCCTTGGTAGAAGGGAAGAAAGATCTCCACTATGGCAGGTGGTACATCTCTTGTACACCCAAACATGAGGCTAGTTTAGGCAGGGCCAAGTCTAGTATGGAAAGTGGATTATTTGGACTGTTGAGGAAATAAATGCGTGGAAGGTCCTTATTTGAGTAACAACAACAATGGGTTTCCCATTATAAAGAAGGATATAAATGCTTGTCACTACAAGACTTAATCCTCATGCTGATTCTAGTGAAGGTTGATTGTTCTTTTGTTTTCAAAAGTATATCGACACCTTGGGAGTAGTGTAGACTATTCTTGAAATAAAATGATAATTAGATGAGAGATGATCTTGCATTCAATGATTATTTGATTTGGTGGATGCTTCCTTGCTTAGAATAAGATTCCACATCCCCTATTATATATTTTGTTAAGCTTCTTTCGTAAAGGCATCAAGAGAATTAAAAATATATCCCTTGGTCGGTACTTAACACCCAAGTCCCCTTTTGGTGGGGATGGGGAAAATGGGAATACAAAAACGGGATACCTAGAAGTACCCCCAAAATTTTAAAAATGATATTTGAATGGTGAAATGGCATGGGGGTGGGGATGGGGGAATGAGGATGGAGAGGTGGGGACATATCCTTGTGGAACATAGATTAAAAAAAGGTTCAAGGTGCGTGTCGGTGACATGATTATTTCCAAAAAGATTCAAGCCTTGATCTTCAATATCCTTAACCATAAGCTTGGCATGATCTCACTCCGAGACTGGTAGCAAGGGTGGGTGTGGAATTGTATTAATAATTTCATCATGTAAACCTCAACTGATGGACATGCATCCATTTACAAGGTTTTGATGTCATCGACAAGCTTAATAGAATTTGGAAACTAACTTACTAGATTGCCTTTTGGCATAACTGCATTCAAGCTATTTCTAGGGTCTTATTGTTGGTGACCACCTTTTCAAAATAAGGGTCACATCCCCTCCTTCCTTGATCCAAAAACGAGATGAATCTGTTATCCATCTTTTTTTGGGCATGTAGAAGAGCCAATTACTGCAGGTGGTGGGCTACAAAATTTCATAGCTAATTTTTTTGTGGGAAATTATCCTTCAAATCAATCTTAATCAATGATATTCATTGTTAGCCCTTGCCCTTTAAGTCCTCACAACCTCTTAGGGTGGAAATTATCCATCTTATTTGGAAAGAGTGCAAAGCGCGATCTTTAATTAGAAAGATATTTGTAGCTCTTTAAGAGCTTGCAACATCTTTGTTGCTTATGCAATTGGTATTTTTGCTTCCGCAATGGATCAAATCACGAGATATCATTTTTTCGGGATTCAACTATGTAGTTTCGAGCCAATCTACATTGACTCATATTTCATGAGTAGTGGTTTAGAATAATCCATCTCTTACGAGCATGAATTGTCCACTTGACATTCATTGCATTTAGATGCTCATAGGCATGAAGCACTAAGACTTCCTTAGAGGTCACCCAGATTACCATTGGGAATTACTATTTAAGACCAGGAACAAAATATCATAGCAAAATCACATGCGAGCATCCAACAAATAAAGTAACCCCAAGAGAAACTCGATCTTCCTGTACAAAAATGTTTGAAGTCTAGATTTATTAAGCAGAGTGAATTCAGACCGTCCATTATGTACCTCTATTTTGCAGAGAAGCTGCACAGCTTTTGCTATGGCATTGGCCAGGATTTTGTTTATGACATTGAACAGGATGTAAGGTTTCCACTTATTTTGGTGCGATGTGAGAAATTTGCCCTTCTAAGTTTACCATAAGGTAAACCGACTGAGAGAGAGAGGGAGGGAGGGATTGCACAAGAAACTGAGCTTTTAAATAGTTGCAAACTAACATAGTTTTTTGCTGTGATGCTAGATGCTGCTCCTCCTTCACTAGCGGATCATCTGTAGGACTTATTCTACAGAATGGGATTAACAGATAAGATTGAATAAAAACTTATGATACTAACAAACTAACTTAGACTTCTGCTGTGATACTAGATGCTGGTCCTCCTTCACCAGCAGATCATCTGCGGGACGTCTTCTACAGAATGGGATTAACAGATAAGGTTGATAAAAACTTATTTTTATGTTTCATCCTTAACTAAGTTTACCATAAGGTAAACCGACTGAGAGAGAGAGGGAGGGAGGGATTGCACAAGAAACTGAGCTTTTAAATAGTTGCAAACTAACATAGTTTTTTGCTGTGATGCTAGATGCTGCTCCTCCTTCACTAGCGGATCATCTGTAGGACTTATTCTACAGAATGGGATTAACAGATAAGATTGAATAAAAACTTATGATACTAACAAACTAACTTAGACTTCTGCTGTGATACTAGATGCTGGTCCTCCTTCACCAGCAGATCATCTGCGGGACGTCTTCTACAGAATGGGATTAACAGATAAGGTTGATAAAAACTTATTTTTATGTTTCATCCTTAACCTTTCTTGTCAGGTTGCTGAGCTCTCGTCAAAAGTGTATGGAAAATGATTATTGATTTGTTTTGCAGGAAATTGTTGCATTGTCTGGTGCACACACCCTTGGAAGGTCTAGGCCAGAACGTAGTGGATGGGGCAAGCCTGAAACCAAGTACACAGTAAGTAAGCAGCTCTCAACCTTGACTTCTTTGTTGGAGTTTTGCATTAGAGGAAGCTATTCAAGATTCAGATTTGGCACAGTAACATTTTTTAACAGTTAGCACTCAAACCTGCGAAGAAAACTTAGGGGAAGAAGAAGCCTAAGAAATCTAGGGCATTATGTTTTCAGAGTCAACTAGACTGTAGTCTTGAAAATTGATGATGAAGTTCCTGGTTAAATCTGCCATGGTGATACATAATCATTATTATCTACTACATTGAGTCTTCTTTGACATAGTCACAAGGAAAATCTAATTCCGTCCCAGTACCTGTACCTGCTTGTCTGGGTGATTATATTTAAATGTAATGTAGCCTCCCTGTACCCTATTCATATGGCATCCTCTCTCTGTATCCAATGTCCCCAAGTGACTGGCTATAATATTTAAATAATTAGCTAATATCTTTTATGCTACTGACAAAAACAGTGTCCAAGTTCAATGTTGAGTCCAGACAAGTAGAGAAATGGCAAAATATCTTGCTTTGCTTGGACACTTCAGTGCATCTATCATGATGCAGATTTTAGATAACGCTTATGTGCAGGTCTTAGATGTGCAGGTACTATTTACACCAAGCATTTTACGTGAAATCCATGAGGATTCAATATATTGTATTAAAGAAAGAAAGATGATTGAGGGGCTGCAGTCAGTAGCATGACAGAATTAATACACCTTGAATTTTCCAGGAATCTAGCTAGGGTTATGGCGGTTCAGATTTAGGTGCTGTCCACCTTCTGTTTCCAATGGATGTTCTTTTGTTTTTTTATGTCTCCAAGAGTAAGGTAGAAATCCCAATCAGCCACTGATATGCTTCAATTTCTCTTTTTTCTGGGTTCTTCCTTCGAGATTACATGCAGCTCCAATTTTCACAACAGCTACAAATAAAGTGGCTGGAAATAGTAGTTTCCAAAGGCTTCAGAACTTTACTCCTGTGGCTGCAAAATTCAAATATTTCTGCTTTCATATCTCTTTTCCTTATGCAGTCTGATCTGCTCTTGTGAAGCATGCCTTCAATTAGCTTTATATCAGCAGGTCTATATATTTAACAGCAAAACAAAATTGGTTCTCACTGATATAAGCCGTAGGATAGGCCATAAGCCTTATAAAACTAAATAACTATAGCTGCATGCCTTTGCCATGGAAGGCAAAAGGCCACAGGCCAAGAAAATGGGTACCTTCTCTGATACCCCTTGATATGAACCTAAGGCATATTGATAGTATCCATGATAGGTAAATATAAATAAATATATTTTATCAAATAATTATGGATGGGAGATAATATAATCAATAATGCATGACAAATAACTTTTAAGGACGCAGATCACTGGTTAAGGAGAGTGGTTGTTATAACAGCCACCCAGGTTCAAGTCCCAGCGGGGACTTTCAGTGATCGCAGCAGTGTACCTGCTGGCGGGACTCACTATCCACTTAAACCAGTGTTAAATGGAAATTTGCAGGAAGGTCTGCTTTTGGGGCTCAAGATGATCCAGACATTAATTCCAGATGAGTACTTTGAATTCCAGGAATGAGGTACCTGTTTGTGACCTCACCAGCTGGGTCCAGTTAGTGCCCAGATTCACCAATAATTTTTTTTTTAAAATGCATGACAAATAATGGGTTTGCGTTATTTATGGAATGCAAATGTTAGAACCCACTTGAGGAAGCTAGGAACTGCCAAAGTGTTCTACTCTTGTATGGTATAAATTTGGTAACTGCGCAATTCTTTATGGTGCAGAAAGATGGCCCTGGAGCACCCGGAGGTCAATCATGGACAGTAGAGTGGCTTAAATTTGATAATTCTTACTTCAAGGTACGTATTTGAAGCTGAATTAAACCTAACCTACTGAATTTTACCTTGATCATAGCATGGACCAAGTTGCTTTAATTTATTACATGTAGGACATAAAAGAGAGGAGGGACGAAGATCTTCTGGTATTGCCAACTGATGCTGTTCTTTTTGAAGATCCTGGTTTCAAGGTGATTCTCTAAGTGGTGGTACTTGAGTTCCATTGACCTACTTTGGTAATTTGTTGACATTAATATAATTTCTTTCTTTCTGGCTCTCCAAGCTCAGAAGAGTACTCCATGTTAAGCTGGCTTTACTTTTTACAAATCTGAGCATTTTAATATCCATCTCGTGCTCAATTTAACTCCAACAAAGCTTGCTGTCGTCTACTTATGCAAATTGAAACAAACTGCAGAAGATTGATGAAAACCAATCTTTCCATTGAAATGATATACTAATGATGTCAAGCGAATGTACAAGGATTTGTAGGCAAGCATTTTTTTATTTAAGACATTTTTGAGAAATATTTTACAAGATAATATAACTGTGCGAAGGACTTTTGTGTCTGAAACGAAGGGTTTTGATGCACACCTATAGCTGATTTCCTTTTGATAACAATAAAGAGCACTGACTGGATTTTTTAAATATCTATAGGTATATGCTGAGAAATATGCAGTTGATCAGGATGCATTTTTCAAGGATTATGCAGAGGCTCATGCGAAACTTAGTAACCTTGGTGCCAAGTTTGATCCCCCTGATGTAAAGTTGCTCAACTCCCAACACTGTCTGCCTGTTATATTTATTTTAACTTTTTTGTTGTTTCACTATGTCCATGTATTCAACTGGATGGTAAACCTAATTTTATGGGAATATTTATTAGGGAGACTGGACATGAAAAGATTACTTATAATAGTATTAGTTGAGGTTTGAAAATATTATGTTAAAAGCTGTATTCAACAGTTTCCATGCATGATGCTGAAGGCATCGGAGCCTCCAAAAAACATTAGAGCAACAAAATTCTGCCAAGGTTTCTTGATATTTTATACATGATGTTGAGTGACACATTTGCTTTCTTGTCTTTTGATAAAAGGCTTGTCTACGGTCATTGGTGTAGTTGGTCTCTTGAACATTGTAATTTTGCAAATTAGCCAACACCTAAGTTACTCCTGATGTAGGTGGAATTGACTGCAGGGTCCTTTATGTATGCATGCATACATGTTTGTACATAAATATTTATGTACGGATAGGTAGGTACATATGTCATATCTGTACATCCATGCTGTCATATTAACAAAGTAATATAATCCAAAAGTTGGTCGGTTATTTTTTACTTTGAATAATATTCTTCTGGATTCATCTGTGTCAAAATATATTTGTCGGACGTTTCAGATCGCACTACTGGATTCGTCTTCAGGGGAATATTTTACTTCATTTGCATGCAAGTTTGATGTTAGGTTCCTTCTAATGGAAAGAAGTTCAAACTAATGAGGATGTGTAATGCAGGGGTTTTCTATTCCAGATGGTCCTCAAACACCAGTAGGAGAGAAGTTTGTCGCTTCCAAGTACTCCCTTGGGGAAAGTGAAAGCAAAGTAAGCATACATTTTTAAATTTGAATTCTTGAACTTTTCTGCTGTTATTGTCATTAGAGAGTGAGACCTAAGGCAATACTTCTTCCTTGGTGCATATGCAATCTCAGATTAGTTCTCATCATCTTGTAAATATGGGGTCGTGTATTAAAATGTTTCATGGTATGCAGGCCTAGACCATGATCCTATGTGATTGTTTTTAGCACAAGATTTCCAAGGAACTAATAATAGGTAAGCTAATAAGGAGTTATAAGTACAGGGGAATGACCCCTCCTATTTGAGTGCAGAAAGAGATATCCAATGCAATGAAGGAGAAAATGCGTGCGGAATATCTAGCTGTGGGAGGGAGCCCAGATAAGCCTCTTCAGTCTAATTATTTCCTCAACATAATCATTTTCATAGCTGTGCTGGCAGTATTGTCATCCCTGTATGGAAATTGAATAGTAGGGTGTATTTCCTCTAAGGAATGAAGTTGGCAATCTTATTATTACATGCTATAAACGTCAAGAGAGAACAGTGTTTCTGTAAGTGCATGTTTTTGTGGTGTTAATTTATATTTTCATTGCGTTTTTAGGAGCAATTTGGCATGTTTTTTAAAATGAAGAGTGGAGGTTTCCTGTTTATGGTCAATGATATCTCCACAATTTTTTTTGTTGATTGTTAAAAAATCCTGTTTACTCTCCTTATTGCCTCATTTTTCTTTCAAGACACCAACCACTCTCTGGGTGAAACCGGCAAATAGATTTTAAGAGAGAAAGGAACAGAAGGGAAAGGCTTGCTGTAGCCAATGTGCAATATCAACCCCATTGGCAAAGCTTCTGGCATATGCAATTTTTATTTTGGGGGTCATATATATATATAAGTTGATTACACAGAAATAACTTTTTGCAGACATGCTGCTCCATGTTAAAACATATCCTCACTGTAAATAATTTTTCTAAACAAGATTAAATGATAAGAAAAATATCTTATTCATAAAATAAGAATAATAAGCTTATAAATAATTCAATATTACATGGCAAATTTTTTAACTCTTGATAATTTGCCATCAATAGAATGAACATATGGGTTATTTAGACAATTAAGATTGACTGATGTTTATAGAAAAAATAAAATAGTCAGTTAGATATAGAAAAAAAAAAAATAGTCAGTTAGATATTGAAAAAAAAACAAAACAAAATAAAACCATGTAAACATGACCCCCAAAAAAAGTGCAGTTGCAAATTAGTATACTTACAGGATGTTTAAAAGATCATCTAGCTTATTAATTTCTCTCAGGCAGTGAAGAAAGGAGTCAGATTGAGCAACAAGCCTTCCAAATTCTTCTGTAAGACTCAATTTTCCACTAGACCGCTCCTTTGATGTTGACAACATTGATAATAATTTGATTGTCTTCTGTTTTTTGACTGTTATTTGATTCTGTTTTCACTTCCAACTAGATGATGTTACTGCAAAAGAGCCAATCTAAGACCTTGGATAAGAGCCTACACTTCCGCAATATTGTAGGTCGCTGATGGGACATTTACTGAGAAGATTTTAACCATATTACCCTGATTATTTTTTACTATGCCTCCTGCACTACCAAACCCCAGGGTTTCTTTTAGAGGCACCATCAAAATTTAGCTTGAAATTATTACCTTAGGGGTCTTTCCACTTTGCTTTCACTTGTTTATTCTTTATGATCTGATTGTTCAGTGCGTGGAGGGGAAGCAGGGGTAGGGTGAGTGGAGCGTAGTGTAGTATGTATATATTTTCATTGGCACTCCCAAGGGGAAGCAGGGTATGGGTGAGCGAACCATAGCATAGTATGTATATATTTTTATTGGCACTCTCAAATTGATATACATGTTCTCTGTCCTGTATATCTATCTGGTAAGGGCCCCTATTTAATTAATTTATATCTTGTAGTACAGTGTATATATATATAGTTCTGTTTGCTCTATGTATCTATCTAGGACACCTATTCAAGGTAGGTGTATCAGTGAGTGCGTCCCAGTGCTCTGTTGTCGGTGTAGGTGTAGGTGTAGGTGTAGGTGTAGTCTCTCTATTTGTCTCTCTCTACTACTGCTAGGTTGTTGGTGCAAATGTAAGTCTTTCCATATGTCTTTCTCTACCTATAATAGTAGGCCAACTATATATACTGCACGCACACCTCGATCCCTATATATATGTATTGTATAAAGGGACCCAATACCTATATAGATTAGACCTAGCTGAGATTGCCCTATCTAAATACAAGGGGATGAGTGTGTTTCCTTTAGGCTCCCCTATATTATATATATGACAATGTCATGACCCCAATTCAGAAATGGGCTGTCAAGCATTTAATTCATGTCGATTACATCAGGGCCCAAATATATATATTTATATGGGAGAGAGGCCTTGACGTCTATCTATATTTGATAGTTGGTGTATAATGAACCACAGGGTCTAAACTAACCCCTTATATAGATATATGGGGACGACCTGCTCTACTCTTTAATTGGGGGAACCTTTATTTATACTCAATTTAAATTTAAAATAAGGTGGCCCCCTTATATTTGGTGCTCTTTCTCGACAACCGATCCTACTATATATTGTTGGAGGAAAGGGTAATTTAGCGTTCCATTGCCCCTACATATATATCTCGGTTGATGATAACCAATATTGATAATTAACACATCATATCATGTAGAGTTTTGTTATGTTCTTGGATGGATACATCATATTACATATGTAATATGACTCAACATGTTTTAGTCCTATATATAGATATGACACTCAAGCCCTCCCTTATCTAGAATCAATAGGGTGAATGAATCCCCCTCTCTATAGGGGCACTTGTTTATCGGGCCTCTCTTTTCAGGGCTATACTTAGGAGGGAAAGAAAGCAACTAATACCCTCCCCAAATAGATATATAAGTCCTATATATCAACCCATCACCTTTCGCAGGGCACCTATCAACTCCCTCAATTCATGACCAATCTATTACCAGAGGAGGAGAGCCTATATATATAAATGGGATCCCTTGTTAAGGAGTGCTTATAGTTAAGTTCCTAAATTTGGATTTGATTTGTTAGATGTTGGAGCTTCCCTATATTCCTTTCCAGTTAGCACCAATAGGTACTTAGGCTTATCGAGCTATAAGGGAAGTGTGTAGGAAATACTTGAAGCTTCGTCCTCTGCTTGAAGTTGATTCGAGAGTTAGTAATCTACCAAACACTCCAACACTCCATGTCTTCATTGATGGGTTGGGCCTATTATATCTATTGGTGATGGTAAATTATATATATATATATATATATATATATATATATATATATATATATATGGCAGTTGATTGATGTCAATGGCCCTCGACCCACTACATTGTTTATATATGCATAATACATTCTTATAGTTATAGCTATGTTATATATGTTATACAAAGTTGAAGTCAAGTCAAGATTGGTCTGGAGGGATACAAGGAGGGCCAGCGCCTCCCCATCTCTGGATTTCGTTTGGGATGTCATGGGACAATAGTTAGCACCCACAAGCCCTATACATATATAGGGCACTCACAGAGCCACTAGGGAAGAAGGATGTGGTGCAAAGAATGCATGAAGCTCACTCCTTCGTCCAAAGCTTCTAGTGAGTGAGAGTCGAGAGTTGGGGACACTCCAGATAAACCTATTTCTATTAATTATTGGTTCTCTATTGGTAGTTGGCGATGATGGGCAATATATATATAGGGCCCAACCTTGATAAAAACTATCAAGTTGTTGAAGATCGCTGTAAAGGGCACTAGAGAGGGCGCCCTTCCCTATCTCTTTTCTCTTGTATGATGTTGGACCCCCATGCAACAGGATTAGATCCATAGGAGTTGGGAATTGGTTGGGTTGGGATTAATTAATTAATTATGTTAATGTGGCCCCCCTTATGGAAATAAAATATACTATCCCAACCTGAGTCAAAATAAATAACTTCAATATAGGGGATAGGGGAGTCGTAGAAATATTCTATGGAGTAAAGTGGAGAGTCTACACCCACCAAATATCTATCTAGTTTAGTGCCAACAAGATTGGACTATATGCCCCGCCTCTCCCCTCTAGATCTAATATGGAGCTCACTATGTTAGTTGGTTATGGTATAGTACGAACGAAGTGCCCATATATATATATATAGGACATGAAGTGAAGTCCTATATCTATATAGGTTATATAATCCAACCAAGTGACGAGAATACAATTATTTAGTTGAGATAGGGGGATTGAGAGAATGGGGAAGAGGGGTCGTAAATGAAGTCGATTACCGACTTGTGTATGAGTTAAGGGGTGGGGACGCCAGAGCAAATAATATAAGGTAGGGCTCAATCTATGATGGGGGATTCCCTCAATCTACAAGGGATTGTTTCAGTAGATGGGAAGGTGTTATGATCCCACTAGGTTAATTGACTTAACTTATTACTTAAAATAAATAAATAAATAATATAAATCTAAAATAATTAGCAATGCGTAAAAGTCAATCCCCAAAGAATCACTATTCTTGATCCAAAACATAATACTAATGAATATGATTTGTTAACGAAATAGTAATCAGTCATTGTACTATACACAATGATTCTATTAAATCAAGTACAAGATTTAAATATTCTATAGTCTTCTTGAAACCCTAAGAGTGTAGTGCCATAGTGATTATCCATTAGATATGACAACATAGAAGCATTGTGTAGTACAATACTATAATGAGTATCAATAATAATAATAATGTCAATTGTAATGTTCAATAAGTTACATCATCGATATATGATAATGATATCAACCTCAGTGGGGAATATACAACAAGAAGTACATCAAATATACATCAGTGACATCAAATCCTAGATGAAATATACAACATGATATAACAACAAATATACAACAGTAACATCTATCTCAGTTGAAATATACAACATGATATAACAACAAATATACAACAATAACATCTATCTTGGTTGAAATATACAACATGATATAACAATAAATATAAAATAATGTCTTCTATCGTAGATGGCATATACAACATGATATAACAACAATTATACAACAGAGTCTTTAGTCTTAGATGAAATATACAACATGATACAATATTAAATCACAACAAAATCAACATTGACAACTTCAATTTACATCAAGGTAATACATCAATTATACAATAGTACCAACAATCTCACCTAGAAAGTATAACAAGATGTAACAACAAACACATAAGAGTACTTTTGAGACAATATAATTAGCCCCTTAAATTGTCATGAGTAAGCATCTAAGATAAGTTATGATATGCTACAAAGAAGGAAAACATCATCTCGACGTTTTTCCTCCAACCATAGATTGACAGCCCTTGCACACCTCCCCACTAAGAGTGGCCCTTCCCTTCACGAAGGGGTATATAAGAACGATGCGAGCATATAGAACCATTTGAGAACAAGTGTGAAAGTACAATCCCTATCATATGCAACCAATCATATAAACCATGGATATACCTCTATTTATTATGAAGCAAACATGCAAACTACAAAGTACAATGGACATACAATATATATAGTTATAACATTAGTTTGGCTAAAGCATTTATAGTATTTAGACTTCGAAGAGCCTAGGTCATTGCCCACTTATGCATGACTCTACTATGATGACTCAAAATCACTTTTTGGGTAAATGAGGATAAGGGATTTACATTTAGGCACACAACCTTCATCTCTCATCATCCTTTAGTTGAGAAATTCACTTCACTTAATATTTAATCAACTCAGAAAGAATAATACCATTATCAAACATTCAATAGGTTCCTTATTCACTGCAATAAATAATGGACATTTTGTAATTAATCAACTTAACCAGGTTATATATCACTTTATACAACTCTCTCGTGTAAGATCTTAGAAACATACAAGGTACAGTCTCTTTATTAACATTAACACCCAACAAATCCTTACACATAACCACCTATTTGATATAATATCTTATCAATTTATAATTTACACAGGATACCATGTCTAATTTTCCACTCAAGAAATCAAAACTCCAAACAACATTTCATTCTATAATATCACAGTTGTACATGGATTTTAAGTGCACATAGTTAAACGATGCAAGTTCACCTTAAGTACTTGTTTGAAATTGGGTGTTTAACATCGTAGTTCATACTATAAACCAACTATAACTATATTTCAACAATCTGTAATTATGCTAATTCTCCTTATTACTGTTGGCATTTAAGTGTAAAGTCCTTGCATATTCTGGTCATATATTTGTAGGTAGTGATATCCATAGCCTATAGGTCTATGACCATCCAAATAATAAGGTATCCTATCCAATAACAAAACATAAAGACTATTTTACACTAATTTTCGTAATACCCAACAATTGCAAACCATGAACAAAACACATCGTTCAACATGGTAATGGTGTCAATGTCTTTACTTTTATTAATTAAAAGAGCTTTGTGATATGTATTTATTCTTCCAAACAGGTCGAGTGAAACCCAACTGGTTAAAATAGGTATAAATAAAACGTCATACTTCCCCAACCAAGTCAAGTCCACCTCAAGTATTGTTTGAGTAGGTTTTAATAAACAATTATGAATTGAGTTTTATTAACCCTACGAACGTTTATCACTTATTATTTCCCCTTTACAAACATATTTCAAACTTTACAAAAATGAAGGATATATGTATATGTTTGTCACCTTTATAGGCTTGCAGGTGAGAGCAAACTCTCACCCCCAAGTCTATAAAAGTGCTAGACGCTTTCCTAACACTCATACAAATTAAAGACGAGAAGGAAAAAATCATTTTACTTCCATTAAACTAGCTAAACCCCAAAATAGCAAAGATTTAATAAATATATAGATTTATGCAAAAACATGGATTCCATTTGGATGCACAAATCTTCATGGACAACCTATACATTCCCAACAAAATGTATAAAAACTTCATTATAACAAAAAGTAACAATACCCAAAGTTTAGGTCGAGAAGTATGTACTTGGATAGAGAGTAAAGACCTATAGGTCTAATAAATGATGCTAAAATAGAGGTCTGCATTTTGTGTTTTCATAACAAGTAAAATGGCGATGCCATAGACTCCAACATGAAGCCCTAAAAAGAGAGTTTCTACCATTTATGCTTTTATTGATAAAATCTTTTGCCCATAATTTCTATCGCATCGAGGGTTCTAATCTCTTTTATTTATTTATAATATATTTGCACATTTTTAATAAAAGTTATAGTTCGTTCCTCAACAAATACCAAGAAAGCCATTCATTATCAAGGACTTGAGGTTTCATTACTTTCTTGATATTTTCCCAAATGAAGATATTTTTGGTTGGAAAACAATCTCATTTGCTCCAATTTTCCCTTTTCCCAAAGTTGCCATGCTACGTCCATTTCCTCCTCTTTCTTCTTTCTTAATAGTTTCTTCTATGTTTTGATCTCAATAAAACTCTAGCACCACTTCCCTCTTCTTGCCGTCATTGGTGTACGCATTATTTACTAGTCTTCATCTAGGTTGATTGAGTCTTGCAAATTAATGGTTAAAGTTTCCACCTTTGACCACCAACGAAAGCCAAGACTTCGATTCCAATCTTGTTCCATTGATTTTGCATGGGAATCTTATCATTCCTTATGCAAAGTTAGAAATCATAATTAAACTTTTTGACTTGCCTCTAATTTGTCCCCTACTGCCAAATGACTACATTATGTTTACCACTCATGGTGGTTATAATGTGTTGTACCAATTTCTAAGTTTTCAACCCCATGGGGGTTATTGACATCTCCCTTGCTAAGAAATAAACAACATAGTTGTATGTATTCTTTAGCCAATTAGCAAGAAAGTTCAGGATATTTGTGCCATATTATAAGCAAGCAACGGAAAATATAATTAATATTTATTTTGTTCTTTTAAAACCCTGAATACGAAACCTTTTATCGACATTTCTTGATGACTAAGATGGTTTCACTCAGGGCATTATAATAATGTGGTCACAATCAACATTGTTTGTTTCATACAAAATGACGAATCTCAAGACAATCAAGATCATAGTTAATGGGTGTCAAGACTACTCAATCAATCACTACCATGCCTAAACAATATACAGTGGCAAATATGCAAGCAAATCCGAGATATGACAATGCAAGAAAATCAGAGATCTAATACAACTAGAGAAACCACTACTCAAACAATACTATGGGTGTGTGAATGCATGGAAAGGGGGACTGAGGTGACCTCAACATGAATTGAGCACGACATACATCGTCTCAAAATGACCTCAAGTCACAGTAATTCCATCCACACAAAATGTGGGGAGAAACTTGACCAGGTCCTAACAAATTCTCAAATCTGACAAATGGCCAGTCAAATAGAAATAACAATGGCAAGGTGATGCGATAATGCATGATAAATAATTGTTGCCCCTAGTTTGCCCATAGGCAGTTATAAATAGGATATAACAAATCAGATCAATGATAATAATTTTTCTATAGGCGCTTATAATTAGCAGCAAGATCGATGAACACTAATTTGTCCCAGCAAACAATATAATCAGGCTCACATAAACAAACTTGATATAACATAAAAAATGAAAGATACCTTGCCAGATCAACTATCACACTGCTTTCATAGACTGCCATTGGAAACATGGATTTGATTGATTGATGAAATTGGATCAGAATCTCCTCACAAAAAGGTGCAGGAAGAACGAAAGGAACCAAGACCAAAATAGGATCAAGTACGATGGCTTAAAACAGGCTTGGGTCTAGATAAGAATGGTATGGCCTTGCTTAGGATAATGATGGGTTTTGATAGATTAGATAAAATGGTAAGAGGGTTGCCCCCAATTGATGGGGTGAATGGTAGGATATGCAACAATGACAAATGTATATGGCGATTTGAAATGGCAAATAAAAATCGCATGGTACATGTTTTTCGCTGATGATGGTTATTTGTTTTTGATGTGTTTGGCTTGGGTATGGTAGATGGCAAAGAGAGGGGGTTAGATCAAATGTTAGTTCAAAATGAAAATAACACACTAACAAGCTTTACATCTCTAGGCCTAGGCACTAGGGAGAGCTTAGTAACAAACATACATATGAAAGCAACAACTAAATCATGAAAGAAACCTTCTTTCACCTTCCTTGGAGCTTCCAAATGGTTTGTAGAGTGGCTTGCTCTACTTGTGCATTAAAGAGTCTTTCAATGGAGTTGTTTGGCTCCTTCTCTCCTTGGCACCTTTGGCTTATGATGGCTTTTGATTGGTTCAAAAATTTGACATAATCACACTAATTATATGAGGCTTTAGAATCATTTGTGCATGGTAACTTTACACTATTCAAGCTTAAAATTATGAGTGTGAGGCCTTGTATTTATAATTTTTGTAAATGATCAGAGTGAACCTGAACCATCCATCTTAAGATGAATATGCGTGTCTAAGAATCCATTCAATTTTGAAGGATAAAATCAATAAATGTCTTCATAAATATTTGGGCTAGAGAGGCATTAAAGAGGCATGGGAGGGCTTAATCATATATTTTATGCATTTATGGCCTAGTGATAACTTCCCAAAAAATGATGTCTTAGATGATGTAGTTATTCAATATCAACTTTTATTAATGAAATAATCAACAAGTTCCATGAAAAATTAACCTAATGTCTTGAATCAAATTAACTTAAGGTCTTGATTCAATTTATGGGCAATGAGTTTTGATACTATAACATGAGAATCAACTCTAGCATTAGGTGCATGGCTGCCAAGAGACAAAATTTGAACTTGTCATTGTAATTTGAAGGATAAAGTGGATTACTTAAGGGAATAGGCTAATCATTTGTTACAAACATATGAACACTAGTAAGTTTAGGTAAGGTAAGGTAGTATGAAATTATTATTGACTAGGCAACACACAGGAAGACACTATTTTAAGCACATTTAGAGACACATATGGGGAAGGAAAGTAATCACGATAAATAATTTGGAATATCATTTAAAACATAAGCAATATTTTGCTAGCTACTACTTTCAACATGTCATTAATTTGAGCAATTTGAGAAGGGTTTTCCATAGCATATATATGTTCTAATAATCACAATAAATTCATCTATATATTGTGCGTTTGTGTCATATTTAACATCATAATCATCATCATATGAATTCTAATAATCACCTTGAGAGTTTTAATCACTTAGATCATTATCAACATTGCAATTTAAATAATAAACATGAAGAATCACATTCTATTTCACATTATGTGACATATAAGTATTAACACATTATGCACACCTAGTTTTAAATCCATATTATTTTAGGTTAGTTTTCTTGAGACTAACAAATATTTCCTTAGTAATTTATTTTTGCATATCAAAATTTGGCATTCCATATTCACAAGGGCTCATATAAAGACAACCAACATCCAATCCATTCATATCATTTGTGTTTTAATTTGGTTCTACAAGATTGAAACTTAGTTTCCATAATTTTTTTTTTATATCATCCCCATTATCATAATAATCAAAAGCATTTGTACCAACATAAAGTAATACATCCAAAGGATGAGCCATCCCAAGTACAATAAAGAGATTAAGACTAAAGAGATTTAACAACACAACCTAAGTAAAAGTAATGCTAGGAACATGCAAGATATAACCCTAATAGGATGGCATAATGCAATGAAAATGTATGAAGATACACTAAGATAAACACAAGGAATTCAAGCTAATGATGGAGAAACAAATGAGTGCAACCATATAAAAATCCATTCTATAATGATCACAACAATAGCCAATCCCAGAAGGGGACATTGCAGGGTAATATGGGTAACACTAGGCACACACAAGGGGTAACCTTAATAAGATGAAAAAAAAGACAAGGAATAACCATAAAAGGGAAGTACTGCAAAACAAGGGTTTATGGAAATCCTAGGTAGAATTGGATTAAATATGCAATATAATAAATATTATATCCAATATGTAATGTAAGAAATAATATAACCATAGGATGTGTAATAGAGCAAAAGCTCATCAAAATATTTTATCAGTGATGTGCACAAGGTTAAGAACACTACATTAAACCAATAAAATAAGGCACAAGACAAATCTAATCTAAATACAGTTAAAAAATAGTAAATACAAATATCAAAAATGTTAAAAAAAAGTTTTAATAACCTTGAAACTTGACAAAGGAGGTTCATTGAAAAACACTTGATTTCTAACTTAACTATTTGTTGGCAGTGACTAAAAATTATTGAAAACAAGCCCCAAGGAAGTGCAAAAGAAAACCCATAAAACATGCAGTGATATGATAATGTGCAAAAAATGATGACTTTTAAATCGGTTCCATAGTGGCTAACCACTTTTGAATTAGTTTGATACTGGTGGCCTATTCGAAACTAACATATAATGCTAAATCAAAATGATTTTTTATGTCTTCATTAGCTATTGGTTGTAAAAAACTTCTCTTAGATTGTTGGTTCGATACACGTAACTCTAAAAATTCCTTTTTCTTTTCTCTAATCCCTAATCCACTCCAAGAGACATTGCAAGAGCATAAAAATTGATGTAGTTCTGAGGGGTCTATGTTAGTTGGACCCATGTTATTAGACAATTTATAAATCAACACTCATGTAGTCCAAGAAAAAATCCAATGTGTATGAAGTTCCCAACCCTTATCCCTATGTACGAATGCAAATAAATAGTCAATCATATACACTCTTTCACTAATCCTTCTTTTGGTATAAGTATGCAACTATACCACTTCAATAGATGGAATGATGAAGTGAAAGGTAGAGTTTATGTGGATAAACCAAGACATAATCATGACGATGTGTGATATCTTCATATGATACTTGATTCTTAATGCATTAGCATGTTTATATATGTATAAATTTCATGAATTCAAATTAAAACCTTATTAGCATGAAAGTAACCATTATGGAGGTGGGAAATTTGATAATTAGGGCACCAAAAAGATTTATAAATTGGGGAAAGGTGTTAAAATACCACAACCAACACGATCACTATTGAAATAGTTTGATTGCAGTTAGACCAATATCAAACTAGTTCAATAGTAGTCATACAAGTATTGAACTAGTTTGATGCCAGTCAAATTGACCATAAACCATAAAACACAAATTTAGGAGCATCTCAAGGTAAATAAATAACTGATATGAAGGTTCTAAAGTGTTTTAGATTAAATGGTGATGTTACTATTGATCCTAGATGACCCAAAATTAAAGTTGCAAGAGCAAGGGAAGGCTATATGGGGCCCAACATAGGAAAATATGCCAATAAAATCCCAATTTGAGCCAATGATCCATATACACATTAAAATATTGATAACATAGAAAATAGTAGGATTGTACCAAAATTAGGTGTCTACACATGCCTCATAATTTATCTTTTTCTCAAATTGCTTTAAATATTGTTCCTCCTCCTATTGCTTTTACTTTTGTTGGTATTCCCTTGCCTTCTCAAAATGTTTTTAATTATTCATTTCTTGCTTCCCCAATTCCTCAACCATATCAACACGTTTCGCAACCTTCATTATTTATCCATAGTGTTTCTTAATTACCTAATGTTCCCATTCCTACCTATCTCACTACCACTTCAATAACAATACCCGATGTTATTACACTTGCACAAACCATCTATGATATGCAACAACAAGACAAATTGCTCTCTCAAGGCTCTAAAAAGTTAAGTATAAAGGACACATCACATGATGTATTACTCAAAACTTTGGCTTATGATGTCCTTGCTTACCCTTTGCCTATAGGTGTTTTTCTCCAAATTGTGATTTGTTCAATGGTAAAGGTTATCCTTCTATCACATAAAATATTTCTTTGCTTCATATATAGAATCTATATATAATGGTAAATTGTTGACTAAACTTTTTATTATAAGCCTTAAGGACCGTGTTCGTGATTGGTTTTATATTTTTCCATTCAAATATGTACGCTTTTTCAATGTTTTTTGCCAATGATTTCTTAGCTTAGTTTTCAATCAACATTAGAATGAAGGTCACATTTTCATAGATTGCCCAACTTAAGAAAGGACCTAATGATAATGTTTGGGAGTATGTTCTTCGATTCAAGAATATGTTTACCAAGATGACTTGCCAATTTCCTAATTATGAATTACAATGTATATTTTATAAAAGTTTGCTTTTTCCCATTAAAGACAAAGCAGTCTTCAACACTTAACAATCTTTAGATAAACTTTGTCATGCAGTTATAAACTATGAGATCAAGATTCTAAAGGTCAACATGCTTAAATATGGTACCAAAGGCCTTTTCTCTAGTGGAACCATATTCTAAGGTAAAACAAAACAAAAATATATGATTAGTGATAATACTTTCTAGCCTAATAATGCGGCCAATAAGGTAGTAAATGCAGTAGACTAACCATCTAACAAGCTAGTATTATCATAACAAATAGAACAAAGATAATTTACATGATTGCCTAAAAGTCCTCAAAATGTGTGTAAATAATTTATTAAAAACAATATGATTAATGTATCTCCTAAGCAAGAGATTGAATTGTCAATGCCCTTACATAATAACTACGATACTAATGTATACTCTGATTACCGTAGAGTCCTTGGACATTCTTCAAACATATGCATAAAATTGAAACATTAGATCCAAGACCTCATTAAGAAAAATCAAATGCAGGTAGGTGGTCACAATAGTAATTTGAATAAATCAATTGCACAACTAAACCAACACCTAAAAATATTTACAAATCCCCTTCCAAATCATGACATTCAATCCAAAGACCATGACAATGTTTATATTATAGCTCAATTAAACAACAATCATAATATTCCAACGCTCATATACTTGATGGATTTATACATGTGGTCAAATACAATACATAAATAGCCTTCTCCAATTATATTGTATGATCATGAAATCCCAAAGGATGACTCTAATAATGGACCATTCTTCATTCAAGCCTTCATTTATACACATTCAAGCTTAACAAATAGGATTATGATGTTAGGTTTTGTGATCTAATAAGCTTATATTATATTTTATAATATAGGTTTTGCTTTAGTTAATGAAAAATAAGCTTAATCAAATTTGATTACAATATGTGGGTAGTTATACAACTACTAAATTTAGTGCAATTCATGCCTCAATTTAGGTCGAAATAACACTAGAAATCGATGGGTTTTGGTGTTTTTGGCACATAATTTTAAAAAAAAATGCATTGACTTTGGCCATGCAAACTTGATGTGACTAAACATTTTTATTTCTGTAGGGTTTTTGCTATCAATTAGGTCACGTTAGCAATGACCTTACACTCATAGTTGGGTTGACCTTTTTAGGCCCATCCCCTAGTTTTGTGAAATGAATCGACACAATTTCAAAATAAATACATAATATTTGTTATGTATATATATTATAAAATATATTGATTATTATCATTTATTTATTGTATATAAATAATTAAGTTGTTATTATCAATTATCATTATTTATAAATATATATTGTATGGTTTATTTTTGTATATTATATATTATTTTTTAAATACACAAATTTAAAAATTTTAATATATAAATATTCTTAAATAAAATATTACAATTTAAAAAATATCTATTTTTACTTATAAAAATGATTATGATACATTAAAATATAACAGTGTTGATGAAAAAATAAATAATTTCTCATATGTATACAATAAAGTTAGAAGAGAAAATCATGTATTATGTAAAAAGTTATGACTATTGACTTAACCCTAGCTCTCATCATGACCATCATCTATCACAATATCATCATAATCATCATCTATTATGATATCATGATGATCATCATTTATCAACTCATTGTCTATGTTATGTTCATATAATGATTGATCGTTGTAGTCAAGATCATCTTTATCATGTACTTCAAAGAAATGACTATCCTCTTGAACTCCCGCAATGGCCATTAAGTTGTAACACTTCACTTGCAATAAAATGTAAATGTAAAATTGAGGTCTCAATTAAAAATTATAAAGTACATATTATATTAAAATGAACTTATGAATCTACATGCAGTTTGATCTATACTCATTTGGCCCAAACGACGAGTCACTAACTTTCCTTGATTCAGTCTTGCTTTATGGGTATTTTCTTGGATATATATATATATATATATATATATATATATATATATATATATATATATATATATATATATATATAAACAAACAAAAATTATTTATATGCCATGGTTTTGTTTTTAAAATTTACATCTATACCATTTTATAGTCTATTTTAGCCAATCATTGCATATTTTTTCCATGAAGTTATATTTACTCCTACAGTTTGGAGCCTTCACCTCTCCTCATCCGTATTTTTCATGTACATTTTCTAAAAATAATAATTTTTAGAATTGATTACACCTATAAATCTTTACAAAACTAAACAAACTAATGATGTGGCCTTACCCACACATGCCTCCTCGTCCTCCTATGTGAAAATGTCACAATTCTTCTCATTAATTTTACATTATAGTAGGATTTGCTGAAATGTATTTTTAGAATTGATTACACCTATAAATATTTACAAAACTAAACAAACTAATGATGTGGCCTTACCCACACATGCCTCCTCATCATCCTATGTGAAAATGTCACAATTTTTCTCATTAATTTTACATTATAGTAGGATTTCCTGAAATGTCTTTGAATTATATTAATCAACAAATTTTTACGCTTAACCAACATCTTATTGAATTCTTGGTGGAAAATTTCTTGAAAAAACACCTTCAGTATGAAAACTATCTTGTTTCTAAAGTACCCATAACAAATTAAAAAAATAAAATATTTTTAAGAATTTAAAAGATACCTTATAATATAAATGAAATTAAGTAATTTATATATTTATAATAATATACTAAATTTTCCTGAGCATCTTGTAAAATTTGCATATGATCATTTACATACAATTTGACCTTAAGAGGGCTCAACACTCGATGTTTGTACTTGTCTACTATGAGACAAAATGGTTGATCATCGTTAGACATAGGTGAAGGCACATCATCCTCATCCTCCCTCAACCCTGAAGGGAGAGTCTTGTCAAAGCTATAGGGGAGCCCAAATCAACTCAATTTATGAGAACAAGAATGAGAAAGAGAAGGCTATGATGAAAGCACAAAAGACAATATACAATTAAACAATAAGGTTAACAACCAATAATTTTATAAAACTAATAAATTTAAAAATTGACTACAAATGTGGAATTGTTTTTACCTTCGTTGTTGATGTGTCACATCGTGTTATTTTATTTCATTACTATGCAGTTCCACATATGTAGTACACTTGTCATCAAAACTAAAACAATATAGTAATAAATATAAATGATATAAAGTAATAAATAAATATAATTTTAAATTTTTTATACTTGTAGGGTGGTGGCATACTTACATTTGTAGACCATTCCTTTGAGAGGTGAGGTAATCCTGTAATCCTCCATGTGTCAATGACCAATGAGGGTAGGGAGTGTAGAACTCCTTTATATCTTGACATGCGAATGACTGATGAGACTATAAGGGGTTTTATAACTCCTCTATATCTCATTGTGGATAAGTATGAACACTAGAGCCACACAAAATAACACTATGTAATGCCATTTGAAAAAATTGAAGTAAGTCACAAGTGTATGCAAGTTAAGATGATCAGGGCAACAATCTGTTGACGATGAAAATTGTATCGTCAACTAATCAGTACTTTTGCCTATCACAAAGGTCAAGATAGAATCGTACCAGTTTAATCGTAAGGGACCTTATGGCTGAAAATCAGTCTTAAGGTGTGCAAAGGGGTCTTTTAAAGTTCTGGAGATTACCATGTTCAATAATAAATATAAATCAAGCTTATAAATATTTACTAAATTAATCAAACACAACATGAAAATCAATTATGTCAAGAAGATTACTCATAAACAATGCTTTGATCCAAGAAGCTAATCATTCCTTCAATATTATATAATTCAATCTCAAGTCTATTATAAACTGTCATCTGACCTATCCAATAGAGTAAAGTCTATGAATTAGATGATCTCTTGAAGAATAGAAAATTAGATTGCTGAAAGGTGTATCTTATGTTCATGCTCAACACAAAGATGAAAGTAATCAATGATAACCAAGAAGGCAGACAAACTCTAAAAAACTAACTATTAACAATAGAAAACTAATTAACAAATTCTCTAAACTAACTAAACTTAAATAATCTAACTATACTAACACTAAACTAATAAAAAATCAAAAATCAAAAGTAATATTTAAATAAACTGACTAATATTGGTAAAATAAAAATTAACAAAACATAAATTAAATCAATTAAAAACTAACTTAAAATTAGATTTAAACTAAACTAGAAGTTAAATTTAAATAAAATAAAATATAGACAAAGGTATGTGAGTCTTAATAAAGGAGAGTCATCTTAGCAAATAAGATCATTTCATTTTAGAAACAAACATTCTTCATACAAAATATCTTTAAAAGATAACTTTTACAATCAATTAGATCAATAATCTGTCGCAAACAATGATATTTTCATCATTATTTAGGTTGAAACTTGGGTTATACGCATAGAATTGTACGCTGTAATTATTAAAATATATTAAACTTGACAATTTTCAGATAATCAATTATAAATGATAATATAAAACTATATATACTTGTGTTGTCTATGCAGTATACTCAATCGTCAAAAAAAGTACCATTGGTTTATTTGCAAAAGTCATGCTATCTCAGAGAATTTGCATAGAAGAGAGAGATAAGTGATTGAATTTAAAAAATAATAGTCTTTAATTTTTGTGTTGTTCCTCCTCTTCAAATGAATCCTTGATCTTCTTTTAAACCTTCAAAGTTTGTTGAAAAAGAAGTTATAACTAACTTTAGTTAGTTATTTGTCAACTTTATTAATTGGTTTTAAAAGTAAATTAATTTGTGATTACAAATTAAAAATTATTTAAGACTTTTTAAAAGTCTTAAGAGATCAAATATTTAAATTTAGACCAGGTGTTCTTAATGGGTGGGGACCCTTTTTAATTGACTAGGAATATTTAGAATATTAATTAATCAATAAATAATCAAATAACACATCATATTAAATGAAACTCATCTTTAAATTAATTTCATTTTGTATTTTAATTTACTCAATAGCATATATATCAAATCTCCAAAACTTGCTTCATTGCTCTTTATTCTATGCGAAATATCATGCTTCCAAAAACAAATAATTTTTGTAAAATACTTTGATAGTAAAAATATTTTGATTGTATCACGTGAAAGATGAACCAAAATTTTCCATAAAACAACCTTCACTTTTCTAAAAATAATAATTTTAATGTGTTTTTCATCTATCTTAAATTTGACATTCAAATGACCATCAAATTGCACAATTTCTGGTTAATAATGACGTTCATTTGACCATCAAATTTAACATCACAAGAATTTATGTAGGTGATCATTTTGCAAATTTTGTACAGCAAAAATAAATTCAATTAATTTTTAAACTCAAATGAAAACCCATTATTTATCTCCCATTCACTATCATGTTTCAACATCATTAATAAATTAGAACATTATATTAATTGAATAAAATTATATTCTTCATAATTTTATTCCACAAATTTTACCATACTATGTGAATATGATTTCAAAATATAAACTAAACCAATTCAAATAATTGAAAGAAATACTTTCAAAAAGTCCTATTCATGACAAGTATTTCGTAACTTTAAACCCTCTATTTTTTCAATATTCAATTTCAACAGATGTTTGAAACAAAATTTTGCATAAAATATATCTTCTATGAAACCAAGAAATAACTATTTCTTTTCTGTTCTTTTATTTACAATGCTTGAACAAAAACCCAAAACATTTCCAAAATATTTCAACCTTTATAAAACCCTAAAAAAATGACATGCAAACCCAGACAAAACTTCCATTATTTATGAGTTTAACACTATATTTTCAAAATTTAACCATGCAAGATTTTCCAAAACTATGAATACATGAATCCATAGAAAAACCAAAAATGAAAATTATATTTGCATGTTCAAACAAAATCTCATTATCAAGAAATTTGTGATAGACCTCATCTTTATCCAAACCCTTCCAAATATTCATGACATAAGCACGCAAAACCATTTATTACTTATTGAATGCCAAAAATTAAACACAGAATAAACTAGTCTCCTATATTCTCAAATACCCAACTTCAAACCTAAATAACTCTGCATTTCATCGACGACCGAGAATATATCTAAAACCAAAACCAGACTTCACTAATATTCATGCATGAAAGTGATATTCTAGATTACAATATCATTCACTCTTCAAAATATTCATGCACATATTTAAACCAATCACCTCCTCAAATCTTATTAACATGCAGACCGAAACAATTTTCCTTTCATGCAATAGAAAGTTTTTCAAAATATCAACTGAGTAATTTTTAGAACTCATTGAAAATCGTTTATGGCATATCTAGAAGTGGTTCTTCTGCTCGCAATCCTTCTCTGCAACTCAAAATAACTTGAAATCCAAACTGATAGAGTTTCCCTTTTGCAAACAAGATTTAAGAATGACCAAAATAATGAAAAAGAAAACTATTTGTAATGCAAGTTCCCGATCGTAACCACCTTGCACTCGTGTACTATTCCTATTGACCCATCAAGCTGATATTAAATTTTTAACACTCTGCCAACCTGATTAACCAAGCCATCAAATTTATCAATAACTAAATTGCCTACTAAACTTCTCACCAATATCTAATGATCGAGGCATGTACATCTAGCAATAAATTCCTAGACCGCCAAAAATTCTTAACATAATATTGAATCATCAAGATCATGCTTCACAAAAAATTACTTTGCCACCCTGTAATCCACGAAACTATCAAGCAGACTGCCAAATTGAATTTCTGAGTAGATCACTCATGAGCCTCGAGTTTATCAAATTCTAAAGTCAATCAATAAGTTTATTGCAACATGTCCTTGAAATAATAAACTTATGCCAAATTAAAAACTTTCGTGCCTTGAGATATATACACGTAGACTTCTCCATAATTGAAATTACCACGACCACTTTATATTTTTGAAATATGTCTACCATATCCGATGAGTTTCAAACATAGAATAATTTATAGATTTAAAACTTAGGGTCATTAATAATCTTTGGGAAAAATGTCATTAGATTGGGACCTTTATCATAATGAAGCTTTAGGGTTAAACTTATAATCCTTTTAGGATTATTTAATAATATTTTAAGGTTATGATAATTTAGGCTTAAATTAAATCAAACTTTATTCATGACAACTATTTATAATGTCAAATGTCATACTTGCAATTGAATTCTGAATAATACTTAACTAAAAATCATCATTATAACTCCATAAGAGTTTTAATTCTTATAAACAATAGTAAGCATTATCATTTCCAAACTAAAATTTAATTTGTGAAATGTTATAATTAGACTGTCAATCAATATATCACTGAAACTGAAATATTTATTTGATCATATAAATATATCAATTTTATTCATTAGTCCATAAATACTTTTCAAAACCACTATAATGCAAACATGAATTCATAAATATGAAAATTACCAAATTATTAATTTGAAATCATGAATATTTATAAGTAACACTAATTAACTTAGGGTCCTTGATTGCAATTTTAAATGTTATGATTAGGTCATCACTTATGGTAGAAAAGTATAGATTTCAAAAAAAATGTAGGGGTGTGAAAAATAGGCATAACATAATCCTTTTTCTTTCAATAGATTAAAATACAAATGGAAGATCAAAATAGAGCCTACGTACATGCAAAGATAATGACTTAACCTTGAGGTGGATATGAATCTAGTAGATGGTAATCCATAATCAGTATTGAGAGTATAAGGTTTGAACTCCTTTGCCTAAGATATGGGATATGGAGTCTAATTAGGTCACAAGGTAAAAGCAATGATGTAAAGTAAGGACTATAGAAGGGGTATCAAAGTTACAATAAATAAATCACATGCAAAGAATCAAAGAATAAGGGTAACCTAAATCTAATATAGAGATGATAATAAACTAAACAAGACATAAATACCAAAGGGCTGATTGTATTTATAGTTTAGTCAAATGTGCCCTAGATTGGGTCCTAAAATTGGAGATCAACAATAAGTCCAATTTGATGGTATCAATCCAAATCAATACAGTAAAATGGTATTAACCAACATAGTATTTCATCATCAATCACAATATAATACAAAAGACAAAGGCAAACTCAAGACTACCAATATAGTGGGAAATATAGGGAGTCTACAAAACTAAATTAATGGAAAAAATGAATGAAAAGGAAAATAGACTTAGACGAGGCCAAAATGATAGTGATGAAGGTATGACTAGATAATATGCAAACATCTCTTGAAATAACAAAAGTTGACCCCACACATTTTTCGGTTCACTCTTTAGGACACACACTCAAGGAGATTAATACATCGATGAGTCCTGCAAGAGAGATCATCTATAAAATATAAAGATGAAAACTATGTTTGCATATATATGTCACATTCAATGCTCATCATGTGTCATAATAGTTTAACACAAGATGGTGATTTGGAAAAAAAATGTAGAAACATGAAAGCATAAATGAAATAATGAAATAAATGCTGATAATAATGAAAGTAAAGAAAATTAAATAAATTCAAATATGTACCTTCACTTACCTTATCGACTATAGAGATGATGATCATGGCATTGATCTAAGGTGCTAATCTATATGTGCGATGGACAAACTTGAAAAATGAGATAAAAATACAAATTTATACAATTTTTTTCTTTAGTTCAAGCACTTCTAGTTCTTCAGAAGGAGTTACAAAACAAAAATTTGAGAAAAATATGGAATTGGAAGATAATATAATTTTTTTTTGATAGGACAGAAGGTAAATCATTTGGTCATTTGATATTGTGAGAATATAGAGAGATTTGTATGTCCATTTATGATGCGATAAGAGCCAATGGATAGAGGATGATGAGGTAACCACAACAGATGTTGTAAAGGAGGTGCTGTAAGGGCCATGGAGGTAGGTGATGTAATTACTATTGAGATGAGTAGATAGAATAGATATAGTAAATCTACACGCTAGGGCAAATATATGTAAAATTTTTCCCCTAACAATCATAAAAAAGTATAAAATAGTTTGACGAGCAATGAGTAGTAGACGAGTAGGAGAGAGAATGTCAAACTTTAGGCCTTAGGTATTTTTAAGGCCTAGGGAAGGAATTACCAATAAAAAATAACTATATTATCCATGTTGATATAGTTGTGTGGTGGAAAATTATAAAGTTGACTGATACCATAAGAAAAAATTGATATAATTATGCATTGAAAGGTCTCTATAATAGTTGATACTATAGTAAATGGTGAATATAGTTGAAATGTTCATAAAATGGCTAGTACATCTTAGTTTTGTTTGATGTAGTTGAAATTAATTAATGCAAGTAAACCTCTTGATCTATATATCTCTATGGCCAATCAGATGTCACTCTACTGTAAACAAGGGTTCATAATCAATTTCATGAATGAATATTAGATCTGCAAGCTTTTTTGGAACAACCCCACTAGGATTGACATAAAAAATATGATAATTATTTTTTTAACTTATCAACATATACTTCAAATATATTACACCATGAAAATCTATTCAAAGATTATATAAAATACTCTAAATGTGATAAATTTAAATGAAGCATGCTATGTCATACATCACTGATCAATATCATCATAAGAAACACATCATATTACAAACATAAAAATTAATTACAAATATCCAACCATGACTGGTACAATATACAACCACTGCTATCATTCCATAATAAATAAATAATTATAGCTTTTCATGATAATGTTTCCAATAATAAATAAAATATAATACAATATACATATATAAGATACATGTCTTATCAGAGCATGCATTCCATGGACTCTCTAGTATATGTGGCAATCTCAAGTGTCATTTCAAAAGTAGAGGAGGGAGAGCATCATCCGAACGCTTTTTCACACCAACCACAAACCAATGATCCCCTGCACTAATCTCATTAAGTAATGGCCCTCCCTTCATGGATGAGTAGATAGGGATGGTATGAAGATCTAGAGAGACAAGATAGTATCTGTATGTTGTATGATTTCTAAAACCAAACATGCAATATATCATATGAAACCCATTCTATTACAAGATATCACACAAACATGTAAATCATACTCATGAAATGACAATGTCTCACTAAACATTACTTTGACTAAAATTTTTAAATAATAAATAATGGTGATCTATAGATCAGTCAAGATTTATACACACCACTTGATTAGATTGCCTTCATCTGACATTGTGCTGCTAGTAAGCTAGTGAAATCTGTCTCACTCCTTACTCAACATCAACACTACAAGATTGGTTATTATAATATAACCAAAAGATTAATACAATTTACATCCTGCCAACAATCATATCACATAATATGCTAAGCATAAGAGTAACAAAAAAACATACATTAGATTCATTAAAAGTATGATTGTATCTGGACATAACAATTACAATATATACCTCCCAAGTAAAATATGTTTAAATTGGAATTTATAAATGATGACGCTCTATGACATCTCATAATATCATAGATCAATGTACATGATCTCAATTACTCAAATACAAATAACCAACCTTAAAATTCAAGAATCAAATGTCTCCTAATTACAAATAATAGGTAAATAAGTACAGGTTATACTAACCAGGTATATCCTATGTTGAGACTGCATAATCTAATCTCTGTAAGTATATATATATAAGCAATGAATCATAGTCCATCAATTCTCAAAGATACAATACTCCATTTCAACAACTAGTCATAATACTCCCAAAATCACAGTCCTTTGTTTAAATAATTTGTTATATTTTAGGAGGTTATATGCA
This sequence comes from Torreya grandis, assembly GCA_037957365.1. Classification (NCBI taxonomy): domain Eukaryota; kingdom Viridiplantae; phylum Streptophyta; class Pinopsida; order Cupressales; family Taxaceae; genus Torreya; species Torreya grandis. Next base: position 754,357 of record JARHVA010001018.1, read on the forward strand.
AGTAAATAGTTTCCCATTCCTATAACTTGGTCTTTACCAATCAAAAGAAATATAACTTATACACACACATCTCGATGTACTAATATATGTTATAGATGTTTGATCACTTGTATATTTTAATTTACTCACAATATATACTGCACACATATTAATAGTTAGTCATGATCTTTTTACAATTTAGGAGACAATATTCATATAATTAAGGTTTCTTGTCCTTCAACATTCTATGGATTATATTAACAATCCATTAACTATAGTTACAGGCATATTACCCATTACACCCATATATGGTATTAAAGACTTATATTAACACACCCAATTTATTGTCTCCTACCATATGTTTGAAAACATAAAATTCTAACAACTTTAACCTTAAATCACTATAATGTGGTAATCGGATTATTTTTTGCCAATTTCGTGAAGGTTCCATGTTAGAGAACATTATTTATGAATTTAATAATAATACTAACCTCTTAATGGTGTCTAGACGATACCAGGAGGTCTTTTTTCCTCTTTCTATGTACTAAATCCTCCTCAAATCCACGCCTCTCTTCCTTCTCCCTCTGCTTCTTTTCCTACCTCCTGTACCCTCCTTTTTCCTAAATTGCCATGCTTTAATGACTCACCCCCTTATATAAAGCCATTTTAAAAAAATACATTTAACAGTCTTTTTGTTTTATCTTATTTCTTATTTTATTCCTTGATTTTGCTTTAAATTTGTTTTACTATTCTTTTTCCTTCTCTTTCCATGAATGTGGCACTTTTTCAAAGTTGCCCTTTTTTTGTGTTATATATATATATATATTCCTAATAATATATTCCATTGAATATATAATTACTATTTTATTCTCTTTTTTTTTCAAATAATTTAATAATGATATCTTAATAATTGTGATGACTCCCCCTATATAAAGCTAATAATATCATAAATCAATAATCCAAATTTATTCTAACTATGTAAATCACATAAAATGAGTTCCATTAAAACCATTAACAATGTTAGTAGACCATGAATAAAAACTATCTAATGCAAATGACATCAAATACAATATGCTAACCATTTTATTATGCATCTAACATGTGCTAACTAATGTGGTGTGTGTAGGGTTTTAGCCAGTTTCTCTATTATTCTCTGGCATCTCCATCTACATCACCTTCTCCAATGATTCTCTCCCTCTATAATGCTCTAAAGGATGGGTTCTCCTGCATCAACCTCATAAGCAGGTAGTTATTGTTGACTATTTTTGGACCTGCAGGCCAAAAGTTGGTCTCCCTTCCTTCCCTACTATCTTGAGCAGTCAGTCATGTATCCACCTTTCTGATGATGTGCTTTTCCCCTTTTGTAATAGGCCTATTTTTTGAACCAAATGACTTGAGCTTTGTAGATGTTTCAAGTTGATTTGGAGGTTTATTTCATTGTGGTCAGCTAGTTTTCACAAGCCTTTTGGCAAAGGAATGAGACAACTTCAAAGAGATATAAGTCTTTTACGAAGCTCCAAGGACAAAGTGCCCTTGCGGAGGGCAGTCGGGTTACAAACTGGACTGTTCCAGCAGACTGTGGAGGGCAGTTATGGACCCAAAATTGCCCTTGCAGAGGGAAATTATGGACCCAAAAGTGCCCTTACAGAGGGCAATTATGGACCCAAAAGTACCCTTGCCAAGGGCAGGGAACTTCAATTGCCGAGGGATAAAAGAGAAGGCCTAAAGGTAAGTTTTATTCGGAAAAAATCCAAGGCAAAAGATGAAGAATTCCTTCGGACTTTTTGTCCGAACGAAATTCATAAGGAAAAGATGCAAATGATTTCTTCGGACTTTTTGTCCAAAGAAAATCCACGTAAAAGACAAGGGATGAATTCCTTCGGACAAAATGCCCAAAGGAATTCCTTCAGACATTTTGTCCGAAGGAATTAATCCAAAGGAAAAGAGACCGAAAGGAAGGGCTGAGACTTGAAAGAAAGACTTCCTTCGGGCAAAATGTCCGAAGGAATTCCTTTAGACATTTTGTCCAAAGGAATTGAGAAGACAAGGAGCCCGAAGGGCAAGGGACTCTTAGCAACCAAAAATGGATCTTTTCCAGTTTTCCAAAGGGACACCTTCCCTTCGAAAAGGTTCAATTGCAAAGGGCCAAAGGAATTTCCAAAGGGGTGAGTGCTCAGAGACGTTAACTTCAGTGTAGTGAACTAGCTGTTGGAGGTTCAAACATCTGGTGACGGGCATGTGAACGTCAAATTCAAGGCGATGAAATAGCCATTGATTCTCAAATGTTTAAAAATGGGCCCGTGCATGTTAACAGTTGAAGAGAGCTTGAAAGAGCTCATAAGCGAAGGCCACAAGTGAACTCAATGACCCACTAAGAAGAGATCCTGAGAGCTCAAATTGTCAGCAAAAGGTGAGAAGATAGCCCCGAGAGCTCAAATTGCCAGAAAGAGACAAAAAATAGTAAGAAAAGATGGAACCAAATAGATAATCTAGAACACACCCATGCACAAATACGATAACATTTGGAATATTCCAAAAGACACACCCAGTCAAGGACAGACATGAATCAGATCAGCCCTGGTGGCAAAAGAAAGCGTCAGTAGAGGAGTTATTCCAATGGTTAAAATAGTCCTTACAAAATGGTCATCAAGGAGTGCAAATAGTGAAGGTGCGGCCTATTTTTCCTTGTTTTACATTAATGAGCAAACAGTTGCATAAAACCCATGCTTTTGTAGTAATTTTTAATATGGGTTAGGTGCTAAAGTCCATACTGGTGACATCTACAACATGTTTATTTTAGGGCTTTCTAGAAGGATGACACCAGCATGAGCAAATTTTTCTTTTTTCAAGACTTTCAACGCAGCATGGGCCACCATTTCTAGAAAGCACCAAAGTCTTTCTTTTGGATGCTATATATTGTAATCTCTCATTTTGAGAAATATATCTCTCAGCTTGTATGGCGAAGCCCTACATGATTTTACCTTGAATCAAGACATAGCATTTTTACATCCATTTTGAGTTTTCACTTTTGCATATGTCTATAGTTTTGCCTTGTGTTAAGTCATTTTATTTCATGCTTTCACAGAATGATTCCAGCATGTCTAGTGTATTATGAGTTCTTCTTTTTTAGGTCAGCTAGAAATGTCCACAACAAAGTATAGGTGCATGTGAACAGGCTGCCATAGTGTGTCTTAGAACATCTCTGGTAGTTCTTCCTCCCTGTATCTCCAGAGGACCCCTAACTCACTGATGTAGAAGAGTTTCTTGTATCAAATGAAGTGTATATCAACTTATTCTTAGTGTAAAGTATATGTCAAAGCTAAGTAGATCAACCATTTTGGTGTATCACTACTTTAGTTTAGGTCCTATTTTCAGTAATCCTTCTCTCTTTTCATCCCGCCCCATTATTAGCAGTAGAAAATCCAGGACCACAGAGATAAATCAAAGGGAGCTAGCCCTTATCTAGAGATTCTCCCCTCTATTTTTCTATACCACAACAAGAGGGGAGTCTCCATTATGCCATGTGGAAGATAGGAGCCTAGCCTCCTGTCAAGGGTGCAATCCACAACATCAATAGTTTTTGGCATGCCTGGTGGGACTAGTTTTTATCCAAAGAGTTGAAGAATTTTGGTGTGTTCTTCAACCAACCAGCCTTTGGAGGCTTTTCATCAACACCAATGGTGACTCTGAGTTGAATCAGTTGGTTAAGCAGTCCTGGTACCATCAAGAAATCATATTTTTGGTATGTATAATTCCATTGCTCAGCATCATGGGCCTTGTGTTCCTTCATATAACTTTGATCAAGCTCAGGTTGTTTATGGAATCACCTCAAGCAGCTCTCCTAGTTGCCCTTCAATTGTAAGGGAAGTAACACTGGAATTTTAGAAGCAAGTGATGGAGACAGACAGATTGGATGAGCAGTATAGATATCAACAAGAGCTTTTGTACAAAGAGGAGTATTTGTTTAGGCAAACTTAGGCCTTGCAATCCATGAAGGAGGAGGTATCAAAATGGAATATTCCATTCATTCAAGGCAATCAGCCTTGTGTGCCTTCTCCCATTCCAAAGCAACCCCCTCCTATTCTAAAAAAAGCCCCCTCTTGTGTACCAAATACTTTCTACCAGATATCACTTGCTCACTCTAGCTCATTTGATGCAGTAACCACTCCTGCTCTTAATCCCTTGCACCTAACTTTCCAACATCAAAGGGCATTAAAGCAACCTCTCATGGAGACTAACCTTCTTTAGAATGTGGACCCTCTTTTGATGGGAATCACCCTATAGCTTTTGGAAAGCAATACTTCTCTCTTAAAGCAGCTCTTCCTATGCATGAGTAGACCCTTCCCAGTCTCCCTCAACCTCCTCAAATCTTTCAGCATATGAGTGCCTATCATGAACCAACTTAGGACTTGAAGAGGATAAAGTTGCTGCCTGTTCATAAGAAAAAAGTTCCAATCCCAAGGTCATGAGTTGGAAGCAAACAATGGAATCATGCTGTAGGAAAAAAGAGGAGAGGCCTATTCATTTTGATAGAAGCCTTGAAGAAGATGAAGCTGCTCCTACTCATCATGATGATGCTTGTGACCTCCAAGAAAGACTCTTTCAAGATAATATAGCCAAGAAAATTGCAGAATTGGAGTCCAGAATGAGGTTCCTCAACCAAAGTGTGATGGATGGTTCAGGCCAAGCAGAAGATCCTATGTCTGAACACACCCCATCTACACTCCTCCAAGAGAGTTATCAATTCACATATTATATAGATAAAGTGTTGGCCAAATGGAAGGAAGAGAATCATTCGATTCTAGCTCAAGGACTACCTCTTATTCCACATGAGTTTAACCATCAGCCTCCCACTTCATCCCTTCTCAAGGAGGAACCTATTTTGCAACAGGCAAGTGAAGAAGAGAGGATCCAATCTATAGCTACCCAAGAGGCTATCATGAGGGACAATGAAGATAAAATCATCATGGATGCTCCCTTTGAATACATCATCAACAATGGAGAAGACACAGGTCATGCATACATGCAGAGGTTCCAGTAATATGAAGAAGAGGTTGACAAAATTTATCTGTCAACAATGGATGTTGAGGAAAGTAAACATGGTGAGCTCTCCCCTCCCTTGTTTGATGAACTTCCTTGTTGATTTGATGAGGAATATGACCATGCCATGGAACCCAAGTTGGAGGAGAATCAGGAGGATGTATTTGAACAAATAGAGACTCTAGTTTTTGAGCAAGAAAAGGAGAGGCCTATCCATCTTGAGGAAAGCTTTGAAGAAGAGATCCTTGAACAAGAAGGTGATGTTCTATGGGATAAAAAATTAGTTTGTGATCTCATTTCAGACATCATAACAATCACCCTTCTTCATGAAAATAATGATGAAGTAGAGGATCAATTTGACCTGGTTTTTAATGAAGTAACATGGGACAAGTCAGTCCATGATGCATATCAAGGGGGTTATGAGCTAGATGATCCCTATGATGATAAGCTAACAACCATTGATTTCTTGATGAAAAACACCAGCATGAAGGACCATCATTGGGCAAGCTTCCAAGAGTAAGGTGAATACATATATGTTGGAAGCATGTTTGACCATGATCCACTCGGATACAAGCCAATCAAGGTGGCAGGCAAGAAGAACAATTCACCAAATCTCCATTCCATTCAGCCACTTGTCTGGCACCATAAGTTTTCTTGCCATGAAGGAGACTTAAGAAGTTTTCCCTTTGATTTAGGAGGGAGGCAAATGTATCTTGTTATCTGTACATAATAGTTTGCTTTCAGTTGTGTGTCTTTCATTTTCCCTAAGTGTTGTTTACATGTGTGTGTAGTTTTTTAGCCTTTATTGTGTGTGTTCTCCTTTGTGTTTGAGGTAAAGTTTTTCTAGTTCATAGGTCTTTAGAAGGCTGTTGCTAACTTTTTTCAAGATGTATTCTGACTTTGTGCCCAATGGACTTAGAGGCTACCAGTCTTCCCAAGCATAACAAACATGCTTCCCCTGGGAATCACCAAATTTATTGACCATTTTTGGTCCTGCAGGCCAAAAATTGGTCTCCTTTCATTCCCTACTATCTTAAGCAGTCAGTCATGTATCCACCTTTCTGCTACTGTGATTTTCCCCTTTTGTAATAGGCCTATTTTCTGAACCAAATGACTTGAGCTTTGTAGATGTTTCGGGTTGATCCAGAGGTTTATTTCACTATGGGCAGCTAGTTTTCACAAGCCTTTTGGCAAAGGAATGGGCTAACTTCAAAGAGATATAAGTCTTTTACGAAGCTCCAAGGACAAAGTGCCCTTATGGAGGGCAGTCGGGTTACAAACTGGACCGTTCCAACAGGTTGCAGAGGGCAATTATGGACCCAAAAGTGCCCTTGCAGAGGACACGTAACTTCACTTGTGGAGGGATAAAAGAGAAGGCTGAAAGGTAAGTTTTATCTAGAAAAAATCCAAGGCAAAAGATGAAGAATTCCTTCAGACTTTTTGTCTGGAGGAAATTCATAAGGAAAAGATGCAAAGGATTTATTCAGACTTTTTGTCCGAAGAAAATCCATGCAAAAGACAAGGGATGAATTCCTTCAAACAAAATGCCTGAAGGAATTCCTTCAGACATTTTATCCGAAGGAATTAATCTAAAGGGCAAGAGATCAAAAGGAATGGCTAAGACTTGAAAGAAAGACTTCCTTCGGGAAAAATGTCCAAAGGAATTCCTTCAGACATTTTATCTGAAGGAATTGAGAATACAAGGAGCCCGAAGGGCAAGGGACTCTAAGTGACCAAAAAGGGATCTTTTCTAGTTTTTCGAAGGGACACCTTCCCTTCAGAAAGGTTCAATTATAAAAGGCTGAAGGAATTGCCAAAGGGGTGATGTGCCTGAAGATGTCAACTTCAGCATAGCGAACTATCCATTAGAGGTTTAAACATCTAGTGATGGGCGTGTGAACGCCAAATTCAAGGCAGTGAAATAACTGTTGATTATCAAATGTTTAAAAATGGGCCCACGTATGTTAATAGTTGAAGAGAGCCTGAAAGAGCTCATAAGTGAAGGCCATAATTGAACTCAGTGACCCACCAATAAGAGATCCTGAGAGCTCAAATTGTCAGCAAAAGATGATAAGATAGCCTTGAGAGCTCAAATTGCCAGAAAGAGACAAAAAATAGCAAGGAAAGACAAAAAAACTAGAGAATCTAGAACACGACCATGCACACATACGATAACATTTGGAATATTCCAAAAGATGCACCCAACCAAGCACAGACACAAATCAGATCAACCCAAGTGGCAAAAGAAAGTGTTGACAAAGGATTTATTCTAGTGGTTGAAACAATCCTTACGAAATGGTCATCAAAGAGCACAAATAGTGAAAGCACAACCTATTTTTCTTTGTTTTACATTAATGAGAAAATAGTCGCATAAAACCCATTTTTTATAGTGATTTTTAATATGGGTTAGGCGCTAAAGTCCATACTGGCGACATCTATAACATGGTTATTTCAGGGCTTTCTAGAAGGATGACACTAGCATGAACAACTTTTCTTTTTTCCAAGACTTTCAACGTAGCATGGGCCACCATTTCTAGAAAGTTCCAAAGTCTTTCTTTTGGATGCTATATATTGTAATCTCTCATTTTGAGAAATATCTCTCAGCTTGTATGGTGAAGCCCTGCAGGATTTTACCTTGAATCAAGACATAACATTTTTACATCCATTTTGAGTTTGCACTTTTGCATATGTCTATAGTTTTGCCTTGTGTTAAGTCATTTTATTTCATGCTTTCACAAAATGATTCCAGCATGTCTAGTGTATTATGAGTTCTTCTTTTTTAGGTCAGCTAGAAATGTCCACAACAAAGTATAGGTGCATGTGAACAGGCTGCCATAGTGTGTCTTAGAACATCTCTGGTAGTTCTTCCTCCCTGTATCTCCAGAGGACCCCTAGCTCACTGATGCAGAAGAGTTTCTTATATCAAATGAAGTGTTTATCAACTTGTTCTTGGTGTAAAGTGTATGCCAAAGCTAAGTAGATCAACCATTTTGGTGTATCACTGCTTTAGTTTAGGTCCTATTTTCAGTATTCCTTCTCTCTTTTTATCCCCCCCCCATTGTTAGCAGTAGAACATCCAGGACCATAGAGATGCATCAAAGGGAGCTAGCCCTTATCTCGAGATTCTCCCCTCAGTTTTTCTAGACTCACAGCAAGAGGGGAGTCTCCATTGTGCCACGTGAAAGATAGGAGCCCAGCCCCCTATCAAGGGTGCAATCCACAGCATCAACACTTACACCATAACTTCATGATATACATATATTATAGAATATATATGAAATAAAAAATCAACATATTCATAATGTAAACATATACACTATAACTAACTCATATTAATGTAATCATGTAAATGTTGACCAAATTTTGATCTTTCAAATCAAAATTGGCCACCAATATTGAAAAAATAGTTGTTTGTTCATATGTTTGGATGAGTCTAGTGTGTGTCTTTGTCCAGAAAAAGCTTTGTGCAAATTTCATGATGAAGGTTCAAATATTTCCTTTCATAAAGCTTTCTTCGGGTTATTATTCAATGTTTTTCCTTTCAAACATTGTTCCAAGCATAAGTGAGTTCTTTCGGGTTTTTTATTCTTTTGAACTTTTATACAAGACTATTTATTTCGAGTATTTTGCCTGAAAGAATTATGTTTTGCCTTAGCCTCAAGTGAATTCTTGCAGACATTTTGTTCGGGACTTTATTTCTGAAGGTCTGTTTAAATTTTTATAAAGGATATCTTCCAAACCAAAGGGTACTTAGCAACTTTCCCGAAGGGCTCTTTTCAAGCTAAGTGGACCTTTTCAATTTTTATAAAGGATCATTTCTTGCAGAAAAGTCATTTACATTTCTTTTGAAGGGCACTTTCACTTTTTTGAAAGGTGCTTTCAACTTTTCCAAGGGACATTTTTGAAGCCAAAGGTACAAGACAACTTTTTCGAAGGGCACATGGATGTTTGCAAAAAGTCTGAAGGGATCATTTCAATTTTTTTGAAGGGTAGGTGCACCCTTATGAATTTTCTGAAAATCATTTCCAAATTTTTGAAAGGATCATTTTGAAAGAACCAAAGGAAAGTGGACATTTGTAATTCTTTCAAAGGGCCAAACAATTCTTTCGAATGGTATTTTTCAATAAATCTGAAGGGTAGGAGTACCTTTTCAAGATTGCTGAAGGGTCATTTCTAAAGGTATCAAGTGAAAGAGAAAGGATTTATTATAGGAAAATTATCTGAGATAATTTCTCCAAAAAGAAAAGACATAAAGAGTTCTTTCAAAGAAATTGTCTGAAAGAATTACATCAAACAATAAGTCTGAAAGATGACGGCTCATAAAATGTCAAATTCAAATTACAAGGATTAGTCATTAAAGTTTAGAGTGGGAACTTGAATAAAAACAAGAGTATGACAAATGTGCATAAAAAATGATGAGCCAACAAAGATCAACCAATGCCAAAGCAAGATGGACTCAGTAATATAAAATGTCATTCTTGTAATTATCGATGGTAACTATTCCTATTCTTGATTGACACATGTTTAATTGATCTTGTGATCTCAATTGTTCAATATCCCTTCATAAAATTATATATATGTATTCAAACTATTCTCAAATGAGCCTCCACTGGTTAATGACAAAAATTTGACTAGATTTATATTGAAAACTCTTGAATAAAGTAAGACAAATTCTGCCACTCACACACTGCATTTTTGTGTATCGGTTTAACATCATGTTATTCTCATTTAGTGAAAGTTGTTTTTCCTAACTTGTATCCTTGATTGCCCACCAAATGTGCAGACAAATCTTTGTTACAAGTCCTCGTTAGTATTCTCTAATAAGCCTATAGACATTTTTGAAGTGGTTCAAATTCATATTCTTTTCTGGAATTGTCTATTTCCCTCTTGAATGTTAAATACCTTTTGAATCTAACAAGCAAAACATTGATGTAATAATGCATAAAATGTTGTGAGTCTTGTGAAAGAAAACCTTATCATTATTTAAGTAGTGATTACAATCAAAGTGAGAGGACAATACATGTTGGTGCATCACCGTTTGTTTCTTTCTATTGTTCATTTTCTCTCTTTTCATACACAGTTGATAGATTAGGATAGATAGAGCTTCACAGGTGCCTCAAGGGAGCTAGCCCTTAAATCTAGAGATTTATCTCAAAGAAATTATCACCCACAACAAAAGAGATGATTCCATTGTGCCTCTTGGATGAATAAGATTGATTTTTTTCTTCAAGGGTGTAAATCCAAGCATCAACAGTTTTTGGCATGCACAGTAGGATGTTTTGTCCTACAAGATTGTTCAAGATTGGTATTGGTCTTGACATTGTTGAAGAAAAGATACATCCATATTCAGTACCTAGTGACTCAACTGAAGAATCCAAATTCTTGGTTGATGATCAGTTCTATTTTCTATGCCATAGGTGATAACCAAATCTGCTTCTACTCATCTACCTTTAACATTTGAAGAATTGCCTCTATATTCTACTAAAAGGTCCAAGTTTGGTAACACTCAACCTTATAAAATATATTTTGTGTTTAAAGCTTTCAAGCTGATATTACGTTCCTTTATTAATACTCATAAAGATCCCAATATGGCTATAAGATAACCCTTTGTGCCTTTCACAGGGGCATATCCCTTACGTCTTGCCCAATATGATCAAATTCTAGAATCTGCCCTAAAAAATGTCCCATATTTTAATGCATATGGTCCAATTATTTCCATTGAACACATTGTTGACGCAGAAGATTGCACCCGGGGCAAGGAGGCCTAGCTCCTGCCTTCTCCTCACAACATGGAAACTCCTCTCTCACCTGTGAGATGGCGAAGCAGGAGAGGAGAGTCTCTAGATAAGGGCTATCTCCCTTTGATGTATCATGTTTATTCCAGCAAGTGCAAATACAGGCATGTATATATATATATGCAGCTATATAATAGTGGGGGGGATGAAAAGGGAAAAGAGATGCAGGAAAATAAACTATTCTAAGGAGGTGATACACCAAAACAAGGTGACCTTCTCACACCCACTCTCAGGATCAGACAAAGCAACATACATACACTTAGACTTGGCAAGAAACCAGGGTGCAAAAAAATGGCAGGGAAGTTCTTATGAAAATACAGGAATAGGGACTCACCAAGATGCTGTGAAATGCATACTATAAATGACTTCCTCTGTTCTATACTTCCAGATAGAGCTCTCCTCCTCTCAACTGCAAAAGATGGTGCCTAGTAGATAGCTGGTGTGTTGGTGCTGAACTTGTGAGAGCATCAAAAGACAATGACTGAACACAAATCAAACACTTAGAACATACACAGAATATCTATCCAAGAAGAGGTAAAACAAATTCTTTTATTTGATTCAGGTGGAAATTTTAACAGGGTTGTGCCTTGTAAAATTTGTGAAAAGATCATTACAAAAAATGACAAGTATCAAATATATATGGAAAGTCCAAGAGGCTCATTTGGTGCTGTTTTGTTACAAGTGGCCTATTGCGCCTATTCATGAAAAAAAACAAGCCGCTCAAAGTATTAATGAGCCGTGTGCTTTGTTCTACTCGAAGTCCACATTTTTAATGTCAAAACGCAGTTTGTCCACCCATTAAATGTAAAATGAAGAAACCGGTTACATTCTTTAGCTGTTGCATCTTCTCATGATCAATTCAAAGGAACTATTTCACCTACTGGAGTCACTTCTCAAATTGGTGCCGCTTGGACTTAACTATTTGCCCATTTCGTGTATGTCTTCTTGTCTTTTATCAAAATTTGTCCCTATCTGGCTTGTTCGGCCCCCCGGGGTGAACTTTCAGTAGGTTGCTGCATTCTGGGCTCCTTGGCAATACTTTCTCAGTTGGAAACAAAGGCCATTCTATTTTGCTAAATTTGATGCTCATCCGGCTGTCATGCTTCGAAAAACCAACGGATATTTCATCCTCTTGAAATTGATGGCTTCTCGAGCGTCATTGCTTGAGATCCAATGGCTAAATCGTTTTGCTAAATTTGACATCCACTGGGATGTCATCAGGTCCCTTTAAAATGTCATCGGGTCCATGTGGCATCCTCTCGGCACTTCTCTATCTTGAAAATTTCCTGGCACCTGTCCCTTTGAAAAGTCCTTGGACTCGACCGAAAGTCCCTTTATTGCTTTGAACTGCCCTTCTGGCTTTGGGGCATACCTTTGAACCGGGCCGTTGAACCAAAAGGTTCAACGTTTCAAAGGTTCAACCAAGCGCACCAAATTCCTAAGGCCAAGTCCGACGCTTTGAACCAAGCCGCTGAACTGAACCCGTTGAACCAAGCCATGAAACAGAGAATGCTGAACCTGAACAACCTGAAATATAACTGGCATGAACAACAAGGGAGGAAGGGGACCAAAAATTTTACCTGTGGGCAAAATTTGGTCAACACACATCAAAAATATAGCAAATATTTGTAATATTCATAATATTACCCAAGAAAATGTGGCTATTAGGTTGCTAGCCTTGTCCTTCAAAGGAAAAGTTTTGGATTGGTATGGGACCCTGCCTGTAAATTCTATTAGCTCATGGGATGAGTTGGGGGCCTTATGGACTGATAGATTCAGAGAAAAGAATGATCACTTGTCTCTAGCTAAGAAATTGACCACAATAAAGAGGGAACCTCATGAATTCATGCAGGATTTCAATAGTAGATTTCAAAAAACATGGGATAGAATTCCAATTCTTGTAAGGCCAACTACAAATTATGCATTTTTGTACTGTTTGAAAGCATTGAATAGTGAAATTACTGTGATGATCTAGTCTATGGGTGGAAACACATTGCTTGCTGCATATGAAATAGCCATAAATGTTGAGAATTGTCTTATACACATAGGAAAGATACCTCCTAGACCTCCAATGCCACTTTTCCCTTATTTGCCTTCTCTTAGTCAAAGTGCATTGCCTTCTATAACCCCTTTACCTATTCAAGAGAGATTTGCTACTGCTCCTTCAAATGAGATTCATGAAGTCAAAATTTTGCTTCAAAGTGTTACTAATGAATTGGTTTCTCTCAAAAAGTAATAGGCTCAAGGTTATAGGCCATATCAGTCATATAATCAATTTGGTGGGCAAACAAGTAGGCCACCCTTCCAAAACAATAATCAAGGACAAGGTCAAATCACCCATGTCAAGCCTTACCAAAATTATAATCCCAATGTTCCCTCATTCTCCAAATCCTTAGTTCCCACTCAAAATACTTTGGTTCAAGAGTAGCCCAACTATCCATCCTTTGAACATGGCCAAGAACAGGTGGCTTATGCCAATGAAATGCAAAATCAAGGTATGTCTACACAAGGTGTGTCTCACTTTTCAAATTTTGAGATACCAATGCAATTTGGGATGGATAGAAGATAGCCTCAGTTGGATTCCACCCTCATAAATAATTTGGAGGGTGAATTTTGTGCAATCAATTATGTAGGGAATGCAAGCAATCAACATACTAGTGTTGCTTCCAACACTAGGTCTAAGAGGAGAGCTGTTGACAAAGTTCAGAGAACCAGTTAAGGACTTGTTGTGATGCATACAAAAACTCAAATGAGAGGTGGGCTTTTTTCAACTCCTAAACCACAAGAAAATTAGAAAATTCCAAGTTTCAGACCAACTTCTACAACTCTGCCTCGACCCACTACATCACAAGGTACAAATGTTCAAAAATAAAATACCAAAGTAATCCTTCCATTAATGTTGTAGATCAGATGAAAAAGATTCATATGAACATTTCATTATGGGATTATCTAGCACTTCCAGGACATAAAGATATGTTGCAAAAGGAATTGCATGGATTGGGTAAACAAGCTGACTCACTACGAAGTGAAAATGTAGTTTTGGTCAATGAAACTTAATCTATAGATAATCAAGTAAAGAAGGATGAGAAGACTCCTCCTTTATACTTATCTCTAATAATTAATGACTTCTTGGTTCATAATTATGTCATAGATAGTGGAGCAAGCACCTCAGTTATGCTCAAATGCATAGCAGACAAACTAGGTCTTAAATATGAGCCAATGACTAAAGGAGTTTTGCAATTGGATGGATCACCAGCCAAAACTTTGGGGATTGTGAAAGGTTTGAATTTGATGCTTCATTCTTGTCTTACTTTTTCAATCCCTCATGATGTGGTGGTAGTAGATTTACCTCTTTATTTTTCCCTTTGTCTGTTAAGAGATTTCACTTCTAATATAGGTGGATATCTGGCAGCCAATTGGTCATACATGGTGTTTAGAACAAAATATGATACCAAAGTGAATATTGATTCAAAACCCATTCATATAGATCATTTGGAACCATATTCACCTAAGGTAGAAAATGTCAACTATGCTATCATTGATGAAGAAGAGTATCACATTGACCAATCCCCGTCATCTTCCCTTGAAGGAGTTTTTGACTTGTTCCTAGATGAGTCAGGAGATAACAACTATGAACATGATCCATACAAATTTAGTGAAGAATCTGGTCTAGGATTCTACTATATACATGAAAAAGACTCTTTCATGCATAATTTGATGAAATCAAGTGAGGATGTGAATGGCATTTGGCAGCTTTTCTTTGATGGATCCAAAAGCAAGATTGGTGCAGGTGGTGGAGCTATGTTGGTTTCACCTTCAAAAGAAAGGTATTTTTTGACTTTCAGATTTTAGTTCTCTTGTACTTGCAATGTAGATGAATATGAAGCCCTCATTCATGGTTTGGAATGGACAAGGAAAAGAGGTGTCAAAGAATTGTAAGTATTTGGTGATAGTGAATTAGTCATTAATCAATTAAGAGGGAAAAATTTGACTAATAACTCCTTGCTCAAATCTTACAAACATAGAGTTTGGGATCTTATAGAATACTTCATGGAATTTAACATTACCTCTATTCCAAGAGAAGATAATAAGCATGTTCATAGGTTGGAATTTATTGGTGCTCAACTTGATGTTCCAAAGGGCAGAAGAGAAGGTAGGAACCAACCCCATCTGAAGGTGATTGTGAGACCTTCTGTACCAGACAATGTCACCAATTAGCAAGTTTTTGACAGTGATCAAAAATTAGTCTAAGCTACAACAACAATATGGCAACCAGATTGTCCAACTAATGTCTAATAAGCTTTCTAAAGGTTTAGCGACTCTTGAGAGTATTTTAAATGAAGATGACCATCTCAAGAAGGAAGAGGTATGGATGTCCACTAAGTAAGAAAACTATGAAAGGAGAGAAATCTTTAAAAATAAGCTACTTGCACTTGGGAAGGTATGCACTAGTCAAGAAAAATATATTTTCATTGAATTATGCAAAGAGTTTAGTGATATTTTTGTATGGGAGTATAGTGATTTGAAGGGTTTTGACCAAAGCTTGGCTCAAAACACCATAGAGTTTGATAAAAATGCTAAACCCATTAAATAAACTCAAAGAACAATCAATCCAAAGATTGAACCCCTCATGAGGAAAGAGCTGACTAAATTGATTCAGTCTAGAATCATTTTTCCTATCAAGCATTCTTCTTGGTTGGCCAACTTAGTCCCTGTTACAAAGAAAAATGGAGAAATCAAGTTGTGTGTTGACTTTAGGGACTTGAAAAAAGTATCTTTGAGGGATCATTATACTTTCCCTTCTATGGAGCAAATTCTGCAGGTTGGAGCTCGTAGTGAAAGATTTTCTCTCCTTGATGGCTACTCTGGATATAATCAGATTTTGGTCAATGAAAGTGATCAATATAAGACAACATTTACCACCAAATGGGGTACATATGCCTACAAGAAGATTCCATTTAGATTATCAAATGCTGGAGCCACTTTCCAATGTGCAATGGATATGGCTTTCCAAGGGCTGATCAATGACATTGTGTTGGTTTATTTAGATGATGTAATAGTTTTTTCTAAAGATGCAAATGACCATTTGAAGTACCTAAGATGGATCTTTGAGAGGTGTAGAGAGTTTAGGATCTATCTAAACCCAAAGAAGTGTGTTATTTTTGTTCATGAGGGCAAGCTCTTGGGCCACATTATTTCAAAGAAAGCTCTGTCCATTGATCTAAAAAGGGTAAGTGCTATTTTAGCATTGACTTTTCCTAAACACAAATAGGGTCTACAAAGTTTCTTTGGCAAGATTAATTTCATTAGGAGATTCATTCCTAATTTTGCTCATCTGGTTAAGCCCTTGACCTCCATGTTGAGAAAAGATGAGACATTCACCTGGACAAGAAAGAGAAGAGAAAGTTTTGAGGAGATTAAGCAAGCCATTGCCCAAGCTCCTATTCTTGCAAGTCCTAACTTCTCCAAGGACTTCAATTTGTACACTTTTAGAAATGAAGAGGTAAATTTTGCCATGCTGATCCAAGTAGATGATGAAAATTTGGAACAACCTATTGCCTTCTTCAGTCAAGGTTTAGAAATATGAGGTAAAGTACACATACATTAAAAAAAAAGTGTTTTCTGTAATCAAAAGTTTAAAAAAATTGAGGCACATGATATCTAGTAATAAAATTCACATTTTTGTGCCTCATCTTGGTGTGAAAGATTTTCTATTGAGTAGAGACTTGAATGAGAAAAGGGTAGGATGGATCACCAAAGTAATGGAATATGATGTAGAGATCAGGAGAACCATGCTGGTGAAAAGGAAAGGACTGTACGAGCATCTTGCCTCAAATTTGAAAGAACAAAAGAGGTTATTTTGACACTTCATGATGATCCTGTAACAGCTACACCTCTAGTCACGAGAAGTTGGACACATGACATGATCCACTTCCTTCAAAATGTTGAGTGTCCACAAGGTCTTGATAGAGCCAAAAGAAAGTATTATAGACTGCAATCTATTCCCTATGTACTTGTGGATGGAGTAATTTTTAGAAAAATAAATTTAGGTGTAATTTTGAGATGTATTGAGTTGGAACAGATTGACAAGGTATTTCATGAGTTTTATGATGGCCCAACTAGTGGTCACTTTACTCCCAAAACTATCGCTACAAAAGTCATAAGGGCTGGTTATTTTTGGCCTAGTTTGTTCAAAGACACCCATGCTTGGGTGAGAAAATGCCAAAAATATGCCCTATTTAATGGAAAATAGAAACTAGCTACTTTGCCTCTTCATCCAATCCAAGTTGAATAACCTTTCATGCAATGTGGTCTGGATTTCATAGGTATGACTAAGCCTCCTTCTAGTGCTGGTCACAAGTAGGTGTTGATAACCACTAATTATTTCACTAGATGGGTTGAAGCTGTAGCTCTTAAAGAAGCCAATGAAATTTTAGTCTTGGATTTCTATGAGAGCATAATAATAAGGTTTGGCACTCCCTCAACTATCATCTCGGATAATGCATTATCCTTTTTAGGAGCAAAGACAAGTGAATGGGCCTTGAAGCATGACATTTACCTCAACACTTACTCTAACTACTATCCCTAGGGAAATGGACTAGTAGAGTCCACAAACAAGAATTTGATCAGGATCATCAAGAGGACAATGGAGGAAAATCAATTAACATGACACAGTAAGTTGAAAACAGCCCTTTGGGCTGACAAAATCACTTCAAAGAGGGTAATTGGAAACTCCCCATATACACTTGTGTATGGAAGGGAAGCTAGACTTTCTATTTCAATCAAATTTATAGCTTTAGATCTCACTCATCAATTGTAGCTGATGGATAATGATAGCATGGGAGTCAGATTGTGTGAATTGATGGAGCTTTAAGATGCAAGAGATCAGGTAATGCATACCTTGACTACTCACCAACAACAAACAAAGAAGCATTTTGACAAGAAGTCTATGCCAAGGATTTTCAGATAAGGAGACATTGTTCTTAAGTGGGATGAAGATAGGGTCAAGCCTGGGAAACACACAAAGTTTGATGCTTTATGGAGTGGCCCATACATGATCACACAGTGTAAACAACACAATGCTTTCTAACTTTCAAAGTTAGATGGAGAGGAGTTGTATATCCCAGTCAATGTGATATATCTAAAGCATTATTACTAAAGTTTTTCCTTCTATTGTACATAGTTGTTCTATTTTCTTTGTGTTCCCTAAGTGCTTATGCACATGTGTGTGTTTGTTCATGTCTTGTTTTATTCTGTTGGGTCTTGTTATTTTTGATTGTGTTTTCCTTGTGTTTTGTTTTAGAAAAATTCATGATATTCATGTGCAATAATTCATTGATTCCATTGTACCTTAAGTGGATAAGGCTACCTAGTATGATCAGTGTAACAAGCATACTTCCCCTGTAAGTCACCCTTTTGTTGACCAAATTTTGATCTTTAAAATCAAAATTGGCCACCCATATTGAAAAAATAGTTGTTTGTTCATATGTTTAGATGAGTCTAGTGTGTATCTTTGTCTTAAAAAAGCTTTGTGCAAAGTTCATGGTGAAGGTTCAAATATTTCCTTTCAGAAAGCTTTCTACAAATTCTTGTTTAAGTGTTTTTCCTTTCAGACTTTGTTCCAAGCATAAGTGAGTTCTTTCAAGTTTTATATTCTTTCAAACTTTTGTACAAGACTATTTCATTCGGGTTTTTTGCCTAAACGGATTCTTTCGGAAGTTTTGCCTTATCCTCAAGTGAATTCTTGTGGACTTTTTATCCAAGACTTTGTTTTTGAAGGTTCTTTTCAATTTATTTGAAGGATATCTTCCAAGTCGAAGGGTACTTTGAAACTTTTCCAAAGGGCTATTTTCAAGCTAAGTGGACCTTTTCAATTCTTTCGAAGGGTCATTTCTTGCAGGAAAGTCATTTACATTTCTTCTAAAGGGCACTTTCAATTTTTTGAAAGGTGCTTTTAACTTTTTTGAGGGACATTTTTGAAGCAAAAGGTACAAGATAAATTTTTCTAAGGGCACATGGACGTTTGCAAAAAGTCCAAAGGGATCATTTCAATTTCTCTAAAGGGTAGGTGCACCCTTGTGACTTTTTCGAAAGGCATTTCCAAAAGTCTGAAAAGATCATTTTGAAAGAACCAAAGGAAAGTGGATGTTTACAATTCTTCTGAAAGCCAAATAGTTCTTTTGAAGGGTATTTTTTAATAAATATGAAGGGTAGGAGTACCTTTTTAAGATCACTGAAGGGTCATTTCTAAAGGGATCAAGTGAAAGAGAAAGGATTTCTTGCGGGAAAATTGTCCAGGACATTTTCCACGTAAATAGAAGGCATAAATAATTCTTTCAAATAAATTGTCTGAAGGAATTCCCTCATAAAAAAATCCAAAATATGATGGCCCACATAACGTCAAGTTCAAATTACAAGGAATAGCTGTTAAAGTTTAGAGTAAGAACCTCAATACAAATAAGAGAATGACAAATGTGCTAACAAACAACAAGCCAACAAAGAGCAACCAACGCCAAAGCAAGATGGACTTAGTAATAACAAATGCCATTCTTGTAACTATTGATGGAAACTATACATGTTCTTGATTGACACATGTCCAATTAATCTTGCAATCTAAATCATTCAATCTCCCTTCAAAAAACTATATATATATGTATTCAGCCTATTCTCAAAGGAGCTTCCACTAGTTAATGACAAAACTTTAACCAGATTTGTATTGAAAACTTTTGAAAAAAGTAAGACAAATTTTTCTACTCACACACTGCATTTTTGTGTATCAGTTTAACATCATGTTGTTCTCGTTTAGTGAAACTTGTCTTTCCTAACTTGTATCCTTGATTGCCCACCAAATGTCCAAATAAATCTTTGTTACAGGTCCTCGTTAGTATTCTCTAGTAAGTGTATAGACATTTTTGAAGTGGTTCAAATTCATATTTTTTATGGAATTGTCTGTTTCCCTCTTGAATGTTGAATACCTTTTGAATCTAACAAGTGAAATACTGATGTAACAATGCATAAAAGGTCATGAGTCTTGTGCAAGGAAACCTTGTCATTATTTAAGTAGTGATTACAATCAAAGTGAGAGGAAAATACATGTTGGTGCATCACCGTTTGTTTATTTTCTCTCTTTTCATACATAGTTGCTAGATTAGGATAGATATAGCTTCACAGGTGCATTAAGGGAGCTAGTCCTTAAATCTAGAGATTTATCTCAAAGAAATTGTCACCCACAACAAAAGAGATGATTTCATTATGCTGCTTGGATGAAGAAGATTGGGTTTTTTCTTCAAGAGTGAAAATCTAAGCATCAACAATAACCTAAAAAATATCCTACTATCTCATAACAACATGTATCTCAAAGCTTAGTTAAAAATAATCAATTTTAAATTTGTCAACTATAAATATCCACATATAATCAAATAGTTTTCTTAGCGATGAATCAGGATGTAACATCTTTCGCCCCTAAATTTAGTCATCATCTTGGATGAATCTTATTCAAATATAAGTTTTGATTAAGAATATTGTTTAGCAAAAAAAAAATAGTATAAAGTATCAAATCAAGCAAATAAATATAAAATTTGCCTATAGAATTCAACATAGTCCTTCCAAATAGTACTATTCCTAGAGTATTAGTTCCACAAGACCCTACTCTGTGACATCTCACTAATATGAAAACAAGTTTTGTGAGTGTCACTTACTCTGAATGGTTCTATCATGACCACCTTGAGGTCTAAAACCGGCAAGACAAAAATATATACTATGAACTGACCACTTTTAATACCTTGATGGGTCCCACATATCTCAGTTAAAGTTTCACTGACTTTACAAAAGCACATAAAATCATCATAAAAGCCATAAATAAATGGTTAGAGAGAGTTCCACAAAACCTTTCAACTCCTTTGCACATCTCTCTAACCTAGAGAGTATTTTTCTCATTATGGAGAAAAGTATTTAGGGAATCTGATAGGAATGATGTGTAAAATTTAATACCATACCTACTTCATGTATCTCCTAATAAGTAGAACATGTCAATATTGTCACTACTGCATGTAGTTCCTAAAAATTATGATGATGAATAGGAATTAGAAATATTATATTTACAATGTATATAAAATTAAGGAATAAATGTTTTACAATATACATACGTATGGCCATATGACTAAATTTGACAAGTTTGTCTGTCAAATTCTAGATTTGATAAGTCTATTTGTCAGATCCAAAATCAGTAACTATCGAGTCAATGTGAGATTAAATAGGATCCACTCCCATCTCTTAGTACTCATGTTCCTAATTCACCACTCATCTCTTAGGTCTCCATGACCTAATGATCTCTAAAATGTGCACAAGATTAAAAGAATCACAAATCCATACTAATAGATCATAGAAATCAATAATACATATTAAATAGTTCCACATGTATCAACATACATTCAAGAAAAACCATACAGTCATTCCATAATTGTATTAAGTTGCCACTAGCCAAACATAACTAGTATCATATTTCACAACTTAACCTATTCTATTATATTCATAGTTAAGAGGAAATAATGTTAAAATTATCATAACATACAAAGGCCAAGGATCATACCATCCTTATAACCTTATCAAAATACAAGTGAGATAATGTCTTCCTGCTTGCTTGTTTAGTTAAACAAGTTAAAAGTTTACCTCAACCCTTTTATACTAACAAGATGTTCGACACATCCTATACCCTACTCGCTCTTGATAAAAGGTACATAAATGTCTCATAAAAAACATGTTTTAAAGCAAAATAATAATAGTATCAATCTAATCAGGGGTATATAGTAACATACAAAATATAATCAACTTATAGTTCTTAATCTAGAATGACTATAAATTCAAGCTTTGCCACTCCACGTGGTCAAAGTTCACAAAATTAGATAAATATCACTGGAAAGTATAACTCTAAAAAGTCACGAGTGGAAAGTTGAGAACTTAACATATCAACATCAAAACTCTTAAATACCCTCACATGGTATGAAGAAAAACACCACAACCCAAATTATAATCAGTACAAACTTACTAAATTTGTAAGTGTAGTATCACAATCTCATTCCACAACTAGAAATGAAAAATATTAACCACAACGATGTATTAATCCATCCAATCTTACAAATTCTATCTCAATAAGAAGTATAAGACATTATCCCATAAACTTAAGGGAATAAGATCACAACAACATTTCATAAACACGATTATAATTAAGGGAACACTATGTCACCATCATGAAAATACGAAATCTCTTGGTAGCTTATAATGATGTCAAAGGAGAGTGAGAGAATAAAAACTCACCTCTAAGCTAACTCTGAGAGATGAAACTTCTTCATAATCCACATAAACATATGGGGTGCCAACTCATGAGCTAACTCCTAACACATTGGAGTTCTCAACAAAGATAACTACACAAAAATAATGCACATATACTTATGTGATAAGCATCCCATGCTTATTAAACTCTCACAACACAAAACACAAATGACAAAGGTGATTTGATTAAAAAGTAAAGATGTAATCACTCTTGAGGTGTTCCATCTAAGTGATCATAAAATATTGAAGGAATCTCTTTTTCATGACTCAAGAACTATGCTATGCACTCTCCTACCAAACCTAGATTACAACCATCACCATTGAGACACTCAATAAACCAACTCTTTAACAACTCTAATAGGGTACAAGGGCTCCTACGGGTACACACTCAATATACCACACACATTTCACTATTCTCCTCTATGATAAAGAGAAGGATATGAAAATTCTAATGGACTCATTAGGTTATAGAGTTCGAGCCACATGTTTGATACCACATGTAATAACCCCATTGGATTTGACATATAAAATGTGATAATATTTTCTAACTTGTCAACATATACTTCAAATAGATTACACCATGGAAATCTATTTAGAGATTATATAAAATAATCTAAGTGTGATAATTGTCATTGAATCATGCTACATCATACATTACTAATCAATATCATCATAAGAAACACATCATATTACAAACATAGGAAGTAATTACAAATATCCAACGATGACTAGTACAATATACAACCATTATTGTCAATCCATAGTAAATAGGTAATTACATATTTTTATGATAATGTCTCTAATAATAAATACAATATAATACAATGTACATACATAAGATACATGTCTTCCTGGAGCACGAGTTCTCTAGACTCTCTAGTGTCAATGACAATCTCAAGTGTCATCTCAAAAGTAATACTGATGTGGAGAGGGAGAGCATCATCTGAGTGTTTTTTGACACCAACTGCGGACCGACAATTCCCCACATTAATACCATCATGAAATGGGACTCCCTTCACATATGAGTAGATAGTAATGACGTGGGAATCCAAAGATACAAACTAGTACCCGTGTGTTATATGATTTCTAAAACTAAACATGCAGTGTATCATAGACAACCTGTTCTATTGTATATATTAAAAAAATATGTAAATCATACACATGAAATGACAACATATCACTAAATATTAATTTAGATTTTTTTTTCAAATAATAAATAATGGTGATCTATAGATCAGTCAAAATTCATACACACCACTTGATTGAATTACCTTCATCTGGTATTGTGATGCTAGTAAGCCAGTAAAGTCTACCTCCTTATTGAGTATCAACAATAGGATATTAATTAACATAATATAACCAAAATATTCATATAATTTACATCCTACCAATAATCATATCACATAACATGCTAAGCATAGGAGTACCCAAAAAGTATACATTTAGTCTATCAAACATATGATTATATCTGAACATAATAATTATAGTATATACCACTCGAGTAACATAAGTTTAGACTATAATTTACAAATGATAACACTCTATGACATCCCATAATATCATAGATCATTATATATGACCTTAATTATTTAAATACAAACAACCAACCTTACGATTGAAGAATCAAATGTCTCCTAATTCCAAATAATAGGCAAATAAGTACAAGCTATACCAATCGAGTATATCCCAATTTTAGATTGCATAATCTAATCTCATCAAGTATATTTAAATACATAACATATATATTCTATGATAAGTAATGAATCATAGTCCATCAATTCCCAAAGATACAATATCCTATTTCAACAACCAGTCATAATACTCCTAAAATCATAGTCCTTTGTTTAAATAATTTGTTATATTTTAGGAGGTTGTATGCAAGTAAATAGTTTTCCATTCCTATAACTTGGTCTTTACCAATCAAAAAATATATAACTTATAAACACACATCATGATGTACTAGTATATGTTATAGATGTCTGATGACTTGTACATTTTAATTTATTCATAATATGTACTGCACACATATCAACAGTCAGCCATGATCTTTTTACAATCTAGGAGACAATATTCATATAATTAAAGTTTCCTATTCTTCGGCATCCTATGGCTTATGTTAATAATCCATTAACTATAGTTATAGGTATATTGTGCATTACAC
Source organism: Torreya grandis (assembly GCA_037957365.1). Classification (NCBI taxonomy): domain Eukaryota; kingdom Viridiplantae; phylum Streptophyta; class Pinopsida; order Cupressales; family Taxaceae; genus Torreya; species Torreya grandis. Next base: position 778,660 of record JARHVA010001018.1, read on the forward strand.
CCATATATGCTATTAAAGACTTATAATAATACACCCAATTTATTATCTCCTACCATATTTTTGAAAACATTAAATTCTTACAACTTTAACCATAAATCACTTTAATTTGGTAACCAGATTATTTTTTACCAATTCTGTGAAGGTTCTATGTTAGAGAACGTTATTTTTGAATTTAATAACAATACTAACCTCTTAATGGTGTCTAAACGATACTAGGAGGTCTTCTTTCCTCTTGCTCTATACTAAATCCTCCTTGAAGCCGCGCCTCTCTCTTCCTTCTCCCTCTGTTCCTTTTCCTACCTCCTACACTCTCCTTTTTTCCTAAATTGCCACGCTTTAATGACTCGCCCCCCTCTTTAAAGCCATTTCTTTAAAAGACCTTTTATATTATTTGTGTTTTATCTTATTTCTTATTTTATTCCTTGATTTTTATTTATATTTGTTTTACTATTCTTTTTCCTTCTCTTTCCATGAATGTGGTGATTTTTCAAAGCTGCCCCTTTTTTATGTTATATGTGTGTGTGTGTGTGTGTGTGTGTGTGTATAGAGAGAGAGATATACATATATATGTGTGTGTGTGTATATATATATATATATATATACACACACACACACACATATATATGTATATATATGTATATATATCTCTCTCTCTATACACACACACACACACACACACACACACACACACACACACACATTTTTCTTTTCCTAATAATATATTTCTCTGAATATATAATTTCTATTTTATTCTCTCTTTTTTCTAAATAATTTAATAATGATATCTTAATAATTGTGATGACTGACTCTATATAAAGTCAATAATATCATAAATCAATAACTTAAATATATTCTATTTATGCAAATAATGTAAAATGAGTTCCATAAAACCATTAACTATGCTAGCAGATCATGAATAATTAACTATCTAATGCAAAATACATCAAATACATTATGCTAACCACTTTATTATGCATCTAAAATTTGCTAGCTAATGTGGTGTGTGTAGGGTTCTAGCTGGTTTCTCTGTCATCATCCGACATCTCCATCTACATCACCCTCTTCGATGATGCTCTCCCTCCATCATGCTCTGAGAGATGGGTTCTCCTGTGTCAACCTCATAAGTAGTTAGTTAGACCATAACTTCATGATATACATACATCATAGAATATAACTGAAATAATAAATCAACATATTCATAATGTAAATATATACACTACAACTAACTCATAGCAATGTAATCATGTAACCTAAGTAATATCCTATTATCCCATAACAACATATATCTCAAAGCTTAGTTAAAAATAACAAAATTCATATTTTTCAGTTATAAATATCCACAGATAATCAAATAATTTGCTTAGCGAAGAATCAAGATGTAACATTTTTTCACATACAATCTTAATTCCATAATTCATACATACAATGTTATAATAGGGTTCTGTCACTTTTTCAAAAATTTTAACTTCACTAAACTTCTTAGATCCCTTTGTTTTATTCATAAACAATAAATAATCTTTTCTTAACTTTGAGTTTGATTCTTATAAACAAATACCAATTTGTCTTAGGAGATTTGGTATCTTAGGTATGTAAGTCTCTTGGTTAGGAATTTACCTTGTTCAATAGACTGTGAACTGAGCTTTCAAAGACTTTTAGTCATGTGATATATTATATCCAAACCAATAAACACTTATCTACCTTCACAAGAATAGTTTTATATATTAACATACAATGTTCAAGGTTTAGATGTTTAAGACATGCCTGTAGTTTGAAAATGGAAATATCTTCATGTATAGGATTAAATAAATTATGACACCTCCTTTAAAACATTAAAAACAACATTTTATTCCTTTCCTCAAAGTTTCCCTCCTGTACTCAACTCTTGATTGAACTATTAACATGGTTTAAGGTCTTATAAAACAAGACTACAGACTCACTCATAGGGTATTAGTATCTAAGATTGGACTTATGATGATTATTTATATATTCAATAGGTTTCTTGCATCCATTTGTGTTACACAACTTATCACATAGACCTTTACCATTCTCCATGCTTGATTCTTGATCAACTTGCATAAAACAAGGTTTCAGTTTACAAATTTTAGGTCTGCAACACAGGGGTTCCTTAATATTTTAAAATAATATGTTATCAAATATTTGAAATAACTTCAACATAAAAAAAAAACCTACTTCAATCTTCCCCAAATTTTTAAACACTTAAGATTAGGCATCTTGGAGCTATTATTTCTTTTAAATTCTCAAATAGGGTTTTGACTATAACACATAGGCTTGTTGGCTATTATCTAGGATTTTCCCTTTCAATAGGCACTCCCTTTTCATGAAACTTATTTAAAAACCTCATAATATATTGGGTTATCATTATTAAAAGTTATATCATCTTCCTTAAGCTTTATTTCATCCATTAGTACCATTAAATAAAGTTTTAAACCTATATACAAGTTTGCAGGATAAGATTCATTGATATCTCTCTGTACAGGGTTAAAAACACTTTGAAATCACTCTAACACATATTAAATACCATCAAGGACCCTCTCAAAAAAATTTATGAATTTTCATAGGTTCATTTGAAATATATACAAGTTTTTGTTTACTAAACCTTAGTTAAGGGTTTCATAGTCTTCTACAGACTCGAGAGCAAGAATAAAAGGATATTTCAAACTTCAAAGCTTGATAATGAATATTTTTTTATTTAAAACTTTCACACATAATTATAGTCCATTATAACCCCTTTTTTATATTTGAATAACCCTCAATTACTAAAAAAACCACTATTTCTCCTTACTATCACAATCAAGATTATGTATATAGACTGAGAGCAATCGTTTATAGAAATATCATGTTATAAGGAATGTCAAAACTAATTTCACTTGATTTAAGACCATTACTTAATCAATGGTATTTCAAGCTTTATCAATTAGGAAATACACAATAAACATGTTCTTTATAAGACTGTGTTGTCATATACTATGTTTGTAGACCTATAGATATTAAAAATCATCATGAACATACTAAGATTAAATAATCATCAACACCACTTACCCACACATTCATGAGTATGAGATTGCACATAAATAATGAAAAAAATGCCTTTATTCATATATCTTTTTAATAAATTACAAGCTTCTGTAGACCGTGGATTACACCAGACCTTGAAGCCTTCACACCTCCTTTTCTCTACTCATGATCTCTCCTTTATTGCATCATTGCATCCTAGTTTCATGGTTCATTAATTATCACTTATAAAAATATATCTATAATTAGTTTAGTCTTTTTTCAAGATGAAATATCTCTCCAAAACTAAGACTTATCAAAACATACTCCTTTTAGCCTATTTCCTATGTTATACATGCTTCTAGAGTGGGTTTATACATGATTTATGATGGGTTAAGACTTAAATATATTAAGTACATCTTCTACAACCTATTTTAATTCTTTAAAATAGGTCTAAGGCCTTATAACATGCCCAAATTCTTCAAAACTCAAAATAGTAAATTAAAATATTTAAAAATACAGTTTTGGTAGGAAAATAAGAAATCAACTCTAGAGACCAAAATGTGGAAACCCACTGACTTGAACACCACCTCAAGGACCTAAAAAGTCATTATATAGCTATACATGACCTTCAACACCAATTTAATACAAAATGAAGCATGAACAAGCTTCTCATGACTCTATAAACCTTTCTAAGACCTAGTAACCCAAACAAGTTAAAGTTTACATAGTTTTTGATGATGCTCTTGCATCATTAATTATATAGATATGGCTAATATAGTTTGAATGCTTAGCCTTGGCTAATAAAATATATATCTAGCCAATATAGTAGGGAATGAACTATATGGACAATATTTTTGGGTTTGAAATACATGACCAATACAATGGAAAATGAAATGGTTAGTATAGTGGCATAAAAATAGGATAGTTGCTACAATAGGAAATATGGGCCATTTGTAACTTTTAGCTAAAATTTTGGTTGATTTCAAATTTATGATTGAAAATTATTTATGTATTTTTGTTTGGATTTTTACAGATGTGACCACAGATATGGAGAATAATGGACACAATTTGTATACCTAATTTATTGTCTAAGCTATCAAACAAAGACAAAGATCGATAGATTATGCTAGGCTTGGGGGGATTATGGAAATGTGTCATGTTCCCTTGAGTGCCAAGGTGGTAAATATATTTGTAGGTTGTTGGAACAATATTATAGACACATTTAGATGGGAGGTAGATGGGGACATAATAGAGGTGGCCATCACCCTAGAAGATGTTTATGTGATTTTGGGAGTATCAATAGAGGGTACACCTATGATATATGATGTGTTAGAGCCCATTTTGGATCTCCATGAGATAACACAATGGGTGATCGAGTTTGACTAGTATGATTATTATAAATTGATCATTATAATATTTTTTGTATATGTCTCAGGCATTTCAAATATCCAGAAAGCCATTATTGGCTTGATGACCATGCATGTGATATGTAATAAGTCAGATGAAGATGTGATTTTCTATGCTATAGCTTTGTGTTGGTTTTTGTTAGATCAAGGCACTATGTATGATATGGGAGTGAACATATGGGTGCATCTAGTGCATGAATTCTATGACATATTGAGTAGGGGCCAACAGATGATGGGCGCCATTAATATTTTTTCATGCTAGATATATGAGTAGTTATCAATGTACTAGTCAGTGGAGATACTACACTAGATTAAGGAATACCTTCTTTGGGTGAGGAGATGGTCACATTATCACAAGATGAGGTGCATACCACACATCTAACCTTGGAAACCATGCAGAGACATTAGTTAGTGTGGACACCTTATTGAGGGATTATGATTTCATGGGATCTATCACCAATGATAGTGTAGGCATGGATATGAGAAGTGGTTACCAACCACTACACATTGTGGTCAAAGCCTCACTTATGTTCCTGGGTCTTGTGTGAGTTTGGTTAGTTGCACCCAATAACACCACTAGTTTTCCCACTCCATTGGGTGAGATACTATAAGGATATAGGAGGAGTAGGGGAACATGGGACACCCATAAAGATCCTAGTTTTGATATTTTGTCATGATTTTTAAAGTAGGAGGAGATTAACACGATATTGAATAATAGAACAAGAAGAGGAAGAGCCTAGAGATGATCCTGATGTGTCGATGACAAAAGTTGCCCCACTTAGATCTGATAGTTGCGTCACCCAAAGTTGATAAAGGCTGATCCACCTACATTTGATAGTTGGGCCACTTAAATATGACAAAGGTCATTTTGGAATTAGGTCTTAGTAGTGCAATGACAAAGGTAGGTGGGAGCTCAAGGGAGCTTATAACAAGAAGACAAGCTTGTCATTTATGGAAGGGTTGACACATAAACCATTTATGAGAGACACCCATTAACTTGTATAATGACGCATTAAGTGTTTTATCTATAAATTTATTTTATAGTCTTATAGATAAACATGCTACAGGTTAATGATAGTTTTCTTGTGTTTTTTGATAGTCTTATAGATAAACATGATATATATAAGAATTTGACATTGATTTGGTTTGTTTTTTCAAATGTTGCTATGGAGATGACATGGTGGGGAGCCATGATTGAAGCCACTCACCATTTGATCCTAGATGCTATGATATCAAAGAATGATATGGTAGATATGCCAAATATTGTAACACCATCTACAAGAGAGCACACTGGTTGGTTAAAGCTGGTGTACAAGAGTTAGTGTGGGGATAGTAGATTATTGTTGATACTATGGTTATGGTTCTAATAAGTGGAGTACTATGGCTTGGCAACAAGTGGTTGTGGCTCAGAATATGTTGGCCACCAAGCAAGGGGTACATATGACTACCATTGATACATGAGCTTAATTTGAATAAAGGCTTAATGCCCAGATCATAGAGTTAGAGAGGAAAATATCTCATGTTGAGGGATGAGTGGAGGGTTTGCAGTCTAAGACCAAAAGCATGGATAGATCCCTGAGAGTTTCTAAGTTTGTAGTGTCATTGGCTAACGTGGTCCCTCATTTACTCAAAGATTAAGGTAACCCACAACCATAGAGTTGTGCATACATGATTATATATTTATGTAATTTTTTTGACACATGAATATATGTATACACACATAAATACATACATACATACATACATACATAAATACATACATACATACATACATACATACATACATACATATATATATATATATATATATATATATATATATATATATATATATAATCTTGGTTTTCTACATGGGTTGTAAATGTTGATATATCACTTACTATGGTTCTAGTATCATGATATGATGTAATGATGATATATATTCTTTTCATTGGGAACCCAACCCATGACCTACATCAACTAATATCATAATAGGTATCAAACCCTGATAAGTGTGAAGAATATTTCCTACATATGATTGTAAGCTGAAGACTTGAAATAATAGTACATGAATTCAAAGGAAAAGAAGCCACCAAGGAGAGCCATTAGTAGAGGTGCCATAGGTATAGGCATAATAGGAGGATTGGATAAAGTCCTAGATTTGTTACGTGTTATATGAACATGCCTTGAAGTTGTTGATGAGGATCGACAATGGGGTTTCATCCCAAGAGAGGATAAGAGTGATGATGAAGTGAAAGGACAACACAATGGAGGATTAGATGTTGGTGAAGGTGAAGGAGGTGCTTAGGAGAAAGTTGATGTTGGTGAGTAAATGCTATTGAGAGTTATCTTGCATATTGGAAAGGGAATGAAGATGGACTTACCCTATTTTTTAAGAAGTATGAATCCATAAGAGCTCATTGATTGACTCTATGACATGGAGAAGTAATTTAAGTATGAAGATGTTACTGACCCCTAGCACATCAAGATGACATAAATGATTTTAAAAGGACATGTAGTGTTATGGTGGAAGGAAGTTTAGGACAAATGATGAAGAAAATGAAAAACTAAGATAATGAGCTAGGACAAGATGGTTGTTAAATTGAGAGGGAAATTATTGCTTGGATACTACCAAATGGAGCTATTCAAAAGACTTCAAAATATTAGGCAAAAGGAGATGTCAATGAAAGAGTAAATTGAAGAGTTATACAAGATTACTATCAGATCATGTCATAGTGAGGTAGATAAGGTTGCACGATATCTAAACATATTATGCTTTGAAATCTAAGAAGAGCTAATTATGGACCAAATATAAAAAATGGAATAAGCTTATTAATTTAAGCTAAATGTAGAAGGTAAGTTGTCACATAAATTGAGTAGTTCACGAAGAAGGGGAAGATTCACGTGAGGGGGAGGAAGAAGTGGTGGAAGGAACTAATCAATGTAAGGTAGAAAAGTTACAACATAGAGTGACATGCATACTCAAGACCAAAGTGGGATGTACAAGTTTGAGCAAGAGAGTTATTGAGGATAAACTAGATTTTAATAGTCTTGAAGGTGAGGTAGATTTGGATAAGGAATGGGAAAATAATTATTAGGAATATGTTTTATATGTGGACAACCATGACATAAAGTCTTCGAATTCCCATAGGTGTAAAGTTAAGGAAGTAGAAACATAAATGTTGTTACACACATTGAACTTTAGATAAGGAGTCAGTTAAATTACTAAAGCATTTAGAGGAACCCAAACATGGGGAAGAATTGATGTTTAAGAGAGTCTTGTTGAATCCTCTAAGAGAAGATAATGAACAAACACAAAGGAAAAGACTTTTTAGAACCATTTGCAATTCGGGAGTTAAAAACTGAAAAATGAGTAGATAGTGTCAACACAGATAACTTAGTCTCCACAAAGATGGTTCAGAAATTAGGTCTAAAGAGAGTAGAACACCCAAACCCATACAAAGTTTTATGGTGTCAAAAGAGTCAAAAAGTGTTGTTTAATTAATAATGTCTAGTGAGATTCCAAATAGGATCATACTAGGATGAGGTATGGTGCGATGTGATGCTGAAAAATGTATGCCATGTACTTTTGAGAAGGCCTTGGCAATTTGATCATAAGGAAATACATGATGGTCAAGGGAATACTTATTGACTATGGAAATATGGTAGTAAATACACTCTAATCCCATTAAAGGATGATGGAGAAAGAGGGTGCAACAATGTTCGCATAGGAGTATCAATGGTGTTAGGAAAAGAGTTCCTGAGAGAAGTGGGAAGATGCATGCTATGTACTCATACCAAAGATGGTGTAGGAAGATGATGTAGAAGCCAATAATGGGACATAATAGAAACTTCCACACTAAGTGAAGGAGTTTCCAGATGAGTTCACTGATATTTTATCAAGTTATTTTCTAGAACTACTGCTAGTGAAAAATGTTAGTCATCATATGGATTTGATTCTAGAAATGAGTTTTACAAATAAGGCTATGCATAGGATGAAACCAATGGAGAGTGAATAAGTATAAATGTAGGTGCATGAATTATTGAATAAATCACTGATAAGGGAAAGTTTGAACCTATGCATAGTACCTATAATGCTAGCACTAAATAAAGATGGAGAATGGTGCATGTGTACCGATTCAAGAGCCATTAACAAAATTATGATCAAGTACAAGTTTCCATTTCCTCACATGGATGACATGATGGATTGTTTGAGTGGTGAAAAATACTTCAACAATATGGATCTAAAGAGTGGGTGTCACTAAATCAGGATCCATGAAGGATATGAGTGAAAGATAAAATTCAAGATGAAGGAGGGGATGTATGAGTGGCTAGTTATCTTGTTTAGATTAACCAATGCAATGATTATGTTCATGAGGCTGATAAATTAAGTGTTGAATCCATTCTTGGGAAAATATGTCATTGTGTACCTAGATGGCATTCTGTTGTTTAAAAAAATAAGAGAAGAGCATGTGGTGCATATGCAAAAGGTTTTTAAAATGTTATGCAAAGAAAAGATGTTGATCAATGTGAAGAAGTGTAGTTGTATGAAGAAAGAGTTAGAATACTTGGGTTTCATGATATCCAATAAGGGGTTAAAGATGAAGCCTGAGAAAGTGTGCACAATAGTAGAGTGCCCATCATCATGAAGTGTCTTTAAAGCATGAAACTATCATGGTCTATAAATATTCTATAGGAAATTTATCAAAATTTTTAGTGGTATGTGTGCAACAATCATAAAGACATAGTTCAGAGACTACAAGGCATTTTCCTAGATGAAGGAAGTAGAGTGCGACTTCAAACAACTGGATAAGAAAGTAGAAAAACAACTATTGTTGGTGCTGCCACACTTCATCAAGGTATTCAAAGTTAATTACGATTTGAGTAGAGTATAAATTAACATAGTATTGAGCCTAGAGGGTAGGTATATAACTTACTTTTCTAAAAATTTGAATGATGCAAAGCACAAATATTTAGTCTATGACCAATGTTATACCCAATTGTACAAGCTCTAAAGAAGTGAAAACATTACTTGTTGCCAAAGGAGTTTGTGTTATACATGGATCATCAAGCAGTAATATTTATTAACAATTAAAAGTTAAATCAGAGACACTTGAAGTGTCTGCAGAGCTATACATTCATGTTGAAGCACAAGAGTAAAAGATCGGGTTACTGATGCAATAAGAAGAAGAGTGTTGGTAATAAATGAGGTGATATTCAAATTAATAAGATTTGAATCAATGGAGTTATACCCCAAAGACATGGATTTTTTGAGATGCATGGAGAACCTATATAGAGCTGAGAATTATGGACCAGACACCATAGTTGGACTATGTGATTCAAGAAGAAATGCTTTTCAAAAGAGCACAACTATGTATACTAAGAGGTTCGATGCATGAAAATCTAATCAAAGAGAAACATAATGAAGGATTGACAGGGTATTTTGGTGGTGACAAGACACTTGCATTACTCAATAAGAGTTATTACTGGCCAAATATGGGTGCATAAGTGCACATATTTGTACAAAGATGTTAGGTTTGCTAGTTGGTAAAAGGGAAAAGCTAGATTATGGGTTTATACTAACCCTTAACTATGCCATAGAAAACATAGGATGATATCAACATGGATTTTGTGCTTGGATTGCCATGGATGCCAAGAGGCAATGATTCCATTTTTTTAGTGGAATGATTCTCTAAGATGGTGTATTTTATTGCTTATAAGAAGACTAGTGATGTGACAAACATCACCAATTTATTCTTCTGAGAGGTTGTAATACTACATGGACTACCACATAGAATGGTGTTATATAGAGACACTAAATGTATAGGTCATTTTTGGCACACATTGTGGAGGAAGTTGGGAATAAAATTGAACTATAATTCTGCATACTATCCAAAGATCGATTGGCAAAGCAAATTTATCAATAGGAACCTTGGGAATCTATTTAGATGTTTGGTGGGAGACAAACCAAGGTAGTGGAACATGGTATTGACACAAGTCAACTTTTCATACAATAATTCTATGAACCGGAGTGTAGGAAAAACACATTTTTAGATTACTTTTGGAGTTAGTCCTAGAGGAGCTACTAAGTTGAGGAGGATAAACAAGACACATAGAAGAAGCACACATGAAAAATATTATGTAGTTATTATGCAAAGACTGCATGATGAAGTGAAATAGAAGCTTGATAAGAGTAGTCTAAATTAAAAGCAACACATAGATGAAAGGTGTAGGATCAAATAATTTGAGGTAGGATATCTTGTATTGGTGCATTTGCGAAGGAGAGATTCACATGGGGAACATACAACTTGTCAAAGTTGAAGAAGATAAGACCATGTAGAGTATTTCATAAGTTTTCAACTAAAGCGTATGAGATTGAGTTACCAGAAGGGATGGATATATCACCCAAATTTAATGTAATAATTTTGTATGATTTTTATGGAGTGCAAGAGAAGGGTGAAGAAGAAGAGGAAGAGGAATAAGCGTAGATTCCTGCTTGGAGAGTGTAGTTGCCAGAAAGGGATAAAGAAGAGATAGAGGCGATTTTATATTCTAAGGTAGTGAAAAGGATGTTTGGGTTGTGCACACATGTAAATATGAAAATTACATTATAGAATTTGATAAAACTTGAGCAAAGGTAAAATTGTATGTATTATAAAGGTCCCAATCTTATAAATCTTTTATGGGAAGTTATCCTATGGGACCCAATGAGTTCAATCTCAACTAACTTACTAACCCCATCTAAGTATTTATTTATTAAGATTACTAACAACATGAAATGGGTAAGTGTGTGTCCCATTAACACACTAAACAAACTAATAAACACAAAGTAAAATTATTTGGATCAACTGACCCAACAAACCCCCTTGATCTAAAAAGGGGTTTAGAAGATGATCTAGAACTATGACTATGAAGTTATCAAAAGTATGCACCATACCTAAAAATGACACATTGTACTTCATGGTATTGATAAAAATTGATGCCACTCCATATAAAATCTTACCTTGCAATTTGTGGCATAAATGATGATGAACATGATCAAGGCCTGATCATCCCTTGAGATCATCTGTATTGTATTGTAGTAGAACATTATCAAGGCATGTTTAACTACATCAATCCACATAAGGTTTCACACATAAACCCATCTAAGTGACTATTTAGTACTATGTTAACACACCTCCGTGATATATAAAAAATGTTGATAGACCTTTTCTCAAAACTTTGGTGCTAGCAACTCCTATGTCAACTTGTACAATCACCCAATGCACCTGTATTTAACATACTGTACCTCATGGTACTGATCAAAAATGATGTTGCTCCCTACATAAGCCCACCCTATGAGTTATGTTGTAAAATATGATGAACAAGATCAAGGCTTGCTCATCTTCTAAGATCATTCATACCATATTGTAATAGAACACGATTAAGGCATGTTCAAACACATCGATCCACATAATGTATTACATAAAAACCCATCCAAGTGACTATTGAATATTGTGTATGACACACCTCCCTAATGTACAACAAATGCTAACAAACCTTTTCTCAACACTATGATGACAGTAACTCCTATGTCAACTCATATAATCACCAATGACTAATTGAAGGCCATGCGATATATTCCCCTATTAGATGAGAGGTGAGAAACCTTCATAGTAAATAACCAAATCAAAACTACTATGTATGCTCTTCATCATGAATATCAATGAAGTGAAGAAAACTAAAACTGAAATAAACATACTACTGCTACCAAAATTTTTATTCAAACATTTAACCCAAACTCTGAGTGAATAACTAACTGGAGAAGGGGAATAGTCCTCCAACCTTTAACAGATCCTCCAACCTCCTTTTTGACACTTATACTTTAGATATCAAAAGGATCATGATGGTATTGTAATGGATGACATGTTCTCTGATAACACAAATGCGGGATGAAAATTTGAAATATCTCATTTTGAAGGTGTCAATTTCTACTAAAAATGCACCTTTATACATAATTTTCAATAAATTTATTGAAAAAACCATACAAATAAGTTTAAAATCATATAATTGACCATTTTAATGTGTTTTAAATGTCCAAAAACCTTTAAATTCACTAGTCACATGACCACCATCAGACAAAACAATGACTTGTCAAAAAAAGTGTCACAATACAAGCTTCTCAATAACAAATATGACAAAATTACGACCAAATAATCCAAATGTCATTTAGGTGTGTTGAAATGGATTTTAAAGATCAGGGACTGTGTTGGAGTCAATGTAAATGCTCAAAAAATTATTTTGAGGCTCAAGATGCCATACAATTCAGTACATGTTGATTTTTGAAGGCAACGGGGATTCAAATGCAGGATAACAACATACAAAAAATATTTTTTCCAATTTTTGGCATCATAAAATCTAAACTTCTACATTTATGGGCCGTACTTTTGAAAATATGCAATTCCAAACTTAAAAAGGCCATACAATTTGATCAATTTCTACTTAAAAAACATTTTTGGGGATTGTACAACTAGATTGCTATGGTGGAGTTTGAGTGGTAGGCTATACAAATAAAATTTTAGACCATAGAATGTAGTAATCAGGGTTTTACATGCATTGAAAAATAATTTTTTGAGATTGAATAAAAAATGAATGCTCACACCTTTATATTGTTGGCAAATAACTTACTTTCTCTTACCTTCACTTCATGGATTCCTCCTTCAAGTGATAAACCAGGTTCTTCTCTTTCTCTCAACTCCTTCAAATTTGTTTCCACAATAGATTTCACATGAATTTGAATCAAATTCCTCTTTCACCAGGCTTCATATCCACCATCATTTTTTTTAACTGACTTTGATACCTCTGTTGGACCGTGCACACAGGTAAATATGAAAATTACATTGTAAAATTTGATAAATCTTGAACAAAGATAAAAGTGTATATATTACAAAGGTCATGAGCTTATAAAGATTCTACAAGAATTTATCCTACAAGACCCAACGGGTTCAACCTCAACTAACTTATTAACCCCAACTAACTATTTATTTAATAAGTTTACTAACAACATGAAAGGGGTAAGCATGTGTCCTACTAACTCATTAAACAAACTAATAAACATAAAGTAAACTAATTTGGATCAACCAAACCAAGAAAGGATGCACATAAAGGAATACAAGAAATATTTAGTGAACTGGAATAATTGTGCAATAGAAGATGCATCATGATTTGTCCTTGCAGAGATTGGTTGATATGTCTACAATCTCATAAATTTTAACTTATGAATTGTGGCTCATATTTCAGTTTCCTAGGGTGTCTAATGTAGGGGCATCCTAGGATAAAAATAATATTGCATCATTTTGGAGTTATAGTATTATTATTTTTAAACAAACTATTCAAACGTGCTTAAGCAAAATAAGGATAATCAACATAGAATAATAACATGTGAGTTTTGGATACAAGAATCATGTATAGTCTAGCACATACACACACATCTCTCCAACATGTGAAGGAAACTTTTAGCACAAAGTTTGCAGACATGGACGAAAGTTACTAAAAAGTCAATAGATTTGACTTGCAGACCAGTTCACCCTGACAAGACTGCATGACCGCCAATTTAAACATAATATACATTAGTATCGAAGGCAGAAACCCATAAATAAATGAAAACAAATCGACTAGTTGGGATTTTGGTAACTTGAATGAATTTGAATCCTCATTCACTAACTTGGCTTATACATATCAAAAACTCATTAAGTGATCATTATTCTATTGGTGGGAATCAAGCCTTCAAACAGTTTCCAAGGTTTATAAATAAGAGCCTCAAAACCCATTTGAGACTGCTGGGAGAAAGAAAGGAAACTCTGCCAAAACTTGCTATCAAAGGTAGATGGAAGAAGAGTGAGAGAAAGAGAGGGATAAGGCTTGAGGAGACCACCCTACATAGAATTTTAAGTATTGGTAATTATAATTTTGAGGTTGTTTGAAGCAACTTGATCACAATAGAGCCGTAGCTCATATTGACAAAAAAATTATGTATTATGTTTTGAATTAAGAAATAAACTTACTAGAGTTTCTTATGGCTATGTATTAGTGATATTGAGTGTGTGTTTATTATAAGATCATAATATATGACATTCATGCATAAATCTGAATGTAAAGTAGACTGATATAAAATTGATTGACAAGTAGCATATGATAGATATTGTAAATAAAACCAATAATAAGATACTTAGCTTTTCTAGTTTCTGGTTCATTGTAGCAGATATTTAATAATAGAAAATGGGATAAAGTAGGCTGTGACATATCATATCTGGGAACAAAATTTGTGGCTATATTTGGACAAGTATGCTCTCCCTATATAATGACATAGTGCAACATTGATTGTTGACTATCAATTTGATTGATGTGAAACTGATGAAATAAAAATTGTTTTGCCACATGTGTGAGTGTCTACTAAGAGGTCTAAGATGTTTTGATTTTATTATTTCCATGCATAAACCTCTATTTTTCTTTTCCTTGCCTTGGAAACTCTATATGTACTTGTGAGAGCTAAAAACCTGCAGAAAAGAAGGGGAAGTGTAATGGGCTAAGTTAACCCCAATCACCCATATTGATGATTGACCATTGCCTACATATCTAGATACTCTATGGAGGGAACTAAGCCACACATAATTTTCCCTTCTAGTGTGATTATGTAATTGTGTTCCTTCACTATATGTATGGAACTAGTAATTTAACTTTGATACTTGACAATGTTCGCTCTTGACTTGATTTATAATGCTTCAAACTTGGCTTGTGACTACTCTTAGTGATTTATATTGAATTTGGGAAGAAGATTACAATTTTTTTCAATGTTTAGTAGTGTATAGATGGTGCCAAGATCTTTTTCAGGAGTCGAATTGAATAATTTACTTTAGTCGACTTGCGAAACATGTGAGATGACACATATGGATATTTTAAATTTAAAAAACAAGATACTAAATGGTGTAGGGGTAATTTCATGCTAAGTGGACCAGTCTACGATAGCAGACCTATCTGTAAAACACAAACATGTCCTAAAAATCAAGAATAACTAGCCTGAGGCCAAAAGCAGTCTATGAGTGATATAAAACAGTTTGAGCAATGACTAGGGAATTCATGTGTAGTAGTGATGACAAATAAAGGGGTCAAGCCTATGCATATTTAAATTGGAAGAGTGACAGAAAATAAGATTCATGTATTTAAGCATAAGTTAAGTGGTTCAAGATGTGTCAAGAATTAACATTGTCAAGTACATGTTACCAATTTAGGTATCTACATATGTTTGATAAGTACTTTATTGATAGGTAATAGACATATACATATTATGCATTTATATGAGAATATTTAGTTACTTTATCATACCAATCACTTATGAAATGTATAGGTTAACCCATAAGAAAAGTAACCGTTTATTGGTGCAGGATGAATCTGTCAGGTTTGGACAAGTCCAAAATTATGGAACTATCCAAGTTTGATGATTTTATCTATAAGATAGGAAAAATAATCTATTCATCTGGAGAAAATTTGAATATGATTTTAATTAGGTTAGATACAAACTAGATAATTCTTGCAGATGAATGACAATAAATCAGGAAGGTCAAACCCATGAAAAGTATGTGTATGTGAGAGAAGGGCAAGTAAGAGACACATGTGTATGCACAAGTCATGTAAAGTGAAGGTAGATAAGAATTTATATTACCAAGTATCTATTACCAAATTTTAATGTGTATATAAAACAAGTCCTAAAGTCAAGTATAAATATAAACAAGATATCAAATTTATATGTTATCAAGTGTCAAAAGCCAAAGCATTACATTGCATTCTACTAGATCATGATTGGGCACACATACACATAGGTGGGAGACTTATGTGTGGTTTGAGCACTCTTAAAAGTATTGTACTGTAGGCAATGCTCAACTATGAAATGGGGAGTGGTTTGGATTGTCCAACCCATATTTTATCCCCTTCTTTCAAGTCAAGTTAGTGTTGAAGGTGGAGTTAGTGTTTCAAGGCAAAGGAAGTCAAAATCATGACATGCACATAGTATTGAGGTCAAGGAATCACATATGAATCATCTAGACATACATACATACCTATTTGCAGAAACATAATTAGACAAAATCAACATAGATAATTTTGATAGGCAGTGGATGGGATTGGTTGCCTTAGGTGTCTGGGCTTTATTGACAACATCATGACAAATACTAACAATTTATTTATTGAGCCGAGCAGTCATAAATCTATTACAAATAATTTTAGGTGATTGTATACAGGGACTAAGCAATACAAAACATAATATAATCTAAGTGCCTTCTCTCTTTATAGTTTCTATATTTAGTAAGTGCAATCAATATCTATTAAGTAATTATATTTTATGTAGTTTATGCTCTATCTTATGTAATATGAATTTTAATAGTTGTAACTTAATTAGATCCACTGAGTCCAAAATAGGTTAAAACACTAATCAATATAACATCATCATTTGTAAAATACAACATTGTAAAGTATGATCAAAACATTTTATCCCCAATGGATACATGATAGGAATCATGGATACCTACACAAGCACTAAAGGCATTATGAATGACATGGAGAATGGTAATAGAATAACATTATATACACCAAAGTTATAGATAAGGCAATTATGATAGAAAACATGTCACATATATGACAAGATGCATAGAAAAAACTTCATACATTGAAGTTGTGTTAGACATACAAAATTCAAATGAGGTAGTCAAATCACATCAAACCTATAACATGTCCACCAAACACACTAGAAACACATTAGTTATAGTAAAAGACATGCCAAATATATGACAAGACACAAACTAGTAATTTCAAGCATGAATATAAAAACATAACAGATAATATTTAGGCGCATCATGAATATTAAATAAGTGGAAATCATGTCATGTCAAACACACAAAAAAACATCAGATAGATGAAGACACATGAGGCACATGATAATTCCAAACACTCGAGAACACATCAAACAAATAATATATGTCAAACTACAAAGAATACATATAGAGACATAAAGAATCGCATTAAATAGAAGCATGAAAGCATACACAAATATTGAATGTAAGAATAACTTGTATCGGAGCAAGGATATGCCCCACATTTCCCCTAGATTTATCACTGAACAAACATCAAATGTTCCCCCAATGTATTATGAAGCCACCATAATGAACTTTTAACCTGCTGAAAAACTAGACCCAAATCTACCTTTATTATATTATTAGTTGCATATATGAAAAAAATACTGAAGTATGACCTCTATCTGTATGTGTGTGTCATGAAATTGAAGTGTGTACCTTAACATTATCATAATATACTAATCAATTAAAAACACTACTTATCAAGATGAAGGAAAAGGACTTTCAAAAGATATAAAATGACCATTGCATATTATGACAAACATATGAAAAAAAATTGCAATAAATTAGAATGAAAATAATAATAATCAAGCCATGCACATAAAAAAAGCAAGAAATAGGGGCAATAAAATATGGGATCCTTATTGACCCACTAATTCTATCTACTTTTGTTGGATTACCATCATGTTGCAAAAAAATGTCCCTTCATCGATTATAAGTTATCGTGGAATTTTAGGATGGGACAAAGCAAACAAATTAAGGGAATAAACAATAATAAGCCAACATTAGAAAAAGATCATTTAGGAAAAGTAGGAAATAGAGGCAAATATACAGAATTGAGAAAATAAAAATGGGAAATATGGCTCTAAAAGTTAGAAGACAACATGACTAGAAGAAGCAGTGTGAAGCAATTTTAAAACAAGCTAAGAATCTAGTGAAACACAAGCAAATAATGAAATTAGGAAAAATGCATCAATGATGGAATGTAAAGCAAAATCTTGAACATCAATCATAAGAGGCCAAGAAGAGCCAAACAAAGATAGAATGATAGTAAACAAGACCAAAAGTGGGTGAAAAATAGAAGAATCCTAATTGAAAAGAGAATATTCAAAGAAGCAAGTGTGAAATTCCAAGAAAAAAGAAACAAATATGAAAGTAAAATAGAGTGTGTTTATTTTGGGACTTTCACTATGATTTTTTTGATATATCATATGAAAATTCCTTTATCACTTGATTGGTTGTGGCTTGGAAGAGGTCGGTAAAAAATACAAGTGTTGATTTGTTGGACTACTGATTAATTCAAATCTTGTTTATTCCCTCTACTTGCATTTGATTGTGGTCAATGAGATCTTATATTTTAAATTTCAAATTAATACACATATTGGAAGAATGTCCCAGAGTCCAATGACAATCACAAAAAGTATTTTTATAAAAGTTATTTGGCAATGGTCTATAATTATCAAATTCTTTTTTCGGAGGCAAAGTAATCATTCTACACTCAAGCAATCTCTTCAAGACATTTTATGAACTTTCACTAATCCTAGTGAATTTCCTACCCTCCCTTTTTAGATGTTTTTTCTAAAACATTGACCACATTATTAACGTTATTCTTAGGTTGAAACCCATTCTCAATACTTTTAGTCTTAAAGTTTGTCTTGTTTGGAAATTTTGGACCATTGGAAGTTGAATAATTTGATCCATATATTTAATCACATTTACATGTAAAATTTTGAATTCAAAGTCTCGAACAACATGACATTGTTCATCACAATAATGATAATTGTTAATGATCACTTCTTCCTTAATGATTAAAAAAAGAACTATTGGCAAAAATAATTTGAAGTTTAATATCTGGTGATCGATAATTCATCCTTGTAACCATAGTCTTAAATCGAAGCACATACCCACTAATGGTTTCATTTGATTTTTTTTTAATAATTTGAGTTAATTTTATAAACATGACTTTCATATTAAAATTGATTTGAGAAGGTGCCAGGAAATTACCAGGGTTGTAAAAAAGTTTACAAATCGACTTGTTAAAGCATAAAACCAATTAAGTGCATAATCCTTCAATCGCCTTGGGAATAACTTAGTCAATAGACTATTATGATGAGGAAAGTCTAGGCAAGAGGCATACAAGGATCTTATGTGATGAGAACAATCTCCCTTAAAAAATCAAACTTCGGAGATATAAATCCTTTTGGAAATGGATATGTAAGCACTTCATAATCCAAGGACTTTATGGGAATATTATTTGAAGTAACCCTACAATTAGCTTTTGGGAACCTTAAAAATAGATTTGATTTGATTTTGCAAGTCTTGTAATGTATGTATCATAGTAGTCATTCATGGTTATACTAGAAATAAAAGGTGAACAAGTAACATAAGCTGGAATATAATATTTTCTTAAAAATAGGACTAGAAACATGTGAATCAAATCAAGAAACATTGTTGTTGACAAACAAAAGGAGCCTTGGAAATTGAAGAATTTTGAGGAACATAAGAGGGAATAGAAACAGTTGAGAAATTGGAGGAACTGTAGAACCAAGAGTGACACGTTGAGGAATTGGAAGAACTTGAAAAACAATAAACACATTAAGAAACAAGAAGAATTTGAGAATTATAAAATGTTGAGAAATAAGAAGAAATTGAGGAGCAATAGTATTTTGAGGAATGAAAGATACCTTAGGAACAATGACATTTTGAGTAGGAGAAGCATTATGAACAATGCAAGCCCTCATTATTATGTGCACTCATATATCCATTATTTATCTTATCAAATACTTCTTAAACTCTAGCCCTATCACAATATTCTTCACATTTATGCACATTCTCAACTTTGGATCCATTCACAACATTATCATTCAAAGAATCTTCATTCCCATCTTTTGTAATAGAAAGTATTGTTTTTAGAGCAACACTAGGTATAATTTTAGATTCTATTTCCTTTTTCAAGCTTGATTTAGAATCAATCACAAGAATTTTAATAAAATCAATAGGTTCTCAATTAATCGTAGCGCTATTTCTTGTTAGATCCTTAGATTTAATCAAATTTTGTGGCATAAATTTAAATCAAACATGGAACATATACACCATACAAATAAAATTAACCTAGGCCTTTGGATCAAGCAAGTCAATTGAAAAGAAAGCTAGGTTTATTAGATTAAAGAGCATATAATAGAATTAACAAAGGGAAATTAAGTAAATTCACATATATTTGTCTTAAGA
Source organism: Torreya grandis (assembly GCA_037957365.1). Taxonomy (NCBI): domain Eukaryota; kingdom Viridiplantae; phylum Streptophyta; class Pinopsida; order Cupressales; family Taxaceae; genus Torreya; species Torreya grandis. Next base: position 799,169 of record JARHVA010001018.1, read on the forward strand.
TTGAGCAAGAGCTAATCCTAGAAGGGGTGTAAGTGAGCAAAAATTTACCAAAATTTAATATTAATGAATGGATTGCAACTAAATTGGAACACAAATGCACAATTACTTTTAACTATGCTAAATAAACACGTGTAATACATAAATCAAGACTGATTAATTAATTCTAAAACTAAGAGAGGTGATCAAACAAGGTTCTAATGAATATTGCGAGATTCAGTGACATTCATTAAAAATGTAATAATGAAAATGCATTCCGAGAAGTGACAGTAACCATGCCTAGAAATTTGGTAGTGAACAAAGAAGTCTTCTAGGAACATTATGTACTCTCCTAATGTTTGGAAGAATACACTACAATTTTTGAAAATGAGAGATAATAAAAAAATGATTTAATGGTTGCACTCACTTGGTTCTAATGTCCAATAACTATGCTTAGTTTTCTGTGTAGTGACCTCAATCATCTACAAGCAAATTTCTTCAAATTTTTTCTCCTTGCCCTAGATTGGAAATAATATGTAGAACTTGAAATAGTTGAAGGGTGTCAACAACCTTGTGTAGAAAATCAAATAACATAAATAATTGATTAGACTAAAGACCCTCTCTAGCGGTAGTAAGAGGAAGAATGTGTAAATGCCCTGATGATTGCCAAGGTAGCTATGTGTGTGTGCGTGTGTTTGCCACTCATGGATTTTTTTTTTTTTTTTTTGTTTTTTTTGGGGGCTTATGCTAAGGAGCATAGGTTACACTCTTGACAGGGCCATGGACTTACCTTATACCCCTACTACAAATCAAGGAAGGGGAAATGGGTAGGTACAAAAAAAGGACAAGTCGAGAAAGATGAAAGGAGAAACAAGGACCATTAAAAATTAAAAATACGTCAATAATGTCTAATTTGGATTAACAATTGAAAAACATAAAGAACCTTTAAATCATACAATTCAATAACTAATAAATTCTTAAATACCATTTTAAAGTGTACCTACTATAATCTAATACATTTAATATTAAATGAACACAATCAAAGATAGCTTGTGAAGCTTATATAAGTCTAAACATTTATTAAAATACACCTTTTACCATGCACTTTCTTCTACAGTTTTTGCAAAGAATCAACATGTTATCTTCTTTGAGGTGTGTTCAAGGTGTGTTGTTGGTTTTGGTTCTCGTACTTGTTATCAGGAATTGGCTACCTATCTTTTAACTTAAATATTAAATCATACTTCCAATCAAAAACATTTACCCTATCAAATTAAAAAAAATACACACTTTAATAAATTTAAATATCAATTTTGTGAGTTCAAAATCTTTTAACTTTTATATCTATTTTTAAAGTTTTCAATAAATTGTTCGAATTTTTGAAGTTTTAAAATTATTTATTCACTCTTTAAAAGTAGTATTTATGGTGCCTGGCTTGCCGGTTTAGAAAACACAGCAGCGCTGGAGATGAAAAAAAAACCTTCCACATTGCAAGCCTTCGACTCCAGCACGAGCAATTTCTAACAACCTTGTTTCTCCATAAGCGCAGTGTGGATTGAAAAAATCAGCGTGGGCGTGACGTTGTGGGAGGAAAAGTGCAGTAGCTGAAGGGCGCTTTGTAAGAAGCGTGACAGGTCTGCCTTTAGAGGCATCCAGGGAACGCATCTCGCCAAGCCATTGGAGGATTCATCTTTAAATTTGAGCATGTGGTTGCATTATAAGAGGCAGAGCAGGTTTTCGGCGCCAGCAGAGGAGTGATCACAGGGCGTCCAAAGTAGATCAGAAAGAGGCTGTGCAAAGTTTTTAAACCACATTCAGAGGGGGGCACATAAATAGCTCAGGTGAAGAGCCCACAAATTCAGCTGTCCTACCCGGCCATAACTCAAATATCTATCCTTTTTTAAGCATATCTTGATTGGCCATTCGGTGTTCTCTGTATGCAAATGGGTTGGATTTTTCCCTTGAATAAAATTTGTAGATGTGTACATTGCACGCTAACTGTTTGACGAAATGCCTTGTGGAAAACCTACAGTGTTTTTCAACCTATTTCAGAGTTTTGCAATCTATTTCGTTTTCTTGACTGCCTTATCACCCATTAGTTAAGACAATACGCTCAAGGACAGCAGGGGAATACATTTACAGCATCTAGCTATGGTTTTGCGGGCCACATTGTCTCTAAGAGACAAACAAAGCTATTACATGCTTGCATGCAAACTATTTGACAGAATGCTTTAAGCTATTTTGGCTTCTTTTTCACTAAAAGAACAGGTATCCTTTTGATTCAATGGACTGGGGAAGACGATTGGAGGAAGAAGATGATCTTCTTGATTACTCATAGGACCCTTTTGGCGGCGACGGATTTTCCCGAGGATACAAATCTGATTAATAGGTGGAAATCAGAGCGGGATTTGGCACAAATGATTAATGAGTTAGTAGGAAAAGCCCTCGAAAGCAGTCAATGGAGGCCTTTTGTAACGTCCCTTTAGGGCTATTAGGTTAAACAAGAAAATATTTTAACAATCCAATCAATAAAATATGAATTTTCAGATTTATCTCAAAATCCTATCAAACTGAATTTATAAATACTACTGTATATAACCTTGAAATCAGCTTTAAAATATTATTTCAACTTTCCGAACAATAGTAGAAAATATAATAATATACTTGCCAAATAACCAGCCAAGAACCTGATTTTTTTGTGAAGTATTGCGCTGGAATATATGATAAAAATTCATAAAATTTGTGTGGCTGATCCACACTATCAAATTGCTTCCGGAAAGACCCCAAAGTGGGTCCCCAGCCTCCACAAGCTAATTGTTGGCTTGTGGATGTGTGCAGCCCTCGGAGGAAAAGTGCTTTGCTGCCCTCAAACAACGCTTCCAAGTCCACGCCAAGCTCCTCTAGTAGTTTGCTCCCCTGTAAAGTCTCGCTTGGTGTTGAAAACACCGTTTGGTATCAATTCTGCTCAATGCAACTCCTTGATGAAGTTGCTTTAGATTTGAATTTCAAGGGTTTTCGTCCTTGATTCAACGTCCTTGAAGGGTTTTTGTCCTCCAAGTACAAGCCCAACTTTTTGTGCTTTAGACTCCAAGAAAACAGTTATCCAAAAAAATCATGAATCAATCAAATGATCATTTTTTTGCCTTATGCAGTCCTTCTAAGTGAAGCACCCAAAATTGGGAAGGGAGAGTAACTTAAGGATCTTAATAGACCTTTCCTTTATGATTTTTTCCTTTTAATTTTATAAAATCACTTAAATCATCAAAACCTTTAAAGGTCCTCTTTTTAAGTGAATTTGAAGATATAAAGTACTTTAAAAAAAAACATTTTTACACACATTCACTTTAAAACATTTCAATCTTTACTTCCATTTATATTTGTCCCAATCAAAAAAGAGACATGACAATCCTCCTTGTCCAAAATTGTTTGTCCTCAAGCAATAAAAACAACCAAAAAGCTATCTCCATGGTTGACCTTGTGCCAAATTCAAACCTAAGCCCTTTCCAAAAAAGAGACCCCTCTTGGTGATGTTTGCTACATCTATATATGAAGCTTTTGTGTGGCTTAAGCAAACTGAAAATGCAAAACCAACAATACCTCATGTTGCCACTTCTCCCTCTTGACCCCATATATTCAAAAGATGCTCCTAAGATGTGAGAAGCAAGAAAATCTTTGGATTTGTCATCACAATGGTGGCTGGAAATTGGTATCCCAGCTAGGTAGTCTTCATTTGTGAGGGTTTTGATTGCCCCTATGTCTTTATCTGCACATGGAACAAACATGTTAGTCAAAACAATTATTTTTTCTTCTTCTTGAGGGTTGTTGACCAAGATTGGCTTGTGAAGTATGACCGCCAATTTTTGAATGTCTCCAAGTATGCAGCCCCTATCAACCTTCTTAACCCTACATCTACGGATTTTTCTCTTTCCCATCTCGCTGCCCCAAGTGTAACTTACTGTATGTAACTCATAACAACTAAGAAAACTCTTCAAATTCCTTCTATGATGCACCCCATGGACTGAAAATTTATGTGTAGGAATGTCAAATCCAATTTCACCCCATCACTTTACTTGTACATTGGCATTGGAGTGAACCAACTCCTTTGTTACACAACTACCTTGTTTCCTTATAACCTTGCAATTCTTGGTTGGAGTAAAACTATTCAACTTCTTAGAGCCTATGCCACATTCAAGAGACATTATGACCATAAAAAAGAAATCAGATTTGACAAATATCAAAGAGCTGCCCTCTATGTGTACCTTGAAAGCACAAGTTGGATTCTCCAAATGTGGATGTTGCTTACCTTGAAAAAGTGGAGTAGTAATTGGTCCTTTGTTTTCTAAATAACACTTACCCTGTTTTGCAAAGTCAAACTTTGTAGTAGGCTGTTCATTACCCCTTTCACCTTGTTCCAAACATACATACCCAACTGAAGTGGACCATTCATTCCCTTCTTCATGTCATTGCTAAGTGTCCCTTTGATTTTAGATCTTTGAGCATTTTTTCCCAACCAAATGTACACCTTATAGAGCATGTTTTCAAATAATATGATAGGCTGGAATGGCCTAAAACACTTAGAATTTTCTGAATGTACTTGAAAATTCCTTCCTAAGTCATTTTCAAATTTATTGTTTTTCACCAAACATGGATTTTTAAGTTTTCCAAACACCCAATTTAAGCATAGTTTCCCAAAATTGGTAGGAAAAGGAGTTAAATGAATCATTCCATACCTTGGAAACCCAATATCATTAGTTTTTTTCAACAAGCCTCTCACATTGTCATGCCTTAAGATACATATTTTAGTGTGCTTAAAAAGCCAGCTGATACAAATAAAATTTTGGAAACTTTTTTCATACCTTAGAGGCTGCCTTAGACTCCCCATATTGCATTTTTTAAGTTGGAAGCCCTTTCCCATGGTTCCTTTACTCCAGGTGTCATGTATGAGATCTTTTTCCTTCATGAAAGTTGTCTATCGCAACTCAAAAAATTCCAATTGCCTTGCAACCCCTACATGGATTCCTTTATGCGCCAGCTCTCCATTCTCTTGGACATTGCCTCTTGAACTTCTCCTCACACCATGTGATTGAAAGTCCCTTAAAAATAGCCTTAAACTGAAAATTTATCACTTTAATGACGGCAATTACTTGCATGGCAGTAAGCTTACACTTTGGCTCCAATGAGTGACTCATGAATTGTGTGTATTGGCTCTTCACAAAATTGTTAGAATTCACTACACCCCATACATGATCTCTTATGAATTTTATTTGAATGTATAGAATGTATAACTTATCAACCATATTGCAATTAAAGCCTCTAACATCCATCTTGGCATGCTGCCCATCATGACCATAAACTAGTGATAAAAACAAATTTAGAAGACCTCCATACCTTAGCTTGTGCTTAGCATGCTTGTCAATAAGGAGCTGAACATCCTTATGAATAGGTCGTTGTCCCAAATCAGCATTCATATCCTTAACAAAACACTTGGCTGCCCATATAACCTGCCCTTTGTTGAAGGCTCATTCCATTCTTTTCGAGGTCACAACCAAGGGTGCCTCATTGCTCAAACCTTGAATTTCCATTTCCTTACCTGCTATTTTGTATTTCACCTTCATGGTTTGAAGGTTTTACATGTATTCTCCAAGGGAATGCAACCATTGAACCCCCGAAATTACATCCACCTCTCCAATATCAATCATGTGCAATTCCCCTTTAACCTTTTGCTTACCCAAAGTGAGGTTTAAATCTGAAATTTTATGATGACAAGGAATAGAAATTCCATCTCCAAGAGTTACCTTGAAACCTTCAAAAGAAATAGTATTCAATCCACATCTTGTAGCCAATCTTTTGTCAACATAATTATATGTAGCCCCATTATATATGAGTATGGTGACTCTTTTGCCTTGCGAAACTCCTCTAATATTGAATGGATGGCGGTTAGGAATTTCATGTTATTGTTGCTAGGGTGCCCATCTTGCCTTCATCAATATTTGTAGCTTGCTCTATTGTTTTAAGGACTATTTTAGATTTTTCTATACTATTGTCATTTGTTTGCAACCCTTCCAATGGTTCTCCCCTTGGCTGAAAGTTCATTTTTTTGTGTTGCTCCACTGTTTTGAGGACTATTTCAGACCTTTCTATGCTGTTGTCACTGGTTTGCAGTCCTTCTAATGGCCTTCCCCTTTGTTGGAAATTCATTCCTTTTTGTAGGATGGTTTTTGAACTCACTTGCAACCTCTTTAAATGCCTTTCTTCTTGTTGGAAATCTCTTTTTTCCTGCGTACTAGGGTTTGATTTTGTCATGTTTTGAATTAACTCACCAACCCACCTTGCCTTCCTCCCTTCCTCATGCTCCCTACAAAGTACATCGCTATTTTTAGGCCTTAGGAAGGGCAAATTTTGCACAAAAGGGGTTGCGATTTCACAATCTTGGGCTCTTTTGATGGCCATTTGTAATGAAGGGGGGTTAAAGGCCTTAACCAAACACTTGAGAGATGGAGATAATCCTTCAATGAACCATGTTGTAAGTCTATTCTCTAAAACATCTTTAACCAAGGTGGATATCCTTTGGAACTCTTCAATGTAATTTTCTAAAGATTGTCCTTGTTACAAGTGGGCCAAATCACAGATATGTAAGTCCAAATCTGCCTTTTCAAATTTATCAATGACTTTATTTCAGAATTCCTCATAGGTCTTGATGGTGTTGTGCCCTAGGGTTTTCAACCCTTGGTGCCACCATTCATGGGTAACTCTCTCTAGATGTAAAATAATTTATGACAAGGCATCCTTCTCCTTTAATTTATGTAATAAAAAATATGTATCCACCTTATTGATCCAAGCTCCAGCGGAATTATTTGTAACACCATCAAAAGTAGGTAAGATAATCTAATGGGTGTCGTTATTCCCTTCATTTAATCAACTTTCTGTTGATGTCATATTTAACTAGGGCTGTGTCTAAAGCTATATGCAACAAAAATAATTGTAGCGATTTATTAATTGATTGTAGGTATTTGTATTTTGTTTCTTTTTGCTTTGGGGGATTTTTAATGTCTTAAGGACTTCTTGGTTAAAACTTTTATTGGAATCAAACTATGAAAATCTGCTGGAAGTAAACACACGTTGCAGAAATGAAATAAATTGCTGGAAATAAACACACTTTTGCAAAATGAAATAGATTGCTGGAAATAAACACACTTTTGCAAAATAAAATAGATTGCTGGAAATAAACATACTTTTGCAGAATGAAATAGATTGCTGGAAATAAACACACTTTTGCAGAATGAAATAGATTGCTGGAAATAATTGCAAAGAAATGAGAATTTAATCTAAGACACCTGCAGGAACAAATCTACAACACATTTTAACTTTAAGGAGTTGGAATCATTTATAAATTTAATAGAGCGACCTATTTACTTTTGTGAAATAAAATATAAATACAGACTAAAAATGAAGATCCTGGGTCTTGGAGGAGTGGGCCCTTGCTCCGCCTAGAAACATGATTGAACAGTTTAATTCTCTCTCAAAACAGAAATGGCTATTTCATTGATAAAATGTTCTGTATTACAAAAATGTACTAATCTATCATTGTCTCTCTATTCTTCAATTATTTTTTCCATCTTATTCTAAATTCCCATGTCTGTATATATATATATATTCTTCTTGTTGGTATCTTGATGGTTATAACTATTTCATGGATACGATGGAACTGAATCGTGTCCAGAATAGATGCTAAATCAAGATGAGGCTGGATGTCAAGCTGTGTGATAAATGTCTTGAATATGCAAGTATGGAAATCGGAAGTCTACCCCTGATTTAATGGGATCATTGGTTTGACAGATCGTTGGCTGTTTGGAATAGATTGTCATCAGTTCCATGTTTAACTGTGAAAGTTTTGGAGTTTATCTATTGGAGTACCGGAGTTAATTCAGATAATTCCAAAGCTAAATATAGAGTTTCGAAACTAAGTTCGAAAATGTGGCTATTTGAAATAGCGTGGTGGGGTTTCAGAACTAAGCTGTATTGATTCCAATGCTTGCAAAAACATGCAATCCGCTTCATATTTATTCTTCAGCCTGATGATGACCTGCTTTATTACAAAACTTTAATTTTCCAACACACTTGTTAGGAATTACAGAGCTTTTTAAACGTTAGAATCACAATCAACAAAAGATGAATAATTACATCCTAACTCATCTCAGATCAAAATAAAAGTTACAAAATGCAATCAAACTTAATAGAAAGAGAGAGTAAGATGAGGTCATTTATTATACATTTAACGGGCATATTCTAGCCTCATCATTTCCCTCATACTTACTTGTTTGTAAATCCCTTTACAAACTTCACTCTTCAAATTCAAGATTGTCTATCCTGCATTCCATTTGATTGCTCAGATCAAATTGCTGGAAGTGAATATCCCAATGCTTTGATTCAGAGGTACTATAACCTGCTCCTGCGTCTACTTTTCTTTTTCATTCCTCAAATTGAGTGGGATTTTGAGGTTCTCTGTTTTGCCAAAGAGATATGGGGGTGAGAAGTAGAGGTGGCCTTGTCCGCATTCCTATCCATATGCACAAGAGAGTTTCATTGACCCGAGGAATTATTGTGCATAAAGCTTTTGCCCTTTCTAGACTCCAAATCAAATTTGAAGGGGATATTACTTCCCTTCTTTTCAATGCCATCGAGAGAAATTCCCATCTTTTCAAACATGCATCATAGATATTATCAAAATTTGCCCTTTCATAAGAGGTGAAGGTATTAATGCTTTTCTGTAAATTGAAAAGATAAGGTCCCTTAAACTTGTCATTAAATGGATGGGATTGGAAATGTGTAGAAAGGCGAATGGGTTATCATAATGAATTTTCATACAGAGACCAGATGAACTAGCCTTTAACAGATGCTCTGACTCCCTCTCCTTCCATGCAATCTGATTTTGAAGAACAGAGACGAATGCGTTAAGCTGGCTTTCTCCTACGTACAAATTGATCATAAAACTTGAATTTCTTTCTAGCATGAAATTACAGAGGTAAAATTCATAGAGAAGATTTTTCTGTTTTGTATTGGCTAAGGAGTAGGCGGCTGAAAAATCAACGTTGTCTTTTATTTCACATGGAAAACCACATGCTATCCTTGCCAACTGCCATCAAATGAATTATTCCTCTAAAAACATGCTATATGCAGGAGAAGGTCTTTTGCATGCAACAGTTTCTCACTCATCATGCAAACCATTTGTATTTTTACAAGATATTTATATTTATCATTTTCCTCCTTGTAAAATTTCTCTTCCCATTCCTTCCTTGCTTTCTTTTCTTCCTCCATTTTGCTTTTCAAGTCTTTATTGGATGCCTTGATGACACTGAGTTCTCTGCATGTATCATTCCATAACTGCTTGAGTGGCAGAGAAGTCAATTCAGTCTGTACAGAGACTGTTGACACAACGGTTTGTCTCTTAGAAATTGTATATTTTTCCTCGTTCTTCATCAGTTGCCTTTTAATCTCTGTTAATTCCTCATTCTTGACTGTGAACTGGTTTGTTAATTTTTGAAGGAGATTTTCTTTCTGTTCTAATTAGAGTTTGAGGAAGTTCAATTCTTCATCTTTTTCTTTGAGAATGAGCTCTACTCTAGACAAAAACAAAGCTTGTTTAACCTACTAATTTTGTTTTTTTTCTGACATTTCTTGGGGAGTTAAGCATTCTTCTTCCACCATAGGGGATTTCCCTTTCCTTCTCCAAGATCCCTGTTCATCTTCTGCATGTAATGGTGCTGTTGTCTCACCCATTTCCTGGAAAACTTGCTCCTCAAATCTTTCATCTTCTTTTTCCTTTTCTATTTGGCTTGGTCAAGGAGGAGTCATGGCCATGCTGCCCAAAATAGCAAAAACTTTAGTTTCCAGCTTTTCTTGTTCTTCCATCTCCTCTAGACTTTCTTTAGACCTTTTATGACGTCTTCTTCCTTGATGAGCCTCAAAATGTGCAGACATAGGTCTTCTCTTATAACTTCTTTTGATGTTCACCTTTTGCTCAGGCCTAGGTGAAACGTCACTGTCAGATACATGTATCAGTTCTTTTATAACTTCTACAAAAGAAGATTTTTTTTGAGAAGGCACAGTAGGGTCTGCAATTTTAACTTTTCTTCTAGATTTTCTTCTTTTTGGTATCTCCTCTTCCCCTAGTTTTTTTTCCTTAGCAGTAGTATCAGTTTCTAAATAAACTGAAGGGGCAGGAGGAGTTGCTATTGTTCTTCTGAAAATACCAGGGTTCTGTCCAAATTTTCCCACATTTTTTCCTATTTATCTTTGAAAGGAAATGGTGCTGGCATACTAAATGCACTAACCCATGATGTCTGATTGTTCCTACACCCCAATAATATCTCTGGGCCATTGTATGGATGGAGTCAAAAAGAAACCCTGAAAGTTTTACTATATATTCTAGTTTTTCGGCTCTATATCTAAGGTGTATAAGGATTTTTAAGACTTATTTTTCTACTGTCCCAAATTGTCCATCATAGGTTAAATAATTAACTATCTAAAATGCTACTCTGTCAAAGGGTTTGGGCAAGCTGGCCCTTTTGACTTCTTTGATGATTTTTTTAATATTGTAAATATATTGGGGTTCAGCTTCCCCCTCTTTCAACAAGGTTTCAGCCAGGTCTTTTAATGTCTCCTTGACAGGGTTTGGGACATGCACTATTAGTATGCCAGACATCTCACTTATTATATTCATAGAAAAAGGAATGAAAACCTTTATAATCTTTGTCCTTGTTTGCTCTAAATTGATAACAAATTTTCTTACCAATTCATCGTTATATTTGGGAAACTTTCTCAAAAACTCCAGCCATCCTGCTTGTTGAAAGATAGTTGCTACTTCTTCATCTGCAAGGAGCTGGGTATCATTTTCTGGTTTTGACTTCTTTTTGATTCCCATGATTCGTTCTTCTTTAATCTTATACAAGTTAGCTGAAGATTGCTTCTCTTATTAGTAGAACTGATGATTTTGGTTGCAGAATTAGCGAATTTAGTTGTTGATCTAGTGAATTCGGTTGCAGAATTACTGTACTCAGCTGCAAAACTTAGTGATTTTGGCTGTAGAACTACTGTACTCAACTGCAGAACTGACGGAGTTAATTCGATGTATCTCTTTTGAAATTTTTTTGTAGCTGGATTTTATTTTGTTGATTCAATAATAAGAATGATTCTTTATGATTATCTGCCAACTCATTCCATCATCAATATCTTTCTCATGATTTTTTACATTTAACCATGATATACAATAGATGACTCATCATACTAATCTTTCTAAATCAAGTCTAATCACACATGCAAACTTTTCATCTAACCCTTAACAAGTTAAAAACATAATTACCATCCTTGATGATGTAATCATTTCGTCATGATGACTCATCATTCCTAAAAATGGTTAGAAAATAGTTAGAATTAAAAAAAAAAGTTTTATTTGAATTAGCCATTTATTTGAGAAGATCAACCGCCATCACTAGTTTTCAATTGATCTTTGAATTTTTTTTTTGAAGAAGAGAATGCCATTTACTGGTTTTCATCCTCTTTCCTTTATTCTGAATCTTTTCATCTGATTATTTGATCATTTTGGAAGAACTAGGTTCTTCCATATGATCAAATTCTTTATTTGCTTCAATTTGCTTCAAGAATTCATCCTTAGTAGGAGGCTTCCTATAAAGTTTTAGCCGGTGTCCATTGACCAAGAGTATTCTTTTGCTGCCATCAATGGGAAGTAACTGGATAGAACTATTGTCAAATATCTGCTCGATCTGATACGATCCCAACCATCTGGTTCTTAATTTGCCTTTGAATTGTTGGTACTTAAAATCAAACAACAATGCTCAGTCTCCTACTTTGAATTGTTTTTCTTTGATATGTGAATCATGCCATTGCTTCTTTTGAATTTAGATTATCTCTGTTTGGTGAAGTGCTTCCATTCTGAATTCATCCAATTCATTGAGTTGAAGGATTCACTCTTTTTGAGCCACATCCAATTCAATTCCCACCTTAGCTGTTGTCCTCAATGTCTATAGTTCAAACTCAATAGGCAACAAGGGCTTTTTCCCACAGACTAACTCATTAAGTGAAACCCTGTTGTGGTTTTTTAAGTTGTATTGTAAGCCCAGACAACTTTAGGTAGTCTTTTTACCCAATCCCTTCTTTCTGCTTCAACTGTTTTAGTGAGGATGGTTTCCAATTCTCTGTTACTTTAACTTGTCTATTTGCTTGTGGGTGATAGGGAGATGACTTCCTATGATTGATCTGATAATACATTGTGAAAGCCTGGATCATATTGGACATATATTGTGGTCCCTGGGCTGAAACTAAGCTTCTTGGTGCTCCAAAATTTATCATAATTTTGTGTTAAAGGAAATCAGCAACTACTTCTTCAGTGGCATTTGTTAAAGCCTGCACTTCTGCCCATTTTTTTACATAATTAATACACACAAAAATGTGCTCTTTTCCCTGTGAAGAAGGATTAAAGGGTCCAAAAAAATTCAATCCCCATCTCTCAAATGATTCAATCACTACTTGTGGTTGCAGAGGCATTTCATTGGTAACAGTTCGTAGTCCCATCCTTTGACAAGGATCACACCACCTGATATTTCTCTTCACATCTTTGTACAGAGATGACCAATAGTAACCAGTGCCAAGTATCTTGTGAGCTATTCTTTTCACTGAATAGTGTCCTCCACTTGGTTCATCATGACATGCCCAGAGGATGTCAAAGATTTCATCTTCTCTTACACACCTGCGTAAAACCAAATCAGGACCACATTTAAATAGCATTCCATTTAACCATTTGAAATATGCACTGGTTTTGATTAATTTCTTTATTTGTTTTTTAGTGAAAGGAGGAAACTTCTCTGTTGTAAGATAATTTTCCATGTCAGCAAATCATGGTGTATTAGCTGAAATAAAAAACAATTATTCATCTAGAAAGTTGTCATTGACTGGATCCTGCTCCCCTGTAGTGGTGAGTCTTGACAAGAAATCAACTACCACATTAGATTGACCTAGATTGTCCACAATGGTAATATCAAATTCTTGTAGAAGTAATAAACATCTAATTATTCCACCTCCAACCACTGGTTTATTCATTAAATATTTAATTAATGAGTGATCTGTATATACAAATATTTTGTACCTTGTAATGTAATGTCTAAATTTATTGATTACATAGATCCCAACCATAAATTCTTTTTCAGTGGTAGTGTAATTTCTTTCAATGAGAGTAAGATTTTTACTAAGGCATTAAATAGCATACATTCTTCCTTCATCTTTCTATCTCAAAATTGCACTAAATGAGGTATTTGAGGCATCAGTTTGGATGTGAAAAGGTTTCTCCCAATTAGGTCCTTTCAATATTGAGACATTTACTAATTTCTCTGTAATTTCTTCAAAAGCATGTTGACACTGTTCATCCCAAAGAAATTCACAGTCCTTGGTAAGCAATTTGAACATGGGGGCAGAAATTTTACTAAAATCTTTAATAAAGTGCCTATAGTATCCAGCATGCCCTAAAAATGACTTGATATCTGTGGGAGTTTGAGGAATAGGCAAGTCTGAAATAATCTTGATTTTATTTTGGTTAACTTGAATTCCTCTTTTTGAAATATGGTGTCCTAATACGATCCCTTCATCAACCATCATCAAACATTTCTCATGACTAAGAGACAAGTGATATTGTTCACATCTTGTTAATACTCTGTCCAAATTTTTCAAGGCATCATCAAATGTATCTCCATGCACAATAAAGTCATCCATAAATACCTCTACACAGTCATTTGTTAGGTCTGCAAAAATTGCTAATACAACTCTTTTAAAGGTTGCTGGAGCATTACATAATCCAAATGGCAATACCCTGTAAGCAAAGGTACCTCATGGACAAGTAAATGTAGTTTTGTCCTGATCCTCAGCAACAACTCTAATTTGATTGTATCTACTAAATCCATCCAAGAAGGAAAAGTATTGTTTATCGGAAAGGTTGTCTAAGACTTGATCTATGAATGGTAAGGGAAAATAATCTCTTAGGGTGGCTTTGTCCAGTTTTCTATAGTCAACACAAATTCTCCATTTTCCATTTTTTTTAAGGACAATTACAAGAGGAGACACCCATTGGCTATCTGAGATATGGTAGATAAAACCTACTTGTAATAGTTTTTCAATTTCTTGTTTGACTATATCTCTTAAGGATGGATTAATCCTTCTCTGAGGTTGCCTAACTGGTCTAATATTTTTAGTATAAATGTGATGGGTGCAGATACTTGGATGAATGCCCTTCATATCTCTATAGTCCCAAGCAAAAACTTTAGTATGATCCTTCAAAACATCAAACAATTTGGCTTCTTCATTATTCTTTAACCAGCTTTTAATATTCAAAATTTTTTCTGGTTGAATTTCAACATGTTTGGTTCCAAGATACGATGAACTGATTTGTTGAAAGGGTTCCATTAATGTGTTTAGTGGACAGATATGTGGTAACAACATATGATATGTAGCAACATCTCCGAAAGTTCCTTGAGGCAGAATGTTGGACAAAGGACAGCAGGAAGAGTTATGATACTTATCTTGTTATAGGTTGAACTCCTCGTTACTGCTATTTTCTATAAATTCTTTATCATCTCCTGATATCTGTAAAGTTGAAGCTACAGATCCTTCTTCTCCCTAAGAGAAATCTCGTTCCTTTAGAGCGAAATTATCTTCATTTGTAGAGAATTGTTGTTGGTGTGGTTTTGAAACTAACTATGATGGTTCCAAAACAGATTCTGTAGGTTCCAAAAATAATCCTGACTACTCCTAATGATAATTGATGTTCATTCAATGAGGGATTAACCATCTCTTCAATTTCCCGTACATGATCCTGCAATGTGTTCATAGCCAAAGAAGATAGATTTTGCTCATTAATATCAAGATTATCAACCCATAATTTCTCTTGATTATCAATAAAAGGTCGTGCAGAGGAATATAATAAAATTTACTTAGAATTCTTACCATTAGAAATAGTCATATCTCCTGACCTGCAGTCAATCAAGGCAGTAACTATAGCTAACCATGGTCTTCCTAAAAAAAATGGGATAACCAAGTGTTTTACCTTTTGGCTGTAAGATAAAGAAGTCGATTGAATATTCTCATGATTCTACCATTACTGCCACATCTTCAATAATGCCTTCTGGTTTTTCTATAGACTGATCTACCATCTGCAATATGGTGGTAGTAAGTTGTATGCCTATTAATGGTAATATTTTCAAAGTGTCCACTGTTATTACATTGATAGCTGCTCCTAAATCAATCAAAACATTATGTATATCCTTATTCCCTATAAAGATAGAAATAACAGGGCTGCCAGGATCTCCATATTTGGGAAGTAGGAGTTTGCCTGCTAATAAATTAACAAGTTTCCTATCTACCTAAATAGTCCTAGGGTACTGCTTCTTTCTTCCAGATTTTTTAAAACATAACAGTTTGATTAACTTGTTCAACTCTGAGATATCTTTAATTGCTTGTAACAATGGTATTTCAATATTCAATCTTCTTAGTTCCTACACTAATTCAGATTCCTTAATTTCTATGGCGTCTTTAAATCTTTCTAGAAATAGAATCTCAGTATAATTTCCTTCTGGTTCCTTATCTTTTTTTTTTCATCTTCCTTAGGTGCAACTGGGCTAGGGGTTTTAACTTCTTCTGTCATCTCTGTGATTATAATATGTGGATTGCTAACTATTTTGCCAGATCTAGTTTGAATAGTTTTACAATCCATTGTATTTAGATCAACTAAATTTTCTAGTTCTGTTTCATAAACAGGAGTTATTTGTTTGTTTCTTGGGTTTGATACTGGTTGTACTGGTATTTGTGTTTGGACTATATTTTCAACCTATGGATTTTGTGTTGGAGATCCCATTATGGCTTGTTGGTTCTGATTTGGATATGTTTTCTCTTGCACATAATTACTAGGGCCCCATCTAAGTTATGGCCAAGCATAAGGATTTTCTTGACCAACCCAAGGTTGCTGATGTCCTTGAGTATACCAAGATTGACTTGCCCAATCCTGAGGATGCCATGCTGGTTGAGGGGCCCAAGGTGGCTGTCCCCAACTTTGTGGTATTATTTGAGCTGCCCATGGCATCATCCAAGGATTAGGAGCTGGTCTTGGCATAAACTATCCTTGGCTGGGTTGTCTCTGAACAAAATTCAATTCTTCTGTGGTGGATGATGTACTGGTTTGTTTGAGTTGATTTTTTATGAGTGGAAGAAGAGAACAAGCATGAGTATCATGTTATTTAGATTCACAGACAATACATACTTCTGTTTTATCCAAAAGACATTCCCTTATTGCATGCTTCTTCTGCATCTAGGACAATACATGGCTAATGGTTCAATTTGGGCATTTGCTTTAGCTTGTAATCCATCCATGGTGGAGGTTAATTGAACTAATATATCTATTTTAAAGTTTGCCAATTCATCTATCAGTTTTTTCATATCTGGATTCAAATTTTTAACCGTTTTTCCTTTTCTATGTCCACCCCTTGTCCTTGAATAGTTTTTATAAATTTCTATGATTTTATCCATTCTTAATTGAGCAATGTTTCCACCACCAATTAAATCAAGTGTTTCCCTAGATTCATCATCCAGACCTTTGAGAAAAATGGTTTTACTTAAATCTTATTGAAGTACAAATCCACATCTTTTACTCACAAAGAGGAATCTATCCAAATAATCTTCCATATTTTCATCTTCTTCCTGTTTGATTTTGAAAAATTATTCCTTTCAATTTATTCCTCTACAATAATCTTGATATTTGTCTAGGAAGACAGTTTCCATTTGTTTCCAATTGGTAATAGAATTAGATGTTAATCCCATAAACCACCTCATTGCTGCATCCTTCAGAGTAGATGGAAACAACTTGAGTTTTTGATTATCTATCTTGTAATCATAAGTCTGACATAATACTTTAAACTCAAACATAAATTGGTCAGAATCCTCAGATGACATTCTTTGAAATGTGGGCAAGTGTGCAGGTGAGATGTTCTTCATAGTGGTTTCATCATCTTCTATCTGAATGGGATAGGTAAAGGTTCTTTCAGGTTCTCTTCTAGCTTCTCGTGCCATATCTCTAGTATTTTCTAGTCCCTTCTCCCAGTCAATGTGGTATGTGGTTTGCTTTGGGGATGGTGAAAAGTCAGGAGTAGGAGGTTGACTACTCAAAAGAGAATCAAAACTTTCCCTCGATAGATCTTGAGAAATAATCCTCCTCCCTAAGGTTCTACTTGGTTCTGGTGACTGATCAAAAAATTTCAAAGATGACAATTTTGCTTCTTTTCTTGTAGGAGATAATGGTGCCTCCAATTCTTGCTCAACATCTTTATTTAAACTAGAGGATGATGGAAATTCTTGTTCAGATATTTTGGGGAGAAATCTACCCTTGGAGTCTCATGGTCTACTCATAAATTTTGTGATCACTGTTAGGAAAAATTTCTATAATTACTAAATGAATGATTGTTGTTCTTGTTGACACCTAATTAGAAAATTCTAACTAGTGAATCCCCGGTAATGGCACCAAAAATGATGAATGTCATTATTCCATTCATTTAATCAACTTTCTGTTGATGTCATATTTAACCAGGGTTGTGTCTAAAGCTATATGCAATAATAATAATCGTAGCGATTTAGTAATTAATTGTAGGTATTTGTATTTTGTTTCTTTTTGCTTTGGGGGATTTTTAATGTCTTAAGGACTTATTAGTTAAGACCTTTATTGGAATCAAACTATGAAAATCTACTGGAAGTAAACACATGTTGCAGAAATGAAATAGATTGCTGAAAATAAACACACTTTTGCAAAATGAAATAGATTGCTGGAAATAAACACACTTTTGCAAAATGAAATAGATTGCTGAAAATAAACACACTTTTGCAAAATGAAATAGATTGCTGAAAATAAACACACTTTTACAAAATGAAATAGATTGCTGGAAATAATTGCAAAGAAATGAGAATTTAATCTAAGACACCTGCAGGAACAAATCTACAACAAATTTTAACTTTAAGGAGTTGGAAGCATTTATAAATTTAATAGAGCGACCTATTTACTTTTGCGAAATAAAATATAAATACCGACTAAAAATGAAGATCCTAGTTCTTGGAGGAGTGGGCCCTTGCTCCGCCTAAAAACATGATTGAATAGTTTAATTCTCTCTCAAAATAGAAATGGCTATTTCATTGATAAAATGTTTTGTATTACAAAAATGTACTAATCTATCTTTGTCTCTCTAGTCTTCAAATATTTTTTCCATCTTATTGTAAATTCCCAGGTCTATATATATATATATATATATATATATATATATATATATATATATATATATATATATATATATATATATATATTCTTGTTGGTATCTTGATGGTTGTAACTGTTTCATGGATACAATGGAACTGAATTGTGCCCAAAATAGATGCTAAATCAAGACGAGGCTGGATGTCCAGCTATGTGATAAATTTCTTGGATATGCAAGTATAGAAATAAAAAATTTGCTCCTGATTAATGGGATCATTGGTTTGACAAATCGCTGGCCATTTGGAATAGATCGTCATCAGTTCCATGTTTAACTGTAAAAGTTTTGGAGCTTATTTGCAGGAGTACTGGAGTTAATTCAGATAATTTTGGAGCTAAATATAGAGTTTCAAAACTAAGTCCAAAAATGTGGCTACTTGAAATAGCGTGGTGGGGTTCCAGAACTAAGCTGTATTGATTCCAATGTTTGCAAAAACATGCAATTTGCTTCATATTTATTCTTTAACCTGATGATGACCTATTTTATTACAAAACTTGAATTTTATAATACACTTGTTAGGAATTATAGAGCTTTTTAAATGTTAGAATCACAATCAACAAAATATGGATAATTACATCCTAACTCATCTCAGATCAAAATAAAAGTTACAAAATGCAATCAAACTTAATAGAAAGAGAGAGTAAGATGAGGTCATTTATTATATATTTAACAGGCATATCATGGCCTCATCATAACCTTCCATATCTCTTCATTTCACTCTACATGGATGTCCCACCCTTTTTTGAAACCTCCACTGCCTTTTTTCCAAGTGACATATCCATTAACACTCATCTCCTTTTGAAAAGGGGGTGGATAAGTCATATATTCTCCATATGATGCTAATAAATCAAATTTGTATCAAGGTTGTTCCTTCTCTTTCCCTGAAATGGTTTCCTTTGGAAGAACCCTAGGCTTAGGTATGGATTCCATACCCACATCCACAGTGTTGCTTTCCAAACCTTGTGCTTTATGTCCTTTCATATCCTTCACTGTTTGAAGAAATTTTCCCATCACTTCTCTCATCTATTCTTGTGCCCAAACTAACCTCTTAAGCATAATCCTGTCCATGTCACTAATTGACATGTAACCCTTGTTTCCCATAGCTAGCCAAGAGGTTGGCTCTAATACCACTGTAATTTCCCTTTTAGGGATTTTAAGTTAAAAAAGAAAATATTTTAACAATCCAATCAATAAAATATGAATTTTCACATTTATTTCAAAACCCTAACAAACTGAATTTACAAATACTACTGCATAGAACCTTGAAGTCAGTTCCAAAATGTTCTTTCAACTCTCTGAAAAATAGCAAAAAATATAATAATATATTTTTCAAATAACCAGCCAAGAAGTTCTTATTTTTTTGGTGAAGTATTGATCTAGAAATTATGATAAAAATAATCTACACTATTAGATTGCTTTCAGAAAGACCCCAAAGTGGGTTGCCAACCTCCACAAGCTGATCATTTCCCTTGTGGATGTGTGCAACCCTCAGAAAAGTGCTTCGTTGCCCTCAAACAACCCTTCCAAGTCCATGCCAAGCTCCTCTAGAACTTTGCTCACCTGTAAAGTCTCATTTGGTGTTGAAAACACCTTTTGATGTCAATTCTACTCAATTGAACTCCTTGATGAAGTTGCCCTAGGTTTGAATTTCAAGGGTTTCCATCCTTGATTCAACTCCCTTGAAGGGTTTTCATCCTTAATTCAACTCCCTTGAAGGGTTTTCATCCTCCAAGTACAAGCCCAAATTTTCATGCTTAGACTCCAAGAAAACGGTTATAAAAAAAATTCATGAATCAATCAAATGATCCTTTCTTTGCCTTATGTATTCCTCCCAAGTGATGCACCCAAAATTGAGAAGGGAGAGTAACTTAAGGATCTTAATAGACCCTTCCCTTATGATCTTTTCCTTTTAATTTTATAAAATCACTTAAATCATCAAAACCCTTAAAATTCCCCTTTTTAACCAAATTTGAAAACATAAAGTACTTTAAAAAATAGTACTTTTACAAATTCACTTTAAAACATTTCAATCCTCACTTCCCTTTATTTTTGTCTCTTAGCCCCGAGAAGGGTTAAAAGGCTAAGAGTCTTCCATCATGTCCTTATCAAAAGAGGGACATGACA
Source organism: Torreya grandis (assembly GCA_037957365.1). Taxonomy (NCBI): domain Eukaryota; kingdom Viridiplantae; phylum Streptophyta; class Pinopsida; order Cupressales; family Taxaceae; genus Torreya; species Torreya grandis. The sequence continues at coordinate 819,613 of JARHVA010001018.1, forward strand.
TCTTTTCTCTATCAACAAAACAAAAGTTGCATGCATCTCAAAGGTCAAGCTCATTGGATGGTGATATAGGGGTTTTAGAATGTAGATCATGGGAAGTGTCAAATAATCCCAAACAACTAAGGGCTAGATGTGGGATCCTTAAGGAAGGTTTGTAGGAGGATGGCTAGAGAACAAAGATCTAGGGATTCACAATGGTGTTAAAACAACGGAGGTAGTCAGTGGTGTAGTGGGGAAGAAGAGGAAACAATGTGTGAAGCTTAGAGAAGGGTGAGTAAATTTGGTTTTAGGTGAAGACATCTTAATAAGTTAAGTTTTGGATATGGAAGAAAAAACCTCAAGTGGGAGGTTTTATGGAAGATTTTGTTTGAAAAATACAATGGGTACTTGGATAGAAATTTTTTGGGGCCCTTCTTAGGGTATAACTCTATTTTTTACTCCTTGGTACGAGGGTGGTTAGCTTTCTCATTTAGGTTTGGAGAGGTTATAAGGAGGATTTTATAGAAAATATGGTATTGGGGATCTTCTTCCATGTCCTTTAAGAGATGGTCTCTATGCTTTGACCGGAGATGGGAATTAAAGTTATACAGTCTATATGGGTCAAATTCCTAGGTTACCCTTGAAGTTGTGGCCCTTTAGAATCTTTGAAGAAATAGGGAATACTTGGGCTCATTTGTGGATTGGGATGAGGGAGATCTAAAGAGTAATTATTCTTCTCTGGCCAGGATTTTTTGTGGATATAATCATTTGGGAGTGTCTCCCTAAAGTTATTGAGATTGTCATCGACAATTGACAATATGTACAAATACTTGACTACTCGAAGGTCCCTTTTGATTGTGCACATTGTCATGCTTATGGCCATCTAGTAGATGACTATGCTATGAAATTCACTAGAAAATTATGGTGACCAAAGGTTGTGGACTCACAAATCACAAGAGAGCCAAAGAAACCCCCCCAAAGTTATTGTAGTAGAGGTTAAGAGCAATGTAGTTAAAGGGGACAAAAGCTTGGGAAGGAGAAGTTGGATTTATAGCTAGGACATGATAGTGTAGAAGAAGTTGTTTTCTCTATTGCAAATCTTGGTGATGAAGGATTCAAAGAGTTGAGGAATGGGCAGGGTGAGGGAATGAAGGAAGCCAAGCTTGCAAGAGAGGAGGGACAAAGTTTAGAGATGAAAGAAGTGGGCTAATTTCTATTGGTGATAGTAATAACACTTTGTCCTCTCCCCTCTCTTACATTTTCTTAAGTCCTTCGAGCCTTCCTATTGATCATCAGAATGATCCTTCTTTGGGTAAGCAAGTTGTGTCCAACCCCCCCACATTCCCCTTCCAATTTTCGTAATCCATTACATTTACCTCTTAACAAAAGTCCACCCTTATGAGATTTATCTTATGTTCGTATAAAGTCAGGGGGCAAGGGTGAAGGGTATCTTAAGAGTCAAACAAGAAGGGTAGTCAAAATAAGGCCCATTTCCCTAGGGTAAACTTTATGCTCACTTTAGGATTTCCTATTTTTCCAACCAAAACTCCTATGCAAGATAGGTCCTCTGATATATCCTCATCTTTCATGGAGGAAGAGGAGTCTTGTAAAGGCCATAATAGATACAATCTCAGATCCAAAAAATTGGCAATTGTTTATGAAGAGATAAAAGTTTGTGGGGTCTTAGTATTGTTTTAGAGAGGGAGGGATGCAACTCTACCCTTGGGAGAAAGTCCCACATTTCACGTGCTAAAGATAAAACATTAAATGCAATTCAAAGTGGGAATTAAAAAACTATTGTTGGGGCATTTAGAGCAAGCCAAATCCCTAGGAAGGTTCTCCCATGCCAATTCTCTATTTTAATACTTGAGGGATGGGTAGTGAATCTAAAAATACTGCCCTTCTCAGGTTAGCACCGCTACACAATCTAGATCTTTTGATGCTTCAAGAGACTATGGGAGAGGCAGAAAAGTAAAGGAATCTCTACTAAATTTTCTAAAGGATTAAAAAATTTATTTGATTGGATTCTGATGGTCACTCTAGGGGGTTGATTTTGGGGTGGAAGAAGAGTCTTATCAGTTTATTAATTCTATTTTTCTTGTATCTGGTTTAGAAGCTTAATTTTTTCCATGGAGATGGTGAATTATTTCACAATGGTTAATATATATGGGCCATATGAGAAGAAGATTGAGTTTTGGGACACTCTTATGGCCAAAGACTTCTTTAATAATGAGAGGCTTATCCTGCGAGAAGATTTAAATTTTACTTTGAATAGATCTTAGGTATGGGTGACAACAACTAGATTTAACATTCAAGCTAGACATTTTGTGCATAAAATAGAGGAGATAGAGCTGGTGGATGTTGAGCCTAGCAAAATTATTCCTACTTGGAGGAATAATAGCACTAGAGATGACTTTATAACAAAGAGGCTTGATAGTTTTTTAGTGTCAGAGGATATTATGGCCAAGGGAGAAAGAATTGGGTCTTGGGTTCAAACATGTATTGATTCAAATCACTTCCCCATTTTGATACAAATCGACACTGAGGTTAGTAAACCACCATGCCCCTTTAAGTTAAATCCTTCCTATTTTGAGGATGGTTAATTTTAATTCTTGGTCAAAGCTAAATGAAAAGGGTACGATAGGAATTCAGGGAGCACAATCTATATTCAATTTGTAAAAAACTTAAGGAAGGTGGAGTTAGTTTTCACAATTTGGGCATTTAATAAATCAAGACAATATGACCATGTCCTTTCTCAAACTAAGAGAGAGAACATAATTGTATGATGCATTGGTTGATGGTGTTTTAAATAAAGAGGCTAAAGTGAGGATTGGAGCATTAGAGAAAAATAAAAGAGAAATACTATTAGCTCGAGAGGTAGATTGGAGATTGAAATGTAGCACAATTTGGTTGGAAGCAGGTGATGAAAATACAAAATTCTTCCATAATTATGTCAACCATAGGAATAACATAAATATTATCAAGAGATGATTTAAGATGATGGCTCTAAAGCAAGGTCCTTCAATGAGCTAGTTGCTTTGGAGGTAAAACATTTCAAGCATTTGTTTAAGGATCTAAAAATGGAAAATCTAGCAGAAATAATGAAACCGACTACTTCCTTTCCTAGTTTTGCTAATGAATAAACTAATGAGATTTTTCTAGAGGAGGTTTCTATGGTAGACCTAAAAATATTTTTCTCTTCATAAAAAAAGTATAAAATCCCTAGGCTGAATGGGTGGACTATGGAGTTCTTTTTAGACTCTTTTGATTTGGTTGAGAACTTGCTTAGGGTGATTGACATCAATAAAAATTTTATTTCCCTAATACCAAAAAAGATAACCTTGAGTATTTTGATGATTTTAGGCCAACATCATTGTGCAAATGTCTATACAAAATTTTAGCTAAGATCATAGCCCAAAAGATCAAAGGATTTTTTTTCCAGATTCTATATCGCATGAACAATTTGGATTTATTAATGGGGAACAAGTTCATGTAGTGGAAGTGGCACAAAAAGGTTTACATTCAATCAAACTCAATAAATTAAGCTATTGTGGTCATATTGAGCTTGCCCAAAGCATATGATAGAGCTAGCTGGTTGTATCTCAAACTTATGCTTTTTCATATTAGGTTAAATGTACACGCTATAAATTAGATTATGTGTTTCATTACTATAGTTTATTTTGGAGTTCTTATCAATGGTCAATGTACAAATTCTTCAAGCTTGGGAGAGGGCTCAAATAAGGTTGTCCCTCATCTCCAATCCTTTTCCTTTTGGTAGTAGAGGGTTTGAGTAGGGCTATCCAGGATTCAAAGACAAGGAGGGTTCTCAAAGGGATTAGAGTGATTTTTACTATTCATATTTTATTTGTTGATGCTGTATTGATTTTTAGTGATGGTTCTGTTAGGGATGCCTCAAGATTCAAGGATATTCTTGAGACCTACAATTTCTATAGGTATGGAAGTAAGTATGCGTAAATATACCTTGTCTTGTAATGACTTAACAGAAGAAGAGGAATGACAAATTATGCAAATTCTTCCTTTTACCAAGACAAAAAATTATGCATGGATAAAATATCTAGGTTTTGTGTTAAAGCCAAACACTTATGGAAAACATGATCGGGAATCATTGGTGGTAAATATAAGTGAGTGGATCAAGTTGTGGTGGAATATGTGGTTATCCTTAGGTGGAATATTGACACTTGTTAAGTCAGTCTTAGAAGCAATACCTATGTATTGGCATGGATTAACATAATTCTAGTGGGGGTTTTAGAGAATATTAACAAAATATGTTTTAAATTTTTGTGGATAGGTGAAAATACAAAGAAGGCATTGCATTGGCTAGCTAGAAACACATTGCAAAGCCAAAGGAAGAAGGGGAATGGGGTTTGAAAAACATATATTAGTTTGGAAAAGCCTTGGCTTCTAGGAGTTTATGGAGAGTCATTTCTTAGGGTAGCATGTGGAGGAAGGTTATGGTGGATAAATACATTGAGCCTCTTACCTTAGTAGTGTGGATTTGGAAGCCATCTAAAACTATCATCAATGTTTCTATTATTTGGAAGGCTATGGTCTAGGAATTTCCACTAATTGGAAATTAGTAGGCTTGTAATGCAATGTAAGAATTGATGTACATCCCAAGGTGGGGAGTGGTAATGTTTACAATCTTCCTCATAATCTCATTTTTCAGCTACAAGATTCAGGGTATGTTATTGTGTCTCAAGTTGTTGGCCTTACTACTACCTCCAATTGGGAACAAGGTCGGATGAGTGCACAAAACTTGGGTTTAGATGGAAGAGAAAGTGAGTTGTAGAATGATTATGTGGAAAATTTGGTAAGAAGTCATATGCATATTTGAGTGGATGAAGAAGATGAATTGGTGTGGACTAAGATCCAACTAAGGAGGAGTAGACAACAATATTTGGAGATAAAGCAATGTTTTCTTCATAAGGTTTAGGGAACCAATTTGGTGGTGGAAATCAATTTGGAAAGTTAGGACTCCTTTATAAACCATAACATTTATGTGGCTTGCAGTTAATAATAAAGTGTTAACGTGGGATACACTATGAGAAGAGGATGTCATGGATTGTGAAGATGCATCTTACGTAGACCATCCTTGGAAACTATTAATCATCTACTTATTAATTGCTCCTATACTCAATTTGTTTGGGATAAATTATAAGGTTTGATTGGGAGACTAGGTTCTTGGATTTAGAATACACTAACATATTGTTTGAAGAACTGGTTTGACATCATATAATTAAATTGATTCAAAGCTTTACCCTTTGTTTTGGCTTGGGGGGTATCACTGGAAAGAAATGTTATCTTCAAAAACATTAACATTACTCCAAACCAATCCTCTATTCAAATAAGAAAAATCTACAAGGGGTTGAAAAAGACCACAAAATTGAAGCACATAGACAACTTATAGAGGACGTGATTGATAAAACTATTCCCTGAGGGTATTTCGATGGGGTAAGTCAAGGTGATCACGTGTATTGTGAATTTTTTGGTGTACTTTACATCAATGAAATCACTTCTTTCATTTCAAAGCAAGGTTGGGGCCAGGGTCAAATAAATTTATTGAATTACCTGCTCTCAAGTTGCTACTTAAGATTACTTAAGATAACAATGTTGACAAGTTGTAGGTGATGGGAGATTATTTGGTAATCATTAATTATATGGGGAAGTTGTGAAGAATGGAGAGTCTTTTCTTGACTTCAAAATTTGAACAAGGGAACCAATGGGTAGGTATTTTCACTATTTTTATTTCAGATATGTTTATTAAGAATTAAATACCTTCGCATACTCTTTGTTTAAAGAAGGTGTGATGTTGGCCCCTGGGCAATGGGTGAAGACAAAGACTAAGGATGGAATAATATTGTCTTCTATTTCTCACACTATTTTTGATCCATGGTATTTTTTTTGTTTATCTTTTTGATTCTATGTTGATTTGGATTTGGGATGACACTTTTCAAGGTTTTTCATTGAACTATTTTTTAATCTAAGATTTAATATTTTGATCTATTCATGCTTCTTTTTGGATAAGGTAGTTTTAAGTTTAGGAATAGTTATAAAGTCCCTATGGGAATGTCTTAGAAACATTTTTATTAATGCCATGAGCATCTTCACAATGTAAAGTTTTATTTCATTGAATAAAAGTTATGATTTTTATTTGGAATTTTTTTTTGTCTTCCTTAATGTAGTCTTTGATACATTCAATGGAAAAATCATGATACAAAGTAACTACTTTTCCTCTTTCCTTGTTTATGATTTTTGATTCAAACAAAATCCATTGCTAAAGTTTCACTTTTAAGAAACATTTATTCTAATTTTTTTGTACTTAGGCTATTTACAGGCCTTGATCTTGTTAATACAAATTTTCATGCTTAACGACACTTTACAGACACAAAATAGACATATTTTTGTTGTAATATTTGGTTTAGGAATGTTTAGCAGTAAGAGGATATGATGTTGAGTATGGAAAAAATAGTATTTAATGTGTGAACAAAGTACATTAGGTAATTAGGGATACTAAAATGAGAGATGAAATTCATTAGGATTTTGAATTTGCTTGGAATTCTTAAGGAAATTGAAATGGGAGGGAACATGATGTTATAATAATTAGGTAATTAAAGGCTTTCAAGAGCAATTTTAATTATATGGTTATTTTTTTGGGTATTTTTAAATGTATATTTTTCATCTTATGATGACCTTCATGAGTAGTGTGATAGATAAAATACAAAATCTAACAAAACTAGAAAAATAACATGCATACAAATCCTATTCCAGATCTAAATTAAAACTACAATAGAGCTAATACAATAAAAAAATTAAACAAAGAAATACTTTCAAAACCATGTAAAATACATCACCACTTTCTCTATTGTGAATTTTGATTTTCTCTTGCTTATTGGAATAAGGATGCTCAATTAATTATCCAAATAAAGGTAAATTAGGTAGCATATGAGTGCATAAGCTTGATTTCTCAATGGTTGTGTAGGATGAAAACAATAACAATTTGATAGTGTGAACGTGGGTGATGAAAATGAAGAATGGCATTTTAATTTATAGATATATGCATGGAAAGATGAACAATTCAAAATAATATGGATTTATTTGATAATGATAATTATTGACATTCAGATTTGAGTCCTCATCTTAATATATGGTGACTAATTCCTCATGTGTGTGAGATAAATGAGAAAATTTAGTATTTGAATGACTCATAATGAATGGGTCAAATTAGTTGAGTGACTCACCATGTTAGTTTAAATATTCAATGGTGACTCAACAATTGATTGAGGAAGTTAAGTAGATGGTTGGATGACTCAAAATTTGGTTGATAAAAATGTATGGATGAGATGAAAATTATGGATTTTAATTAGTTTTGAAGAATTATTATGCATAATTAATTAATTAATATAGATTAACCAATTATTCAAAAAAGGGAGGGAAGTGATGCTAGTGAAAAATTTGAATTTAAGATGGTGATTGAGTTAGTGTGTCAATTTTAAACAAAGTTAATTACAAAGTTAAATTGGCAGAATTTAGGTGTCTACATTTTCCCATCTTTGAAATAGTGTTATGACTATAAGAAGTAATGTTATTTTGAAGAATAATGAACAAAATATAAGTGGAAGTGGAGTGAAATAAATTATTGTATTAGGCTTGTGAATGAGTGAATGATGCTTTCTCAAGTGTTTACATAGAAAAAATAGATGTAGATGAATGATCAAAATGATTGAATAAAAGATTATGGAAATGAATGCAATTGATATCTCTAATAATGGGAGCACTAGTCTCAATAATACATTTTCAAGAATTTGAAGTATGTGTAAAATGATTTACCCCTAGCAGATAGGTGTTAGAGAGCAACTTTGGAGAAATAATATTTCTCGTTTGTAAGCTACACACTCGGATTTTTTCCCATGAAGCTTGTTCACAATAGTGGATGTGGGAATGATATATACTAATGTTAACCTGTAGGCCGTAAAAAGAGAAACAAATTTTCCAAGGATTGGTGATAAAATTGATGAGATTGATTTGCATGTTGAAATAAATATTTAGAGCATTTTAATTTATTAATGGTATGATATGAATGGAAAATGAGGTGATAGGAGGAGGATGATGGTATGGATATGATGGTTGAATGAGATTAACCCATGGATTAAATTAACCTACTTAAGATAATATTAACACATTATGATTGAATTCAATGATGAATTGATTTACCCCAAGCAATGATATATTTTCTACAAGTACCTTTGTCACTTGGGGCATATGTTGTGGGGTGATGGGGGATTTAGTGTGTGATAAGAGGTTGGATGATTTTCCAATGGGTGATAGGTTGTGTGGGCTGAAGGAGGATTGGTCAAAGATGAGATCTTGGTAAAAATGGGTTCTTGATCGGAGATAGGTTCTTGGTCAAAGATGGGACCTTAATCAAAAATGGGATCTTAGTCGAAGATAGGCTCTTCAATGAAAATTTAAAGTAGGCTTTGGTGGTCAAATATGGGTTGGTTGATTATGGATTGGTTGACTATGGGTGTATCAAAGAGAGGATTGTCAAAAAATGGTGGAGGGTTATAACCTTGATTTGGAAGTAGAAAGGGAAGATTGTCAAAAACTAGTGGAGGGTTATGACCTTGATTTAGAAGTAGAATAACTTGATTATGCTCAAGAAATACCTTTTGGCATACCCCCAAGCTATGATTCTTAGAAATGGATACACTTAGTTCTACTTCAATGTCCCATTTGTCAATATTATCTTGGATGTAATCTTTGAATCTCATGCATCTATGAATAGAGTGGCCCTCAATATTATGATACACATAGTATTCATTTTCTCTATATCATTTAGGTTTTGGAATGTTTTCATCAAAGGGTTTGGTATGTTTAAAATTAATTATGTTTTTGATGACCAACTTCTAAATACAACATCGAGTGGTTCTCCAAAAGGAGTGTAAGCTCATTTTTATTATCTTATCTAGGTTAACCACTAGGTATGGTAATGTTATTGATAATTTGGGTGCTTTGGATTTGTTATGGCTTTGGGGTCAGAATGATGATAGATGGTAGGGGTGATAGAATTTGGTTCCCCTTGTTAGTTATTTTCACTTGGATTTTCACCCTTTGAGGAAATGTCTCAACTCTCCTCATCCAAGTGGCACAATTGAAACACCTCTAGGTTGTGGGTAGCCTAAGAATGAGGTAAATCTCTAGATAGGGCTAGTTCCCTTTATGTACCACTTTTAGATCACTAATACACCTATTATTGTGAGGGAAAAGGGAGATAAAACTGAAAGTAAACTGTCTTAAAGGAGATGATACACCAAATTAGTTGATGACTGCCAACCAACTGCATGTTACCCATGAGAACAAGGGACTGACTAGACATACACTTCTCCAATTTTAATCTTATCACATCAGTATTTCATTATGAGGTTATGGTGAATGTTTAAGCTAGGAAGACTAGACAAGAGGTCTAGAATTACACTATTGAATAGGCTAACTTACTCAACCTTGACACTTCCTAGAATACTTCACATGACCTACAAGAAGAAGTTGTAAATAGGTAAGAAAATGAGACAACAATGCTAAGAAAACCATAGTCATCACTAAGCAAGATCCATCATTCAAGTAAACACACTATGAAAAATCATAGAAGAGGTAAAATCAGTTGTCTTTATTGATCTAATGGTATGCAAGTGATCAGGGCTTTACCATACTCAGGTGGAGCATAGTTTATAAATGTTAAAATGGCTAGTTCTTATAAAACTTGAGAGAAGTAAGAAAAGATAAGTCCAAATATTACAAGGACACTTTTAAAGTTTAGAAAATGAGTTACATGTTCATGAGAAGGGAATGTAAAACTGATCATGCAAAGTTAGGAAGCATAAGTGTCACCCCAAGTCATAAAACTCTTGAAATGTGGCATAGGAGTTTTCATTCTCTACAACAAAACTGCCTTCATCATTCACCTCTATTTGAACATCCCAAAACTAACTAGGAAAAGTATAATGATTGGAATGAGAGGGAATGTTTGTATACATGCTTCTCCATGTATTGGTTGTATTCCTAGCCATTTGGAAATGAGCTATCACTACTTATAGTCAAAGAAACTCCTCTTTCCCACACCTTGCACACTTGGCCTCAAATTTGGCTTCATTTTTCTATAAAAATTCATATAATGGAGTGGATGACACTTGGAAATAACCTCTATGGCCTTAGAGGAATTAGGCACACCTTAAAATTAGTTTACTTGAAGCTTTTCACCCTTCTCACCATCATACTCACTATGCCAGTTTTGACTAGATGAGATGAAGCAAATGGTAAGAACACTTATTATCTTTTCCAAGGCATGAAATATACATGGGGGGTTATCTTAATTCCCAGTCTTCCTTCCAAAGTTTATTTCATCTCTTGAAACCTCCTAGAGCCTGCATAATACAAAAAATATCAAAAAACCCCATTTTGTACCTTGCCCATATAGATAAGTTAGTACCAAACTTGATGGGGAGAAGATATGAAGAGTGATATATAACATCTAATTACTTTTCATGCCATTATATTCCATTTGGATGCATTTCCTTCATTGTTTTCCCAATCAGGTCCTTAACAAGGGTTTATAAGGGTTTTGAGTGCTTTAGGCTCTTAGGATTTGTTCATAAAGCTATGACATTGGAACTACCAACAAATTATAAAAATACAAGGCTTACGACCTCCATAAACCTACCTAAGGTCATTGAATGTCCATGTATATCCTCAATGTATATGTGTATCTCAAGTTGCTTACTCAAGCTCTCTTCTCCATTCCCTGCATGCTTGAAGTTATCTTGAGCCAAAAATGGATTCCCATGTAACTTATATGCCTTCAAAAAGCTTTATCACGTCTATAGTGACCCCAAAAACATTCTCCAATAGGATAGAATGACCACCTGAGGCTAGAACTGACATTGACCCCCCATTTGGATATTGGGCTTAAACATTGCCTAATAGGCTTGACTATAACTTTGGAGTTATAGACCACTTTAATGGGATTATTTATTCTTTGAAATATTTTTCATGTTTTCCTAGGTGTAATTAAACTTAAAAAACCTCCTTTAAAGGTCCAAATAGATCCTGGTCATCTCATTTCATCCCTTTTTTCTAAGACTGCAAGGTTTGTGTACAAAAGGAGTGTCCTCTGTCTAAGAAAAAACAAAGGGCACTTAACCTATTTTATTAGACCAAATAATCATTAGATGATCTTATCTAGGTTGTAACTACATTCTCCATAAAATTTTATCCCTTGGTAATCTCATTTGACCTTCCAAAAGCACTAAAGACTGAGACAAACTGTCAGGAAAGACAACTATGTGTAGGCCTTTACCATATGGACTGTGTGATGCTTGATTGGAGATTATATTTTGTATATATTCACTATTGGATTGATATAGAATATTATGATTATGATGAATTCACTTCAATCTCCATTTATCACTCCAACCTTCTACCTACCTTTTCTTACACCTTGATAGTATATGTCTAAATGTGACTTCTGACTGTGTTTTGTGTTTGCAAAGGAACTTATAGGTATGCTTATCTAATTTGGGATTGAAGGTAATTATTGTGAGACCATTATAGTTTCATATGGTAAATTTAATTTTTTTGGACCCACTTGTTCACTTTGCCTAGTCTAGACCATCACTTAGAACGTCAAACTTGCTCACTCTTTGTCAAAATCAGACGTAGTCAACTATAGGTCAAAAGGATCCTGAAGGTAAGATTATTATTGGAAAGGGTTCCACATCCCATTTGAATCTCCTAAGCCAGTTTGGGTCACCCTTCATAGACCAATGTCAATTCTTCCCTACTTAAGTATTTGCTAGGGGTAGTGTACAATTTAATAGTCAACTATAGGTCAACCTTTTAGGAAAGAGGAACCTGTAGGTGAGTATAGGGCCTAAAACATAGTAAATATTCATATCTTGATGACCTTTATGCTTATTGGTATGAATTTAATTGAATATATCCATTCAATCATGGAACATGGTCTAGTTTTATAACCTAAGGGGAAAAGGTCTACTTTGGGGCTCAAAACTGTAGATGTCACTACCTGAAAATAGTGCATGAAAGTGCACTCTTGGGCCTTCCAACCATCACTCTCTACCAATCCTCTTGACCTCATATTTTTCACAACTCTTCTCCTATGTGGAAAATAAAAATTATGGTCATCTAGATGTATCAAAACTCTTTGTATCCCTGCTATATGACTTCCACAAAACTACTAGGTGCTCTATTTTGACATTTTGGGGATTATAACCTAGAATATAGTCAATGCCTTTTGAAAGTGACTTTCCACTTAGTCTAGAAATTTAAAAAACCTCATAGGTTTGTTATGGTATATTAAAAATACTAATACTTCAAGGATGGTTCAATCTCATGATTCAACCCTTCCATACAAGTACTTTCATGCTCTGTTAATGCCACTTGTAGGTACATATTTCCATATACAGGCAATAATATAGAATTGGGTAGTGAGCATGGGATATAGATACTTGTGATAAATTATAGGACTTTTTAAAGTTTTCAAATACATTCTTATCACTCTAAAAGGATTAAACATCTATTAGATCTCACCTTCCACCATGACATCATCTTGGGAGGTTGTAGTGCATTGTGAGCTGCATATAGATAATGAGTATGAAATAGTCCGTTTATTGAAGGAATATACCTTCACAATCAATTTATCTCTCCTCAGTGTATGTTGAAATGAAACATAATTATTTTCAAAGCCTAAGACAAACCTTCCACCTCATTTTCAATGTTGGAACCTTTCAAGCACCTGTAGGTGTAGTTCCATGGTGCAGACTAAATGAAGGTGTTGTATATGATTGTAACAGTCCCTTTACACACTATTTGGAGAGTAAAACCTATTTATTTATGCTTATAAAGACATATTATCATTTTGAGACATTCCATAAACCTACATGAACACACTATATAGTTTCATACACGTGATTCAATCATGGTAGCAAATGAAAATGGGTGAAGCGGTGACTGAGTACGACAATGTACTGAAAGTTTGATCCAAGCATGATATTATGAGAATACACATCAAGGGAATGTGATCACTATTAATTGATACATGTTAAACCTCAAATTATCTTCACATGAGATTCTTATAGAGGACCAAGCATTCTACAAACAAGGAAACCTGACTGAGACTTCACATGGGACCTTTCCTGCAACATGAGATGATTTGAATATAAAAATAAATTGAAACCTAATACCAAGCATAGATATAATTTGAGGAGATATCCAACATCATCTAGACTCAACATCACCAACTGGATTGTATGGGACTATCCAAAATAGAGCAAAACCTATTGAGTGCAGGAAACAGTGAGCAGAAAAATATAGTCAACTTGTTAGAGATCATTCATAAAAAAATTAACCAATATTAAAAATATCATTATGGAAATGAATTTATTTGAGTTTAATTTCACCTCCCAAAGGTGTTTGGTCTAAAACTTCTCCAATGTCTATACCAAGCACAAACCTGTTGGCTGGTTCTATGTGTCTAGAAGGGCGAAGAAGGAGCAGAATGGTTTTAGCTTGAAAATGACACTTAAAAATTATTTCAAGCATGTAAATGAGTATGAGGAAGCTAAATATTCATCTCACAACATTCTCTCATGTGTCACACTCCCTCATTGGTCGTACAAGTGCCAAACTCTTCCTTTTTTAGTCGATTTCCTGATTTTTAGTTAGATAACCTACAAGTTTCAAATGAACTAACATTCCTAATGGGGAATATAACTTCTTGGATGTTTTAAAAGAAAATAATACACTTGGACACCTTGAAAATTGTGCCACTTGCATTTATGACCCCTAAATGGCTATTAAAAGAAGCAAAATGACATATATACTAAAAAGACCATGACCAAGGCTAATATTACATTAAATCACATAAAACAAACTATAATACACCCTATGAAAAAATATTAGACCCATAAAACATATAAAAATAAAGTTTTTTACCTATAGTGGTCTCAATTTGACTTGCAGGGTCAATTTTGGTCAACAAATTGGTGACTCATAGGAGTAGCATGCCTGCTATGCTAAATATCAATAGCCTTATCAGTCCATTGGGCTTAACAATTCATCTGAAGCCTGAGACAAAAAATAAGACCTAACACTTGACAATAAGGCTTTGACTAAGATAAGACAACTAATTACCTCAACCACACAAAATAAAGGACACACACAAAATAAATCAAACACACTAATAAGACACATGTGTGCTCAAAGCACTTAGGAAAATAGAAAACAAATAGCTATGCACAACTAGAAACTAAGAATACCTCCTTTCCAAGATCAATAAGAAAGTTTCTTGAATCTTCTTCTTCATGAGATGAGTCATAGTGCCAAGCATGTTGTTCCTTGGATTGGATGCTTGGTAGATTAGACCTGTTCCTTGGCACTTCACTTGATTTTATCTCAAGTAGATCATCCTCAAATAGGTCTCCAATGTAAATGTATTCTTCTTTAATTCGTAGACATACCTTATACTTCTGCCCACTCTTCATTTCATGATCAACTTGTATCTTCTTAGTAGGAATGGCTTTAAGAGGAGTAATTTATTGTTCAGTAGATGATTGAGGCCATTAGAAGCTTTCTCCATCGTTCAAGTGATAATGTGTTTCTCCTAATTGTTTGAGAGGTTGATAACCCATCTTGACAATTTCAAACATGTCATCATGGGAGCATATGCCTCTTGAAAGGACATGTTTGAAAAGTTACCTTTTCTTTGCATACCCACTTGAGTATCAAGGATGCCTTCTCCATTTTTGACTAGATCGTATCGTCATTGAAGAAGAGTATAAATTGATCCAATGACTATAAATAATTCATGAAAAGTATGATTAGATACTTATTCTTTCCCATCTATGATGTCTTGGGTAGTGATGGAAGAACCAATGATGATTTATTCTTCTTTGGCAAAAGGAAAACATTTTTCCATATCAACCCAAGTAGAAGTTTCAACACAATAAAGCACTTATTATTTATAATTTAGGACCTCTTGAGGATTCTCAAGTTGCATCTCAATTTCCATAACATGAATTTGGTTCCCAAGGACTGCAAGGTCCACAATTTCTTTCTCCTTCTTGGTGATGTCAAGACTAGGCATCTTGTAATCATGTGACAGTCCAATGAGGCTACCAAGGAGGTGTATTTTCCTCAAGTAAGAGTTATGAATTTTTATCCACCAACTTCTTGTATTTAAGTTTCCATACCACAGGTCCTTCAAGGCAAAGGATGATAAGGTGAGGAAAATATGAACTAGCTGGTGGAGGTGGAACATAGTTTTCAAAATCAGATTGAGAATGAATTGTAGGGGATCTTTTTGGGAGTTATTGAGGAAGGGGAGGCAGACCTTGGGATAAAATAACTTGGTTTTCTTCCTTTAATTTGAAAATCACTTCATTTACATCTTATTTATCTTAAACACTCTGTTGAGGAAGGTTAGATGGGGTGTGTTTAGACATAGGATCTTCTTTTGGCTCTAAACCTTCCATCACACCTTGACTTAACAATTTCATTCTCAACTCTAACTCTTCAATTTACTTGGTTAGGTTATCTTGGAAAAGTTTTTATTAAATTTTATAGGAATCATCATGAGGATAAGGAGTACAAGAGGGATGACATGGAGGACAAGAGGTTTCTTGAGGAAGGGTGGGAGGGACTTGTATATGATAAAGCTCTTTCTCAACTTCACACTGTTTATCAAGGATTTTATCCCCTTTCTTTCCCCATGATTCCACTACCTTATTATAGCTTAGGATGTTAGGACTAAAATTCTCTTCTTGAGATGGTGATGTAATTTTAGGAGTGGATAAAGTGTTCAAGAAACTTGGGAGCTGCTTAGGCTTGGATTCTCCACCTTGTCTCCAACTTGGGATTTTATATCTAAAAGTCTCTTCTTGAGGTGGGGATGTAATGGGAGAGGGCAATGAGGGCTTATATTCCACTTATTTTACTAATAATATGGATTTATTCATTTACTTATTTGCCAACTCAATTTTCCTATCAAGGTTTGCTTCAAAAACAAGGCTTGTATTTCCAACTTTCTCTTCTAGTTGATTGAGAAAAGGATGACTTTGATAAGCTTGATTAGGTTCATGAGTAGAGGTCAAGTAGGAATGATAGAAATATTGAGGAAGTGGATATCAAAGATTATAGGTTTGCTGAGGTTGATTCTCATGAATTTTTAGCCTATCTTCTAAGGATGAAACTAGGCCACTGACATCTAGCATCTCACTTATGAGCCTTTGCCAAGTGGATCTCTCAATAGGTGCCCACTCTCTTTTAATCAGATCTAATACATCTCTCACATTATGAATAAGATGACTAGGAAAATATTGACCATGTCCCCTTAGTGTATCAAACTCTATCATGTACTTCTCATAGCCCAAGAGAGTTTGCTTGAAAATGGAAATTGATTGATTTGAGAAGTGACTAGGTTGACTAGGAGGAGCAAGGTATTGAGAAGGCTAGTTATAGGACTGATATAAGTCATGAAAAGGTTGATAAGGGTAATATTGGAGCTGGTAAGGATCATGAAAAGGATGATAAGAATCATACAAAGGCTAATGGGGAATGCCATAAGCTTGATAAACCTCACTAAATCATGTAAAATAATACTCAACACCAAAACTAACCATGGAACTTCATTGGGAAGCTAGAACATAAAGAAACATTACCAACAATATTCAAAAGGAAAACCTAGGTTGCTTGACCAACTGATGTAACTTCAAAGTCACCATTGATGCTTAAATAGATGCCTCTAAAGGCTGATGTGTTGAAAGACAACACCAAAAATATTTTAACTTCTTAGACAATGAGTCTAACCAGATGTGCCAAAAACTATGTTCGCTTGGATTTGAACCCTTTGAAGATATGTCTCATCTCTCCTCATCCAAGTGGCATAATTGAAACACCTATAGGTTGTGGTTAACCTAAGAATGAGGTGAATCTATAGATGCAGCTATCTCCTTTTATGTACCACTTATAGATCACTACT
This sequence comes from Torreya grandis, assembly GCA_037957365.1. NCBI lineage: Eukaryota > Viridiplantae > Streptophyta > Pinopsida > Cupressales > Taxaceae > Torreya > Torreya grandis. The sequence continues at coordinate 836,657 of JARHVA010001018.1, forward strand.
ACACCTATGCTTGTGATGGAAAAGGGAGAGAAAAATAAAATTAAACTATGCTAAAGGAGATGATACACCAAATTAGTTGATGAATTCCAACCAACTGCATGTTACACATGAGAATAAGGGACTAACTAGACATACACTTCTCCAATTTTAATCTTCTCACATTAGTATTTCATTATGAGGTTATGGTGAGTGTTTAGGCTAGGAGGAATAGGCAAGAGGTCTATAATGAAATTATTTAATAGGATAAATCTCTCAACCTTGAAACTTCTTATAATAATTCACATGACCTGTAAGAAGAAGCTTAAAATAGGTGAGAGAATGAGACAACAATGCTAAGGAAACCATAGTCATCACTCAAGAAAACACACTATGAAAAGTCATAGAAAAGGAAAAACTAGTTGTATTTATTGATCTAATGGTATGAAAATGAGTAAGGATTTTCCATACTTAGGTGGAGCATAGTTTATAAATGCCAAAATGACTAGTTCTTATAGAACTTGAGAGAGAAGTGAGAAAAGAGAAGTCCAAAGGTCATAAGGACACTTATCAAGCTAAGAAAATGAGTTACATGTGCATGATAAGGGAATGTGAAACCAATCATGAAAATTTAGGAAGCACAAGTGTCACCCCAAGTCATGAAACTCTTGAAATGTGGCATAGGAGTTCTCATTCTACACAAGGAAACTTCCTTCATCATTCACCCCTATTTGAACATCCCAAAACTGACTAGAGATAGGTCTAATGATTTTACTAAGAGGTAAGGGTTACATAAATTATTCTCCATGCATTGGTTTCATTCCTAATCATCATAGAATCTTTTGGAAATGAGCCATCACTGCTTGTAATCAAAGAAACTCCTCTTTCCCACACCCTGTACACTTGGCCTCAAATTTTGCTTCAAGTTTACATGAAAATTTGTAAAATGGAGTGTATAACTCTTAGAAATACCCTCCATTGCCTTAAAGGTATCAGGAATACCTTAAGATTAGTTTACTTAAAGCTTTTCACCCTTCTCACCATCATGTTCATTATGTTAGTTTTGACTAGCTGAGATGAAGCAACTAATAATAATACTTAGGAGTTTTTCTAAGGCATGAAATATACATGGGGATTTATATTAAGTCCCAATATTCCTTCCAAAGTTAATTTCATCTCTTGAAACCTTTTATAACCTATAAAATGTATAAAACTATCAAAAGAACCCATTTTATACCCTATCTATACAGATAAGTCAGCAAAAAAATTGATGGGGGAAAGATATGAAGAGTCATCTTCAAAATAAAATCACTTACCATTCCACTCTAGTACATTTGGATGCATTTCCTTCATTGTTTTCCCAATCAGGTCCTTAACCAGGGTTTGTAAGGGTTTCAAGTGCTTTAGGCTCTTGGGATTTATTCATAAAGCCCTAAAATTGAAAATACCAAAAAATTACAAAAATGAAAGGTTAAAGACATCCATAAACCTACCTAAAGTCCTTGAATATACATGCATAGTCTCAAGGGAGATGTGAGCATCTCAAGTTGCTTACTCAAGCTCTCTTCTCCATTTCCTACAGGCTTGAAGTTATCGTGAGCCAAAAATGGATTCCCCTACAAATTATATACATTCCTCAAGCTTAATAACCTCTATAATGACCCAAAAAACATTATCGAATAGTCTATAATGACCACCTAAGGTTAGAACTGACATTGACCCCCATTTGGATATTGGGCTTAAACCTTGCATAACAAGAATGCCTATAAGTTTGGAGTTCTAGACCAATTTGTTGGGATTATCTCTTTTTTAAAATATTTATCATGTTTTCCTAGGTGTAATTAAACTTTAAAAACATCCTTTAAATGTCCAAACATCTCTTGATCATCTCATTTCATCCCTTCTTTCCAAGATTGAAGGGTTTGTGTACAAAGGGAGTGCCCTCTGTTTGAGACAAAATAGAGGGCACTTACCCTATTTTATTATACCAAATTATTATTGGATGATATAATATAGGTTTTAAATAAATTACCCAAAATATTTAATCCCTTTTTCATCTCATTTTACCTTCAAAAAGCACTAAAAACTGAGACAGACTGTGAGGAAAGAACACTATGTGCAGACCTCTACCATATGGACTGTGTGATGCTTGATTGGAGCTTATCTTTGTTTTATATAAAATATTAGAGTTATATATAATATTATGATAATTATTAATTAATTTTAATCTAAATTTATCACTCTAACCTTCTACCTACCTTTTCTTCCACCTTGATAGTACAAGTCTGAATGTGACTTCTGACTATGTTTTGTGTTTGCAAAGGAACCTGTAGGTATGCTTATCTAATTTGGGATTTAAGGTAATTATTGTGATCCAATGAGAGTTTATTAGGGTAAATTGACATTTTTTGGACCCAATTTTTCACTTTGCCTAGTCTAGACCATCACTTAGAACCTCAAACTTGCTCACTATTTGTCAAAATTAGACACAGTCAACTATAGGTGAAAAAGATCTTGTAGGTAAGATTATTATTGGAAAGGGTTACTCATCCCCTTTGAATCTAATGGAAATTTTGTGTAACCTTCCATAGACCAATGTAAATGTTTACCTACTTAAGTCTTTATTAGGGGTAGTGAAGAATCTAATAGTCAACTATAGGTCAACATTTTAGGAAAGAAGAACCTGTAGGTGAGTACAGGGCCTAAAACATAGTAAACCCTCCTATATTGATGAAATTTATGATAATTGGTATGTATTTCATTGAATATACCATTTCAATCATGGAACATGGTCTATTTTTACAACGTAAGAGGAAAATGTCTACTTTGGGGCTCAAAACTATAGATGTCACTGCCTAAAAATAGTGCATGAAAGTGCATTTTTGGGCCTTCCAACCATCACTCTCCACCAATTCTCTTGACCTCATATTTTGCATAAATATTCTCCTCTATGGATACTAAAAATTATGGTCATATATATTTATCAAAACTCTTTTTATCCATACTATATGACTTCCATAAAACTGTTAGGTGCTCTATTTTGACATTTTGGGGATTATGTCCTAGAATATAGTCAATGCCTTTTGAAAGTGACTTTCCACTTTGTATAACAATTTTATAAGACTCATAGGTTTGTTATGGTATCTTAAAAATAATAAAACTTCAAGGATGTTTCAATATCATGATTCAACCCTTCTGTACAAGTACTTTCATGCTTTGTTAATGCCACTTGTAGGTAGATATTTCCATATACATGCAGTAATATAGAATTGGGTAGTGAGCATGGGATATATATACCTGTGATAAATTCTATGCATTTTTAAAGTTTTAAAATAAATTCTTATCACTCTAAAATGATTAAACATCTATCAAATCTCCCATTCCACTATGACATCATCTTGAGAGGCTGTAGGTGCACTGTGAGCTACATATAGACAATGAGTATGAAATAGTCCATGTATTAAAGGAATCTACCTTCACAATCAACTAATATCTCCTAAATGTATTTTTAAATGAAACATAATGGTTTTAAAATCCTAAAATAAACCTTTCACCTTATTTTCAATGTTTAAACCTTTCAAGCACCTGTAGGTGTAGTTCCATGGTGTAAACTATATGAAGGTGTTGTATATGACTTAAACAGTCCCTTTACACATTGTTTGGAGAGTCCAAAATATTATTTACACTTATAAATACATGATAAAAAATTTTATACCTTAAATAAACCTCCATGAACACACTAGATAGTTTTATACACGTGATTCAATCATGGTAGCAAGTGAAAATGGGGGTAGAGGTGACTAAGTGTGACAATGTACTAAAATTTTGATCCAAGCATGATGTTATGATAATAAACATGAAGGTAAGGTAATAAATATTAATTGATACATGTGAAACCTCAAACTATATTCACATGAGACCCTTGCAAAGGACCAAGCATTTTGCAAACAAGGAAACTTGACTGAGACTTCACATGGGACTTTTCCTGTAACATGAGATTATTTACATATCAAAACAAATTTAAACCTAATACCAAGCATGGAGATAATTTGAGGATATATCCAACATCATATATACTTTACATCATGAACTTGATTATATGGACCTACTCAAAATAGAGTAAAATATAGAGGGTGCAGGAAATAGTGAGCAAAAATCACAGTCAACTTGTTAGAGATGGTTCATAAATTAGATTTGACCAATGTTAAAATATTATCATGGAAATTAATTTCTCTGAGTTTAATTTCACCTCTCAAATATTTTTTGTCTGAAACTTCTCCATGTTTCATACCAATCACAAACCTATTGACTGGTTCTGTGTGTTTCAAAGGGTGAAAAAGGAGCAGAATGGTTTTAGCTTTAAAATGAGACTTAAAAAGTATTTAAAGAATGTAAATGAGTTTAAATAACTTTAATAGTAATCTCATAACCTTATTACATGTGTCACACTCCCTCATGGTCCGTACAAGTGCCAAACTCTTCCATTTTTACTTGATTTCCTAATTTTTAGTTAGATAACCTGCAAGTTTCAAATGAAATGACATTTCTAATAGGGAATATAACTTATTTAATGTTTTAAAGCAAAATAGGACACTTAAATACCTTGAAAATAGTGTCACTTGTATTTATGACCCCTAAATGGCTATTAAATGACTCAAAATGATACATACACTTAAAAAACCATGACTAAGGCTAAAATTACATTAAATCATATCAAAGAAACTATAATACACCCTATGAAAAAATATTATACCCATAAAACAACTAAAAATAAAGTATTTTACCTATAGGGGTCCCAATTTAACATGTAGGGTCAAATTTGGTCAAAACTAGTGTGATAAGGGATGCTGAAATCAAGCCTATAGCTAGTGGATGGGAGACTTGGTTGATTTTGGATAACATAGTGACTAGTGGTAGGTTGATATGGATATGGAATGGTTTAGTATTCCCTACTAATGAGGTGGGATAGATAGATGAGATCAATGTCAATAAGAAGATGAACACCTAACTCTATGAAGTATAGAAATAGATCATCCTTGTTTGAAAATAAGAATTATAGAATGTGGGATTTATCGAGATTGGTTTTGGATGCCATAACTCAAAATGGTTTTGGATTCAAGGTGCTTTGGAATTGATGTATTTTGGATTTTAAAATTGCGTTGGACTTGGGATTGGTTGTTTTGGATAAATTTTTGTTATAAAATATAAACTTTAGTTTACAAATAAAGGTTTGAGTACATGGCTTTCACAAGGAGGTAAAAATAAAACAAAGATACATAATATATTTAACTAAAAAGAAACATGCAAGTCACATAAATAGATAAAATCTAGGCAAATGGACTTGAATGACTTATAAACTCTCATATGTATTGGCTCATCCATTGATAAGTGTTGGCTTGATATTTCAGAACACCAATTACAAATGTAGAACCAGACTAGTATCCCACTTAATCTGGTTTTGAGGGTAAATTGAGAGTAGCTTTGTAGATCTAACTGCTTACCAAATCACTACAATTCAAATGGTTAAATGACTATCTTAAGATTTAAGGTTTATACAAGTTTATTTAAGAGATATCTTGTATATACCTTGCAGTATGTTGAGGCTTAAAACGGTAGAAAGAGTTGATTTAATGATCACACACAAAAATATTTAGTCCTTATGTGCCTAACTTAGTCATATGATTTTAGTGATTTGACATCATAAAATCAAACTTCAAGGCCGTTGTTGAAAATCTGAGTATTGGAAGATGAAACCCCCTCACTTCATGATGTGCTTAAAACACACAATCACTTAGAAAATTGAAACAACATATCCTCAATTTGTATACCCCCCTGGTATGTGAGGTTTGGCCTATCATGTGGTGATGAAATACATGATTGATAAAGCCTCTATAAAGTAAAAAAATAGAGATTAACACTTATTTTTAATTTCTAAGTATCGTCACCAATGTGACACCAAAAAAAGAATATACATACGTGAAATTTAGATGATACAAAATCACAAGATTTACTTTTGATTTATAGGTATCATCACCAATGTAATGTAAATGAAATAACATACACAAACTTTCATGACATAAACAAGTAAGCTTTGCAATAAAAGTAAACGTGAGTTAATTACTACTTGCAATAAATAAACACTTGAAATAAGTAAAATGGTTTGTAATAAATAGATAAATAAATAAATGCTTTATTTTTTGTTTAATTTTATGTTCTTTGACAAGCATCCCTACACAAAAATTATTTGTAGTTTGTTTGTGAAGATTAGACAACCTAAGGAACCTACAAGTTAACTAAAATGTATAAACTTAAAATTTAGAAAAACCAATAAAAAAAAAGTCACAATTTTGTTGATCTCTTAACACACAATTCATATTTACACAAAAAATTTACAATTTAGTGTTAGTCTAAAATTGAACAAACTTGCAAAAAATTAGAGAAACCCAAATTGTAAATTAAAATTTATAACTATTTTAACATTCATGTTTTAAAAAAAAACTTAGATTTTTACGATGTCATAAACTAAAATTTATATTTACACAAAATTTTAAAAAGGTAATGTTAATTTAACGCTGAACCAACTTGTGAAAAATTAAAAAAGCTTAAATTTTAAATTAAATGTTATTACTATTTTAACAGTCATGTGTTTAAAAAAAACTAAATTAGCTTCGAGCAAACATAAATTAAAAATAACAAGAAACTTAGATTCAAATTAGCTTAAAACCTGTATAGCAAAAATAGAAGTTAATCAAACCTTCAAAATAAACAAGGAAAAAATAACAAGATAAAAAATATTTGGGAAAAGTCCTACTGGGGATACCAAAATGTGATAGTCAAAATTCAGAATCTAACAAAACTAAGAAAATGATGTGTACAAATTCTATTCTAAATCTAAATTAAACCTCTGATAGAACTAACACAACAAAATAAAGCTAAACATAAAAATACTAACAAAACTATATAGAATATATCATCACCTTATCCATTATGGCTTATAATTTATGTGGGTGCTTAATTCATTCTCCAAAGAATGATAAATTGAGCAGTATATAAGTGCATAAGTTTGATTTCTCAATGGATGTGTAGGATGAAAATGATATCAATTCGATAGCTTGAAGGTAGGTGATAAAAATGGAGAATGACACTTTAATTTATAGATAGGAAGATGAACGGTTGCAAATAATCTAAATTTATTTGATAATGATAATTATGGATGCTCAAATTTGAGTCCCCATTTCAAGGGATGATAACTTATTCTTCATGCCTATGAGAGAAAAGATGAAAGTTAGTTGGTAGTTGAAAGACTTGTCATGAATAGGTCAAAGTAGTTGAGTGACTAACCATGTTGAAATGTTTAATGGTGACTCAAAAATTGATTGACGAAGTTAATGAAATGGTTGGATGACTCAACATTTGGTTGAGAGAAATGTAAAAGATGTCTCGATGGCATGGAAATTCTATATTTTTATTAGTTTTAAAGAATTACATATGTATGATTAATTAATTAATATAGGTTATTCAATTATTCCAAAAATAGAGGGAAGTGATTTTAGTTGGAAGTTCAAATTTGGGATGGTGTTTGAGTTAGTGTGTCGATTTTATACAAAGATAATTACAACACTAAATTGATGGAATTTAAGTGTCTACAATAGTCATTATTCTAATGACATTTATTGTTTCATATATTTTTGATAATAATAATAAGGCAAGGTAATAACCATTTTCAATGAGGAGGAGGAACAATGAATCAATCAATCACTTTGGGTTTCTCACTCTTTAACTTCTTTCCCCATTTACCAAAAAAATCAACAATATACCTATATTAACTGTTTGGTAAAAAAATAACATTGGTGTATTTACATTGGGTATGATTGGTTTGACATTTCATTGGAGGATCATTCACAAAGATGGAGAATGAATTTTTAAATTTGTTATTATCTTATTCAAGACTGCATCTTCATGTGAATTGTGCAATTGAGGCATTTTGGGCTTGAGGGAGGTGGTCTTGGGTTATTAGGTATGTGTTATCATATAGGATTGCCCCTGTCTTGATCCTGCAACTTGTTGTGCAATTTCCTAATGACATAATGGAAAAATCTCCAAAGCCATGGGACCTTGACAATTTGAGGTTAATATTTGGAGAATGTTGACTTTCTTTTACTAAATATGTTGCAAACTAATAAAATACTAGTTTTGTAGAAACCTCATTATTTAGTGCTTTTGAATCCTAAAATAGGGTTTTGATGGGGAAAAGGGTTGAAGAATTGAAATTTATAGAAAACTAAAAATATGGTGTTTACACCAAATATTTTATAGTGAATTTTAATGCTTGCTTGATAAACACAATAGAGCAAAAAATATGTTGAATTTGTTTCAGCATAGACTCATACAAATAAAAATTAGAGGTAATATTTTAGCTATTTTTTACAAAAAGGGAAAAGATCTTTGTTCCAAACAATATTTTCAATAGGGTAAAATACCAAAAATAAATTTTTTGAAACTGAAACAAAGAGACAAAGATTCCATAAAGGCACAGAGATATCTCTCAAGACAAGAAAGGCAAATCTTCAAATATATTTCTCTCCAAAGGTTACAACTTGTAGTAATACATTAAAAATGTAGAAAATATAACTAGCAGAAAAAATATAATTTGGGCCACGGGGTATGCCCATTTTTATATAAAATATCTCCAAGATGAGATGTAGTTGACAAAAATTAAACACACAATTGAAGGAGATCATGCAAATATGAAACCCTCATGAAAAAGAGTTGAGTTCTTCTATTTTTGGCATCCTAGAGTGGTGAAATACATGGAAATGTGTCATGTACGAGCTAAGAAATATCTTTAGAGTAGCATGGCATGGTAAGGTGTGGCTGGAACTATTAGATCTTCATGCAAGGCTTCTTCATCGAGAAGTGGTTGAAAATAACTTTTTCATGCAAAAAGAGGCACCTAAAATAGAACTGGTCCTTTAAAATAAAATATAACTTTGAAAATAATTCCAAGTTACTTTTCTATGCAAAAAACCCTACTTGAAAAACATGAGTGAGACTTTCACAAAATTTTAAGTCTTTATCACTTTTGACAAAATGAACTATGCACTTTGCACTTCATGATTTTACACTTTTCAACAATTCATATTTGTCAAAATGGAAAGTGAAATTTGCACTTGTGCTTTTTGCAACTTTCACATTATCAAAAAGTATTAAGTGTAAAATATGTTTTTTTCTTTCTCAAAAAGAGTTATAAAAAATATATTTGTACTTTTGCAATGAAATTATAACTTGCAATGTCTTGGAAATGAAAATAAAACATATGAAAGTATTTCAATAGAAAGAAATTCAATCAATATCTAGAATCTCTTTGAATTTATTATCATTCTCAATTTGTAGTTTCTCAGCATATGTGTCAAAGGATATGAAAATCCCTTGTACTCATTTTAGATCAGGCCCGCAAGAGTAGATATTAGAAGCTGCACAATCTGCTTGAACATCAAATAGTTCTCTTCTGAAAGTCCTTATTGATTTGTTTCTTCAAGATTTTCTTTCTATCTCTGATTATTTCATAGTGGTCGATTTATTAATGCAATAACTTTATTTCCCTTAGATTTGAACTTCATTTCCTTAAGAGGCATGGAGACTTTAAATGTTACTTGTGAGAAACTGAATGTGAAAGTTGACAGAATCTACAAGTGTCTCAAGCACTTAAATTCTTTGGTTTAACTTGGAGGTGCAGGGAGCACATCCACTTCCCATGGCGCTTGAGGAATATTAGATTTATGATGGAAGTGGAAGGTGCTAGAGGTAGATGAATTTTTCATGGTGTTTGAAGCATGTCAAATATCTGATATAACTAGGAGGTGCTCAAAGCACATCCATTCTCTATGAAGGCTTAAGAGTAAAGTGGGTATTATCTAGACATGAATAAAATAGGAAAACAAACAAACAAAATAGGGAAAAAACAACAAAACCTGTGCCATAGGCACTTAGGTGAAGGTAAAAACTACTAAAATTATTTACAATGTGTGTGTAGACACTTGGAGTAAATAAACATCTAACCTACCCTACACTAACTAATGAAAAGGGCATCTAAACAAATCCAGTGACTAGCTACACAAAAGAACTTCCATTTATTACTAATCTAATATACTTTACATGCTTTAGGGAAACCAACCGAATATGGATAAGGATTGAATAGTCAAAAAATTGATGATATATGTTTCCAATTATAAGAACATAAATAAACTCACTTACCCAATCTAATTGGTTAAATATAAACTATCTTAGACTGGATAGGCAAGTTGATCCTGCTCTTTTTTATGCTCAATTTTATGCTCTAAATTAAGCACAACATGTGATGGTTCCTCCTTGTTGTCTTCCAATCAAGCTAAATACTTGATAGGGTACCCTCTTGTTAAGACAAAATTTAAGCAATTAGAATTACCCTCCCTTATGCATTTTGATTCTCCATCATCCTACTGATTAGGATGCACCTACCCAAGTGATTGAGTTGGGAACACATATGCTTCCTCTTGTTGTTCTTTTTGCTCATGGTTTTCCACTTTAATAGATGTTAGTTTAATGTCAATTCTCAAACAAAATTCCTTTAGTTCATCTTAAAATAAATCTTCCTCCAACTGCTCTTTGCTCTTCTACATGAGAGGCATCATTACAACTTCATGTATGACCTCATCTTCTTCCATACTAAATGGAATCTCATTTATCCAAGAGATTGCCTCATCATCTCACCCCTATGCACTACCCTATTATGAAGGATGATTTTGTTCATCCTCTTCTTGAAGTATCTCTAAAATTTATGATTTAGTGGCACAAAGAGGGCTGCCAATGATGATTTCCTCATCATACTCACTTAAAATATCCCCCTCTTTGTCTAAATGGTCTTCACTTGCCTTCCATATAACTAGTACTCATTTTAAAAGGGATATGGTGGGAGGGCAAGAGGTTTCAAATGGTGCAGAGGAAGGGGATTTTACAAGGTTGGGCATTGCGAAGTCAGGATGCATGGTCTGAGAAGGATACCATGACTATGATTGGGGTTTTTGAGAAAGAATGGGGGCAGTTTCTTTCAAGGAATGGGGCCTCTAAAACTGAAGCCTTAAAATTAGGGGATTTATTTGAAAGTGTAGAGGATTTATCTTGCCTAAATCTAGGAAAAAGAGGAGTGGAGGTGGTTGGTTGCGATTCAATTTTTTGCATATGTGCAAGCAACTTATGCATCTGTTCCTCCTTACCTGTGATCTACCTATCCACACACTCTTCTTCATATTTACATTTTCCCATCACCTCTTATTGTTTTGCGTAAGCTTGATAAATGAGCTCTTCATGCTAACTACTATACTCCTCTTTTTCAATCTCCATCAGTTGTCTATGGAAATCAAACTATATATCACTAATGATCTTTTGGGGCTGATTAGGAGGGTAATAATGTAGATTGGGAGGTAGGTAACCTTATTGAGGTTAGTCATAGGTGCGAAAAAATTTCCAAAAAAGTTGAACTGGAGTGTAAGGGAGGTAATTATTATGAAAATGAAGCTATCTTGTTATAACAAGGCTATTTGGGATAAAACCAATAGCATTTTTAGTCTAATATGGATGGTATGAAGGCATAGAAAATGCATTTTGACAAGTATGAGGGGAAAATAAATATTTTTAATGATATATTCATATATTAAAGAATTTAAATAAGTAAAAATCAAGTCTTCCTTTTCAATAATAAGTGCATACCAACAGTCACCAGGTGATTAGATAAATTCAAAAGATTGTAAAAGACCAAGAATATCACCTAAATCTTGATCTTTGATAATATTTAAGAGCTTAGACTACTTAAATTAGTAGATTTGATCTTTGGAGTCACCATGGTGTTGAATAAACTACCCTGAATGGAAAGATACACTGAAGAACACATCAAAATTCTTTAATGGATGATGTAAGGATCATCAAATTTGGGTCCCACTGGGCATGCCAAAAAATATTATCATATAGGATTGTACTTGTCTTGATGCTGCAACTTATTGTGTAATTACCTAGTGATACAATGGAAAAACCTCCAAAGCCATGGGACCTTAGAAATTTGAGGTTAATCTCTAGAGAAGGCTGACTTCCTTTCACTAAATTTGATGCAAACTGATAAAATACCAGTTTTGTGGAAACCTTGCTCTGTAGTGCTTTTGAATCCTAAACTAGGATTTTGATGGGGAAAAGGGTTGAAGAATTGATATTTATAAAAAATTATAAATATGGTGATTTCACCAAATATTTTATAGTGAATTTTAATGCTTTCTTGATAAACACAATAGAGTAGAAAATATGTTGAATTTGTTTTGGCACAGACTCATACAAATTAAAATTAGAGGTAATATTTTAGCTATTTTTCACAAAAGGGACAAAGATATTTGCTCCAAAAAATATTTTTATTAGGGTAAAATATGACACATGAATTTATTGAAACTGAAACAAAGAGACAAAGATTTGACAAATAATCAAACAACTTGTACACACAGAGAGATCTCTCAAGACAAGAAAGGAAAATATTCAACTTTATTTCTCTCCAAATGTTATAGCTCTTAGTAAATACATTAAAAATGCAAAAAATATAACTAGCAATAAAAAGATAATTTGGGCCATAGGGTCTGCCCATTTTTATACAAAATATCTCCAAGATGAGATATAATTGACAAAACTTAAAACTTGAATGCCCAGTTGAAGGAGATCATGTAAATCTGAAACCCTCATGCAAAAGAGGTGAGTTCTTCTATTTTTGGCATCTTGAAAAGGTGGAATGTTTATAAATGTGTCATGCATGAGATGGGCATGACATTTAACATAACATGATGTGGTAAGGCATGGATGAAACTATTGGATCTCCATGTAAAGCTTCATCTAGAAGTGGCAAAAAATAACTTCTTCATAGAAAAAGAGGTGCCCAAAATAGAACTAGTCCATTAAAATAAAAGATAACTTTGAAAATAATTCTAATTTAATTTTTCATGCAACAACCCCAACTTGCAAAACATCAGTGAGAATTTTACAACTTTTTAAGTCTCTATCACTTTTGCCAAAATGAACCGTGCACTTTGCACTTTATGATTTTACACTTTTCAACAATTCATATTTTTCAAAATGGAAAGTTCAATTTGCACTTTTAATTTTTGCAAATTTCACATTATCAAAAAATATAAAGTGTAAAATATGTTTTTCTCTTTCTCAAAAAGATTTATAAAAATATAGTTGTACCTTTGCAATGAAATTACAACTTGCAATGTCTTGGAAATGAAAATATAGCATATGAAAGTATTTCAACAGAAATAAATTCAATCAATATCTAGAATTTCTTCAGCCTTATTGTCATTCTTAGCCTATAGTTTCTTAGTATATGCATCAAAGGCTTTGAAAATCCCTTGTACTCATTTTGGATCAGGCCCGTAAAAGTAGATATTATAAGCTACATAATCTGCTTGAACATTAAATAGTTCTCTTCTGAAAGTCCTTATTGATCTATTCCTTCAAGATTTTCCTTTTGTCTCTAATTATTTCATAGTGGTCCATTTATTTCTATAATAACCTTATTGCCCTTGGATTTGAACTTCATTTCCTTAGGAGGCATGGAGACTGTAAATGTTGCTTATGAGAAACCAAATGTGAAAGTTGGGAAGTCCATCTTTCATAGGGAAGTTGGAGGGCATAAGTTGGGCATTCTTGGCAAGTCCAAATTTTGTAAGGAAGTTAGAAGGCATAAGTTGGTAGGAGGTAGAACTCACCAAGTATTTTACACATTTGGAAATGTGCAATGTACTCTTTGGGTTTTGTATCCCATGAAAATGTAGTTGGTAAATAGTTGGTAAAAGGCAAATCTTGAGATACAATTTTCACATTCAAAAATGTGCAATGTGCATTTCAAGTTCTACTTTTCATAGAAGGGGTTTTCTATATTTGGTGGGATCCAAAGCCTATCATGCACTTTGCATGTTGTGAAAATGTGCAAAATGTATAGCGAGTTCTAGATTTTATCAGCTTGGATGCATGATGGGATCCAGAGCCCACCATGCATTTTTCATGTTGTTAAAATGTATAAAGTGCATGGTGAGTTCTAGATTCCATGATTTTAGGTTTTGTGTTGGTGATTTACAAGATTCAGAGCCCAAGGTGCATTTTTCATGTTTGTGCAAATGTGCAAAGTGCACGCTGAGTTTTGGATTTTCTCATTTAAGAATTTGGGCATTTTAAGGGATCCAGAACCCACAAAGCAATCTGCACATATGCAAATTTCATCTAGAGTTTTAAATTCTATAAATCATAAAGGGAAAGATGGGTCTTTTGGAGGTTTCAGGGATTTCCTTAAAAATAAAGGGTCTCCCTTAGGGTATTAGATGTAATGATATTTTTGGCACAAAAATGTCAACAATATGGAAGATATGAATATAAACATTAATGTTGTTATTTTTTATGGGGTTAGCATGGTGGAGTTTGGAGACAAAATAAGAGTGAGAGTAGGTTCTATGATGTGCCTGATGACAAAACAAGAACAAGTAAAATAAAAATAACATGATAAACTAAATGGTGGATGCATTGTCTTATTGAAAATTCATTTGCTTACTGAAAAACATATTCCCCCAATTCTATTAGTGTGATGATGGAACTTAAAAGGACCATTGTTATTTTATATATTAATGTCCATCAAAGGCCAATATTGGCCTATGACGCTATAAAAAATACAATGTAAATAATATAAGTGGATCACACTAGCACACCCAAAATAATACAAACGTTAAAACTAAATATAAAATGAGTAAGTAAAAAATAATAGTCCAATGAAATAATATACCATGAATAAGATCAATAAGAGGAGGGTCTTCTGTAGTGAGATGAACCTTGTTGCTCTAGAGAAACACTTTTGATACTCAAAATAGTGAAGAAATGTGTGAGACCAAGTGTATCGTTAAGTTTGTGATGTCTCACTTATATAACATATAAATTTAGAAGATATCCATGAGGCCTCTTCCTATTGATGATTTGAGAAGACTAAAAGTAATATGTAATTAACTTGATGTGCACTCCCTTGAGTACTTATGTATAAAAATCAATATGCAAAAGTTGAATATCTCATGGATTAATAGGGATAAGAATATATTGTCTTCATATACCATGAATGTTTGGAGAGATCTAAGAGAATCTTTGATGAGTTAAAGTAATTGTCCCTAATCTCATGATAAGGAGAGCATCTAAAAATAAAATGGTCCTTAGTCTTAGACTCCAAAGAGCAAATCAAACAAATACAATGTTTTTGAGGGATATGATGGTTTGTCTCAATGCGAAGTTGATTGGATCAAAATCTAAGTTGAGTAAAGGGAACCCTCAAGATGCAAGATTAATGTATTTTTGTGTACCCTAAGAGTCTGATGAATCTATCACTAAAGTGAATTTATAATTTTGAGTAGTGTTTAAGTTTTAGGGTGAGTGGCTCTTTAGGCTAGGACCATGTGGATTAGAGGTAGACTTTGTAAATATTAGTATGAATGCCATTTGTTATCTCTCTCTTTGAGAGATAAGGAGCATCTATTTATAAGTTATGTGGGTGTGGCCTGTTGATCTAAAACTTAGAATTTTAGATTGAAAGATATTTCAAGAACACAAAAATAACACAGAAACAATGAATTCTTTGATAAGAGATGTTTTATTACTCAAGATCGCAATACAACTATATGCTTATCTCTGGGAAGAGATGTCTGATTTCCATTTTAGGTTACATCTTCATTAATATAAATTTTTAAAGTAGGAGGAGGATGTGTAAGGTCACCAATCTCAAGGGAGAATAAGTGGTTCGACTTCCATGATTTAAAACAATATAGAATTTAAGGAATTACTATTTTTAGAAACTCACTATTTTTAGACTGCACTACTAAAATTGAAATTTGGGTCACTTATATTAGGTTTTTAGGGGTCAAAAACCTTTTATAAAATCTCAATTCCATCTCACCATGTTCTCCTCATTATTATCTTTCCAACGGTTCAAACGGTGAGTCAATTAGAGCTACGATGCAAAAGTTATGGCTCCCAAAAGTTTTGTCATCAATTGGGGTAGAACCATCACCCGAATTGTCACCTGAATTATTGCTCGGATCACCTGTCAATATTAATATCAATGAGGTGAAGAAACAATGAGGATATATCATACCAATATGAATCAACCCAAAATTTTTACTACTCCATAGATGATACAAAATCAAGGCATGCATACTTAAGTAGACTTTGTAAATATTAGTATGAATTCCATTGTTTATCTCTCTCTTTGAGAGATAAGAAACATCCATTTAGAAGTTATGTGGGGGTGGCCTATCAATATTAATATCAACGAGGTGAAGCAATGAGGAAGATATAACATACCAATATATATCAACCCAATAATTTTACTATTCTATAAATGATAGAAAATCAAGACATGCATACTTAAGTAGACTTTATAAATATTAGTACAAATGCCATTATTTATCTCTCTCTTTGAGAGATAAGGAGCATATATTTAGAAGTTATGTGGGGGTGGCCTGTCAATATTAATATCAATGAGGTGAAGCAATGAGGAGGATATAGCCTACCAATATATATCAACCCAATAATTTTATTACTCCATAAATGATAGAAAATCAAGGCATACATACTTAAGGCAGCCACTCTGTAAGTCACACAACTTTTTGAGTGTGTGAATCATTATCACCACATGAAATATCATTTAAAAAATGAGCGGGGTTGAGAAAAATCTTGAAAGGATGATGTCATGAGGGAATGATCTCTTAGCATTAATATGTTTGGATAACATTGTGTCAAACATTTTTTCAATTCATTTTTGGTCCTCAACTCAAAGGTATGGGCCCAAAACCTCATAGCCACATAAGAGGGTAGGTGTTCTCAATGAGTGAAAAAGGTGGATATTCGATTAAATGTCCTAAAATTGTTTCCAAAAATGATGCTTTTTAAGGGTGGTGAGAGTTACATAGCTGTTATTTAGTTAGGCCTTTATGTCTGGAGTTAGGCTAAGGCAAGTTTCAAATAAAAGGACCCAAAAATATACATATGAAGAGACTAGCTTAACCTCACACCTCTATAATTAAGAATCACCCGACTTACCTTATTTATAGATATGTTAAAATCTATGACTTCTATTTTACCCAAATTAACATAAAGATCATGAGTATTACAAGATGAGCCTAAGATATCAAGTTGTTTCTATATACCTTTCACTAAGTGAGACATCAAAATAATGTTATCTAAAAATAGGAGAATTGAAATAGAGAACCTGAAAATTAAACAACCATCTATTGCACCTAATGTATATGGAATTATTTCATCTAGATTATAAATGTAGAGTCCAAAATGTGTAGGAGAGAGTTAGAAACCTTGTCTAACACCTATGGGACTCTACACATCCTTTGTTTCATCTTACCTCATTTTTACCTTACCAATAATGGTCTATAAAGTGTCATCCCAAGTGAAACCACCAAGAGTGTAAGACCCAAAGCCTTAAGCCTATCAACTAGCTAACTATATCAAACGCCTTACAAAAGTCCATAAATCAAAAATATAATCCATGCTTTTTTGGCTCATATTTCTAAATGATAGAGGTCAAAGTGAAGATATGATCAATGGTACAATGGTTCCCTTGAAATAATGCTTATCCTTTGGGCCTCAAACTCTATCTTTGCTCATCTGGATATGGATGTTTAGAGTCATGGCAAAGATATTAGCCAAGGTGTGTTCAACCATGATACTCCCATAAATTTTATGATCATTCTTGTCTCCACTCTTATAGATGGGATGGATGATGTGGGAGTTCTAGGGAGGTCTAAATCCATGGATCACCATGTAATTAAATAAGTTTATGATATAGACTGCTAAGACTTATAGTTAAGACTTCTAGGTTATGTTTAAAAAATTCAGCTTTAAGATTATCTACATCTTGAGATTTGTTGGATTGGAGTTTAAGGATGGCATGATAAATAATGAAATCAAAGAAGAAATGACAATGAAAAGGTTTCAGGTTAACTCGAATGCTTGGGTGGCTTAGAGTATTGTATATGCTAGAAGAATAATCAAATTAGGTAGGGAGGTAGGATAATGCATGTAATGATTTCTTAGAAAGGAAGACTCTGCAATTTGTTTTTAAGAGTGAACCATAGTTTTGAAGATAGTTTTGCACTTGTTTATGACATAATCCCTTTTTCTCCTCTAAATAATTTTCCTATAGAACCTTTGCATTTGCTTTGTCTTGGAGGGTCTATACATCATAATATGTTTGGTTAGGATATGAATGTTTTACATTTAGAGTCATGCAAAGTATTATGAGGATAATAGCCCTTATTAGGAGTGTGGGAAGTGTGGATGGAATAGGGGAAAATGTTTAGGGAAGAAGATAAAATGGCCTAGGTGAAGTGGAAAGAGTACTCAATTAGGTTATGGCTATCATAAACTAAGACGATCCGTGTTTTAAGTAAATGTGTATAAGTATCATCAAGATGGTGGTCAAAATCATTAATGGTAGATTATAAAGGTTGATTAGGAAAATGATAAGTAGGAGAAAAACTAAGAGGGCCCTGAAAATAAAAGATAATGTAATCAATGAGGGGAGGAGGTGTGGATGATACATGAAGGCCTTGTATTTATCATAAAAAATATCTAGTAATAACAATGTAATCCACAACAAAAAAGACAACAAGAAGAGAGAAGAATGTAGGGCCACTAGAGTACAAAAAATTACTAGTGCCATTGAGGATGACCAAATCATGGGAATGTTCCAAGTTAACCAAGTGTTTTTTTATAAGGAATGATTGCTCTATTTGAGGAAGTTTAATATAAAACATTACCCTTGATATTCAACTACAAAACTCATGAATATATTTGAATAAAGGTCATGACCTATACACTACATACAACCAATTCATGTGTTAAAGTATCTTACAATAATAACATCCCCAAAGATCTATTTTTTTTTTAAATCAAGTTTTAAGTCTGTAAAGAGAGAGCTACCAATGTCTAAATTTGAATATTGAGATAACATTGGAGGAAAATAACATGCACTTAACAAAATTTTATTAGAAAGAGGTTTCATCACTAAAGATACCCATATGAACTTAACATGGATATATGATCCTTTAAGGCAAATAAATGGAGCTAGGTAATATTTTTAAAGACTTATGGTCCTACTATAACCTCTCAAGCCAAGTGAGCATCTCGATCTATGCACTGATAGCCAAGAGTAACTTGAGAAGATAGGGAGTGGTTTCTCATCTATCTTGTGTTTCCATAAATAAAATCAATTCTGATTTGTGAATTGAGTCCTCTAAAGAACCCAATGAGGAGAGTGAGCCAAAAAAATCCCACACTAATAAGACCATAAACCCAAGACTCCCATTTTTTAATGGTTTGTAAGGTGTTGTGAGCTGATTAGGGTTACAAGGAAGGAAATCAATTTTATAGATATCTATGTGTAATTTAGGAAGTGTGAGAGATTTTTAGAGCCTAGGACCAAAGGAACATGTTCCTTTATTTAAAAAAAATAAAATTGTAGTTTATAAGAACATAGTGTATGGTTCTTACAGTGCTAGGGTTGGAGTGGACTTTCTTGGTCAAAATTGAAAATTTCTTTATGCACCACATTTTTTCTAGGTTTTGTTTGCCTTAGAGGTATTCACTTTTTGATCGGAGCTCCAACTAGTCTAGGACACAATTAGGGGCCTAGATCTGCAAGTGATCATCTATCACATATACCAGATAAACCAACAACAACCACAACCAACGTGAGAATACCAAAAACAACCACAACCAACCTAAGAATACCAATGAATGACCATAATTGGCCCAAGAGTACTAATGAATGACCACAACCTGGCTCGAGAATACCAACAATGGAAACAACCAACCCAAGAATACCAACGATCAACAAAAATCAACCCAAGAATACCAATGAATGATCACAATTGGATTGACAATGCCAATAATTATCATTACCAACCTGAGAATACCAATGATGGCCACATCTAACCTCATATACCATAGTGAGATTTAAATTGGGGTGGAGTTTGAAACAACCAAGCCACTTTACCAACTCACCCACATCTCATTGGTAACCTTGTTGTCTACAATTATTTTTGACTATTTTCATCTTATGATTGTCTATAGCTTCACAAAAATTTAATATACTTTTTAGAACCCTATCTTTGTACATTTCAATTATTCTATAACATTCATTAATACAATTAGCTCTATTTTTTCTTATCATATTAGGATAAACATGGTTAGATGTAAAATCAATGTTATGTAAAACTAATTTCCCATTTTTTTAGTTTGATTTTTTCATAGGTTGGTACTTATTTATTGGGTGGTACATGTTAAATTTTGATGTAAGAATACTTGTTATTTGTTATGCCATTAGTCTATAGTGTGTATTGGGATATGTGTAGCTGACTTGTTGCTAGCATACCTTTTAATTAATTTATATGATCATTAATTTATCTTAATACTGATGGTAGGGTCAACCTAGGGTGTTTCTATATCATAGTCAGGGTATATACAAGAGGTAATGGTTAGTATGTCATCATCATTTTATAAATTTTATTCTTATTGTAAGGTTGTGGAGGTTTCCCCTTGAAGTGGCTCATCATTTATTCATATAACTTCTTTATTTCAATTAAATTGTGCTCTATTGCCATGATTAATATTTATCGATGAAGTAATTTCATTAAAAGTGGTATAATAGCTTTGATTTGGGAAAATTTATGGTAAAACCCCTAGTTATGAAAAAACACATATATCTTACAAAACCTTACAAATTTATCTTTAACTTTTTAATGAGGTTGAAGGTTTAGTAAAAAATGCCAAAATAAAACAACTAGGGTTTTATGACCATTTTTTGAGCAAGTTATTGTAGCTTTAGGGTTTTTATTAAATCTTCTCCACATCACATTTTAAGGTTTTTTTTGGATTTCTTTACATTTATGGAAAGCTCACAAAAAATATATTAGGAATTTTTTATTTACTTTTTTGGATTTGAGGCTAATATAATTATGAAATTATTTGGTCAAAGTTTAGTCAAAGGTGAAAATAAATTATGCATTTCTAAGACTTTATTTCATAGGATCAAATGTTATGGGTCGAGGCAAGGGTTCTAAAACTCTAAAAAAATCCTAACAAGAGGAAATGGATCTAAAATAATGAAATAGTGGATCTTTTTTTTTATGATTTTCTTTGACAGATCATAGGGTGAACTATCTTGAGTATAGTGTGAAAAACATATAGTTTGATACAACCAACATCCATCATTGATTGGATGCTTTGGAATAGAAATTTAATTAAATTTCCATAAAATTCGTTACAATTCACTATTACTCAGACTAGTTATTGTGGATCTTCCAGCCAACACAATCAAAATGTAAGTACATTTTAGTCTCAGAATATGACTCCAAAAGTGGAAATGCATAATTTTTATGGGAGGGATCCAACCAATCGACTACCTAAAAGAGAAACTTCTTCTAAAAAAAATCCATTTAGAGAAATTTATGGTTATCAGTCACCATCCAACACATCTTCCTTGAAGGTAAAACCTAAAATTCAAGTAGTCAAGGTACACCCTCAACAGGAGCTTCCTTAGCCAACAAACATACACCCAATCACTCATGTTTCAAAATTTGACTAGAAGTTTCCCATCCAGACAAGGTTACTAAAGCATCATGAAGAAAGAATAATAATTCTGAAAACCAAATATGTTTTCCTAAATCAATTCAAGAGGATGTAAATGGGGGATATAATCAAGTCTCCTATCAAGTGGAAGGACCTCTCTAGGGAAGATGTGCTATGGGAGGATGAATAATTAATATTGAAACATCCAATGATAATCAACATTGAGGACAACACTTGTTTGGAGGGAAAGGGCATACTACGCCCTTAGCATATAACGTGTATTGGGATATGTGTAGCTGACTTGTGGCTAGAATAACTTTGAATTAAGTCATAAGATCATCATTTTAGATTAATATTGATGGCAGGGTCAGCCTAGGATGTTTCCATAACATAGTTAGGGTATATATATGAGGTAAGGGTTACTATTTAATCATCATTTTATGAATTCTATTTTTATTTAAGGTTTTGGAGGTTGTCCCCTTAAAGTGGCCCATATTTTATTCATATATTCTATTCTTTTTAGTTATATTGTGCTCTATTGCTATGATTAATATTTATTGTTGAATTAAAATAAACTAATAGTCATCTTGCCATTCCTATTTTAATTCCTTTATCATTAACTTGACTAGCACAGAAAGTAGTAGTGAAAATATTGAAGTTTATATATATATATAAACTTCAATATTTTCACTACTACTTTCTGTGCTAGTCAAGTTAATGATAAAGGAATTAAAATAGGAATGGTAAGATGACAATTAAAATAACATTATAATATAATATAATTACAATCAAGGCATATGATAATAATGAGCAATAATCTATGGGTACCCTTTATATTTCCTTGATGGTGGGGCTTATCATAAAGGAAACATTAGTCCATGTGTTTGATCTTGATTCACCCTACAATTTGCTTCTTAGTCATCCATCGATACATTCAATGAATTTCATACCATCCATTTTACACCAATGTTTTAAATTATCTCATGATGGAATGGAAGTAACTATCCTAGGTGATACTCAACCCTTCAAATATTGTAAACTATTGGAAGGGTGCTATCAGAAATACAATTGTTAGAGTTTAGTATTTACATTAGATAAAATACTATTTACTTTTGGTAGGTTATTTATCGCGAGGTAGATAATACTTACATGTTTATTAGTAACCATATGGTTAATATGATAAGATCGTATTAGATAATTGATATTATATTGTTAGGAATAACAATATAATGTCACATATGGTTTGGAGATTATTTGGGAGAGATATTTTAGGGATCTCAGAATCCCCAATTATAAGACTACATGTATACAATTTTTTGTACATATTAACATATAAAGTATAATCAAATGAAGTCTAACTATCAACACCATCTGTATAATGTCTTATACAGTCTATTTACATAATATATATGTTAAACTCTAAGTAGGCATCCATTGCCTGTAACTTAAAGTATCTTGTATACTTTTTTTTTGGTATACAACTTAGATTATAATTAAAATCACCCAAAACACTCCAAATCCTAAAATATCAGTATTCATATACACATAACACCTATATCCAACCATTTATACTCACGTTTCATATGAATTTTGATTTGAGAAAAATTGTGGTCAAAACCTTAGTTTTGAAAAGAAGCATACATCTTCCAATTTTTTGAGCAAATTTTTAATTGAAGTTGGAGGGTCTTAAAGAAAGCCACTAAAAGAAAATTAAGGGGTTGTGATCATTTTTTGGCAAGTTATTGTTGTTATAAGGTTTTTATTACAAAATTTAACATGGTGTATTAAAAAGATTTTTTTGGATTTATTTACAATTATGAAAATATTGTAAAAATATAATAGGGGTTTTTTCTTTACATTTTTGGATTTGAGGCCAACATAAGTTTGAAATTTTTTTATCAAAGTTTGGTTAAAGCTGAAATAAATTTTGGATTGTCAAGATTTCATATGACATGTCTAAACACTAGGGGTTGAGGGAAGGGTTCCAAAACTCCTAACAAAGATAGATGGATCCATAATCAAGAATCAGTTGAGCTTTTGTTCTATGGTTTTATTCGATAAATGAAAGGGTAAGCCAACTTGAGTATAATGTGAAAAACACACAATTTGATACAACCAACATCCATCACCAATTGGATGATCTCTAAATTAACTTAATAACATTTTGAATTTTCAAATGAATCTACAAAATTAGTCACAATTCACTACTGTGGATCTTCTATCCAACCTAATTGAAATCCAAGTATATCACCTTGTGGAACATGATTCCATAAGTGTAAATGCATAAGTTTGATGGGAGAAATCCAACATATTGGCCACCTAAAAGAGAAAAATATTCTATAAAGTCTCCATTTAGATAAATTTATGATTACCAGTGACCATCCAACATATCTTCCTATAAGATACAACCTCAAATTTGAGAAGTCAAAGTACATCCTCAATCAATGAACATACACCCAATCACTCATATTTCAAATTTTTTCCAGAAGCTTCCAATCCAGACAAGGGTGCTGAAGTTTGGTGAAGAAGGAAGAATAATATTAAAAATATTATATACTTTCTTGAATTAATTCAAGAGGGTATAGATGAGGGCTATCACTGAGTCTCTTATCAAGTGGAAGGACCACTTGAGAGAGGATATTATGTGGGAGGACAAAGAATTCATACTGATGCATCTGATGATCATCAACATTAAGGACAACACTTGTCTGAAGGGATGGGGTATGGTATGCCCTTAGCCTATAACATGTATTGAGATATGTGTAGCTAATTTATGACTCACATAAAATTTAATTAAGTCTTATGATCATTACTTTTGAATAATATTGATGGTATGATAGGCCTAAGGTGTTTCCATAACACACTTAGGTCATACATATGAGGTACAAGTTAGTAATTCATCATCATATTATGAATTCAGTTCTTATTGTAAGGTTGCAGAGGTTTCTCCTTTGAAGTGGCTCATCATTTATTTATATGCTCTAGTATATTTATGCATATTTTTCTCTATTGTTGTGATTATTATTTATTGGCAAAGTAATTTCATTACATTATCCCTCTATTTCTATCAAGATCTTATTTTAATTTTTTTGGAAATTAACACTTGATGCACTTCAATTTGTAATTCATGGGTGTCAGCCCTAATACCCATATAAATTTTCACTAGCATGAGCAAGTTTCACAATACAATATAAAGACTCCAATTTTTATATAAATACTTAAATTCACTATTTAATTAAATGATAGACTCTTGTTTATCACTCTTGACCTTAGAATTCAATTTTCATTCACTTTTTTCATCATCTTTATTTCACTATGTTTTTGTATTATTTTATTTTGATTTTAGAAGTGAAACTCTAAAGAAAGGGAAAGGTGTAGATGAACCTGGATTTAGTTGTGCATTCCATGATCCAAATGATTTGAACAACTCCTCTTTGGCTTGGGAAGAATGACTTGCAATAAGAATGAACCTATAAGTAGATTGATTAGTAAGATAGGAGGGTGGATTGCCTATCAAGTGCTAGATCTAAGATGTACAAGACTTCATTAGAAGGTTGTCAATCCACTCGTTTAACAAGTTAAGTTCTAAAAAATGATAAGATATGTTTGCATAAAGTAATGGAAATTACTCAATCACAATGAAATAAATGCTTTTCAATATAAAATGAGTGTTTTTAACAAAATTCCATTAACTTGTTCAAAACTAATGCTAACATGCTAAAACTTGATTTAGATAATTACTTATGACTCAGTATTGTGGTAGAAGTCAAAAAAATAGATTTTGGGTGAGGGTTGATGGGTGATTTGAAATTGCTATTTTTTTGAAAAATAATTACATAAAGACTGATGTCAAACACTATCTAACCAATACCAGTTAAGGATAAATGATGTCAGTCAAGGGTTCTGACTTGAGACAAAATTGGAATTTTAGGCTATTGTAGAAAGGTTGGTGGGCTACTTAGGGTTGGATAATGGTCATGAAGATAGAATGGGGTCTCAGATATGTCAAACACATATATTTGATACTCAAATGGCTAAGAATCGTCAGTGGGTTTTATGGATAAGGGGGTGTTTGGAGTTGTAAAACTCCAACACAAGAGAGAATATGAGAAGAGATTAGAAGTGGGTATAAGCACTAAAATATTGAAACTAAATAACTAAACTTAGATCAAGTGAAAGATATATATTTTTTTTTAGAGTTGTTGGCTTGGAAATGTCTTGAATTTGAGTGTGAGCTACTTGAAAGCCTAGAAAAAAATGTATAGACTAACGATACTTGAGTCCTTAATATTGAGGTGATGAATCACTTTTACATTGGTTCTCTAGTTTATTGAGAAGCTCATATTCACTTGAAAGTTTTGGTTCTCGCTCAAATGTTTCAACCTCTTGAGTAAGGGTCTTAGGGTTACCTTAAGTAAATGACATTATTCCTAGTCAACTAGCATAGGTTGAGGGGTAACCAACGTTGGTCAAGGTGTAAATATTCCAAGTTACCCAAAATAGCATTTTACACTTAAGTTTGGCCATTAAGATCATTAGAAGTGGTCTGAGCTAATTTAAGGTAGTATGGCATGCAAGAAGAAGTGGTCTAGGAGGTTAGGGCATTAAATTCCAAGGTAGGAAATAATATTAAGGCTAGGTGTCACTAAGTTATCCATGGGTTTAGTTAGGGTAAGGTTTAAAATAGGAGTAATTAGCTTAATTAACTAATTATTTTTAGCTAAATATGTTTAAAGGGGTATTTTAAAAGGGTTCAAGAAATATTCTAACCCAAGGGGGCCAAGGGGGTTGAAAGATGTGTTTTATGAAAACTAGAACCGTTGTTGTGGTTTTTTAGTGTCTAAAATTTTCCCCTTTTTGTTGCGTAGGTTGCATCAACAAGCTACAAAACAAAAACAAATGGTGTAGTGGAAGGTTGGATGCCCCAAGTATGGGAGTAAGTGTTCTCTCTCAAAATGAGAAGTGATGAGGTGAAAATTAAGTTGGGTTTGGGTTTGACAAGTGGGTAAATGGGTGGAAAAGTGTTTTGGGTGGTTAGACATAGAAGCACAAAATTGTGCACAAAAATGCAACAAAGTGCAATGTTATAAATAATGCCAAGATAAGGCTGCCATAGGTAAACAAATTGGTAAATAAAGTTGCACTAAGGAGGACATGTGAGAATTGAACCAGGCCATAACATTAGGCATAACTAATATGGGTTACACTTATAAATACAAGTCTTTGTGATGAGGTATCCATGTTCACAGGGAGCCAAAAGTAGGGTGATGCTGAGAAGATGAAATGGGTTGCAGGTGTTGAAATTGCAAGTGGGCATATTCTAAGGCATTGCAAGGGCTATGCATAAAAGGTAGGCACATGCATAAGATTGTGAATCATGGCAAGGGAATTGAAGTGGTCAAAGTGACTGAGTCAAGGTTATCATAAAAAGGTGAATAGTTGTCTTGAGTGACAAAGTGGAGAGAAAGTGGTGGAAGGAGGTAAAGGAGAAGAAGGTAATCTTTGAGTGTGTCTATAATAGCTAGATGAAAATTATGTTGGTATAATGTTGAAAAGGATCCTTTGGGGTGGAAAAATCATCCAAGGTGATAGGAGGAGTTATGGTTAAAACCTTAATTTTCATAATTGATGTTGGTTTGAAGGAGGCAAAATTGACCGATGTCAGTCATCCCAACCCTAGGGGTGACCAACATCAATCACCAACTAAACCCTAGAAAAGGGGGTTGGTAATGAAAAAGGTCAATTTGAATGTTGTTTTTCTATCATTTTCATATAGTGAAAGTTACTTGAGTGGAAAAAAGTGAATCTTGAGTGGTTTAAGCACGAGAGTTGAGGGAATCATGTGGTAGTTGGTAGTGGGATTAGTTGTGGATAGGGTGCCAATTGGGAAAATGGTGCGTACCAAGTGTGGGTAGAGAGAATTAAATATGTAACAAGCTAGAGGACAAGTATGGGGTGGAGGGAAAGTGATGGCTAGGCAATAGGTACCACCATAGTGACGGTCATAAGATGAGGTATGCAATGTTTCTTTTATTTTATGGTTTAGGAAGTGTGTGGGTAGGGTAATGTTCTAGGATAGGGATGGAATTCAATGGCTTATTTAAAATTAGTTGGTATAGAGGGTAGAGGGTAGGGAGGGATAGGGTAGTTTGGTTGTTTTAGTTAGGTGTTAATGAAAATGAGGGTTTCGAGCTTTGGCCCCAACACACAGTGATCAACATCAATCACTGTCAACCAACATCAGTTGATAGAGAGCCGGTGTCGATCAAGATTTGACTGATTTTGACTCAAGAAGGTAGTTGGTGTCAGTCAAGAGTTGACTGACATTGGTCCAACAAAGAACTGATATCAATCAAGGGTCGATCAACATTAGTCCTGGGTTAAAGGGTAGGGGGTATAATGTTGAAAATATGGTAAAAATGTGTGAATATGATAGAATGCCAATAAGGAGTGAGTTAGGTTGGCTAAGTAAGTGGTTAGGCTATTATAGAAAGGATACAAGTCTTAAGTTTGATAACTAAGAGAAGTAATGATAGGTTAAAGTGGCTACAATTTTTTGTAAGAAAAAGGAGCCTAGGGGTAGTTAAATAGGATTGGTTGTGGGAATTAATGAATGTAGGTGAGTGCCTAGGTGTAGTAACTAGGGTAGTGTAGGTGAAATGTTTAGGGATTGTAAAGTGTAGGTTAAACTAAGTTGTTTGTCTAACCTTGTAGGTGAAGGCACTATTGATGATGTGAGATCATGTGCTACCTCTTATCAAGGAGTTATGTAGAGATATGATAGGGGTTGAGTGGGCCCATATGATGGTTATGGGTTTAGGTGGCATATGACACTATCAACGCATACCCTGAGACACAACTATATTGGTAGCCCTCATTGAGATATGGGACTCGACTACCAACAGATTTTTGTTATTGATAGAAGATCTTACTAACCTTTTGGAGGATGTTTACATGATCTTGAGGCTACCCATATAGGCTCAAGAGGTAGAGCCAATTCATAGTGAGGAATAGGATGTGCTGATGAATCTGTTATACAAAGAGCATGAAATAGAGGCTCAGTGGCATGGTGGGGGATTATACTTCGAGTATATTTATCATATGGATACTAAGGGGAGATGACTGATGACTATGATGATTATAGTAGTCACCTATTATGTATTACTTGACTCTAGTGGTGGGAGATTTCATTGGGATCTAATAAGAATTTTAGTAGAGATACTAGAGGATCAGATAGTATATACATGGGCACTAGCACTGCTAGCTTAGGTTGATTGGGAGCTATGGGGCTACCAAGTACATAGATGATATGGGATGAGCATATGCCTCTTACTCCATTATTGGGCATATGATCATATTACTATCTTACGACCAATTGGATTACCATAGATGACATGGTACTAGGCTCGATTCAGGGTTGGGTTTATGAGGTAGAGATCAGATATGGAGCTACCATGGGTAGGTGGGGAGGTTCAAGATTTGGCATGGTTTAGGCAATAGTTGGATGCATTGGTTGATGGTGAGGTTATCTAGAGACCGTATGCAAGTTTCTCATCATGTAGAGGGTTGAGTGCATAGACCTTTTATTTGTAGAGTATCAGATGGATGTATGGGAATAGGAAGCATGAGATAGAGTTGATCCTTGTTGACCACATAAGGTGATGGTATGACTTGGTGTAGGGTGTCCCAAGAGTATTCTTGAGATATAGATGTGAGG
Source organism: Torreya grandis (assembly GCA_037957365.1). Taxonomy (NCBI): domain Eukaryota; kingdom Viridiplantae; phylum Streptophyta; class Pinopsida; order Cupressales; family Taxaceae; genus Torreya; species Torreya grandis. The sequence continues at coordinate 866,034 of JARHVA010001018.1, forward strand.
ATGTAGAGGAACCATTACCTCTACCATAGCTACTAGAGGAGGAGACACTATACAAGGAGATACTAGTTCCTTAAATAGTTGATGATGTTGGCGTGATGCCTAATTATATTGTTTGGTGGTAGGGATAACACCCTACAGTAGTTGGGGGAGATGGAGGATAGATTCTTGATGCTAGAGGGGATGATAGATAGTAGTAGGCTAAAGATATAAAGATGAAGGAGGATGAGGAGGTACTAATGAAGGAGGATGCTCCTAATGTATAAATAGTTACTATAGAGAGGGATACTATGAGAGCAACACTAGCTATCCTATAGGGATATTTGACTTCCATGATACATGAAAGAAACATGACACAGGGACAGCTAGCAGTGAGGACCCAGGAGAGAGATAGTCTCCAAGCATAGCGAGTCATTGTAACTCATGAGAGAGACTCTTCATGTGGAAAACTAACTCCTATCACTTAGGAGAGAGATGGGTTATAGAAATACTTAACCTTGGTATTATCTAAGCAGGATGCTCTGAGATAAGCAGGAGGACAAACATAAAGTAGAGTAGTTATGGGACCATCTTAGACTATCCCAGTGATGATATATGTTACGACTGTAGAGGAGTTGAGATGTTATGAGAGATATGTTATTACTAGGTTCTAGATGTGCCATGGTATATAGAGTACCTAGTAGATTAAGTGACATCTAAGAGTCCTGGTAGTACTACACCCATTGGTGACATAACATCTAAAAGGGCATAGATAGGGAAGAGAGATGGACAAGATCCAGGGGACAGTGGTGCTCCTCCACCATAGATTATTATCTTTTATACTATTATGATTTTGATTCTAGTCTACGAGCTGATGTATCAAGATGTATTATATATATATATATATATATACACACACACACATATACATATATATATATATATATATATATATATATATACATATATATATATATATATATACATATACATATATATATATATACATATACATATGTATATGTATATATATATATATATGTATATGTATATATATATATGTATATATATATATGTATATATATATATATATATACATATATATATATATATATATATATATATATATATATATATATATATATATATATATATATATATATATATATATATATATATATATATATATATATATATATATATACTATTATGATTTTGATTCCGGTCTACAAGCCGATGTAGTGAGATGTATATATTATTTTAAGATATATATATATATATATATATATATATATATATGCAACATTTTGTTTGAGTTATGATGTTATTGATGATGATGTGTGATGTTATGGTTTATTTATGATTCATTTTATGCTTTATGTGATGATTCATGGTTATGAAATTTATGATGTTTATGGTGTGTAGATTATGGTTTAGCATTTTTCCTATTAATATGTGTATGCTTGATTTGATTTATTAGATGTGGATTTTGAATTGATGAATGTATGTGATTCCATACTTAGATGTATATGTTCTTGATTCATTCACGATAAAAATTTGTTATGAATGTTATGTGATAGAATTAACTTGAGCTAGGATTTGTTTATGAGATGATGGATATGATTTAATTATGCTAATTATAATGACTATGATGAATAGAATGTTATAATGATAATAAAAACACCTAAATGAATGACGCGGATGGTTAATAGAATGCGACAATCATATAATAAACATATAATGTTCTTAAATGCATTAAATATGATGATGCCATTTATTTGATTTAAAATGAGAGACGTTTTAAAAAATTTAAAAACACCTTAATAATATAGATTAATTTGGGTAAAAAATGCTATATGTAAGAAGAGGAAAGAAATGAGAGAATGATGCTAAATAATCAAAACACAAATGTCTTAAAAAATGTATCAACAAGTAGGTATGATGAAGAAGAAGGCGAAGTGGTGATATTTAATTGGTAAAAAGAGTAAGATGGATTTGCTTATGAACATAAGCACTTCTTATGCTTCACATTAGTGTTTTTTGGTTTGTTAAGAAGTGCCTTGATCACATAATGTCAAGTAAGCTCAAAATCCCTTATTTTTTGAAGGTAAAAAGGGAGATGGATGATAGTGGAACCTTATTATGGGGATATCTTGCCCCTTCTATAGGTGATCAAAGATCCATTATAAATAAGTCTATGTCTTATTTGGTGTAGATTGATTGATGTGGGAAGTCTACTATTGACTTTTGCAAAAGTTAATTTCAGCTTTCAAATATATATATATATATATATATATATATATATATATATATATATATATATATATATATAATTTTGACTATGGGTCCTTTTGATGCTATTGTTTTTCATAGGTTGAGGAAGTTGATCAATGCGGGAAGCTTCCATGTGATTACTTGCTTTGACAGATTATTTGACTTAGCCATCCTTCAAGGGAGTGTTCTAAGCTTTTTATTTATTTGATTTGGATAGTTCTCCTTCAAGGGAGTAGTTTGTAATTCTATATGTGACCCATAAGATATATTATTTTTATTTTTATTTTTTTTGTTTTTTTAGACATAGTGTAGACACTAAAAAACTGCACACACAATCCTAGTTGTTGAAATGCCTTGCGTTTCCCTTTAACCACTTTCAACTATAACTTCAAGGTCAAAAAACCTACCGGACCTAACCCAAAGTCAAGTTAGCCACCTATCTAACTTAATTCACCTCTTAACCTTTTTAACTCACCTTTTCCCTAGACCCTTGACTGACGATGGTCAAAGTGATCGATGACGATCACCCTGACCGACAATGGTCAGATGCATCACCTAGAATTTTAGCATGCATGCCACATACAAACCACCACTTTGATCTTCTAAAAATAGCTTGTCTAATTCTAGTTATGAGCCCTTTGCATGGATTATTTATAATTAGAATCCCTCTCCAAGCCCCATTTAGAACAACCACTTCAACCTCTCACCTTGCCTATAAAAGAGAGAGGGTTGTAGGAGAAGATGGATCTAAAATTATTATCAAGAGATTTTTGTATTTAGAATCTATTTTTGTAGGTCAATCAACATCATCATAGTTATCAAGAATCATCAACCATCTTATTGGGAGTCAACTCACCATCACATCTCAATCAAGCTTTCAAGTATCGTTACTCTATCGAAATTAAGTTAGATTCCACCAATAAACAATCTATCTCAACCATCCACCCAACTGACTTATGATAAGACAAGTATTTTATTTTTGGTATTTACTTATCATGCTTCCATTTCAAGAGCAGTCTAACCCTTATCTACCTCTTGGAACTTTCCTTCTAAATCTCATCAATCAGCAACACCAACCTAATTCCACTCCTAGTTCCACTGACAGGCAATCGGTGATGGTTGATTAATTGGTGATAGTTAGTCTCAATCGAAAATGGTTCATCTAACCGGTGACAGTCACCTTGACCATTGATGGTTCACTATCAGGAAAATTTCTAGCAAGCTCCTTTCACCTACCTACACCCAACCAAATCTAGTTTTCTATGTCCCTATCTGTTCACAGATCCCTGTCTAATTTTTTAAACCATACCCCAACCCCTTAGCACTAGTATTAATTAGTTTATCACTAATTTGATCATGTTTAGTCTATTTTTTGAGCAAGCATTCTTGTGTTTAATTTTAGTACCTTTTGATTATTAATGCAAGTACCTTCTTTCCAATTTTGTGAACTTAATTATTAAAAATATGTGGACTGACAACCCTTAAGGAAGCTCTCACTCCTAGGATCTAGCTATCGCTAGGCAATCTACCCAACTATCTTTCTAACAAACAAGTTTGATTTAGTGCTTTCTTATCTGCATGTCTTCCTCCCAAGCCAAAGAGGAGCTCTTCACAATCTTTTGATTCAATGTACACATAAACAAATAGGTTTTTCAACCACACCCATATCGAGTTTATTTTCTCTCTTCCCTAGAACTTAAATTGAAAATTTACATGAAACATTTCGGCACGCTCGATGGGACCTAGAGTCTCTTACTCGCATTTTTCTTTGCATTTGTATGCCCTTCTCTCTATTTGTGCTCATAATTGAAACTAAAATTTATTTTGGGCTTAAAATCAACTACATCTATTGATTTTTTTTAACATTAGTTCACTTTTAATTAAAGCATAGTAATCTTATCATAGCACCACTTTTGTTGCACACACTAGCCAATCCACTTTCATCAATAAAACATCAAAATAATTTGAGACAAGACCCGATTATAATTTCATCACCTAGTGGTCACCTTACCCTTTCTTGGTGATCCTACTTGGAGGTCATTACTAAAGGGAGAACCAACTAAACTCTTTGGTTGAGTATAAACTCTGGATATATATATATATATATATATATATATATATATATATATATATATATATATATATATATTGGCTAAGTACCTAACACTCTTATCATTACTTGATCGTGAAGTGAGGGGGTAGACCCCAATACCAAATTACGTATTGATTTCAATATAGATTATTTTGAGAACCTAAACTACCTAAAACCAACCATAAACTACTTCTATAGTACTTGATCTACAAGCCAACTTCTATCACACATTCTCATAAACTAAGGCATAAGCCCAAAGTGAGATTAAAACTAACCTCTAGGTTTAACATACTTTATAGTGTGTGTCTTGGTTGCCTTGATCATTTTTCTTATCTTCTTCCAATTTGAGTGGCGAGTGTATTCTTGTTTTATCTCCCCTTTTCTTGTATGATTCTCTCTCACCAGTAGTGAAAAGACCTAGTAGAGCAGAACCCATCACTTGAATCAGCCTCTTCTACCTCTTCATCTATGGAGTATGTCTCTGAGGTAGAAGACTCACCTCATCATTTTGGAAGCCCTAATTTTCCTCTGGTATTTTCCCAAGGAGACATGAACTTTACCAATTTTTTGGAAAATAACCTAATTTCCCTTTAACACTACCTTAACACCTCCTCTCACCATGCCCTAGTTCCAAATCCACCTCAAGATCCTCCTTATGGCATGCCATCTTGCCTTATGAGGGGTATCCCTATTGTCATGGTCACTACACAACCTTCAGCGACCCAAGCATATTTGTCTACTAACCCCTTTGATGTCATAAATAAAAACCAACCTATCTAACCAACCACTACCTTTACACCTTCTGCCCCTACCAATGACTCATCCACCTTAGGAACAACCTTATCGTTAACCCATCATGATCCACTTATTACTAGAACACCTACCACTAGCACTACCGACATTCCCTCTGTTAACCCTAACCCATTGGTCAATACCCCTTTAGCAAGCTTAGGGTTATACATCTCTTCTAATTCACCACCTACTATCATGAAGGTCACTACCTCTCCTTTAGTTACCAACCCAACAACCATTCATGCCCAATCTATAGGGACTCTTCAGTAGGTACCCATTACACCCAATCTAGGATACATCCCTAACCCACAAGGGTATGTACCCACTACTCTACCGCTACCATCCACCTATATTTATATACCACCTAACCAACCTTTAACATCCCCATTCCAAAATGTGACAACCTCTTAACCACCAAACAATTACCAATATGTTACCCAATCTCAACCACAGTATCCACCTTACATCCCTCTTGGTCCAACACCTCAAATTGACCTAATAAAGATGCTCATGGACAAGATGAAAAACCTCAAGTCATATATTTTATGGGATCATAACATCCTATCCTATGATTAGATTTGTAACGAACCTATTCATCCCTTTCTCCCTATCATACCTTACCCTCCTCAATGGGAGCTATCAAAATTTACCAAATTTTAGAGCAAGGAGGACCCCAAAAAATACCTTAGAGATTTTAGACACACATGTTACATGATTACTTATGATGATGCCCTTCTCCTCTGAACCTTCCCCATGTCTTTATTCAACCTGACACTTGACTGGTATAGTGCCCTTGCCAGGCATTCAATCTTTTCTTTCACCCAACTAGCTCAAGTCTTTTTGGATCAATTTTTTATTAACATTTCTAAGAAGGTCTCTATCACTGATCTCTATTCTATTAGAAAATTTGATGATTAGTCCATTGTTGATTTCATCACCTGTTAGAGAAGCTTGATTAATCAACTTTCATTTTCCTTGCCTCAACCTGAACTTATAGAGATTTTTTCTTGAGCTTACACCAAACATATATCTCCTACACTACATGTCCAAAGGTTTAGAACTTTTGATGAAGCTTTTACCATGGAATTTAAGCTATAAAATCAAGCCATATACAAGGAAAAATTGAAGTTACAAAACACAAACTCTACCTTCAAGACCAATGAAACTTCTTCCTCCAAACTAGGCAACCAAGCCAACACCAAAACCAAGAGCAAGGGAACTATGAATGCAGTTTTCCTTAAAACCACCCCTCCACCCAATGTCAATCAAAAAAATTATCCCATTACCTTCAACCAAAATACAAAGAACCCAAACTGAAGCAACTAAAAATAGTTCACTCTATTTAGAGAATCTGATGCCTCAATTTTGGACAAACTACTAAAAACTAACCTCATACAGCTTCCACCCATCAAACCTCCTTAGCAGTTTGATTCTTCTCATCCAACACCTTCTTGGTAAAATGAGAATGACCTTTACACTTTTTATTGGGTAATTGGACATGACTTTAGTTGATGTAATACTTTCAAGAATGTTGTTTAGATCCTTGTCAATAAGGCACAACTTATGTTGGATAATCCCAATGCCCCTCAAATTTAAGTTCTTGATATCTTCAGGAAGCCTTTTCCTAACCATGCCCTTGTCAAAATAGAGGACACACAAGCTAGATGTTCTCATGATTCCCACATGATCAATATGGTCCTTGATATACTTATCAATGGGGAACCTACCATCCAATCTACCTATTTTTCCCCCGCTTCAACCACCAAGGTGGTGGAGTCACTTTCCCTTCCTTCAAAGGCCCAAACCAAGGAGGTTCCTTTTTCCTTAGCTTCACTCATGGAGGCTTTAAAATCATCAAACACCCCTTTGAATAACCTATTTGAGCAAACAACCATTCCCAACCCACCATCTCCTCTAACCATAGGACAAACCAAAACTATGGACATCATGCCTAGGGAAGCAACTTTTTCATAAATACCCCTCATAGAGAAACCACCTAGTCCAAACTTACATCCTTTTCTTGAGGAAGTAGATGAGGCTATCAACCCTCCTCCTCAGCCCATAGGTGTATCCTTGACACCCACTACCCAAGAGGCTAGACCAATATACAAACCTTTTTCCAAAATCGTTCAAAAGTTAGGTATGGTCACAAAACCAGACATGGATCAAACCACTTTCTAGAAATAGTTATAGGGCTTGCTTACATCAACAAACCTGAACCTTTTGGTACACCTTTAACTAACCAACCCATAATTTTTACACCACCTCTTAAACTGATTAGAACTTCTACCAATCCCTCACCTTCTTAGTCAACCAAAACAGCCACCTCTTCAACAACCACACCACTAACCAAACCTTATAAAACTCTTGGTGCCTCCCCTACACAAAGCTTGGTTCACTCATCCTTGAAATTAGAATTAAACCCATCCAAGCCTATACCCAATCCTCAACCAAAACCAACCAAAGGGGTGAAACCATTAAAAATATCCATGACTAAGATTCTACCTTCCTCTACTTTGCCCTCTATCTTAGGGCCTCACCCCTCAACTTTGCCTAAAAAGCAAGATCCTTTTAACATATGTCATCCAACACCATTGGTTACACCAGCCCACCTACTATCTGATGCATCGATCCTTCCCAAATTCCCAATAACTAGACTATCAACCTTGAACACCCCAATAACTAGCATACCCAAACCAAAACCATTGACCTGAAACACCACCTTACCCAAACCTTATCTCACCAAATCCATTGTTACCAACATGTCCATCTTCCCAACCAAAACCATAACCTCTAGACCTTCCCCACTTCTAGTGGGATCCTATACAACCATTCTTCAAAGATTATTTTAGACCTCCTATCTCACATTACCTCCTATTAGACCTTTCAATCCTCTTGGTTTGAATTCATCTTGGTACAATGATCATCAAATCTATTCTTATCAGAGGACATCTGGGCATGACACTAAGAATTACAAAACTCTCCAAGCATTATCCATTAGCTCTATGATGAGGATGATCTTTTACTAGATGAACTTCTATTTACTCCTCTACCAATGCACCCAACAATCTCTTGCCAACACATTCCTAATCCTCCACTCTCACCTCAGAGTGACGAAGAATCTACCCAACCTCCCATCACACCTTTCCCCTCTATCCATGCCATTAATTTGGTCACATGATAAAAAAAAGGATAAATGAAAGGCCAAAGTGTCCATTCCATGGAAATACCCCCCAACTCATCCTAAACCAAACCCAATCCAAACCTTTGCATCCTTAGCTAAACCCAAAGTTACCATCTTAGGTACCTCTAAGGCTAACCCCTTTGAATCCATTAGGAGGGTCATTCTTAAGCAAATTCACCAAACTCTAGCTAAGATGAGCCTCTATGATCTCATTTCCACCTCACCCCACCATCATCAATCCATGATAGAGGTTATGCAAGCTATCGAGGTTAGACTAGGTGACTCCCCACCTATAGAGGCCTTCGTAGGTGCTCTCCAACTCTCTACCCTTGTTACTTTCAAAGACTCAGAGATATCCTCTATCCACCATGAGGATCTAGATCTTCCTCTCTTTATGACTTCCCACATCAACCTGACCCACATCAAATGGGTTGTGATCGATAGGGGATCCAACATCAACATCATCTCTTCCCATTCCTATGACCAACTCAAATTATTGGACAATGTCATATCCCAAAATTTAGCTATGATTTGATCCTTTAACGATACTATGACCACTACCTTAGGAACTATTATCCTCCACATTTGTCTAGGACCCCACACACTCCCTGAACTTTATGTTATAGGTTCATGCCCTTCAGTCTTAAGAAAATTGGTGTAACCTACCAACATGTTATGACCTACATCTTCTATGACCTTATCCACACAATCATTAAGGATTATGTGGATGACCTCCTTAGAAAATCCAAACTTTTCAAGGACCACTTAACTATTCTCAAGATTATCTTTGAGAGACTTATCCATTACCATGTCCGCCTCAATCCCAAAAAATGTATTTTTAGGGTCTTGTCAAGCAAAATCCTTGGCTTCATCATTTCCATTTAGGGAATCGAGGTTGATCCAACCAATATCAAAGCCATCCTTGAGATGCTACCCCAAACTAATATTAAGCAAATCCATAGTTTTCAGGGGAATCTCCAATCCGTTCACCACTTCATCTCTCAGCTCTTAGATAGATGTCAACCCTTCCATCACCTCTTGAAAAAGGACATCTCTTTCAATTAGAATGTCAATTTTCAAAAGGCCTTTGAAGCACTCAAAGAGTACCTTCTATCTCCACCTATCCTCATACCTTCTAAAGAGGACCAACCTTTCTACCTTTATATCTCTGCCAATGACTATTCCCTAGGGGCAAAGCTTGCCCATTAGGATGAAGAACACAAAGAACAAGCCATCTATTACATAATTTGTACCCTTATAGACTATGAAAATTGATATACACATACTGAGAAACTATGTCTGGCCCTAGTCTTTATGGCCACCAAGCTTCACCACTACCTTCTTAACCATAAAACTTTTGTCACAACCAATACCAACCCACTCAAGTACATGCAGTCTAAATCATATCAAAACCAGTGTATGGCCAAGTGGCTCATGATTTTAGCTGAGTTTGACCTTGATTTCCTACATCAAAAGTCAATTAAATGGCAAGTCATTGCTGACCTCTTGGTCGACACACCTACCAAGCAACCAACATCCTCCTCTCAAATTTCTAGATGAGTCCATTATAAACCTATCCCAAGAATTTAATATTGGAGATCTTATCCTGAAGGAAAATCAAGATTTAACTAATATGGAGAAAAGTAAAAGGGAAAATTTTTATTTTAGTTGGCTTGAACCCTACATTGTAACCCATAAGTATGGATCAAGAGCTTATTTTTTGTCCTCTCTCGAAGGCAAACTAGAAATTGAGACTCTCAATGTTTTGCATTTGTCCTTTCTATTGTTAAATAAGGGTCACAATCATCATTGGTTTTACTTAAGCTCATCCCCATCAACCACATTCATTTCCCTCCTATTAAGGGCAAATAAATATAGTTGAATCATGTAATTATCCATCACAGTCATAGCGTAATCTTGAACTATGGGTATCACAGCTCTACCTATGACATGACTCTCATGGTACTTCCCATATCCTTGAGATCAGTTCCCATGGTCGTTGTCACCTACACCTCTTTTAACCCACTGAACCTTCTTATGCTCTTATTTTTTGCCTTCATAAATTTAACCACTTGAGCATGTATAAGCAAGTCTATGTCAAGAAAAATCAAACAACAACAAAAGCAATATCAAAAGTCAAAAACCAAATCATGGGTCATTCTTAGCATTCGTAGAATGCTCCCTTAAAAGATAGCTGGTGAAAACTCATCTAAAATTGCAAAATGTAAGGGGGAGTTCTCCCTTGAAGGATATCTATCACAAGCATTTAGACTAGGCACATAAACTTAGACCATTCCCTTAAAGGATAGCTAAGTAACACATTTGTTAAAATCTAGCAATTTCTTGGAAGCTTCCTATATTGATCAACTTCCCTAACCACAAGAAAAATAAAAATAAGCAAAAACCCATAAGCAACAACAAAAGAAATTTTAAATCCACAATTGGCTCTCATAAAATCAATAAATCTTATAAAGCCACAATCATCTCTCCTTAGTAGACTTCCCACATCAATCAGTCTACACTTTATACATGAGCATAGACTTGCTTACACTATCCTCTTGGAAACCTATAGAAAAGGCATGTTGGTCTCACAAAAGGTTCCAATTCCACCCATCCTCCCTCCATATATCATATGCATGGGATTGTGAGCTTACTTGACATAATGTGATCATGATACTCGCTTACCAACCAAAACATGCTAATGCAAAACATTTAAAAGGCTCACTTTCACTAAGTTGTTCTAACTTTGGGTTTCATTTTTTTGTCCTTACCAATGAAGAGGCATCATGTTTTTTTCTTATCTTTTATTGGTTCATACCTCTCATGATCCTTATCACTTTCTTAAACATTTAGTTTGTTACCTAGTTACCTTATGTAGTCTCATTACATCTTCACACATATCCACAATATATCTACACCATCATAAGCAACAAATATAAAATCAATAGAATAACATTCTGAGCTATATCTATGAGCCACATCATCTAACTATCTATGATCAAAACACCATCATATCACGTCATGCCATAAACATAATCCTATCCATCTACCATCAAAACATCATGCCAACATATATTATATCTTAAATTCATTCTCATTATCATAAAAAAAATCAATAATCAAAACATCATGAACAATATCATATGTCATCTACCAATCAATCCATAACATTACCACAATACATCTCATGCAAACCACATCATCATAACCATAACCAAAGGCATTAGTGATTACATCATCACATACTATATATCCACCCATAAGACATCCTATCATATCCATGAACAAGATCAAAACATCATAACTATCTTCCAAACATCACATGCATAAGCTACTAAGTCAAACCTCTCATTAAGCATATACATGAAACCATAGACCATCAACTATTAGCATAAACATGAATAACCACATTAAGCATATCAACTATACACCTTAAACATACATCATATATCACATCATAAACCATGCATCATCATCATATACATTGTGTCATCATAAATACATGTGATAATGAGTAAACTCTCTCTCAAAACATGTACATTTCACTACATCAGCATGTAGGCTGGTATCAAAAATAAGGTACACCTATCTATACTAACATATCAGCATATATGAATACATCAAGCTCCTAGAGCATTGAAACCACTAGCACCTACACCACTAATAATAACCCCACCTATACTTATACGCCCATATGGTGGTGGTCCTCTTGGGATACCTACCTGGTGACCCACTATAGAGGCCCACTATCTCGAGGTAGCTATAGATGGCCCACCAGATAACTAGCTTTGTACTCCCCATATCTCATTGCTTGTGGTAGCTAACCTAGCACCATCACCTCATAATACCTGAGCTCCTCAATGGTGGTTAAGTATCAAAGCCTCAAAACTATGTCTGGTGGTCCTCTAACCACTAATGTTGGTCCCCATCCTATTGCTACCCTCTGTCTAAGAGCATCTCTCTCCTACATGACTACCCTAAGGGATGTTTATGCTTGATCTCACTCTACTATAACAATCACCACCTGGCCCTATAACATAATAATTTGACCCTATAGTGTGTCCACATGCCTCTATAGTGTTATGACCTTAGCTTATATTGCGGTGAGTGTTATTTTTGCTTGACCATCGCCCTGTGCCTATGCCCCTACCAAATCTATGTCCATGGCTTGCTGGCCCCCATCACCCCATCTGAAGTTTATTGTGGTATATTTTCCCTAATACTAGGCTATGTATCCATCAACAACACCTATGTCATCAATAAGGGATCTCATCAAAGCTTCTCATAATTTAGTATAATATCTTGCAGTTGTGGCTCAGGCAACATGAGCTCAACCTCCTCTTTCTTATATCAAGGAACATCAAGTGGGATCCCCTGAACCAGCCCAAATTGTCTCTGTACATGATCAAAAGGATGAGATCATCTTCACCATCTTGATGGATGCATATCTACTACCAGATCTAAAGACCTATGATATGATATTTGAGTCCTGTCTACTGAGGCACCCAACATATGGTCTTCATATAACATCTCTGACCACCAGACCTTCTAATGCATCCTAGATTCACTCAATATCTCTGGCTCCTCCACCTACCCATGTCATGGTGCCACCTCTCCTCCAATTTAGGAATCCCACTATGTAATCAGTCAGTAGATAACCCTCCATCAATATTCTTAAGGGTCTCAACACCTGAATATGTTTAAATGCCTAGCAGTGAAGTATGAAGCCAACACTAATCTCGTACCACTTGTGTGCTTGAAATCCCTAGAGATCCTAGTATATCTGTGCCAATAAAATTGGGGCCCATCTAAGTATGATCTTCCAAAATAACATCTCAACTAAAACACCAAGTAACAGATGTGGAAACCACCCTCCAACTAAATCAGGCAACACAAAACTCATCAAGGCCATCATCATTGTGAGTAAGAATCTATCCTCACAAGCCTTCTAGTATAATACACCATAACTGAATCCACCTACATGAAAACATGCATGTACCTGATCTACACCATATATCAGATCTATGAAATAGTGTAACTCATCACTCTCTATGTGGTAGATTGGATCTCCTAAAATCATCAATCATGCAATCCTATGCACATCCTCTGAGAGTATGGTAATTTCTCCAGTTGATAGCCACAAAGTGTTCATCATGGGATCCCATCTCTCGATGAGCATGATGATCATCATAAGATCTTAGGGTAGGTGATGATAGTGTTGTATTGCACCTAATCCAATGACCTCCATATGCCTACACTCATCAATAGTCATGGCATCCCAAACCTATACAAAAATAATGGGAACCTAGTCCCTCAACCAAATATACTTAGTTTTCCACCTAAAGCTAAGTACTAACTTATACCTTTCTTTTAACCTATTAAAAATCACCCCATTATATCTACCCTACATACATTTTTCCAACACAACCTTATGCCTTTATTCCACCCTCCCCCCTCATATCCTTTTTTGTCAAAACCACACCTATTTTATCCCCCTATACTTCCAACACTTATCACACACTCATCAGCTAAGATCATCATTGACTTGATAAACAAGTATCCTTAAAAATCTATCAACCATCACTTATATTCTCCAACCTTAAAATATTTTAAACCAAACACCTTTTTCCCAACCCACCCCTTTTTACCTAGTCCTTTTACCACCAACAGTTCCTAGATTCATCATCGATCCCTTAGGACCAATCATCCTCCTTGGGCTCAATCAGTATCAATCAAGGTGAACCATTGTCAGTCCCTATCTATGCCTAGCAATGGAAAGAATCAAACCCCTGACCTCTGTATAACCTATAAAACCCTACCAATCTACCTGAATTCAACCGTTTATTGTCTTTTCTACCCAATGCCTACCTTATACACCTATATTTACCTAATTTTTCTACCCTTTTACCTAATTTATACAAAACCCTAGACCTAAGGCAACCAAATGAAAATGCTTAAAACCCATTTTCTCCCATTTAATTCTTATCAACACATGTTATTCCACCCATAAACTTACCTAACTATCAATTCAAAATATAACCTACCTCTTTTTGTGATCATTGGCATGGTCAAAGTCCTCATCCCACCACTCCACTACGTCCTTGACCACCTTTCATTGGCTCAATCCTCACTTAGATAAACAAACTAATCAAAACCTTCCACCTCAGTAATGTCAGCACATAAATGGCCACCACACACTATTCACCTAGAGAAAAATGCCAAAAGTCAAATGGTGAAAAATAATTCACCTTTTCACTTTTAACCTACCGGCTTTTTAGGGTTTCACCTTGATCATCACTGGTCAACCCTTGGAACAACCCCTAACCATCATCGATCAGGGTCCCCTTTTTTCAACTTTGAGGCATCTCACCTAGGTGCTCAGCCTTTTATCTACCTAAATGAGAAGAACTACATTTGGCCTAAAGTTTTTGTTGGATATTATGTCCATGAAACTATGTAAGTAACATCCACTTACCCAGTGCATATGGGGTCAACTCATCCACCCCCTCTAACCAACCTCTCACCTTTGTCCACATCCACCTCAACTTTAGTCATTTTTGACCCAACCCAATCACGTATTTTTTGCTAACCATGCTTGGTAATTTTGACCATGCAGACCAACCTTGCCTTGTTGAGTTTTCATTCCTTACACCACCTAGTGTACAATCATATCATTTGTGTCTTTTTGGGATCACGTCCTACCTTGAATACCGAAAAAAATTTACCCATTAGTGTTTTCACTAAGAGCACTTATTACCTTAGATGCCCAAAGAAACACTACACCTTGTTTCAAATACTAACATGTATATACAATCGCCATGCCTAAATATGGTCATATGATACACTGGTCACTTGTCTTCTTACCATTGATCCTTATTTTTACCAACATTAGCAACTTTAGTCTTTACATGATCTTGACTATCACACTTAGTCTTATTTTGTGCATATCTTTGTGTTTCAAATGACCAACCATTCTTTTGTCACCTACCTCATGACCCACCATCTACCCATTATCAAAACCTAACCCGATTCTACCTTACCTCATCAACTCCCTGTTTGAGGGGGGAAACTTCCTCCCATACTTAGGGCAATGAGACCTTTGACCACATCATTTTTTTTGTAACTTGTTAATTCAAAGCTGTATAACAAAAAGGGGCAAAATGTAGACACTAGAAAACTGCACACATGGTCCTAGTTATCAAAATTCCTTGGGTTTCTCTTTAACCTATTTTGACTATACCTACAATGTCAAAAAACCTACCTGACCTAACCCACTCACCTAACCCAGAGTCAAGTTAGCCACCTATTTAACTTAATTCACATTTTAACCTTTTTAACCCACCTTTTCCCTAGACCCTCGACCAATGATGGTCACCCTAACTGATGATGGTCAGCTTGCATCGCTTGAACTTATATCATGCAAGCCACATGTAAACCACCACTTTGATTTTCTAAAAATAGTATTGTCTAATTTTAGCTTCAAGCACATTACATGGATGACTTATAATTAGCATCCCTCTCCAAGCCCCAATTAGAACAACCACTTTAACCTCTTGCCTTGCCTACAAGAGATAGAGGGTTGTAGGAGAAGATGGATCTTTAATTGTTATCAAGATCTTTGTGTATCTAGAATCTATTTTTATAGGTCAATCAACATCATCAACATTATCAAGCATCATTATCCATCTTATTGGGAGTTGACTCACCGTCACCTCTTAGCCAAGCTTTCAAGTACCGTTATTCTATTGGAATCAATCTTTCAAGTAATTCATCTCAACCATCCACCCAACTAACTTATGATAAGACAAGTATTTACTTTTTGGTATTTACTTATCATGATTTCATTTCAAGAGTAGTCTATCCCTTATCTACCTTTCAGAACTTGCCTTCTGAATGTCATCAATCAACAACACCAACCCCGTTCCACTAATAGGCAACTAGTTATGGTTGCTTGACTGGTGATGGTTAGTTTCAACTAGTGATATTTAGACAACTGGTGATGGTTCATCCAACTAATGATGATCACCTTGAATGCTAACAGTTTATTATCAAGAAATTTTCTAGCAAGCTCCTTTCACCTACCTATACCCAACCAAATCCAGTTTTCTATGTCCCTCCCTATTCACAGATCCTTATCTGATTTTCTAAACCATACCCCAACCCTTTAACATTAGTAATAATTAGTTTATCACTAATTTGATTATTTTTAGTGTATTTTATGATCAATCATTCTTGTGTTCAATTTTAGTACCTTTTGATTATTGATGCAAGTACCCTCTTTCTAGTTTTGTTAACTTAATTGTTTAAAACATGTGGATTGATAGCCCCTAAGGAAGCTCCCACTCCTAAGATCTAGATATCGTTAGGCAATCCACCTAACTATCTGTCTAACAAACAAGTTTACTTTAGTGATTTCTTATCTACAGGTCTTCTTCCCAAGCCAAAGAAGAGCTCTTCGTAATCTTATGATTCAATGCATGCACAAACAAACAAGTTTTTTAACCACACCCATATCAAGTTTCTTTTCTCTCTTCCTTAGAACTTAAAGTGAAAATTTACATGAAACACATAGACTTGCTTATATAGGCCTAAGAGTTACCTTTATGAAGGCAAAACTATAACACAAGAAGTTTGAATGGTGGATGAGAGGATGCTTTACGAGATAAGGACCATGGGAATCCATACTATAAGGGATGAAAAGTATACATGAGAATCATGTCATGGTACCCATATTTAGGATTTAGGATAAAAACTATGATGAATAATCCCATGATTCTTTATTTTAATCGGTTGTCCTCAAAGTAAGGGGATGAATGCGATAACTTTATAAAATAAGGGATGAACTTAAGTTAGACTTAAGGTGATGTAGAACCTATTTTAACAAAATAATGGAAGCAAATGTAAAGCATTGAGGGGCTCAGGTTTTAGTTTCCATTTAAGAGATGATAATCAGTAAGCTCCCAACCCATACTCATGCATTATGATAAATGATCCAAGCCAATTGAAAGCAAACTTACCCTGATTATTTCTTTCCATGTTGGTTACATGTTGATTTTCATTTAAGATGAGGTCTCTGATATTGAATTCTTTCTCTCTTAGTTGCTTGTTATAATTGCACTTGATTCATTCTTGATAGACATGAAGATGGTTAAGCATGGCTAAACAATGTTTATTAAGTAGCTCAAGTTGGGTTAGATGTTATTGACAATAATTACCCTCTGAGATGATATATTTTAAGGATATATGAAAGTAGGGATTTTGGACTTCATGAGGCAAGATAGCCTCTACTCTAAAGATAAATGAGAAATGGGTGTCACCCATAGGGGTTCAAATGTTGGTTTGATATGCCCATAGGGCAACAGGAATGTGTAAGTTCCCTTCCTAATGTATTGACTATTTTAGTTAGCATTTTATTAAGTGTTTTATTAAAGGCTTTAAATTTTCCATTAACTTGTAGTGGTATGGAGATGAGAAGCTTAATGTCAAATGTGTCACAAAGATTGCTTACTTTTTTGTTTTTAAATAATTTTGCATTATCAATGATTATTTTTTTAGGAATATCGAAACAACAAATGATGTGATGGTTAATGAAGTTGATAATTTTATTGGTTTTGGTTGAGATGAGGGGAATAGCCTCTACCCATTTGGTGAAATATTTTGTCACGGTGATGATAGAATGATGTCTCTATGAAGAATTAAGATTTATTTTACCAATGAGATCTAATCCCCACTAAGAAAAGGGCCAAAAATCCTTAGAAACTTGAAGGCCATGACTAAGAAGATGATGCAACTTAGTATGTTCCTAACACTTGACATACTTCTTGATGTAATCACAATAGTTTTGGTTAAGGGTAGGACAATAGTAGTGAAGGCGAAGGATGTGTTTATGGAAAATTAAACCATTATAGTGTCCTCCATAAATCCCATCATGCATTTCTTTGATTGAGTGAGAGATTTTGTGACCATGTAAGCATATAAAAAGAAGACCATCAAAGCCTTTCTTGTAAATAATTCCCCTTAGTATGGTATAATGATAAGTACTCTATATAAAATATCATCTACCATTTCTAGAGAGATTGGAAGGGACGATGGCTAAGGTAAGGTAGTCAAAGATTTACTCATACCAAATATCGGGTTGGGTTTAATCCACACTAAAAATAGAAGGGGGGTCCGATTTGGTGTAATAAGGTTGGTTAAGGTGATATATGGTGGAAAATATTATGGAATCTTATGGTCTAAATGGGATTTTGGAAGCAATATAAGCTATGATATCGGCAAACTTGTTCATAGAACATAGAGTGGCTTGAAAAAGTTAATGATCAAAAGATGTTAATAGTAAATCTACCAATTATTTATATTTTCATAAAACATCATTTTTACATTGGTAAGAACCATTTATTTGGTTTACCACAAGCTTGGAGTCACCAAAAATATTGATCAATTTAAATCCCAAGGACAAAGATGTTTGGAGACCGAGAATTAGGGCCTCACATTTAGCTATGTTATTGGTGCAATCAAATTCAAGTTTGAAGGACAAGGGAAAAGGCTCATATTCAAGTGGGATAAGGATGATTATGGAAAACCCACCACATTGACATTTTTATCTATCAAAGAACATGGTCATCTGATAAGCAATGTCATCTTGAAACAAAGTTGTGATGGACTCATTTGGAAACTCAAAGTTAAAAGGTAGGTTGTTGGCTAAAGGGGGTTTAGATCTTAAATGAATTGCCTTTTGAGTGACTTTTTCTAAAGGAACTCAAGATTGAACTCAGCTAAAATCATGAGCCATCTACTCATATGCTGATTTTGATATGGATTAGAATGTATGTACTTGAGTGGGTCAGTGTTGGTGATGACAAAGGTTTTATGGTTAAGGAAGTAGTGATGGAGTTTAAAACCCAAAAATACCAAGGTGAGGTATAAATTGTTGATATTAGTATCATGATTATCATGCTTTATAAGTTTTTGACTTATATAGTATACTTCCTACTCTTTATGTTGATCATGATGTGCAAGTGTGACACCTAAGGAACTATCTGTGGCATAAATGTAGAGGTAGAAGGGTTGGTCCTCTTTTGGAGGGACAAGAACAGGTGGGGAAAGAAGGTATTCTTTGAATGATTCAAAGGCTTTTTGATAGTCTTTGATCCACTTAAAGGAAATATCCTTCTTAAAGAGGTGATGAAAGGGTTAACATCTATTAGATAATTGAGAGATGAAGCGATAAATGGATTGAAGCTTCCCCTGAAGTCTATGAAATTGATTAAGGTTAGTTGGAGAAGGCATGTTTAGGATTGATTTAACTTTATCATGATAAACATTTATTATATGGAGAGAATCAATAAAGCCAAATAGTTTACCTGACAAGATCCTAAAGATGTGATTCTTTGGGTTGAGGTGAACATGAAAATGGATAAGGCATTTGAATATAACTCTAAGGATTACCAAATGGTCCTTATGACATCTAGAATTTCCAAGGAGGTCATCTACATAGTCATCTAAGATTTTATGGATGAGGTGATGAAGGTGGTCTTATATTAATATTTTGGGGTGATCAAGATTTGATTATATCCTGAGAACCCATTAATAAGAGATAGCATATCATAGTCGGTAGTTAGATCAACAAGCTAGTGAATACTTGGCAAAGGAAAGTCATATTTTAGACAAACAAGGTTAAGATCATAAAAATACATGAAAATTTAAAGTCCCCCTATTACTTTAGTGATAGGAATGATATTTGAGACCCATTGGTGATAATCAATGGGTTGAATGAAGTTAATAGATAAGATATGTTGAAGTTATTCTTTCACAAGAAGGGCAATGTGAGAGTGCATCCTTCGAAGCTTTTGCCTAATAGGATTGGCATTGAGGTTGGTGATGATGTTATGGATGACTATAGAAGGATCGATTCATGGCATATCACTATAAGACCAAACAAATATTATGCTACAATCACATAAAAAAGAAGAGAAATCCTAACGCTTCAAGTAATCTAAGGATTAGCCAATTTTGATTATGTGGGTGTTATCCTAAAATCCCAAGTTGATATCAATGGTAAATTTATTCAACATTGTCAATGTCTCAGGAGGAATGGATTTGTGAAGGGAATAATCTTCCACACCAAGATAGTTAAGAAGGGAATCATCATCCTGACATTGGATAGTATTAATGGTAAGATAATCATCATCTACCATCTCAAGATGAGTCAGAGGAATGGTTCTGGTGTCCCCATTCATTTGATAGGTTAGGGGTCCAAAAATAATCATATTGATCCCCAAAAAAAATATGGGGAATGGAATTGAGATCATCAAATTTCAAGGAAGAAGGGGTTGGTGAGGGTGGGATTTCTTCCTCAATGATTATGATGGAAGGTAGGTTGGTTGGCTATTCTGGTGGGATGAATCCCAAACCATGTCATTCACAAGGATTCTGAGTTTTACAAGGGAGAAACTCATGTGGTCCATGTTCATAATGGCCTAAACTAAATTCTCTCTAAGCACACTGATGAAGGTATGTTTGAGCAAACTTTAATTTATCCAAGAAAAAGAAATTGGAATTGAATGGTTTAATAGAAGAGGATGAATTAGAAGTGAAAAATGGTTGATAAAATCCCCAATAGATAAAATTGGTTTGGTAGTTAGGAGGACCAAAAAGAATGATGGCTCTAATGTTGTAATCATAGCTAAGATGTTGGTCAAGATTTTTGAACTCTTGGGGAGTAGGAAGGGCATCTAGAGTTAATAGGTGATACTCCCCAAGTAAGAGACATTGGAATGTGGATTTCAAGGGGTCTTTCATAGGGATTTGGGAGGAAGGTATGGATGAGATTATAGAATCTTAATTGATGGAGGATGAAGGATATGTGTCCTTTAATGGGACGAGAACATCATTGGGGTAGTAAGTCATATTACATGAATTGAAATGATTAAGGTCGATTAGAGTGACGTGAATTTGACCCTTGTCTTCAAACTTGAGGCACCTATGCAAAGTTGATGGCACATACCCCATGGTACGGATCCAAGGGCATCCAAGTAATACATTATATTGAAACTCTCCTTATAAAACATATAAGAGCTCAATAAGAGTGCAAGGGCCCAAACATATATGAAGGACAACCATCCCCAAGGTATTTGTCATTATATCATTAAAAGATCAGATTACAAAAGTGGTTTTAGACATGATGTTCTGTGGGAGCTTAAGTTGATCATTGGCATGTGAAGAAATGATATTTATGCTAGTTCCCCCATCAATCATAACCCTCTTGATCTAGGTTTTATAGATGTGGGAAGTGATAAAGAGGGGAGGATCTAGGTCATCTAGATGAATATGAGGTATCTCTAAATCCTAGAATGTGATGAGGGATGATAGCTGAAGGGTTCTGACTAAAGATGCTAGGGGTTGAAGATCTTTAAGTTGAACCTTGATCGATTGTAAGGCTTCCATCATATCTTGATAGTGTTGGGGAAAGGTTTGGATTAACTCATACAAATTCATCTTCATTGGGGTTTGGTGAAGTTGTTTTAGAACTAACCTATGTATTAGTTTAGATGCATTGGATTAGGGTGTACCCAAAATAGAAATCTTAGGCTTCATTGAAGGTGATTGGGGTGTTTTTATGGAAGAAGGGTATGTCCATGAGATGGATACATTGGATTTACCTTTATCTATTTTATTTCATGATTGAGAGACCACATGGATAGCATCGATTCGGAAAGTATGTGGGATAGTAGGTTGCTTCAATTCCTTTGTACTCTTAGATGAGATTTTGGGGACAGGTTTATGCGGGGTGGTAGTTTTGGATTTTTGGCTTGAAGGTGGGCTAATTAGAATTTACTCTATTAAAATATCATCTACATCACATAGTTATTGGATTATGTATTAGAGAGATTTGTAGTTCTACATGTCATGTCTAGGTGTCCTATGAAATGCACAAATTAAATTATCATTAAACCAAGCTAGTTTTGGACTAAGAGGATTAAATGGCTTGATGGGATGTAAGACTATGTGGGAAGTTTGTAACAACCTTTGCAAAATGGTAGAATAGGAATATATTAATGGTAGCAAGG
The DNA here is from genome assembly GCA_037957365.1 of Torreya grandis. Classification (NCBI taxonomy): domain Eukaryota; kingdom Viridiplantae; phylum Streptophyta; class Pinopsida; order Cupressales; family Taxaceae; genus Torreya; species Torreya grandis. Next base: position 888,421 of record JARHVA010001018.1, read on the forward strand.
AGGTGGAAGTTTTGGTTTTGATTATTGGGGTGGATACCTTTTTAGGGGTAGGCTTAGTGAATGGAGCTTTAGCTGGAGTAATGCTTTTGGTAGATGGTTTTGAGGCTAAGGGTTTGGTAATAATAGGTAGAGGTATGGTTAGAAGTGGAGTTTGGACTTGTGATTTCTTTTTTGGAAGGCTTGGTATTTCAAACAAGGTGGAAGGGTGAGGTCCTAAAATGGATGAGGGACATGGCCCTAGAATAGAGGGTAAAGTTGAAATAGGAGGTAAGATGGTGTTGGGATTCTAAATCCTAGATGGTTCAATTCTCCTTATTGGTTTGGTTTGTGGATTTTTAGGTGGGATTGGTGGTGTCAATACTAATTTCAATAGAGGATGGGTGAGATTTGGAGTGGGAAGGACACCTAGGTTTTTGATAGGCTATAATGGGGTTGTGGAGGTTGTTTTGTCGTTTTTGAATGAGTTGGGTCGGTTGGTTTGTCTAAAGTTTGGGATGTGGAGGTTTTTGTTAGTTTGTTTGAGGTAGTGGTGGTTTCATTGGTGGATTTTGAAGGTTGGGTGGATAGTGGTGTGGTTAGTGACTCCTTTTTAGTTGGGTATAAAAGTCCAAGGCAGTGCCAAAATGTGGCCCTATCAAGGTTTGGTTGAGATAAAAATTCTAGATTTTGGACCAACCTTGAAAATGGTTTATAGATAGGCTTGGCCTCCCCTACGGTAATTTCTAAGGATAAACTAAGTGACTATAGAAGTGGGATGGTCATGTTTTTCTTTTCCTCTGTCAATAGTTCTAAGCATTTGGTGGGTGATTCTTCGATGGGAGGAGTAGGTGAGACGATATCTTACTTAGTTATGCTTTTTGAAGGAAGGATATATAGTTATAATATGGAAGAAAAGGGCATGGGAATGATGGTTTCTTCCTTCTTTATGCTTTTCTAAGGAAGGGTTGGTGATCCCACTATGGAAATAAATGGAGAAGGGATGGTGGTTTCTTCCTTTATTATGCTTTCCAAAGGAGAAATGTGTGTTTCCACTACAGAAGTGAGTGGAGAAGAAATGATGGTTTGGACCATGGGTTCATCAACTATAAGTTCATTATGAACAACATTAACTGTATGAACCTCATGTTTGTGGGATGCTTCCACATTTGTATGCTCATTGTTTGAGGTAGGTGTGTGGTTTGGGAATGATTATCGAAAGATGTCAAGTGCTTGATTGTGGGGTGAATTTGGGTTATCCATTACGAGCTCACCCTTGTCAATCAAGTTTTGGACTATGTTTTTAAATGTTTTGCATTTATCAACATTATGTCTAATGACACGATGGAAGTTACATATCTCATTTTACTGATACCAACTTGGTATAGGATGGGAGGAATCAAATTGTTGAGGTGGTTTGATTGGAGGAAGTTGGATTATGGATGCCTTCAATAATTTCTCTAAAACCAAAGCATAAGACTCCCTTAGAGGAGTATATTTCTTTTGCACAAATCATTTTTGGAATTTAGAATTTTGGTTTTGATAAGTGGATGGGTTGGATTGGTTGACTACTAAAGGAGGAGTTATTTTAAGTATAATAGCATTGGTTATTCCTTTAGCTTTGGCATGGTTTGAGGGTTTATAGGAGGCTTTGGTAGATTTGAAAATAACATTATTATTCCTCAACTTAAGTTTAACCTCATCAATTACTCAAATTTCCAACTTTTTAGCCATGGTAAATGCCTCATCAAAGGTTCAAAAGGTTTGAACCTGTAGGGTGGATGAGATGTGTTTAGCACATACCCAAGAAAAAAGTTCAATTAACTCAAGTTGGGGTAAGGAGAAGGAGAGTTGGTTGATTAACCCTCTCCAATGAGTAATGAAATAGGCAATAGATTCATCCTCAAATTATTGAAAAGAATATAAATCAGTTATAGATACTTTCTTGGAGATATTGATATAAAAGTGGTCCGAGAAGGTTTGAGCTAGTTGAGTGAAAGAAAAGAGGGAGTGCCTAGTGATGGCAATTTACCAGTCTAATGCGGGTCCTACTAAGGACATAGGGAAGGTTTAGAGTAGAAGAGCAACATCATATGAAATTAGATAGCATGCATGCCGAAATGCTCTTAGGTGTTGTTGGGGATATTCCTTGCTTTAAAATTTAGTAAATTTGGGAAGTTCTCATAGTGCAGAGTAACGACGGATTGGTATGAAAGGGTGGATGGGCTCATTGTAAATATGATCATAGGACAAAATATTATGGGCTCCAGAAATAGATGTCTCTAAATTGGTCATATTGTCCATCAACATTTTAATGAGGTCAGTTTGTGGTGCACCCCCATTATTATAAGGTATGTGTCATTGGGGTTGTGAAGGTGCAATATATTGGTAATTGGTATAAGGTTGGGTAGAGGCCACTTATTGGTAATTGGACATGGAGGGTTTGGAACATGGTGGAGGCATATATCCTTGTGGGTTTGGGATATATCTTGGGTTAGGTGTAATAGGCCTTTTTTGGGTCATGGGCATGGTTGGGTTGGTTGGTTAAAGATGTGTAGTCACCTTTGTACTTATGGGTGGGAGGGTAGATAGTATGGAAACCACTAAGTTTCGGAAAGGGGTGGAGGATGTTGGGTTTTGAGTGATAAGATTTAAGGAAGAAATACTAGTGGAAGACAACCCAATGGTAGGTGGTACTTGGGTTGCCATGGGATGGGTTGTCCCTATTTTTTATGGGTTAGTAATGGGGTTGGTGGATCTAAGAGGGTGATTGGGCATTGGTTGGTGGAAGGGAAGCTTGGTTTTGGGTAATGGTGGTTGAAGGGTTGTTTTTGGAAGAGGAATCTTGTGTCACCATGGATTGGGTGGTAGAGATAGTGTTAACTAAAGTCTCACCCATAAGGTAAGTGGGCATGCCATAAGGTCGTTCAATAGAAGGAACGAAAGCATGGGCATGGTTAGCAATTGTAGCAAGATAGTGTTGGAGGGCTATGGGGTCATTATCAAGGAGTCTAGTAAAATTCATATCTCAAGAAAAAGATCGAGTCATAATGGGACTCCTAAAATGGTTGGGAGAAATTTATGCATCCAAAGTGTGTTCCATGGATGAGGAAGAAGAAGATGGTTGGTGGGGAGGTTGTTTTTGGTTTGCTTGGTCTCTAACTTGTTGCCTTGCCAAGGCCATGCAATGAATGGTGGAAGAAGTTTATAAGTTTGGCAGAAACAAACTCATACACTCAAAAAGAGAGAAAATAATAAAATATTTAAGGAAATCACACACACACTAAGAATACGTTAGATCCTATAATTATTTTTATCTCACTTTTAGGCTTATACCTCCATTTATAAGTTTATGATACTCCACTTGGTGTGTAAAATGGGTACTAGAATAAGAAGTATATGGATAGTTTCAAGATTGTTTAAGCTCTCAATATCTTTGTACTAAAATTGGTATGTGGCTTGATATTGGGGCCTACCCCCTCACTTTACACGTCATAATGATAAGGGTGTCAGATGATTATAAAATATATACTAAATTACCAGAGTTTATACTCAACCAATATATTGAGTTTTGGTTTATCCCGTTGTTAGTGATGTCCAAGTGGGATAGCCAAGGGTGAAGGTTTACCACTAGGTGATGAAATCCTAGTCAGGGCTTATGTCAATGTTTGTTGAATTAATTGTATGAGTGGTTTAGTATGTGTGTGTGACAAAAGTGATTACTACGATTGATTAATTTAAACTATGTGATTTAACCAAGCAAGAATTTAATGAATGTAGGTTGATTTCAAACCCAAAAAGAAATTTTTGATTTATTTGAATGAGTATAAAAACAACTAGGATACACCTAAATGTAGAATGAGGATGCAAGTCATATCCTAGGATGAATTCCTTTTCAATTTTTAAAAAGAAAGGAAAATGAATTATTTTTCCTTTTCTAAAAATGTAAATAAAATAAGTACTTGCTTTTGATTTTGAAAATAAGAAACTGAAAGTTACAATTTTCATTTTTTTAGAAATGAAGAAAAATAATATTTTAGTTTTAGAAACAGAGAAGTGCAATGAATGAGTCTTTCACAATGCAACTAGAATGTCCTAAAATAATCATGAACCCAAAAAAACTCTAGGGTCCTATCAGGGGTGCCAAAATGTTTCACTATGGTTTTGTATTATTTTTTTTGCTTTTACAAGACAAGTAAAACCCTAAAGAAAGGGAAAGGTGTAGATGAACTTAGATTTAGTAGTGCAGTCTATGATCCAAATGATGTGAAGAACTCCTCTTTGGTTTGGGAGGAATGACCTACAATAATAATTAATCAAGAAATGGATTGATTAGTAAGATAGGAGGGTGGATTTCTTAGCAAGTGTTATATCTAAGAAGTACAAGACTTCACTGGAAGGCTATCGATCTACTTGTTTAACAAGTTAAGTTTTAGAAATGATAAGAGATGCTTGCATAAAGTAATGGAAAATACTCAATCACAATGAAATAAATATTTTTCAAGATAAAATGAGTATTTTTAACAAAATGACATTAACTTGTTCAAAACTAGTGCTAAAATGTTAAAACTTGATTCAAAAAATTGCTTATGACTCTTTGTTGTGATAGAAGTAAAAAACCCAAATTTTGGGTGATGGTTGATGGGTGATTTGAACTTGCTATTTTTGGGAAAAATAATTACACTGAGACCGATGTCATTCATTGTGTAACTGATACCGGTTAAGGATAACCGGTGTTAGTTAAGGGTAATCGATGTTGGTCAAGGGATGACCAATGTCGATCACTATGGGTTTATCATGATTCTGACTTGAGGCAAAAAATGGACTTTTGGGCTGTTACAGAAAGGTTGGCAGGCTTTTTGGGGTTGGATAATGGTCATGAAGATAGAATGGGGTCTCAAATGTCAAACATAGAGATTTGATGCTCAAATGGCTGAGAATGGTTAGTGGTTTTTGTGGATAAGGGTGTGTTTGGAGTTGCAAAACTCTAACATAAGAGAGAATATGAGGAGAGATTGAAAGTGGGTATAATCACTAAACTACTAAAATTAAATAATTGAACTTATAACAAGTACAAGATACTTATCTTTTATTGGATTTCTTGGCATGAAGATGTCTTGAAGTTGAGTGTGAACGACTTGGAAGCCTAAAATAAAATGGGTAGAGTAATAGTGCTTGAATCCTCAATATTGAGGTGATGAAACACTTCTAATCTCTAGGCTGATTCTTTAGTTTGTTGGGAAGCTTAGATTCACTCGAGAGTAATGGTTCTCACTCAAATGTTTCAACCTCCTGAGCAAGGGTCTTGGGGTTACCTTAAGTAACTGACGTTGACCCTAGTCAATCGGCATTGGTTGAGGGGTGACCAATGTTGGTCACGGTGGAAATAGTCCAAGTTACCCAAAATAACAATTTTCACTTAAGGTTGGTCATTAAGACCATTACAAGTGGTGTGAGCTAATTTAAGGCAACATAAGCATGAAAGAAGAAGTGGTCTAAGAGGTTAGGGCATTAAATGCCAAGGTAGGAAATAGTCTTAAGGATAGTTGTCGCTAAGTTAGCCATGTGTTTGGTTAGGGTGAGGTGTAAAATAGGAGTAATTAGCTTAATTAATTAATTATTTTTAGCTAAATGTGTTTAAAGGGGTAAATGGGTTCAAGAAATATTCTAACCCAAGGGGGCCAAGGGGGTTGAAAGAAGTGTTTTACAACAACTAGAACCGTTGGTGTGGTATACTAGTGTCTATAGTCCTATATGTACTGATGCACATATGTATTTAAAGACTTCTCAAATTTATATTAATACCTTTTTGGTGTGTAAGTTGACACACAACCAATACTACATGAAGTCAGATTTTCACCATAATTTAGGTCAAAGTCACATCAAAAATTGATAATTTTAAGAGATTTTAAAAAATTCCTCTATTTTGTAAAATAAAAATGCAAATTTAATACTAATAAATTGAAAAAACTTAAAAATATATATAATAATTATTATATTATACATTCTTTTATTATTTTTATTTATTTATTTTCCTTTAAAATAGCTAGGGAAGGGCCCTAGACTTGAAAAAAAGGAAAATGTAATCCCTGAGGAACTCAAAATTAAATATTAATTAATTAGTCACACACTACTAGAAATATATAACCAAATTGAGACAAGAGGAACATGGGGAGTCTAGTCATGGCACACCACCAACCTATCTACCAATGTTAAAGAGAAAGATGAATATTCTTATACAAGATCAAAACCAAAAAAAGAGCTAACCACTGAGCCACTCCAACTTAATAATTAAAAGAAAAAAATGGTATCAATCCTTCACACAAGATTTGAGCATTCATCGATCCAGAAAGAAGCATCAACAAATACCTTCTCTCAATTACAATTCATTTATGCAATTCAACATAGAATACTCAAGGTCAAACAAATCATTCTTTTGGAAAGTAATACCAAACTCGACTTTGTAGAACCTAATCAAATTCTCACAAAATTTATCATCACTAATAGAAAATGAAGCACAAAAGAGATAAAATAATGTAAGGATTAACTTCAACCATTGTGAAACCAGAGCATCCCATAGACCAAACTGTGGAGGGAGTTATCATACATAATAAATGTATAACCCATCTGAGCCATGACATACAATACATATCAAAAGACATTCTAAGTTTTTGAGAAATAATTTTTTCAACCATAGAGAGCATAGAGCAAAAGAGATGGCCACATACTAATGGTCCATGTATATACACACACTACCATATTCCTATGATAATACATAGGTGAAAATGAATCCCCCCAAAACTATATGGAATTATGATTCACACCATATAAACATGGTAGTGAAAATTAAGCCAAATACACAATTGAAAAAAGAATAAATATATTTTTTATTGAAACTAGTCTAATTTAAAAAGGGGAGGAGCACATCATAGCCAAAGATGAGAAACTATTTACACACAATATAATTTTACATTCATAATGATTAAATGAGGGGGGTGTGAAGTGATATGACATGCCAACTCTTCAAATTTAACACCATCAAAGTCCTTTAAGACAAATGATCATTCATAATTTTTGAAATCAATCCTTTTAATTTTCAAGATTTTGATTTGATTTTTTTACACCTTACCTTATTTGGAATCTCTCACTAATATGCCTTGCAATTCTGAAGGAAATGAGGGGGACTGTGTCTTATCAAGGTAATTAGAGGTTAGGCATAACCCAACCCTCCTTTAAAATCCCAATCTGTAACCTAGTTTCTTGCTCATTTTATATGTTGAAACGTAACCTGGTCAAGTTTTGAGCATAACCATTTAATTTCTTCGATTGGACCAAAAATTCTCTAAGCCTTGATTTTATTCCCTCAACCTTAATGATGATTATAGAGTCCCATTCTATAACAAGAGCTATGTAGCAGCTAGTCCCTCCCTTAAAATATGAATAGTAGTAAGGATTGTAATGTTTATTATTTTTTTAAACAATTGAAAGTAGTATATTACAAATAATGTATAGTAGAAATGATTGGTCATGTATATGATTAAATGGTTGATTTCATAATTATAATATTATAAATTGATAAAAAAAATATATTATTACTATTAATTATTAGTTTTGCATTCTAAATTATATTGTATATAAATATAAAAAAGGGATCTTAAACTAATGATATAAAAGTGACAAGAAAAAAATTGAAGATGAAATTTAACTGTGTTGACTGGGGATTCATGCACGTATCTTATTTAATATGATATTTAATAATAGAACCTTAAATAAGATGAAGTATAAGTTCTAAATGAATCTTAACTCAAGATAAATCCATTTTATTCATTTTATAAACTAAGTTATGCATGCAAATATTTAGTTGTAATTAATTGATGTCTATGATATTATAATAAAACTATAAATTTATTAAACTTTTCAATTAATTCTTTGCCTTAACTAAAATCAATGACTTCTTTGAAATTGTATTTTCTATAAATTAAAAATATTTTTTCCACCTGGAATTATCTATGAAATTAAGAATTGATATAAAGATATCATTTGATGCCAGTTGCCTTTATAACAAATATAATTTTTAATAAATCTAGAAAAAATAAGGGCATCCATTATGTATGAGTTTAATATTCTGAGATATCCGTGAAAAAATACATGATAATAATATGAGAAAATAGGGGCATAATAGTAGGAGGTAAACTTGATTGGATTCATGTTTCCTATTGACTAGAGTAATAATAGGGCAGTTAAAATATTAACAATTAATTAATTAAACAATTTACATAATTTACAGATTAAGTGTCAATATTATGGGAACATAGTGTACACTTGTCTTTTAGTTACTACTAAAAAAATTATTCTTCGAACAAAAATTAATTATTTGAAAACTATTTTTGATAATATAGGTGAAGTGGGGGACATGATATACACTTGTCTTTTAGTTATATATATTCATAAATTTTTTATTATAATATCGATATAAATGAAATATTCCATGAGAACATGTAGTGGATTTTTCCTTAATATTTGGTGTTAAACTTTGGAATGCATACAATATTTGTTAGTTCAAAGATTTTTATTGGTCACAATAATAAAATTATTAGTTCAATTGATTCCTATAATACCTTGCAAGGCAGGGACTAATAACTTTCTTCCCATCGTCATACTGTAAAATGGCCCTCCCAAGTAGGCCTAGGGTTGCCTTTACTCGTATTGACAAATTTAATTTAGTTCAACCAAGTTTAGGAGGGGTTAGAAGACTAGAGCCTTACCAAGGCTCACATTTTATTTAAGTATTTTTTTTAGTAAGAGTGATTATTTTTATAAATTACGTACTTTACAATTATGTAAAAATAATATAATGTAATTATAAAGATAATCAAATAAACAATTCTTCAACATATACGAGACAAAACACATGATTTATGTGGTAAAACTTTAGCAAGCTAAAGAAATATCTACAGTGTAAGATATCAAGATTTATTAATTCCAAGATGAATAGATTACATGTGAACTCCCTGTGTACATTACGTGCAAACTCCATAAAGATAAATACGCCTAATTGGCAAAGCACCATTAGTATTCCTCCTAAAAAAAGAGTGGAAAAATGTCATTAGGACATTTCTTCTAAAAATAAAATCCAGTGGAATTAATTTTCCTAGAAACAAGGGTTTAACTCCTTTATTTTATACTCCTCTACAACAATAATTGAGGGCATATATATATATATATATATATATATTTTTTCCAAAATAAAAATTATAGATGATTTATCCTGAATCTTAGTCATCCTCCTCATCTTCTATATAATGATAAGGTATGTTAGATGTGTATAATGAGACATCCTATAACTCAATATTGCCATTGACATAATTAGGATCTTCCTCATCATCCTCCTCAATATCAAGACCATTAACTAGGATAAATTATCTATCTAACTACAAAGTAGACATAATGTAAGTGTCATATATGTGTTGAATATTACAATTTACATAATTAAAAATGCAAATAATATTCAACAGACCTAATTAGTTCTTAATTAATAAAATAGTAAATTTCTTATTGACACATATCCCCTAGCTTGGGCACACATCTTGAATGTTTTTGTGTCCCATCTCAGAGATTTCAACTATTTTTCACTTCATTTATGGTCGTGCAATCATATATCATTACTTCTATAATAAATGTATATCATAAAATGAAGTATAATATTTTTATAAAAAAAATCATTAAAAATTACAAACTTATGTAAAATAAATTATCACTCCTAACCATTGCTAAAGACCCTCAACATTTTGAATTATAATTTGTGAAAAAAAACTAGAACACCAATCTAGACATGAGTTCTCTTATGTCTGATGATTCTAGATAGAAGCTCATCACTGCATAGAAGACCCTCATAAATTACTTTCACATTCTTGGCAGAAGTTCTCCTATGTCTGGAAAATCTGGGTAGAAGGTTGTCACTATACAGAAGACCATCATTGCTTCCCCTCACACTCATGGTGGAAGATCCACTATGTCTAGTGATTCTGGGTAGAAGACCACCATTGCATAGAAGACCATCATTGCTTCCCCCCACACTTATGGAAAAAAATCCATTATGCCTAGTGATTTTGGATAGATGGTTGTCATTGCATGGAAAATCAATGTTGGTTCCCTTCATATTCATGGTAGAATCCCTTTTGTGTCTACAGATTCTGGACAGATGGTTGTTTCTTAATGAAAGACCACCATTTCTTCCCCTCACATTCAAGGCAAAAGTTTTCCTATATCTGACAACTCTGGACAGAGAGTCATCACTGTATAGAAGATCGGCATTGCTTCCCTTCACATTCATGATAGAAGCCCTTTTGTGTTTGGTGATTCTAGGTAGAATGTTGTCACTAAGCAGAAGATCGATGCTACTCCCATTCTTATTCATGGTAAAATCTCCCCTACTGCCAATAAAGTCCTGAACATGATGGAAATAGAAGATGCAATGGACCCTCAAAAGTATATATCCTTCACTGAGGAAATATCTCATAATACAACTCCAAAAATAGATCCCATACCTCTCAAATCTGCATATTTTGACCTTATTATGATATTTGATGAGGAAGAGATTAAACAAGTGATCATATTATAAGAATTCTTCTCAACCAAAATTTTCATATGTAGATTCATAGATTACTAGCCAAAACTTCAAGAGCTATATTCCTAGATCTTGAAGCATTAACAACCCCTCCTATCATGTACTTTTGATATTTACCCTTGTGCAAAAAGTTTCTTTATTATTATCTTTTGTAATATTGAAAACAAGGAAGAGATTCAAAACAATTTATCGTGTTTCAATCATCACCCCTTATCATCAAACCATGAACCCCTACCTTTAACCCCCTCCACTGTTCCCATTCTTGTTCATTATAGAATCTCCCTTGTTACCAATAGAGTCTTGGACATCATTGAAATAGAAGCTATGGTAGACCCTCAAAAACATATATCCTTCGTTAAGGTACTATATTGTAAGACAACTCCAAAAGCATATCCCCTACCTCTCAAACCTACATCTTTTGACCTTGTTGTGATCTTTGATGAGGAGGAGATCAAACAAGTGATCAGACCAAAAGAATTCTTCTCAGCCAAAGGTCTCATCTGTAGATTCATGGATTTATAGCCAAAACTTCAAGAGCTACATGCTTGGATATTGAAGCACTGGTAACCCCTCCTATCAAGTACTCTTGATATTTACCCTTGTGCAAAATTTTCTTTATTATTTTCTTCCATAATATTAAATACAAGTAAGAGATTAAAAATAATTTCTGGTGTTTGAATCACCACCCCCTTATCATCAAACCATAGTCACCTACCTTTAACCCCCTCATGAAACCACTTAATCAAAAACCCATTTGGGTTTGTCTGCCCCATCTTCCTCTCCAATTTTGAACTAAATCTATTTTAAAGGATATTGGTAATTCACTGGGTGATTATATGCAAATACATCCTAATACAGGTCATTTTTATTGTTGTCTCCCAAAAATAACAGTCATTTTTGGAACAACATTTGAATTATTTTGGTTCTACAAACCAAAATAATATCTTCCATTTTCAAAATTTGTCTTAGATATTCAGATTTCTCATTTTTAGAGCTTCTCAGGAAATCTACGGACTCTGCAGGGTTAAATCTACGGACTCTGCAGGCTTGAATCTATGGACTTTGCAGGCTTGAATCTACAGACTCAGCAGGAAGAAAAATCTACAAACTTTGCAGGTGGTTTTCAGTCAAAAGAATTGATTTTTAACATTTGTTCATTTTTTGGGATTAGTTCAAAGTTTTGGTTTAATTTAAAATCTTCATCAGCAAGCATCTGAATACAAAAGGAGACTTGAATCATTGAACCATTGAACCAATTTGGTTCAAAGGTTCAACCGGTTCTAAGTTCAACAAGTTCAATGTCATTGGCAAAAGTTAAGCGCTTCATAAAGGTTCAAAGTTCAGTCGCTTCAATAGGTTCATCGACTTCCAAAGATTTGGTCAAATTAAAATGACTTGAACCGTTGAACCATTGAACCAATTGGGTTCAAAGGTTCAACAGTCGGTTCAACCAAAGGAACAATTCAATCGCTCAGTTCAACCAAGCAGTTCAATGCTTTATTTCACTCAGATGGTTCATTTCCTTTGTTTCAGCGTCTTTTGGTTCAATCATTTGGTTTGTTAGTCAGTTTAAGGCTTTCATTGAACCATTAAACCAAATTTTTGGTTCAACATCCTGGTTCAATGGAAAGGTTCAACAGCAGGTTTATCGCTTTTTGGTTCAAAAGGTGCTTGGCGTGCTTCGTTGAACCGTTGAACCAGTTCAACGGACAGGTTCAATCAAATGGTTCAACTCTCGATTCAAAGGCAAGTACAAATATTTGGTTCAATGCTTAGTTTATAGGCCTATTTTATTCATTGAACCATCGGCTTGAACCATTTTTGGTTCAAAGCCTTGGTTCAACTGATTAGTTCAATGTATTGGTTCAATGGCAAAAAGTGCATTCAATGGTTCGTCGGTTGTTTGCTTCAAAGGCTTGGTGCGCTTCATTGAACCTTTGAACTGGTTCAACAAATGGTTCATCGACTAAGTTCAAAGGGACGGTTCAATGCTAAAGAACTTTTTCGAAGGACAAGTGCCCTTGCGGAGGACACTTCATCGACCAAAGCACCCTTCGGCTTGTTCAAAGACTTGTTTAAAGCCCGAGGGAATTTTCCCTGGACTTTTTGTCCACGGGAATTTTCCCTGAGTAAAATGTCTATGGGAAACATTCAAAGGGAATGGCCCGAGGAAAACCCCGGGGGAAATTTGTGAAGAGCCAATGAAGGACCCCGAAGGGCAAGTGCCCTTATAGGGAACTCTCGACCATTAATTTGAGGATACTTCCCAAAGCTGAAGGATCATTTCTCAAGGCTCGAAAGGGCAAAGTCCAATCTGGAAAAGCACCAAGTGGAAAGCCAAAATAAGACCAAGGGGTGACGCACCCGAACACGTCAAATTCAACACAGTCAACTAGTCATTGGAAACACAGTGACGGGCGCGCGAATGTCAAATTGAAGACAACAAAATAACTATTGATCCTTTGAACATATAGAATAGAATACATTCATAATTTTCAAGGCCAAGACCAGCAAAAAGTGGGGAAGGAATAGAATAGCAAGCTGAATCCAGGACCCGATTCAATTAATTAGAAAGGGAGGAATGATGAAGATAAGATTAGACTGCTAGGCAAACATTGAAAGTTGTAAAAATTTCAATTGCACGACTTATCTATCTACATTGAGAAGATCAAATGGGTAAAAGGCCCCAAAGTTCCAGCTTGTCTTCCTAACATTTCCCAATGCATCATGATGTATTATTATTCTCGAGTCCTTCTTGAAAGTGGCTATATAAGGGACTTCCTATCATTGTAAAATCATCTTCTTTTTGATAATCTGAACGAAACTCTGTCGAAATTGAGAGGCATCATTGAGACTTTGTGCTCAGTCTATTTATCATATTTTTTTAATGAAAACAAGGGACCTTTTTAGACTTTGTGCTGTGATATCTTGTTTGTTTCATTGATCTAATAAGCAGGATTAGTAAATTTGTCAAGAAGGTGTCCTGAAGAATCAACTGTGGAGAGACTTTGTACCCCCATAGCTGCCTTCAGTGTGTTTGTTTTTTCATTATTGTGTAAATAACTTTGAAAAGACTTTGAGCTTTCATTGTTCTTTGTATATCACTCTTGAGTATTTCATGTGCAGACTTTGTGTTGTGTCTTGATTTGTTGGTTACCACACTTTAGTCATATTTTGCTTTTATTTCCAGGAGTATTCTTGTGGCTAGTTGAACAGTTCTTCTGAAAGAAGAGGAGTGTTGTCTGTCATTCTCTTGAGTTCTTCCTTTGTTTTGTATACTTCATCTCTGAAGAAAGAGAGATGGATGTCTGGTCCTACCCTTGAGTATTATTTTCTATTCATATATATACATAGCATATCCATAGGGAACCTCCCTTTGATGAGAGGAGAGAACAGTCTCCTTCTGATGTGATAAATTTACACATTAGGATGACTAATCTTCTTGCTTTGGCTGATAAGACCTATTTTGTTTGCTAGTACGTTGATAGACAAAATATTCAACCAACATTTATCACACTTCTTTTGCCAAAGTTTTAGTGAATATTAACACCTCCAATAATTTACCTGAAAATTTCATTTTACAAGTTGGAGACCGCTCTTGGTCCCAACTCCTGGACTATGAAGATTTATTATTTCATTTTTGTAGTTGCTTTAATATAGGCCACTTAACCAAAAACTACATTTCTCTCAAGAAAAAAAAAGGAATCCTCTTGGTGGATAGACTACAACATTGGCCTTCCGTAAGTGGATGCTGAAGAAGATCCATATGGTTTTGACAATGAGTCACCTTTGGAAGATTATGAACCCCCTGTTCTGAATGAGGACCTTAAAAGTTCTCCTCAATCTGAAGATGTTCTTCTGAAAGACATAATGTCTCCAAGGAAAGCCACAAACATGGTAGTCCCCTCTGCACCAATCTCCTCCTCTGATAAATTCCTTGGCTTGGAATTATCTAGGGTAAAAACTTCTAAGGACTGAGCAGTGGAAGATAAATTCTAGCCCTGTGTTATTACATAAGATAAGTAAGGATGGATAGATATTTAAAAAAAGAAAAAAAAAATGTATTAAATTAGTGTTACAACCTTCCTATATGACCCTCTAATCAGGGGGAACTCAGGCAGAAACTAATGGCTCAAAGGGACCTAGAATAGAACCACAGAAGACAGTTGTTGAAGGCAAAAAAAGTGGAAGATCATTGTTAATTCATAGAAAGTGGTTGGGCAAAACCATTGTTTGTTTTATCTTGTTTGTTGTTTTTGTCATGTTGTTGTTATGCTTTCCCCATTTCCACTAGTAGAGACGTACTTTTTGTGCATAAATGATTCATGTTTATCTCCTTTGTTTCATGTTTCAAGATCTTCAAAACCCATAACATTTACCATACCAAATAAAAAAATGTAAAACAAATTATAAAAAACTCATAAGTTTATGTGGTCCCTGATTTTTTCTCATTCACTCTTAGTGTTGAGTTCCTAGGATCCCCTAACTAACTTTTGATTCTTGGGCCTTGTGCTAGCTACTATTGATCCTTATATTAATTAAAATAAATGAAAAACATATAATTAGTCAAATATATAAATTGAATATATTTTAAAATCTTATTAAATTTTTTTGGCTACCTACAACCTCGTCTATATCATGTTAGAGCATCACATAAATTTAACAGAGGAGAATTTTTCATGTCGTAAACCCAGAGTCTTCTCCTCTCTGCATCTTTATTTCCCTTATATGCAAGCTGCAAATTACAAATTTAATTTTTTTCATAATTCTATAAAGGTAAAAAAATAATAATTAATATGTATTTAGGTAGTCTTACCCTCATATGCTTCCTCATCTTGTTGAGCATATTTGTTGCATGTTTTCAATTAATATTGTGTTATAATAGTTATTATACTTTTTTAAAATTACCATGGTGAATCATTATCTACGCTCGATTTTTTTTTTTTTAATGGAAGGTTGTAAATTCACAAAATGTTTTTTTGGTACATAAATTTATTCTTTGTTTAAATTATCTCATAAAAGAAGGGAATGTGAAATATATTATAAATAAATTAAAAAATAATAAATGATAAAGAATTAAAAACTTAAATATTATAAATTCAAATACTTATTAGCCCCCAACATCATCCAATATTTCCTTATTATCATTCACATTTAACCTCACTTTTAGAGACCCAGACACTCAGTGTTTAAGCTCATCTCATGTCAGAGGAGAGGGATATCATCATTAGAGTATGGTGGGGCATCTCCACTGTCAACTCAAAAATTAGGTGGGAGAACATCATCAATGTTAGATGGTGGGGCTACACCAATTTTGAAGGAGGCAAAGCACACTGAGCACAAGTTATATATAATGATTTTGCACTTGTCATGCTACTTGATATAGGAAAATCATGAGGCAAAAATGACATGTACCTAAAATCAAATTAAACAATGGAAAATAAGTGATTGAAATAATTCCACTAAAATAAAAAATAATATACATTTATGATGGGTCTATAGATGAAAACAAAGGATGTCAAATTGTCCCAGCCTTGTTCTTCTACTAGTGCATATAAGTAGTGGACCTACTTTAAAAACATAAAAATAAAATAATATTAATATTATTTTAAATACTTCAACTTAATCAAAATTATAACTCCATGTCGGGTCCTTGATAGAAGAGGGAGGACTTCAATTTATCTAGTCCACATCCTCTCAGGGGTTCATATAAATAGTGTACCTATTATCAAAACCCCTTTAAAAATATTATAATTAATTGAAATAAATCAATTTAAAATAATACCTCTACATTAGTACCTAGTATTAGAGGAAAGACGTCGAAGCATCATGGCCTCATTATTCTTTAGTTCCATATAAGTAGAAAACTTGTTATTAAAATTTAAAAAGAAAGTAATATTAGAATTAATTGAAATACTCATATTAAAAAATTAAAACTAAAAAAGTATACCTTTGTATTGGGTCCTTGGTAGTAAAGGACGTCAACTCATCCAAACACCCTCCTACCTATCATCAATAACTAATAATTTTGTTAATAACTATTAAAATATGGATTTCAGAATAAAAATTACATATAAAAGTTATTAAAAGTTATAAATTTTATTTTTTGTGCCTATGGTAAAATTGGCATTGTGCTTGAGGGGGGTGTAAATCCTACTCAATATCACATTGTGCAGTATCACAAACACTAAACCCACCAAAATCCACACTATATTAAACCCTCCTAATTATGTTTCCACGAGATGGCCTATTGGCCACACGTGCCTAATATTTAAAAATCCATTCAGCTTGTAAGAATAAAAGACTAATCCTATTTGATAAGTCTATTTTTATCCTAATTATTAAATCAAATATTATTTTATTGCCTTCAAAGTAATTAGTTTTTATTCAAATAATAACTCAATAGTACATCATACCTATTGTAATTGGCATACATGTAAAACATGCATAAATCATGTAAAAAATATTTATGTATAGGTCTTTAAAGTATACACAAAAAATTAACAATTTTTTCTTTTTGTTAAAATGTGTAAATACTAGAATTTGATATTAAACATTTGGAAATGTCAATTTTGACCTACCTTCATCCTACATGACTTGTGTAAACATTTATGACTTTAATTATCCATTCTCTCACATCTACATTTATCTATGGGTTCAATCTTTCTAAGTTGATGCCAGTCACCTATATGAATTTTCCTAGTTTATGTCAAACTGGTAAAATATCATACTTAGACATCTCTTGATCATCAAATCAGTATTCTTGTATCTTAGACATATTGTTCAACTCAGAACATACCATTTGATGATATTGATTGAGTTAAAGGTTTAATCCTTCACCCAACAATGATCATATTGAAAAATCAAATCATTTTTATGTGATAGCCCATCCATCTAGTGTGCGGTATGATAAATTACTCAAAGAGTTTCATATAAATAGAAAATAAGTTTAGGCTTATTAATCATCTATCAAGTATACTGTAATACTTGCACATTCAAATAAATTACACATTCTTCCTAATTTAAATATTAGTCAAAAGGAGCATATCCTAGCCAATTTTGAAACACCCCAAATTTAAGCTAAAGTTATCATTTTCCAAGAATCAAAAGATAGATAACATATTACATGCATCCAAGGATCACTAATCGCACACATTCACCAAAAAATGAGAACTACATGTGATTTGACATCCCTCTTCGAAGTATTGGATATGTAGACAATTCTCATACATTAAATGAGAAATGGTTGGGGTCAGATCAACCCACATTTATTTCATTTGTATAGGCCTAATTTTATCATTGTAAGTGTACTTATGGTTTCATGTGAAGGTGACAATTTTTTGGGTATTACAGATACAATTAGACTTTTTGATTACACACAATCATAATATAAACAATTGTATAATCATATACGTGAACATAAGTGAAATATTCATGCAAATCATACCATTAGACTTGAAATGTAACAAATGACACTAGTGGCATGAACCTGATGATATCATTTGGGCACATAAAGAGATCCAGATCCTGATATAAATGACCTAGATTCTAGTTTTTTATTACACTACCACCTACCTATAATCATAATTATCTATGGATAAGCTAATCATTATGTGTCTTATGCCTTTGTTGTACTTTATATATTTAGAAAATTAGAGTTTCAAATCAATTGCAAGCCTTTAGATTTAGATTTTTACTTAATTATTATATATTATAATCTAGATTATTACAATACTTTATATCTTATTTAGGGTTAAAATTAATCCAAAATAGGTTAAATCATACTTGATGAAATTGTATACTACTTGAACATTGTCAAACTATAGGTTTCCCTTAATGTTTCATCCTTCTTTTTAGGGTTTTTAGGTTTATGCCTTAGGGTTTGATTGTTAGACTTGGTACCTAATTTTTTCCATTTCCATAGGTGTAAATATGACAATTTCTCCCTTTTCCCCTAAGGTTTCATGTTCATCCTCTATTAGGTCTTTCTCTACTCAGGGTTGGCATTTATCTAATTTTAAACAACTCTATTTTTTAAACTCTCAAAGTTTTTGCTAGTCATATTGAGTGGATAAAAAACTAATTTTGTTCACCAAAATATTATATAGATTTTTCAGTATTTAAAATTTATTATTTTTAGTAAAATGTATCTAGAGAGTGAATGGTGTATCCATTTTCAAATTAAATTCCAGGGTTCATTTATCTACCAGTTTTCTTTATAAAAAACTCTTTGTATTTCCAAAATTCTTTGGTATATTATTTTAGACATTGTATGATGTTTATAATGGATATTAATAGTGTATATTTTTTAATTCAATAAATGATTATTAAAATCACATGTTTACTTGAAATATGTAATATATTCATAATCATGTAATAGAATTGGTAATATTAATGTACAACAAAGTTAAAGTTAAAATTAACGATGATACATTTTATATGAATTTAAAATCCTAAATACTTTCATTCATGTCATCTTTTATCCCACCTCAAGGTTGTAATAGCTACCATCCATCTATTATTGAGGTATATGGTGTCACTATCCTAAGAGATAGGGTGACCTATCCTATATTAAAAATCAGAGGTTGTCAAGTTGTTCCTCTGCATACCCCTCCACCTCTCACACATCCTCTTGATGGTTTTTGTATGCGTGTTTAATCATAAGTGCCTAAGGTTTGTGCTTGTAAATAAATTATAGATCATATGGTTAATATGAAGGATTCAATAGAGTAATTACAAAATCTAATGTGTTTAAATAATTCATCACTTGAGGATAAGATTTCTTATATTAAGTATCCTAAGCATGTTAGTGTCAATTTCATTTCTACAACTCCATTTAAGGACTTTGTGCCTCAAAATATTTCATTTCAAGTATAGGTTCAAAAAAAATATACATCTAAAACTAATGGTTCAATAAGTTTACACATGGTTAACAAAGACTCCAAGTAAAAATTTAAGAGACATGCTTAAAATTAGTTCATCGCATTGTTGCTAAGAGATCTATATAATATTGTGCCTATTATAAAATCTATGGACATCATACAGGTAATTTTTGGTCTTTGAAGATAAAAATACAAAGTGTTGTTGAAAATGGTGATCCTACATTAGATACATCCATTAAACCACCACCGGATTTAAACACACCTTCTATAATTAAGCAACCTACTCAAACTATGATTCCATCAGCTAAAGAACAAGTGCAAAAATAACAAAAATAAAGAATACAAAAGGAAAAATTAAAAAATGAATAATTAAGAAAGGAAAACTTATTATAATTAAATTTACAAAAGGAACAATTTTAAAAGGAAACATGACAAAAGGAATAATTGCAAAAGGAAAGATTACAAAAGGAACAATTATAAAAGGAAGAATTACACAAAGAATAATTACAAAAAGAAAAATTATTAAATTAAAAGTTACAAAAGAAAAAATTACAAATAAGAGAAGTGCAAAAATAAAGGTTACAACAAGAAAATATTCAACTACAAGAGTTAAAACATAAATATCACAAAAGAGGCACATGCCAGAAAAAAAACATCCTTAAGAAATAGTTTCTTAAGAAGGAAGTTCAAAATAAATATATACCTAAAAATGAAAATGTCACAATTTTGGTTTTAAAAGAGGAAACTAATAAACATTCCTCATATCTAGAGCATTTTATTCTTATCCCTCACATAGATAGAAAGAAAGCCACCTCTATGTAGATTACAACCTTTTATTAAATCAATGTATGTAGCATGACACTTCTCCAATCTCTTGTGTATGATAGTCAAAATTAGGAAGAGATTAATGAGACCAAATAATGAATTAGATCTATTGAGTTTTATGTAACTCTTGGACCTAAAACATATCCGTTATGTTTCACATTGACCCTATTATGGATCAATACAATGTAATACTAGGTAGGTTATGGCAAAGGAAAATGGGTGTTACACTCGGAAAGGATGATGATTATATTATATTTGTTCATAAATGTACAATTGTTACTATTTATAGAGAGGAAACATATTTATAGCAAGAAAATAAATCAGAATCCATTTCTTGAATGAGAGATAATACAAGGACATAACATTCATCTATGAAGGTAGCTAAGGTACGTAATACAAAAGATGACCCAAATATTAAATAATTACTAACATATGATGTATTTTTTCATATATTCTCAACAATAAATAATGACTATAATATAAACCATGCAATTCCAAATGATTCTAATAATATATTTCTAAAATTATGATATCATAATTCAGTTAGCAATGAGACTCCAGAATTATTCACAATTTTAGTTCCCAATTGGTTGGATGTCTACTTGATTTCTTATTTCATATATTCTTCTATTTTCACACGATCTTGCATTGATTACTCTTCTAGCCCTTGAATTTGTTTTCAATTATCCCTTTCCTCTTGATTATTACCTTAATCCAAAAATCTATGACATATATCCTACATTAATAAATCATTTACAATAGCTTCAATATAGTGCACATTCTTTACTAGCATATTAGTTTCCCATTCCTACATATTGATTATATATACATGGTATGGGTTACATTCATATACATTTATATCTAAAAATTACATGAGCATACATTGATTCTTACCTATTAGAAGCATGAATATCGATATATCCACATATGATTCTAAGCTATGATGTTGCATTTCACTTATATAGTGGAGGCATGTTTCTTGCTTTCACTTCATCTAAATAGTCATAATATCACATCTAATGCACACCATGTTTTGACACATGTTGTAGATTACTTAGATCACTCCCATTCTTCTATTTTCAAATAATTACTACTTGGTCTTTCTTGTGTATAATGATTTATGTCAAAAAATAAATAATTAAAAATATATAAAAACATTCAAAATATTCAAAAATAAAAAATTGGGACCTAATCATGAAATTATTGCTACTTACAATATTTACATATGTTAGTTATCACATGTTTGGTAAATGGTATATTTTTTTTCATACACACATGCATTTCATGGTATATGACTGTGATGTAAGATGTACAAATCATACATGGATGCATCAATGTTAGAATTTTTATACCTAGTGGCCATGCCAATGTTGTGGACATCTTATTTTATAAGTCACAATATCACATGTTATGTATTTATATGACATTTCACCATGTTGAGCTACATATATTGCTTACCCATGTCTTTATAGTTACTTATATCTTAGAAAATGTTACAAGGATATGATTATATTATGATTTTAAATTGATACAAAATAATGGTGGAGACTAGTTTTCACTTCTTCTATGCTTCATTGATGTTATTTAAATTTCATGATATGCTAGTCATTTATTGGATATTGTATGCATCCTCTAGCCTTGTGTGTGTGACATTTATTTATCTCTTTTTTGTAACATATTCATGTCCATTTTCCTTGCTTGTTGTGACACATTCATGTACCTTGATTTCATCCCTTGACCCTATTTTTGTGACATTTTAATGCCCTTTATATGTGGCCCTTGGCCTTATGTGTGACATTGAGTGCTATTATGTGTGCCTCTATTATGTGTATTATATATTTAACATTATTTGTTGAGCTAGTTGAACTTGTTGAGATTGTTGAGATTTCAAGTGTCGTGACCCATACCATGCACCTATCCTTTTTATGTGTGCCAAAATTTAGATCATACACCTTTATTATTATGTGGTCTTATTCAATGCATATATCAATGATGGTTATTATTGCATGCATAATTATTATACACACACACACACATTGACATGAAACTTATATGCCTTACATTACATATGTTTCATACAAGCCTTGGTGACATATGCATTACTATGATAACATATTATCCACCTGTTGACATAATTCTACATGATTACATCTTTATACATGATAGAATTAACTCTTTATTTTGATATGAGTGACTTGTAGGATACATCAATCACCTCAAAAAGGGGGCATATTACCAGTCTTGTCATGGAGACTTAATCCTCCATGAGCAAAATATTTGTATTTTGGGACAAAATACGTGATTTAAATATTTCTGAGTGGTTCAAATATTAGTTTGATTTAAATAAATGACATGTATGTGCACATTGATATTGATTATGTGAGAATATTTCATGCATATATACTTTACTTTATAGATACATGAGTTATAGATACATATTTAGATACACTTGGGTGCATATGCAATGCATATGTACATAATTTTGTAAGAACAACAGTTACTAGTTTTCACATCCATATACATTGGAGATACAATTTATTTGATTTAGCATATAAATGCATAATATTATATGTTAGTTGGCACTAATTTAGGGAAAATGTTACTTGTTCATGACAAAATACACTATGATAGTTTAAAGTAGGCACTGATTCGTAGGACATGATACATCTTCATGCACATGCACACCATTTTATAAATTTCAAACATATTCGATGGTACCTAAAAGTAAGTAACCTAAAATCTATAAGTTTTTTTACAATGGTTGGTTCATTTATATTAATGTAAAGTGGTTGATGTTCAGTAATGCTCAATGACCTTATCATTACTCATATAGAGCCAAATAGGTGGCTCCCACATTTCATCTTGGGATAACAAGATTAATGTAAGATTAGTTGCATGATTTAGTATGGTTGAGGTTTAATGATGCTCAAAAATATTGACACCACTCCCTATTCATGAGGGTTAGGGAGTTTTTCTTTCAAACCCATGGTCTTGCCCTAGTTACAAAAAATAAGATTTGATCACTCTTTTTATATAAATGGTTCAGAAAAAGGAACCACTCTCCAATGTTTTAATAAGGAATAATCATCTATAACAAATTATAAGGTAACACAACTTCACCACATATAAGTGTACCCCTTCATTTCTCTTAAAACTTTTCAAATTTCAATTTCAATTCAGATTTCAGATTTTATTTTATGGACATTGAATGTTACATGTTCATTGTAGGTCTACATGGAGTGGGATGCACATTTTCAAAATATCTAAAAAATAAAGTGTGTTGTTCACACTCAAGTATATATTTATACTTTTATTATATTATTTTTATTTCACTTAAATACTAAAATAAAAGGAGAAATTTATAGATAATAAAATATGGTATTAAACACTTGACATTATCAATTTTGATCTACCTTCACCCTACATGACTTGTGTGTATATATATGACTCTACTTTAATATTATTTCACATCCACATGTTATCTATGGGTCTAATCCTTTTAAGTTGACGTTTGTCACTTAATAAATTTATTTAATACATGCCAAACTAGTAAAATATCATAAACTCATATAGCTACAGATCATCAGATCAATATTCATATCTCTTAGAGAGTAACACTAGACTTAAAACATATCATTTGATGGTACCACTTGAGTCTAATGATTTCATTGTTCACCTAGTAATAGTCATATTTAAAAATAAAATAAATCTTATGGGTTAGCCCATATGTCTAACATGTTAGTGGCATGCAAAATTACCCAAAGATTATCATATAAATACAAAATAAGTTTAGGCTTATTGATCATCTATAAATAATATGGAAAGCATCTACTAAACATACAAAAACACTTACACATTCAAAGGATTTTTCTTATT
This sequence comes from Torreya grandis, assembly GCA_037957365.1. NCBI lineage: Eukaryota > Viridiplantae > Streptophyta > Pinopsida > Cupressales > Taxaceae > Torreya > Torreya grandis. Next base: position 912,607 of record JARHVA010001018.1, read on the forward strand.
CCTCCTAATTTGTAAATTAGTCACAAGGATAAATTCTTATCCAAGTCTAAATCACTTCAAATCCAAGCAAAATTTTCATTTTATAAGTGTCAAAATCTAGATCGCAAGTTACATACATCTAAGGAGCACTAATTTTACACATACACCTAATGGGGAGAAATACATGTGGTTTGACTTCCCTCTTTGGAGTATTTGATATATAGGTAATGCTCAACCATTCAATAAACAATGATTGGGGTTAGCTCAACCCAACTTTACTAAAATTTTGTAGGCCTTATTATATCATTATAAGTAGACTCAATATTTAAATTGAAGGAAACACATTTATAGGTATTGCATGGATAGCTAGACTCTGGAATCACACACAATTATAATAGAAGTAGTCACAGTAACCTATACCTAAATAAAAGTGAGAGATTCATGTAGATCGATCACCAACCTTGGAATATATAAATTTATGGTAGTGGCATAAACCTGAGGATATCTTCTAGACACACACAAAGATATAGATCTTGATCTAAACAACCTACAGTATAATATCATTCCTACTTGTTCCCTACCTGTTGGGAATAAACCGGAAGCACACAATTGATTACCAAACCAAGCAACTTAATATGCAGAAATTAACCAGAATCACAAGTAACTAAAATTTAGAATAATACAAGATATGAGAGACAATACACAACTTGTATTAATACTTATACAGAAAAGAATACAATAAAGAAGATCCCACTTCTTCTCCACCACCTCTTCAGAGGCTTCCCACACCTCAAGTGAACAGTAATTCTCTCCTCTAAGCTCTCTCTCTCTCAGGTCCCAACACACAACTCAAACACAGAGTTGGTGTTCACCTCTTGTGCTCCACGCACACCACAATTGCTCCACGCACTCCACAAGTACTCCATGTACTCCACAAGTACTCAAGGTACTTCAAGTAGATCTCCCATGAACCTGCAACAACCTGCAATTCAACAAACCATACTTATGGAAGGAACTCCCTTGCCTTCCTCTTTGCTCTATCCGAGTACACACCTGTACTCCAAGTAGATCTTGCCTGATTCTGCTCCCTGTTGTGTTGCTGTCCTATCTGATCTTGCACACCTACAAATCAACCCGATTCTACACACCTGTGAACCTTGACCTTGCACACACATACACCTGCAGATCAACAATCTTACTTACCATGTAGATCTCCTATATAGGCCATGCACCTGTGACCGAGATCCTACACACCTGAAGAATCCTACTAACTCTCCAAAACCAGCACCCACCTTGGTACTACTGTGGAACTAGGAGGAACACCCTTGCTCACCTCACACACAGAAGGAACAAACTTTGCTCAACTCAAACTAAAACACCTTTCCAATACAACCATGAGTCTATTATATAGAACTCATCCAAACAATAATTAGACATCTAATTACAATAATTAGATCCGCAGCTCTCAGTCTAAAAATAGATCTAAACATGCAAACACTTGGTTCGTTAGCTAACTGCCCGTAATAAACTCGCAGTCGAACCACACAGGCGACCGACATCGGTCCCTGTCTGCCTGGGGGTCGCCGACGCCAGCCGATCCATGACCGACGTCAGTTGCTTCCTGTCTTCTACCTGCCGACGTCGGTTGGCCAGACCAATGCCAAAGACTGTGACACTCTGCAACTCACCTGCAACCTCCTCCATGTCTGCATCAGTGAAACTTTTAGCTCCACAACCTAACAATCTCCCACTTGGAGATAAACAGCTGCACTGTACCTGTACCTGTACCCTGTCTAATCTATTTCCTGGTTTGTATCCCTCTTCAAGATCAATCTTGAAGACAACCCATCACACAACTTGTGATGTACCTCCTGTCATCCGAGTACCCTGCCACATCCGAACCTACAAACACATGTAGTGAAGTCCTGACCCTGCATAGCATGAATCCCTGCTGTTGGTCCCTCTCAAATACCTGAGAACACACTTCCCCGAATTGGCTCCTAACTCTCTGACAGCTCCCACTGCATGGGAATACTCAGGTCTATACCAGACCTCATGTGATTTTGGACACTGTACCTATCCAGCCTTTAGTGTGCTCCGGCTCTGCATCTTGAACCTCACCAACACCTGATTCACATCAGCTCCCACTAGAGACAAAATCAACCTATGATCTCCATGTCTCCCATGTCAAAGAATTTCACTGCTCCAAACTCCTCATGACATGCCACTGAACTAATCTTACCCTTAGCTCAGCAAAACCCTGTATGTACAAACCCTGCTAGCAAATATACCATCCACATACAGCAACGGAATGATGTCGCGACTCATCATCCACCTGGTAAGACAAACCACAGTAGTTACCCTGACATTGACTGAAGCCATGCTTCGTCCTCCACCTGTCTAAACCTGTACCACTGTCTTGCAGCTCCTCAAGACCATATGACCTAGTCTTTCGTCTCACGTATCCGTTCTCTCTATTCTTCAACTAAGGTATCCATTCGTCTCTGTGTTTTCATACTTGTTGGCAACCCTACCAAAAACACCTATTTGGTTCTCCTCCAAGGAATCACATCCTCATCCATGCCAAGCTCACACCTATTTCCTGGATCCTTCCTGCTCTATAATTAGCAACATGTATAAAGAAGAGGAACAACGAATTTGAGGGCCTACTTACGTCTTCAGTCCTCCGTATGGGAGTTTGAGACTCCTTGACAGCGTGTTGTCCACCCAAAATCTGTTACAGTGACCGACCTCGGTCACTCCACAGTCTACATCCGACCGACATCGGTTCCCATGCATCTGTCCCTGACTACCGACCCTGTAGATATCGGTGTCCCTGCTGTCGACGTCAGTCCTCTTGACCGACATTGGTCTTACCTACTGCCGACGTTGGTCCTCCTGACCGACATCGGTCTTACCCTGCCCGACATCATCGGCTTTGGTCTGCACATGACCGACATCGGCACCTGTCTGTTCGACGCCGGTTCCTCCTAACCAATGCCGGTACCTGTGTTCACCTGTGAGTGATGACTTTTTACCTGCGAGCTCCTTTAAATCAAAACCCATGTCCAAACTACTCTGCTCAGAAGTATCCAGCACCATCCACTGGTTTCTGTTTGCCATCTCCTCTAAGTACACCAAGGCTTTCCAGTTCTTAAGCCTATCAAATATATCTGTCTTCCACTTAAGAACATGCATCTCCTTCCTGCTCATGTGACCAAGCCTATGAAGCCACGTCTCCACAACAAAAGAAGAATCAGTAATATAAACAAGTAGATAAAGAGTACCTATTTTCTTACCACCAGCTAATTCAAGTGCATCCGCTGTGAGAGTTCTTATGCATCTCTCATCACCCAATCTTTTTGAAGAAATTAGCCATATCTCTAAACCTGGGACCTGCATGACCTTCATCAACACCTGTGTGTTGGCCACCTACAATTTTAGCTTCACTTCCCCTTTGCCAATTCTTTGGCAAGGCTCACCAGCTCCTCTACCTGGGGCTGCATGGAAAGAGGCAACCGAATCTTTTATCCAAGATTCAACTTTATCCAAGAAACCTCCAAAAGCATATTAAGCAATAACACCTGCAACATCTGCATCTTCAGGTCCTTCATGCTGATCTGCTACCAACCAACAATAATCTTTTACCTGCTCTTTCTTTCCATAGGACCGTGAGTGACCATCTGTGCTTTTCAACTCCTCCATTCTTAGCTTACTTTGATCTGCCGTTGCTCTACTCCCACTCGATCAAAAAACCCTGAGAGTGCCCTGTAACCAAACACAAAACCTGCTTCCTGCAACCTTAGCTCTGATACCACGTGTTGGGAATAAACCGGAAGCACACAATTGATTACCAAACCAAGCAACTTAATATGTGGAAATTAACCAGAATCACAAGTAACTAGAATTTAGAATAACACAAGATATGAGAGACAATACACAACTTGTATTAATACTTATACAGAAAAGAATACAATAAAGAAGATCCCACTTCTTCTCCACCACCTCTTCAGAGGATTCCCACACCTCAAGTGAACAGTAATTCTCTCCTCTAAGCTCTCTCTCTCAGGTCCCAACACACAACTCAAACACAGAGTTGGTGTTCACCTCCTATGCTCCACGCACACCACAAGTGCTCCACGCACTCCACAAGTACTCCACGTACTCCACAAGTACTCAAGGTACTTCAAGTAGATCTCCCATGAACCTGCAACAACCTACAATTCAACAGACCATACTTATGGAAGGAACTCCCTTGCCTTCCTCTTTGCTCTATCCGAGTACACACCTGTACTCCAAGTAGATCTTGCCTGATTTTGCTCCCTGTTGTGTTGCTATCCTATCTAATCTTGCACACCTGCAAATCAACCCAATTCTGCACACTTGTGAACCTTGACCTTGCACACACATACACCTGTAGATCAACGATCTTACTTACCATGTAGATCTCCTATATAGGCCATGCACCTGTGACCAAGATCCTACACACCTGAAGAATCCTGCTGACTCTCCAAAACCAGCACCCACCTTGGTACTGCTGTGGAACTAGGAGGAACACCCTTGCTCACCTCACACATAGAAGGAACAAACTTTGCTCAACTCAAACTAGAACACCTTTCCAATACAACCATGAGTCTATTATATAGAACTCATCCAAACAATAATTAGACATCTAATTACAATAATTAGATCCGCAGCTCTCAATCTAAAAATAGATCTAAACATGCAAACACTTGGTTTGTTAGCTAACTGCCCGTAATAAACTCGCATTCGAACCACACAGGTGACCGACGTCGGTCCCTGTCTGCCTGGGGGTCACCGACGCCGGCCGATCCATGACCGACGTCAGTTGCTTCCTGTCTCCTACCTACCGACGTCGGTTGGCCAGACCAACGCCAAAGACTGTGACACTCTGCAACTCACCTGCAACCTCCTCCATGTCTACATCAGTGAAACTTTTAGCTCCACAACCTAACACTACCTAGAGTATCAATCTTCTACAGACCAGAAAACCATGAAGTATATTATCCCTTTTTTGTACTTTCTATATTCAAAAATTTAGATTGAAGAATAAATTACAAACCTTTACATTCATATTTTTACTTAATTTATATACATTATTCTGAATTATTACAATAATTTATATCTTATTTAGGGTTAATGTTAATTAAAATTAGGGTAAAATAGAAATCAATATGAATTATGGGCAAGGTTGAATAATGATTAGAGATTTCGAGGAAGGCTGAAAATTAGATTAAGATGAAAGGAAATTAGGTTTGAAAGGGAGGCTAATCCAATTCAATAGAGACTAAAAATGTAGCACAACATAGAAATAATTTGAAAATTTACAATCTTGACAAATAGATCAAGAAATATGTAAGAAAATAGAGGAAACCAAATTGGAAATTTTGTCAAACAATTTACATGAAAGATTAAATTGTGTATTGAAGAAATCAAATATGCTACTATGAATTCAGTAAAATTTAAGGATGCACAAAATAGTAAGGTGACTATCAAGAGGTTTTGTAAGGATTTTGTGGTTTTTTAAAGGTTTTTTTATAGTTTTTTATTCTTAGGGATTTACATATTTATTTAATGGTTTTTCCTAGGGTTTTTAAATAGTTTTTATAATTTTTTTCCTTACTTTTTCTATAAATTACATAAATATAATTTATATTTACTTTAAAATTAAAAAACTAAATACCTATGATATTTGTTTTGTAGGGGTGTTACATATAATCCCTCTTAAGTTTTAAGTGGAAATATTCTTTGTTGTCCTCCACTCCTTCCCCTTGCCCTTAATTGGCCTCTAAAAATATTTTGATAGATAGACATCTTGATTTCCATTTCAATCTCCCTTTTTTTCTATACCTTTATATCTTTTTTCCACCCTTACTTCTCTCTCTCTCTCTCTCTCTCTCTCTCTCTCTCTCTCTCTCTCTCTCTCTCTCTCTCTCTCTCTCTCTCTCTCTCTCTCTCTCTCTCTCTCTCTCTCTCTCTCTCTCTCTCTCCCACACACACGCACACACATGTTGAAGATTGTTTTATCATTGATGTCAAAAGATGATGTCATGTGTACATTAATGTCATAAGTAATGACAAAGTGATGATTTCATTGATGTATGGATGAGTTTGAGCATGAAGTTGTGTAAGGTAGTGTTGGTGCATGTAAGAAAGAAGTTATAGGTGGCCTAATGAGGCATGTTGATAAGGTTTGAATACATATGATCTTAAGTAATTTTTTTTTAGGTTTTTCATGTTTCTTTTAACATGTTGGTATTATTTCAGGTCAAAGAGAGAAGACAAGTATGTGAACAATGGCATAGGCATAGGCTTGATAGCCTTATATAGTGGCATAGGCTTCGTAGCCAAGTGTGTGGAGTTGGTTGAGGCTAGGGAGAAGAAGATTAGAAAATTTAGATCATTTAATGAAGGTGTATTACATGTCTCTAAGGTGGTAAGATAATTTTAACAGGTTTCAAGGTGGTTGCTTGGTCAAGGTATATTCCCCAGTTTTAGACCTAGTAAGCATAGAGACTTAATGAGGTCCAAATGAAGTATCAAAGTGAGTTGTCAAGATGGTAGAGATAATATAAGAATGGAATTAGGTGTTTTAGGTTGGGTCAAAGTTTTTTACCAAGTTTTAGTTCATGAGGAGGAAGAGAAATCAAGAAACAAAGTTGAAAGGACACTTGTGTATGCAAAATGAAGGTGTTCAAGCTCGAGAAGAAGTTTGTGACACTCATTGGCATGTGTAGAGTTTTCATGGTGACCTGAGCCTTTTAGAAGAGGTGTAAAATGGACCTAAATTTTTTTTCCAATAATTTTGTAGTGGTTTTAGGTACATAGGTTTATTAACATTCACTAAGAATGTAAAATAGTTAAAACCCTCTATAAACACTCGTAGTGGAATGATTGGAAATAACCTATTATAAAGGACCAAAAATGTATTGATTGAAAAAAAATTAATATTTAATTTCATATATTACTCCTCCAATAATCTCTAGGTGGTAATGATGTGTCAGGGTAGTGAGCAGAAGATACAAAAATATGCTTATTTCTAGAGATTTTGGTGCTACAAGTAGGGTTGACTGAGTCAACGCATACAAGTCATTAGATCTTGAAGGTTGATACTTGATATTTATGTCCATGGATTTGTTTTGGAAATAAATAGTCACTATTTCAATCATTTTTTTCAATCACTTTGTCTTATTGCTAAATCTGAAGATAGTGATAACAGTGAAAAACACCAAGCTAGAGTGAAACCTTGTTTAGGGATGATGTACAGGTGAGTAGGGATGAGTCCAATGGATTGGGGTATTTTTTTGATAAATATCCATTATGCCCCTTTGTTTTTTTAATGTTCATTGTGTTAATACATAAGCTTAAAGGTGCTTTCAAAGTGGCTTGTCTAAATAATAGAGACTGTGAGAAAGAGGTTTGAGGAATTAATATGTTAAAACAATGAATATTGCTAGATAAGAGAAATAAATATTGGATGTTGATATATAAGACTCTTATAACTTGTACATATATATTATATGTCATGGAAACATCATTTCATGTGTTATATAAGAACATCTACATGATTGTACTATTGGAAGCTACAGGTAGTTTGAGTGATCACTTTTGAAGGAATGAGTTAGAGCTTGTTTGATTAGAGTTAAAGAATATTATGAGTTTGAAGATATTATATAAATTTCAATGTTTCATGATAATTTATTTAATTTTGTATTTTTCCCATAGTTAGCTTTAGAGAGTCAAAGTGCTTTGATTGTATTTTGACTGTGTGTGACCAATTTGAGTAGTCATCATGAGAGAGGTGATTTAAATACTTAGAGCCTATGAAAAGATGTAAAATGGACATGGAGAAGTTTATAAGTTAATATAGTGTCCATAAATTTTATTTTTCATCATGGTTGAGTGTATAAATTATGATCATATGTTCAATATCCTTGATTGAGTTTCTGGCATTTCAAGCAACTTTGAGTAGTGCTTTTGAAGAAGGATTCCTAAGATATTCTGACCTATATTGGAGTGTATAAGTCACATGGATATGTTTAAAAGTTATTTTAGGATTAATATATGTAATTTTTTTATGTGTTTTTTTGATAAAAATGATAGTATGCTTCAGTTCTATAAGATAGTGTTTTATGTGTATCAAGGCCTAAAGAGCGAGGAGACCTAATTACTAGGTTCAAGGTGTAAGTTTGATTTATAGGTGATTTGGACCAATGTGGGAGTAATATAGGGTATATTTGATACATTTTTAATGTTTTTTAAGCATTTTTTGAATCTGAAGGTGGTCCAAGAATTTAAAGTGGTAACATGTGCATGAGTAGGCCTAAATTGCTTTAGGTCTCATTAAGGCCTAATGGAGGTTTTGGGATAATAAGGAAGTGACCGACATATGAAGTGTGTGGTTATCATATTTAACATATGTAAGAACATATTTTTATTATTATCCAATTGGGTTAATCATCTTATTTAACCAAGAGGATTAGACCAAGAGAGTAGTATAAGTACAAGGCCTAATTGGCCTATTTGTGTTAGTTGAGGAAGAGAAAAGCTAAGAGAAGGAGATAAACTTTGAAAGAGAAGGTATAGGTCATTAAGGACCATAATAGAATTAATAATATCAGTCATGTTTATATTATCAATTTTATGCAGGTGAACACATAGGTCATTAGACCTAATGAGCCTAGAAGAGGCATTTTGAGCTAGTGAGCCCTAGAGAGTGTTTGAGTGAGAGTTAAGAGGATAAAGTGAAAATAAAGGAGGTAATCATAAATTAAAGATATAATAATAGGTGTTTAATATGATCAAATATTAAAGGTATCTGATTTCATTCTTGTTTTCCTAAGGGGTTGTAACCTCCTTGCTAGTTGGAGCTAACACAAGTTCAAGTGGGTGCTTGACTAAATTGAGGGGTGGGTGCTCCTTGATCAGTTGGTGTTGGTCTAATTTTGGATATTTTAATTATAATACTATATTACATCTTATAGGATTTAGTGGTTTTTACCCCCTAGGATATTTTACCACATATATGATGTGTCATAATTGTGTTCATACTTCCTTTGCATGTGATATCTTTACTTTGATGTTAGTCTAGTTGATCATGATACATTGTGATGATTCATGAATGATAATGAATAATGATAATTGTTTAAGAAGGGAAATCATTGGTGTCTACTAATTCACACCCCACTCTTAGTATCTAATTCAAATAATTGGTATCGTATATGAACCTTTGAAGGAGTCTTAATAGCCTACAGGTGATCCTAATTAGCTTGAGGTGTGATGAAGACAATGTTCTTTTTGTTTGTAGTAATGGATAAGTTTGTGAAAATAATGGTTGGTGTTTTCATATTAGTCTACATATTGGAACTAGAAAGTTTGATTAATAATTACTATGTTGAGTCTAAATATAAAATCAAACCTAAGCTGGATGATAAAGCCTTTTGAAGGAGCTCTCTTGATCATCTAGCATGATGAGTCCAAGTATGTGTAGGCGTCTTGAAAGGTAGAGGTCGACAAGTGAAGGATTGGTTGGTCATCAAGAAAGAGAAGATGTTTTAGGACCATATAGGCTTTATTGGTTGTAAGGATTGCATGGGGTAATTTTGGAAGTGAAAGGAATTCATTGGATTAGCCTTGTGAAGGTCTAGGTAAACCTAGTCATCTTGACAGATCTTTCTGAGTGAGCAAATTGATGATGTCACCTTTAGCATGTGTGAAGGTCTTAAGAGAAGTTTGATATATGTATAGAATCCCCTATGATAATTTATTATGTGTTTCAAGTTTTATGTCTTGAAATGATGTCTAGTGGAAGATATGAAGGTGCAAATTTGGTCTCCCAATCAGTTTTCTTAGTTTTCCATAGTCAATTTTGTATTAAAAAGTAACCGTTGGAATTTGAAAATTCAAATTTATCAAAGGAATATAGTTTGAAAATAATAGATTATATATTCCATGGATGAATTAAAATCAAGATGAGGAAATAAGAAAAAATTAAGAGGACTCAGTGTATAATACCCTCCAAGTGGTGGTTTGATTCAGGTGTCCGTATAGGTGCAATAAATGTGGATCAAAGTTGACTATAGCTGATTTAGTGTTCTCCTAGTGAAACTAGGAAGGTAGAATGGGATTAGAACCTATATAAGGATTTTGAATTATTTCTCTAATCATTATATTAGGTTGATAATTCATTATTGCCCTAATATATGCATTAAACATGTGATTATACAAGAAAATCTTCATGAAAGGTGATAATGTGTGAAGGACTTTTGTTGTTGGTAGACTTGTGTGTCAAGGTGAGTCGTTTGTTGTTATTAGAGACTCAAGAATTTTTTTCCTAGGTATTTGGAGAGGTTCTCAATGTTTTGAAGATCTTGTAGATTCTCTTTATTTGGTATGTTTGTTTTTTGAATGGAAGAACAAGCTTAAGAGGTGAAAATCTATGTCTTAAGGGTTTGGTGTCTATAAACCCTAAGGTGTGTGTTCATAGTGCTAATGACCCAGTTTTATCATATGAATGTCTTGATCATTAGGTGGATGAAGTAAAATTTTTCCTACTAAAGTTTTCATGCTTGCATTTCTTATGTAAGCTCAGATGGTGCCTTAGAAGACAAAGACAAAGTAGGGGTATTTAATTTGAAGATTAGTATTTTAAAACCAATAACTTTTTGGTAAAGAGATGTTGTTCATATGTTATAAAGGGATATAGGTGATCTGATATTATGTTTAGCATGTTTTTGAGCTTCTATTTACATATATAAATATGTCAAAGCATATCATAGGTTCCTTAAGGAGAATAAGGTCTCTTAGACTTAGTATTGATTGTATGTTATCTATAAGGGTGATTGGTAGTGTTTTGAGTCTTGGTGGCTTGTAAAGCATGACGATGAGTGGTTGATGTTGTGAGGACCTTATGGAAGATTTTCTCATATGTGTAAGATGGTTTTGTTGGTTTAAGAAGGGGTATAAAGTACAAGATTCAAAATAATGGAATGAATGAGTTAACATGTTGTATATTCCCTGAGCGTATTCATGAAGCTTTGATAATGATCACTATCCTGTAGCACCACAAGGTTCTTTTTTTTTTTAAAGAGGAGTTTGTAGAATTATCCATGAATGAATGTTTTTGATATCATGAAAAGGGTTTCTGAGTCTTGTAGATGATGTTTTCTTGTAGCATATCAAGATGCTAGTGATTTTAATGAAGAGGATTTTAGTAGTGCCCTTGAAGGTTATTTTGTAAGAGGTCATGCTTCCTTGATGCAAATATGACCTCATAAGGTCTTGAAGGAACATTTTGGTATGTTATTCTTGATTTGAAATGGTTTAGTAGTTTGAGGATGACAAATTATGTGTCATCATGAGCAAAATCTAACTATGAGTATGCAAATTTATATCTTTGGTCAAATTGAAGAACATCTTGGAGGTTATAGTGTTTTAGATGCATCAAGATGACCTTAAGGTCAAAATGTCAAGAATCTTGTTATATATGACTTGAATAAATTGTCAAGTGACCTGAGTATAACAATATTATGAGTTTCTCATTCAGAATCTTGATTTGAGTTGGCAAAGTTACTTATTTTATCTTTTCATAAAGATTTGATGTTCCCATGAGGATATTGATTGTGTAAACAATATTTGAAGAATTGCTTGTAGACATATCAAGTTGAAGTGAATTATTTAAATATGTCATGTTCCAAGTAAAGCATGATGTAAGGGGTAACATATATGAGGTGTTCCAGTCATGTTGGAGATGTGGAGAAGTCTACTACAGTTATGACCTTAATAAGTTTGTATAATGACTTGATCAAACCAAGTCATGAGTTTTGACATTGTATTGAATATTCATGCATGGAAAAAGGGGAATATTTACAAGTGGTAAGTTCCTAAGATTAAAGGACTGTATAGATGAACCTGAGAGGAGAATATATCCACTTTGTCATTAATGGTAAAGGGGGGAAAGGAGAAGAAGAGGTTTCCATCAATGACAAAGGGGGAGATTATTGGAGAGTGTGTTTTCATTGATGTCAAAGGATGATATAATGTGTGAATTAATGTCACAGGTAATGACAAAGTGGTGATGTCATTGATGTATGGATGATTTTGAGCATGAAGTTGTGTAAGGTAGTGTTGGTACATGTAAGAAAGAAGTTGTAAGTGGCCTAATGAGGCATGTTGATTAGGTTTGGATACATATGAGATTAAGTAAAATTTTATTTAGGTTTTTCATGTTTCTTCTAGCATGTTTTTTTTTTTGAGGTCAAGGAGAGAAGATAAGTATGTGAATGGTGGCATACACATAGGCTTGTTAGCCTTGTATAATGGCATAGGCTTGGTAGCCTAGTGTGTTGAGCTGGTTGAGGACAAGGATAATAAGTTTGGTAGCTATGGATCATGGCATGAATGTGTATGACATGTCTCTAAGGTGGTAAGATTATTTTAATAGGTTTCAAGGTGGTTGCTTAGTCAAGGTATGGCTTACAATCCTAGACCTAGTAAGCATAGAGAGCTAGTGAGGTCCAAATAAAGTATCAAAGTCAGTTATCAAGATGTCAAAGATCATATAATAATGGAATGGGGTGTTATGGGTTGGGTCAAATGTGTTGACCAAGTTTTAGGTCCTGAGGAGGAAGAGAAAGCAAGAAATAATGTTGGAAGGACACATGTGCATGCAGAATGAAGGTGTTTAAGCCTGAAAAGAAGTTTACGACGGTCATTGGCATGTGTAGAGTTTGAATGGGGACCTAATAATTTTTAGGAGAGGTGGAACATGGACCTAAGAATTTTTTAAAATAATTTTGTAGTGGTTTTAGGTACATAGCTTTATGAACATTTGTTAAGAATGTAAATTGGTTAAAACTCTTTATAAACCCTCATAGTGGAGTGATTAGAAAGAACTTGTTAGAAAGGACATAGAATTTATTGGTTGACCAAGTTTGACTATTTTATGGTGTATAGGACTCCTTTAGTAATCTCTAGGTGGTAATGATGTGTCAGGGCAATAAGCAGAAGGTACAAAAATATGCTTGTTTCTAGATATTTTGGTGCTACAAGTAGGGTTGACTGAGTCAACACATACACGTCATTGGAGATTGAAGTTAAATAATTTATCTTGAGTTCCATGGAGTTGGTTTGGAAAGAAACATTCACAATGTCAATCATTTTGTTTAATCACTTTACTCTATTATTAATGTAGACACCGCAAACGTGTCTGCACCTTGGTTCTCCCCCTTGTCCACCTCAAACCCCTATCCTAACCCTTGGCCTCCATTTGATTAAAATAACTTAAATATTTTAATTAAGTGGCCCCCTTTCCACCCCACCCTTGCCACCTTGGATCCTCCCTTGAATCCCTCCACCTTCCCCCTAGCATTTATTATGCCAAATCTCTTCATTATCTTCCCCCCACGCCCATTTAAGCTTCCTCGTGACTGTTCTTCCCACAACCCCTCGCTCGGCGGCGTGCAAGAATGGGTAGAGGCTATTTTTAGTCTCTGTCCCCATTCTACCACCGCCGACGTCAGTGACCCTTCGGCCAACGTCGGCGAAACTACCGGCATCGGCAGCCTTCATTACCCCTTTCTGCATCCGTTGCAGCCGCTGGACCCTTGAGCTCGCAAACAGAATTCTCTTGGCATTTTGGCATTCGACTCTCTTCTCTCTGGACCTCGTGCAGCAGCAGCAACAGGTGCAAAGACTCTGGATCAGGGATTTTCTTCTTGACAAGTCTTCCGTGGCTCCAACAACAGCTCCTCCATTCTTCAGTCAGCAAGCCAAAGGTAAGCACCGTCTGTTATTTCATTTCATTCTTTCATTTAGTCTCAGTTATCTACCCTATCTACTGTCTTCTGCTAGTTGTGTCCTTCCCCTGAGAGGCTAAAAAGCCTTCTCAGAACCTGTCCCCTGTCCATCTTCCTCTTCCCTGTCTCCCTTTCTACACAATCCCAGACAACTTCCTCATCCCCCTGTCAACAAAGACCCTATACAGGGCACCTAATCAGAGCTAGACCATTCCCCAGTCCATCCAAATTCATCCCCAAACTCTGTCTCGACCCCGTTCACAAACCGGATCCGTCCACAGTCCAGAAACCAACCCAGACCCGACTACAGGCCACAACTCCGACCGACGCCGGTCACTTCCCCAACCGACGTCGGCAGGATAACCGACGTCGGCAGATTAGCTAACCGACGCCGGCAACATTTCTGACCTCGGCGACTGTCATCAGCCCGACAACTCCTTCAGGTAATCATTTTGTCTTTTCTTTCCTTTCTAATTTCTTTGTCACTTCTGTATTCTATCATTCTTTATTTCCTTGGTCTTTTATCTGTCTGTTATCAGTGGGTTGACCTCCCTTGAGGAAGTTTTCACACTTCCGGGAACAAGCTTTCGCTTGGCAACCCACCGCCTATCCATCTAACATTTTCTTGTCCAAGTTTCTTTTCCCTTGCAGGTGTCATTCCTCCACAGCCAAAGAGGGGTGCTCACAAGCGTCTGGATTACGGTGCGCGATCTTTATCCAGGTACTTCACATGCCTTGTCCATTTATCTCTTTAGTTTCTTTTCTCTTTAAATTTGAAAAGCGAATTAGCGATAGAAACATCCTGGCACGCCCGGTGGGACCCTAGGTTCCTCCTAGGTTCCTTTTTCTTCTTCATTCATTTAGGAGCATTAGGTTCTTACCTTTTCTCTTCCTTCTTTTCTTCTCAATGACACTATAAGTAGGACTAAAACGAATCTTTCTTCCTTGCATTTCTAGACTAGTCTAAACGTCATACTCTCAACCCTTTCTCAAACTTGTCTTCATAACAAACATCACATCTCGACTTGGGTATTAAAATGTATTGCACTTTCATTTCTGCTTGTGCTTGCATTAGTCCACATCTAGTAACTTAGATGCATATTGAATAAATCGTAGACACTTGATGTTACACTACCGAACCACATGCACTAAAATGAACATAAAACTTACTTGAGACAAGGCCCGACTGGGATTTCATCCCCCAGCGGATACCTTACCCGTCCCGGTAACCCCACTTGGATTTCATCACCAAGGGGGAAGCCCACTCCGTTCTCTGGCGGAGGATAAACTCTAGGCGAGGTATATCTTGGCTAAGCGAGACCAGCTAACCACTGGAATCGTGAAGTGAGGGGAGCTTGCTCCTTAGCACCAGGCCACATACCAGACCCTAACACAGATCTTTGAGCACCTAAAACAAGACCTGAAACCAGCTCTAGACTGCTTCTTCTAGGACCTTCTTGACAGCCAATCTCCCCAAACATTCATCTAAGGCATAAGCCACAAATTCTAAAGTTAATTCTTAGGATTTATCGCTTAGGCTTGTCTGTCTCTCTCTGTTTTCCTCTTCTCATCTGTTTGTTTGAGTGAGTGAGGATGCTTTCTCCTTTGTTTTTCCAAGAATTTTCAAATCTTTTGGTTCTCTGGAAAACACAGTCACCGGCATCGATTCTTCCACCGACGTCGGCTTTCCCCTGTTACCGGCATCGGTTCTATCACCGACGTCGACTTTCCTCTATTACCGGCATCGGTTATCTGACCGACGTCGGCAACATTTCTTACCGACATCGGTTTTTCAATCGACGTCGGTCTCTGTCACTGTCCTTTTTTTTTCAAAACCAGCAGCCTAAAACCTGTCCCTTCTCTGTCAAAGACTCTATCCTAGTTTTCTGAAACTGAGAAACACAGTTCCTGAAACCTGAACCTTCGTTGCCTTGCATGGTTTTGACTCGTAGCCAAGCCAAGGCTCTTGTCGACCACGCTAGCCGTCAACCACTTCCGTCCACCCCGTCCGTGACCAAGCCTACAATGGAGTTCAACTCGGAGACCGAAAGAACTCCTACCCGTCCAACCCCGCCGCAGACTCCTATTGTCCAAGGAGGGGACCAAGATTTCGAACGATTCTTGGACCTCAACGTCAAGGCCTTGCAACACTATCTCGCGCATAGCCGAACGCGAGACTCCTTGGGCAATCCAATCTACGGAATGCCAACCTCCCTTGTCGCGACTACGGCTGTATCAACAGCGTCTGTAGTTCAACCTTTGGACACTCAAGCCATCGCTTTGACCACTGACCAGACTTTGACCAATTCTCCAGGTGTGGCCTCTCCCTCTATCATTGGGCCCACTTCCACCGGGGTTCTGGCCCCCTGTCAACCTCAACCCGCTCAACCGCTATCCACTCCTTTTCAAAACCTTATTGTCTCTATTCCGCCTACCCTGGCCCCTATCAACACCAGGGTGGCTTCTTACCCCTTGGCCCCCGTTACCACAGTCCAACCTCTCATGGCAACAACGGGCCCAGCTATGTCTTCTACCCAACCACCTTTAGCCTCCACTTCTGCCCCTGCGATTAGTCATCCGTACATTGTACAACCGACTATGTCGCACGCCTCCTCTAGCCTCTTCCAAGCGCCTTACAACTTAGGGGGCGCGCAACCCATCAATCCGTCGGTAGACATCATCAAAATGCTGATGGACAAGATGACCAGCCTAGAGACCTCTGTTTTCGGCTTGCGCAATGCTCTTTCATACGAGCAGATCTGCAACGAACCCATTCATCCTTCTATCCCAATCAGACCATATCCTAGCCAGTGGGAGCTTCCAAAGTTTTCTCGCTTTCAAAACAAGGAAGACCCACAGCAACACTTGCAGGCATTCAGACATGCCTTCTACCTCATTGGCCATGACGATGTGTTACTCTTACGCACGTTTCCTATGTCTCTCTCAGGTGCTGCGCTCGACTGGTACAGCTCCCTTCCTAGCCATTCTCTCTTCTCATTCACACAATTGGCTCAGCTCTTCCTCGATCACTTTTCCATCAACATAACCAAGAAGGTCTCAATCACGGACCTCTATTCTATTCAGCAATTCGAGGACGAGTCCATAGCTGACTTCGTTGCTCGATGGAGAGGCCTCATCAATCAACTCTCCTTTTCCTTACCCCAGGCCGAGCTTATTGAACTCTTTTCCCAAGCATGTGCCAGACATATCTCTTCCACCCTGAGGGTTCAAACCTTCCGCACTTTTGACGAGGCCTTCATGATGGCCCGCAAACTTGAGTTGCGTGCCATCGAGGAGAATAAAGTCAAGTTGCGGAGCAAGAATCCCAACTCTAAGACCAATGACTCTTCTTCTGCTAAGCCATCATCATCCAATTCTAAATCCAAGGCTTCAGCTAATGCCGTGGTTGTCAGACCTTCATCTTCTTCGACCAATCAGCCTGAGCCATCCACATCTGAGAGCGCTACTCGCCAATTCCAGCAAAGATACGTGCAACGATGATATACTCCTCTCGGAGAATCATATGCATCTGTGCTGGAAAAGCTTGTTAAACAGGGAGCCCTCAATCTCCCTCAAGCCCGACCTCCTCCACAATTCGATCCCTCACGCGCCATCCCCGCGTGGTATAGGGAGCAAGACTTCTGCAGCTTCCACCGTGTTAAGGGCCATGACACGGAAAACTGCAAAACCTTTAAGAACATAATCCAAGACATGCTTGAAAAGGGGGATCTCATCTTAGACAATCCAAATGCACCCCCTAATCAGGCCATTGACATCTTCAAACAACCTTTCCCCAATCATCTGCCAACTCAGAACAATGTCCAGACCTTAATTGACGACAATCATGAGCACAATATTCGAACAGTCAATACGGTCTCTCCTTTCGTCCCCAATCAACCTCAAGAGGTTAGTCCATCAATCAGTCCGTCACATGTGGATGAACCTCTTTCCCTGGCTAGTTCTCCGTCGACCTCTCTCATCTTGGAGGACGCCTCGGCCTTACCAGCACCACCGGTCTCGCCATCCTCCTTTCTGCTGCCTATGGAGGACCCGACCCTTCCTACTCCTCAGCCGCAAGTGGAGGGCACCGTCATCCCTGCCCTTTACCCGCTGGAGGAGCCCCGCTCCCCGGTTTCTTCTCCACTCGGGGAAGAACATGTCTCCCCTTCGTCTTCATCTAAATCTGTCATGACTTCACCACACCATGCGTCTAAGACCACTACACCCATCTCGTCCTCAACCTCGCAACCATCAACATCTTCTTCTCAGCCATTTTCCTGGTTAGTGGAGAAAATCAAACTTCTCCCTCCGAGGAAATCAACATACCCGTGCCCTCTCATCACATGCCGCGAATCCTCCCAAGGCAGAATCTCGTCAGACTCTTGACAAAGACCAGACTCTCAAACCTCGACCAAACCCGTCCAAACCGAAACCTGCATCTATCTCGTCTAAACCCATCAAGTCATTTGGCGTTCGTCCTGTCTCCACCCTCACTCACCCGCAAGTGAAGGTGGACCTAGGCCAGACCTCGACTAGCAGTAGTCTTCCAACCAAGGCGAAGAAGACTGCCAGACCACAGAAATGAACACCTCCTTCCCCGTCACCATTGCCATCCATTTTGGGCCCCCATCCTTCGACCTTGGCTAGCACCCTTCCCACTCCGGCCTCCAAACAAAACTCGTTGCCTCCTTTGCTTCCTCTGCCTACCTCCAGTCGTCCCTCTCCCAAAAAGGCGGTATCAATCACCAAGAAAGAGCCGTCTCCGTCTGTCACCGCGCCATCAACCCATAAGGTGGTACGGAAACCTCTTCTAACCTCGCCAAAGTCACCAACCTCACGCATATCAACTAGCACGGACCCGTTAGTGGGCTCATACTCGTTGATATTGCGCCGACTTCTCCAAACTTCCGACATAACCCTTCCGCCCATCAAGCCTTTCCAACCTCTCGGGTCCAAGCCCTCCTGGTTCGATGACACGAAAATTTGCTTATATCATCGTACACCAGGGCATGATACTGAGACTTGATGTGCCCTCAAGGCTGTCATCCGCCGCCATATGGAGAAAGACACTCTTCTCCTTGAGGACACTCTTGACCAGACCCCGATTCCTTCTCGCCCAACCTCTTCAAACACGTCAACATCTCACCAGCAAGACATGACCCCTTCTTCGCCTCCCATTTTTGAAATCAATGCTATCCGTGTAACCACTAGGTCGCAAAAGGACAAGGCCAAAGAAAAAGCTGCCATTCCTTGGACCTATCCCTTCGTCAAGCCTCCTCTTGTGCCCAAGCCTAAAATTTCTATCCTTGGCGCGTCCCAACCTTCTTCATCTTCCTCTTCTGGGCCAATTCACGACTCCATGCTGAAGCAGCTTCACCAGACACCTGTAAAGATGTCTCTTTATGACCTTATCCAAACCTCACCTCAGCACCGTCAAGCCCTTATCCAAGCCTTGCAGGCAGCGGAGGTCCAACCCGAGGACCTCCAACCACTCGCTGCCCTCGTCCATTCTTTATCTCCTGTCGCCTCCATCACATTCAGCGATTCTGAGATTCCCACATCTAACACGGAAGATTAGGACACCACCCTCTTCATCACTGCCTATGTTGATCGGACACGCATTAAACGCGTTATGATCGACGGCGGCGCTAGCATCAACATTATCTCTACCCACGCCTTTGATCAGCTGGCTCTTCCCAAGAATTGCGTCTCCAAAACTGACGCGATCTTACGCTCTTTCAACGACACCACCGCCACGACCATTGGCACAGTCATCCTTCACATTCGCGTTGGTCCACGCACAGTCCCGGAGCTCTTCTATATCATCGAAGGAGAGTTTCAATACAACCTTCTACTGGGCCGACCTTGGATCCGTGCCATGGCCTGTATACCCTCCACCCTGCACCGTTGTGTGAAGTTTGAGCATGACGGGCAAGTCCACACCATTCCCGCTGACCCTTCACCCTTCAAGACTTGCAACACAACCTACCGTCCCAACGATGTCCTCATTCCCATCAAGCCGTCAACTCTGGCACCGCCCCCATCTGCGGAAGCTTCGACCAGTTCGCAATCGGCGGTCGCCCTCACCCCTCCTCTTCAAGCGCCGACCAAAGACCCCATGGAAGACATCTTCCAACGACTATCGCTTGGGGAATATCGCTTGTTGACCCTAGACATGTTCCAAACTCCGCAAGAGTATGGACGCCTTCACCTCAGTCCCAATTACGACCATCGGATCGGGATGGTCGTGCCTTATGGTCCTCCTCACTTCCGAACCAACTTTGTCTATGGGGGGCTTAATCAAGCTCCTACCAACGGCAATTCCCTCTCTTCGCCCCAACCTTTCACATTTGACTTCTCATTTCTTGGCAACCCCGCCTTTGCACACACTTACCTTCACAGGTGTGCATGGAAGGGTTTTGGTTTCGGATGATATGAGCAGGGCTCCCATCAGCCCGTCGAGCCGCTCAATGATCACAATGCCAAGAAATGGTATGGCCTGGGATATCATGATCCCACTCAGGGTCCTTCCGACCTTTGTCCTGAGCCAACCATTGACCAATCTCCTCCAAACTCACCCATTTCTCCTTCGTCACCTACGGAGTCGGTGGTTTCCATCCCTCCTAGTTTTTTTTTTTCCATAAACACCATCCGCCTGGAACCCCTGACCTATCAGCTCAATGGGGTGCCCAGGTCTCTCCCTCTCATCTTTCCTAGCATGGTAGAGGATGAGTCGGCAACCATTCACACTGTCCACTGCGTTGACGATGACGCCATCCTTTCCTACATGGGTGCCGATGACTCTTTCATCCAGCGTTTCCTCCCTTTCGAGACCCAGGTTATGTTAAATGAATCCACCATTGACATCAACCTCCCTTCTTCTTCCGATGTTCCTCACGTCTTAAAGATTGGCCAATCTTTAGACGCTCAGGAGCAGCTTGACTATGCCCAGTTCCTTTCCAACCATAGCAAGGCCTTTGCCTGGACTTACAGCGACATGCCTGGCATCGACCCCACCATCGCTACCCATAACATTGTCACCAAACCAGAGGCTAAGCCTGTTAGGCAAAAGCTTCAAAAGTTGCATCCTCGCGTTGCGTTCCTTGTCAAAGAGGAGCTTCAGCGCCTTCTTTCTGTCTCCTTCATCCAACCCATCGATTATCCACAGTGGGTCTCTAACATCGTCCCAGTTACTAAAGCAACTGGGGGGATTCAGATATGCACGGACTATCGTGACCTTAACCTAGCCTGTCCCAAAGATGACTTCCCTCTTCCTAACATTGACCAGCTTGTTGATCTCACGGCCGGCCACGAGATGCTATCTCTCATGGATGGGTTTTCAGGATACAATCAAATCTTGATCGCACCGGAAGATCAGCACAAGACTACATTCATTGCCCCATGGGGGACTTTCTGCTATCGAGTCATGCCTTTCAGCTTGAAAAATGCTGGTGCCACATATCAGCGCGCCATGACCTACATTTTCCACGATCTCCTCCACAAAATCATGGAGGACTATGTGGATGACCTTCTCGGCAAATCCAAACTTTGCCGCGACCACTTGACCATTCTCACAATCATCTTCTCTCGCCTTCTTCAATACAATGTCCGCCTCAACCCCAAGAAGTGTGTCTTTGGGGTCCTCTCAGGCAAACTTCTCGGCTTCATCGTTTCTTTCTGTGGTATCGAGATAAATCCCGCCAAGATCTGCGCTATCCTCGAAATGCCACCCCCGACCAATCTCAAGCAGCTTCGCAGTCTACAAGGGAAGCGCCAGTCCATTCGTCGTTTCATCTCACAGCTTTCAGACTGCTGCCAACCTTTTCATCACCTCCTTAAGAAGGACGTCTCCTTTAAATGGGATGAGGACTGTCAAGAGGCTTTTGAGGCCCTCAAAGGCTATCTAGTCTCTCCACCAGTCCTCATTCCACCTAAAGACGACCAACCCTTCTACCTTTATATCTCTGCCACCAACCATTCGTTAGGTGCCATGATCGCACACCGAGACGAGCATCATCGTGAGCAAGCGGTTTACTACATCAGCCGAACACTGGTCGACTATGAAACTCGGTATACTCATACTGAGAAACTCTGTTTGGCATTAGTCTTTTCCGCTACCAAGCTCCGCCACTATCTTCTCAACCACAAAACCTTTGTCGTCACTCACACCGACCCTCTCAAGTACATGCACTCCAAGCCATATTAGAATCAACGTATGGCTCGGTGGCTCATGCTGCTTGCTGAGTTTGACTTCGAATTCATCCAGCAGAAATCTATCAAGGGGCAAACCATCACTGACCAATTGGCAGATGCCCCTCTTCCTGACAACCAACCTTCACACTGTGAGTTCCCTGACGAGTCTATCGCTACCCTTTCCACCGATGACATCGTCTACCAAATGACCATGTTCTTTGACGGCTCCAAATGTCAACTCGGTGGGGGTGCGGGGGTCATCCTCATCCCACTCAATGGGGAGCCCATGCCTCTATCTTTCAAGCTTGACTTTGATTGTACCAATAATATGGCCGAATACGAGGCCTTAATTTTGGGACTTCAGACTGCCCTTTCCCTCCATATCAAGTCTATCAACATCTTCGGCGACTCACAGCTCGTCGTTAATCAAGTTAACGGTTCATATCTCTGTAAAAATAAAGTTTTACAGAGGTATAAGAATCGTGTTGACCTTCTTTTGGCATCTTTCGACCATTACCTCTTGCAGACTGTTCCACGCTCTACGAACAAGTTTGCCGACACCATGGCTTCTCTTGCTTCGCATATCCCGTCTTCATCATCGTCATCTCGCCTTTTTGTCACAGTGCATCACGTACCTTTGCCTTCATACATCTCTCCTCACATCAACCATATCAACACTGTCAATTCTAGCCCACAAGATGACTGGTATAAGCAACTTGTGGACTACTTGTCTCTTTCTGTCACTCCTCCCAACCTCTCTAGCAATGCGCGGTGAGCTTTCATCAAGGGCACAGCTCGCTATACCATGCTAGGGGGTCTTCTCTATAAGCGAGGCTTCGACGGCCTCCTCCTTCACTGTCTAACCTCTACTGAAGCTTCTCATGCCATAAAGCAAGTCCACGACGGGATTTGTGGTGGACACTTCAGTGGAAACTCGGTTGCCAAGCGCATCCTTCGCCTGGGTTATTATTGGCCCACCCTTCATCAAGACTGTAGCGATTATGTTCGGCATTGCATCAAGTGTCAGCAGCACTCTAACCTACTTCATCTCCCCAGCCATGCCTTACAAGTCGCTCAGGATTTTTGGCCTTTCTCTCAGTGGGGCTTGGATCTCATCGGTGAGATCAACCCTCACTCGTCTCTTCGTCATCAGTCCATCATCACTGCCACTGAGTATTTCACCAAGTGGGTGGAAGCCATTCCTCTTATCTCCACAAAAGCTGACAAAATTGTCGACTTCATCAGCAGCCACATCATCTGTCGTTTCGGTGTCCCTCACAAAATCATCACTGACAACGGCAAGTCCTTCAAAAATAAGACTGTCCAAAAACTATGCGACTCATTTGGCATCAAACTTAGCTTTTCTTCGCCTTACTACCCACAAGCAAATGGGCAGGCTGAGGCTTCCAACAAAATTCTCACCAAAATTCT
This sequence comes from Torreya grandis, assembly GCA_037957365.1. Taxonomy (NCBI): domain Eukaryota; kingdom Viridiplantae; phylum Streptophyta; class Pinopsida; order Cupressales; family Taxaceae; genus Torreya; species Torreya grandis. The sequence continues at coordinate 936,027 of JARHVA010001018.1, forward strand.
CATGCATCCGAACCTCTACGGGTGCTACTCCCTTCTCTCTCGTGTACAGAACAGAGGCTGTCTTACCTCTCGAAGTACAGATCCCGTCTCTCCGCATCTCCCTGCATGACATTCTCTCCAACGATGACTTTCATCAAGATCGCTTAGCTCAACTTGAGTTACTCGACGAGCGCCGTCTTGCTGCCCTCAATCATCTCCATGTCTACCAAAGTCGCATAAAGCGGGCCTACGACAAAAATTTGCGAGAACGAGATTTCAACATCGGAGACCTCGTCCTCAAAGAGAATCAGCACGTGACCAATATGGAGCGAAGTAAACGAGGCAAATTCGCCCCCAATTGGCTTGGACCTTTTATCATCACGCACAAGTATGGGTCAGGGACTTATCGTCTGTCCTCCCTCGACGGACGGCCAGAACCTGAGCCTCTTAATGCGTTGCATCTTCGACCATTCTTCTATTAGTCGAATACTCGTCTACTTGACACGTAACTTGAGCTCGTCCCCTGAGCAATTCTCGTCCTCTTAATCCTCATCCCTTTCAACCCTATTCCCCTTTAACAAGTCCTCTACGACCCTTTTATGATGCATGGATGCTTTGTCCTAATAAAAGGGGAGTCCTTGAGCTTCTACAGCCTTGTCCGTGACTCTAATCAAAAATCAAAAAATACAAATCAAGATGTCAAAACATATCCAAGGTCACAAAATCAAATCAAATCAAAAAGACAGACTGATCCCTCGAAGGACAGCTATACTATCATTGCTGTAGCTAGTAGACTGATCCCTCGAAGGACAGCTACTCAAACATTTTTAATCAAAAATATAGACCACTCCCTCGAAGGATGGCTATGACTAAATCTTGCTACAAACAGCAACCTTTCTTAGAAGCTTCCCGCATTGATCAGCTTCGCAAACTGACCATACATCAAAAGACATCTCTATGTAGGCTTCCCGCATCGATCAGCCTGCACCCAAAAAAAAAAAAAAAAAAAAAACGAGTCACGGACTTGGCTTGTACCTATCTCAGGGTCTCCTATAAAAAGGGGCACGGTTATTCCTGCTCTTAAACTGGGTTACCCTATCCTCCTCCTATCACCTGCTCAAGGGACTTCGAGCTCACTTTAATGTCAAAGTGATTCGATTACCGTTCTAACACCATACTGGTCGACGACGTAATGCATGAACGGGGTTTTGGTTCTAATAACCCCTATCTATGCTTTCTTTCTGGTCCTTGTCAATGAAAGAGCAATTTGCCTTTCACCTTTTCTCTACACTTTGGTCACATTTAACCACATCAATTGTCGACTCATCTCAAACCCAGCCATTTTCATCATTTTCAGCTGACATCATCCTAGACCATTTCACATAGTTTCTATGGACACCAATACACATGGAAACTACCGACCAGACCCAATTTATGTTAAGCATAAACCAATACTTGCTGAAGCATAAATAGACTTCCATTCATTTTTAGCATACATCCATCACGACTATGGAAACTTGCTAGGGATGAAAGCCTCTCGACCAATTCTACAGAATACACCATCTGTAGCATCATTTTATCCTCATCTTAGCCTCATCATTTCGACACTTGACCACATCCAATCATCGACCAATCTTCTCAATTCACCCGAACTACATTGGTCTGAGGCCCTATGACCAGGGCTATGTAGGCAGCACTCAGATACCACATCTTCTGAGGTTAGCTCAACCACCCCCGTTTGTTCGTCTCTTTGATGGACAAACCTTCCCTTCTGCGACTTTGACCAAGACAAATCGATCTCTTTGACCCTTCCTCCCTTTTAGGGAGAACTACATAGGCCTGAGGCCCCTACGACAGGGGCTATGTAGGCAGCACTCAGTTGACATGGGGTCTTCTGGGGTTAGCTCGGCCACTTTCTTCGTCACTTTCTTCCATCTCCCGCTCTCGTCACCTGTCAATCACATCATAGTCAATAACATGTTCACATAATCATTAATCTACCCTCATTTTCATTATAGCATCATAAGTCATTCGTCATTAATTTCATCCATCATAACTCATTAAACATTTGCATAATCCACATGTTAAACATTCCATATCACATCTATCTTCATTCAATCATCCTAAATCACTATATCATCATTAAACATAACATCATTAAACATCATCATAACATAATCATCATCATCATATCAAAACATGCATCATGAAACACATTAAACATTTATAACATCTCCATAACACATCAATAAGCCAAAGTCTCATCATATATATCAAAAATTAGTTTTATACAAAAAGACACAACCAGTGTCTGTCTCTCTCTCATCATACATCTCTCGTCTTCGGCTCGCAGGCCGGTATATACATCAAAAAATAATAATAATACAACTCTGGGGCTGCCCTCAAGGCTGCGGCTGTGGTGGTGGTGGCAGTGGTCGAGAAGAGGCTATATCCCCTCCTCCCTCTGATCTCTGCCGTCTGCGTGACCCTGAAGCCGTTGCTCGTGACATCGACCTCTGTCTGCTTTGCTCTGCCCTCATCTCTGAGTACCGCTGTATATGAGGGATCCCCCTGATGGCCCTCTCATAGTACGCGATCTCGTCCAGCGCATCATTGTATCTAACCATAGATACAGTCTATGGTGGACCCATCTGCCCTTCTCCTGTGGCCTGTCCTGACCCCTATGGCTCTGGCTGACCTAGCTGTACTGATACTGATGGTCCTACCCCCTGTGAAAACGATGGCTGCTGCAGTGGGCCCTGCCCTCCAAAACTCTGTCCTACACCTGCCTGTGCCTGAGCTGTAGCCAGTTGTCCCTGTAACATAGTGACCTGCGCTGTCAACGCTGCCACCTGCCTTGTCATCACTGCAAGCTGCCCAGTCACCCCTGCCAGCTGACCCTGCAAAACTGAGACCTGGGCCTGAGCCATGTCCCTCTCCTCGCGGGCTGTATCCCGCTCCCTTGTGATAGCCTATAGATCTGGCTGCTGCCTGACCTGTACCCCTCTGTACTGACCTACCCACCATGCCGTGTAAGCCTCTGTACACCCTGGGTCGACTATCCCAGGTCTTGCCGGCAACTCCTCAAAATCGGGCTCCTCTGTCTCCTCTGGGAGTGGGAGCGGTGCCTCTATGTCATCCCGCCTATACTGTGGGAAGGCGGGAGGCACATCCTGTAGCAGCCCATACTGGCACCGTGCTCTCTCTGCAGGGATCCTCTCAAGCTCACCGGCTCGTCTGCCTCTGACCCATCGCCTGCTCTACACTCCAACTAGCTGCTCTCCCTGGTCTCTGAATGCTGGATAGACCAAATATGGTCTCTAGATAATGTCCACTGGGATCAAACCCTCCAACACTCCCCTGTAGTGATCAATGTCTCTGACCACTCCATCCACCCGTGTCTGCGCCATAACCTCACGCCATCGCCTGAATTTGACCCTGAAGCCGGCCTGAATCGCCACTGGGAGGCCGAGAGGTCGTGTGACCACTATATGCTCGTAGGCCCAGCAGTGAAGGAGGTGGCCTACACACAAGCTGTACCGCCACCGTCTGCTGATGCCCCACAACTCTCTATACACCTGGGCCAAAAACACAGGCGCCCAGGCAAACACTATCCGCTGCTCCAACATATCAATCAAGACTCCAGTCATAGCAATCAGAAATCTGCCTCCCTCTGCATCCGGCAAAGCATACACTGTGATGCCGATCATCATCAGAATCGCCAGCCGATGGGCCTCCTCATCCGCCGCATACAATGGCTCATAGGCAAAACTCGCCGAGTGGTAGCTCGTCTCCGCGGCATGCTCTCCAAACAATGTCACCATATGAATGTCATGCGCCTCTCTTGAGCACGCATACAAGTCTGCCCCGTGCACTGGTAACCGCAAAATCCAGTAGACGTCCTCCACCGTGACTGTCATCTCACCCGTGGGCAGGTGGAAGGTGTTGGTGGCATGGTCCCACTGCTCGATCAATGCCACCATGAGGCTCACATCCCTCGCTACTCTGCAATAGCGTCTCAGCCCGCCTAGTCCGACTGCACTCATCTGCGCCCACTCCTCGACGGACACGCCTCCACGCATCCGCGTCAGCAAAGTCGAGAGGCGATCCCGCAGCATCAGAGTCTGCCTCGCCTGCATCCATCCATAGACACGTTAACATTAGTCCTACTTTTCCTATCTATTTGATCATCTATGCCTGCCCCGACACCCGGGAAGCCCTTGACCTGACTTCAACCCCTCGACTTAAGCATTTTTCATTCCTCTTTTGACAAGGCAGCCATCGACATCAGTTAGCGTGCCGGTGACGGCACTCTCCTAATCGACGTCGGTCACCTAGTGACCGACATCGGCAGGATAGTGACCGACACTGGTCGCTGGTCGGCCGACGCCGGTGGTATCACCGACGTCGGCGACTGGTTCGGCCCCAGGGCCGAACGGGGCGAGCCCTCATTTTTAGGGCTTCCCCTTTTTCATCTCCTAACTACCCCAAACACCCTCTAAATTGCTCCTAAACTCTCCTAGACAACCTACCTACCTTCCTAGCTCCCCCCCCTCAATTTCTACCTAAAATAACAAAAATTTCAAAAATACATTCAAAACCAAAATGCATCAAACAGGGTTCAGAGACCCTCCTACCTCATCCCGTCGACGCCGGCATGGTGGCAGGATAGGCACCGCTGGTGGTGGACCTCCCGCCGGTCCCCTACTCCCCTCTGCCATCGCTTTTGTCCTCTTGGCTCTGCAGACTTCACTTGGTCCCCATGCGTCCTTGCAGCGTCCAATCAACTCTTTTTCTCCACCTATGCTCTTCTGCCACCTCACACCTCTTCTTGGTCAGCTCTTGGTCACTTTCACTCAACAAACTACCAGAGCTCCTTTTTCTCTTCCAATCAAATAGCAAATGACTTTTGGTGGGCCGCCAATCCGATTTTGTCGGATTTGACATGCCGCCGAGGTCGGCATTGGCGTGCCCTAGGCTGCCGATGTCGGCCGATTCTCGCCGACGTCGGTCGCTTTTAGACACCGACGTCGGTTACATAGCCGACGTCGGTGGCCTTCAAACCTTTTATCCCTCTTCCAAATGACCACAATCATGTCCCTAATCAAGTCAAGTCCTTCAGACCATGTCATTTTCGCCCCCTGGGGCATCTTTTAGATTGCTTTTTGCATCCATCCGTCGACCCCCGAACCATCAGAGATCATGCCCATCTCCTAAACCGCGACCACTTCCAAGACAGCGTGTTGCCTTGGTTGTTTTTGCGTATGTGCTACCTCACGGCTGGTTAGCATAATTGTTCACAGACCTTATTTTTTGACCCTTCGCAAGTATAGGATCGCGAGCCAGTTGATCCCTACTACTTGTGGCTTTTTCGTGTCTCTGGGAGCACTTCTTGAGCCCTGGATACCTGGAACACGATGACCATTTGGAGCTTCAGCTTAGATTGAGTGACCCAATCAGTAGATGACTAAATGCTGGGGCCCAGTTACTTCAATTTTGGCACTCCTTGACCCTCGACATGCGACAATTTGACCCGACCCTCTCGTGAAGTGGACTACGCGCAATCACGACTATGGCAGCATTTTCACTCACTCTCTTCTATCCATTTCTTTGTCAAATCGACACTCGATCTTCGATTCCCTTCTCTCGACTATCACTTTGAGGGGGGAACACCTCATCCTTTTCCTGGGGCAACCAACTCCTATTTTTGTCTTGCAGTTCGTCAAGAACAACCAACAAGACAAAAAGGGGCAAATGTAGACACCGCAAACGTGTCTGCACCTTGGTTCTCCCCCTTGTCCACCTCAAACCCCTATCCTAACCCTTGGCCTCCATTTGATTAAAATAACTTAAATATTTTAATTAAGTGGCCCCCTTTTCACCCCACCCTTGCCACCTTGGATCCTCCCTTGAATCCCTCCACCTTCCCCCTAGCATTTATTATGCCAAATCTCTTCATTATCTTCCCCCCACGCCCATTTAAGCTTCCTCGTGACCGTTCTTCCCACAACCCCTCGCCCGGCGGCGTGCAAGAATGGGTAGAGGCTATTTTTAGTCTCTGTCCCCATTCTGCCACCGCCGACGTCGGCGAAACTGCCGGCATCGGCAGCCTTCATTACCCCTTTTTGCATCCATTGCAGCCGCTGGACCCTTGAGCTCGCAAACAGAATTCTCTTGGCGTTGTGGCATTCGACTCTCTTGTCTCTGGACCTCGTGCAGCAGCAGCAACAGGTGCAAAGACTCTGGATCAGGGATTTTCTTCTTGACAAGTCTTTCATGGCTCCAACAACAGCTCCTCCGTTCTTCAGTCAGCAAGCCAAAGGTAAGCACCGTCTGTTATTTCATTTCATTCTTTCATTTAGTCTCAGTTATCTACCCTATCTACTGTCTTTTGCTAGTTGTGTCCTTCCCTTGAGAGGCTGAAAAGCCTTCTCAGAACCTGTCCCCTGTCCATCTTCCTCTTCCCTGTCTCCCTTTCTACACAATCCCAGACAACTTCCTCATCCCCCTGTCAACAAAGACCCTATACAGGGCACCTAATCAGAGCTAGACCATTCCCCAGTCCATCCAAATTCGTCCCCAAACTCTGTCTCGATCCCGTTCACAAACCGGATCCATCCACAGTCCAGAAACCAACCCAGACCCGACTACAGGCCACAACCCCGACCGACGCCGGTCACTTCCCCAACCGACGTCGGCAGGATAACCGACGTCGGCAGATCAGCTAACCGACGCTGGCGACATTTCCGACCTCGGCGACTGTCATCAGCCCGACAACTCCTTCAGGTAATCATTTTGTCTTTTCTTTCCTTTCTAATTTCTTTGTCACTTTTGTATTCTGGCATTCTGTATTTCCTTGGTCTTTTATCTGTCTGTTATCAGTGGGTTGACCTCCCTTGAGGAAGTTTTCACACTTCTGGGAACAAGCTTTCGCTTGGCAACCCACCGCCTATCCATCTAACATTTTCTTGTCCAAGTTTCTTTTTCCTTGCAGGTGTCATTCCTCCACAGCCAAAGAGGGGTGCTCACAAGTGTCTGGATTACGGTGCGCGATCTTTATCCAGGTACTTCACATGCCTTGTCCATTTATCTCTTTAGTTTCTTCTCTCTTTAAATCTGAAAAGCGAATTAGCGATAGAAACAATTAAATCTACAGATAGTGATAACAATGAAGGAAACCAAGCTAGAGTGAAAACCTATTTAGGGATGATGTACAAGTGAGTAGGGATGATTCCAATGGATTGGGGTATTTTTTGAGACTTATCCCTTATGTATTTTTGGTTGGTTATTCCTTATGATTATAATCCACAAGCTTAAAGGTGCTTTCAAAGTAGCTTGTTTGAATAGTGGAGACTGTGAGAAAGAAGTTTGAGGAATTGGTTTGTTAGACTAATGAATATTAATAGAACAAGAGAAACAAATATTTTAGGTTGATATATAAGACTATAATAACCTATCCACGTAGATTATATTTTATGGAAATGTCATTTTATGTGCTATACAATAACATCTACATGACTATATTGTTGAAAGCTATAGGCAATTTACGTGATCCCTTTTGAAGGAGTGAATTGGAGGTTGTTTGAGAAGATTTGAAGAATCCTATGAGTTTTAATTTTTTATATAAATCTAAATGTTTCATTATAAGTTATTTAATATCTTATTTTTCCCATATTTAGTTTTGTAAAGTCAAAATGCTTTGACTATATTTTGACTGTGTGACCAGTCTAAGTGGTCATTTTGAGAGAGGTGATTTGAATACTTAGAGCCTATGCAAAGATGTCCAATGGACATGGGGAAGTTTATAATTTCATATAGTGTGCATATACGTGATTTTTGGTCACATTTGAGTGGAAAAAGTATGATTATATGTTCAATATCCTTGACAGAGTTTATGGCAATTCAAACAACTTTGAGTAGTTTTTTTTAAGGTTTCCTAAAATGTTTTGACCTATTTTGGAGCGTATAAGTAACATGGATATGTTTCATAGGTATTTTATGCTTCATCCATGCAATTTTTTCATGTGGTTTTTTTATAAAAATGATAGTATTCTTCAGTTCTAGAAGATAATGTTTTATGTGTATCAAGGCCTAAAGAGTGAGGAGACCTAATTGCTAGGTTCAAGGTGTGAGTTTGAGTTCCAGGTGATTTGTACCAATTTGGGAGTAATTTAGGATCTATTTTAGGTTTTATTTTATTTTTTTAAGTGTTTTTTTAATCTAAATATGGTCCAAGAAGTTGAAGTGGTAGCGTGTGCATGAGTAGGCCTAAATTGCTTTAGGTCTCATTAAGGCCTAATGGAGGTTTTGGAATAATAAGGAAATGACCAACCTATTAATTGTGTGGTTATAATATGTAACGTATATATGAACCTATTTTTATTATGATCCAAGTGGGTTAATCATCTTGGCCAACCATGATGGGTTAGACCAAGAGAGTGGTATAAGTGCAAGGCCTAATAGGCATATTTGTGCTAGTTGAGGAAGAGAAAAGTTAAGTGAAGGAGAGAACCTTTGAAAGAGAAGGTATAGGTCATTAAGGACCATTTTATAGTGAATAATAGCTTTCATTATTATTTTATTAATATTATTTAAGTGAACACACATGTCATTAGACTTAATAAGCCTAGAAGAGGCATTTTAAGATAGTGAGCCCTAGAGAGTGTTTAGGTGAAAGTGAAGAGGATAGAGTGAAAATAAAAGAGGCCATCATCAATTGAAGAGATATAAATAGGTGTTCAATATGATCAAATATCAAAGGTATTTGATTTGGTTCTTGGTTTCCTATGGGGTTATAGCCTCTTTGCTAGTTGGAGCTAGCTAAAGGTCAAGTGGGTGCTTAACTAAATTGAGGGGTGGGTGCTCCTTTATTAGTTGGTGCTAGTATAAATTTGTATCTTGTAATTATAGGAATATAGTCCATATTTCATGGTTTAGTGGGTTTTATCCCCCATGAGGTTTTTGCACATAGATGATGTGTCATGGTTATGTTCATGCTTGCTTTGCATGTGATCTCTTTGCTTTGATATTAGTTTAGTTGCTCATGCTTTGTTTTAATGATTCATGAATTATAATGAATGAATTATAAGTGGTTAAGAAGGAAAATCATTTTTTTCTATTGATTCACCCCCCCCCCTCTCAATAGCTACTTACAACAACACACACATACACATAAGGTATATGGTGTTCCTTTCTCAATGTCCCTACTATCTCTTTCTTCCTTTATATCTATATCTTTATTATTATATAGAATAAAAGGTGTATGAGCCCTCTCACTTTTATTTTTTTAATTTTATGGTTTAATTTTGTGTTAGGTTTTCATCTGTATGTAGCATTAGGTTTTTCCTAAAATGTGGTATTAGTTTTACACTATCACAAGTAAAAGACATTTAAAAAATATGAATGGGTGACACTAAGATGACCTAATTGATGACAATATTCCCATAAAATTTATTATTTTATTGGAAATAAAGGTTCATAAAAGACAAACATAAGATTTAGGAGACCTAATGGAAGGGTCAAAAAGCCCACAAAAAAGAACCACAACCATAGTGGTATGTTTTTTTTAGAAGAATAATGTAGTGGTATGTTCCTAGTAGATCACATTCATATCAATATGACTTGTCGGCACATCAATCTCCTTGAATGCACATCCTAAAGAGTGCACCATTGGTTCATGGTGTTGTGAGAGATTCCTCAATGGTAATCTACTATAGTTTCCTCATGCATTCATGCCATGCCATCTACTTATTTATCCTCCAAGAATTATCAATCCCCATTTATTCTCATCTTCTTCCTATTTTCATGTATGTCCTTAATGTCATTGGCTAGGTTTTGTAGTGATATCCCTTGGTTAAAACCATTGGCAAGCCAATGCCATTTTGGGTCTGCTGACATTTTTATACTTCATAGGCAAGGACGATGATGTCAATTAAGTTTTAGTTGTGTATTTTTAGGGTTTTGATTCATATTTATATGGATCTCCTTTGTCATTTTTCATAATCAATAGATCTAATATGATTTTCTTGTGTACAAAAATCCACCTTAGTAAGAAGAAGAGGAATTAGGGTTAAGGAAATAACACTTGAGAAATAATTGTTTGCACAAGGTTTTTGAAGATATCAATAATAGAAGCTAAAACATTAAGGTACACCTAGTATTTAAAGTCCAATGCTAAGGATACTTGGGTTTTTGTATTTCCATCTTGAACTTCACTTACAAAATATATATCAAAGTTCCACTTGAGCCAAAGGAGATATTGATGCACCAACAAGTCAATCCAAGATGAGTGACCTGTCCTTATACTCTTTATTTATTTAATTTAATGGATAATTTATATAAGTATATTATTATCTTATATGGCTAGATTACTTGTTAGTATATTGATACATTTTTACGTTTTATTCCTCTATTTACAACTCATGGTTATATTTTAATGACACCCTTAAAAACCTTATATTAGATACCTCATGGTTACTACCCAATGGCATTTTATTTCCTTTCATTACTTTAGTTTACATCTCTTGGTTACCATCTAATGGCACCTTGGATCTGGATGGTCCTATGCATTCTCCTTGCAACACTACTTCACACATGACCCTTATTTGTATCCCCACACTAATTTATGGAATGATGTATTATATGTGTGTTGGATCTAGTATCATCTTATACATTTTACTAGATTAGAGGATCCTTATATCATTGATCATATTTAGCCTACATACATTCTAGTGAACCTGATGTAAATCTTACCCCACCACTATGTTGGGGCATCTTCAAATTTTATTTTCATAGCTTATTAGCATTAATAGTTTTTCAAGCATCCATTTCTTTTTAAATTAACCTCTTTAATCATGTCATCTTCACCATCAATACATTCTATTGAACTCGAAGTGAATCTTACCACATGGCTATGTTAGGTCATTTTCATATTTTTCTTTTAGTTTCTTAGTTTCCCAATTTGTCAAGCATGCCTTATTTCCCAAATTTAGTTTATTCCTTTATCATACCTAAATTTTATCTTCCCATTCCCATAATGGAGTGTATAAAGAACACTCAAGAAAAATCCAACCAATGTTTCTCTTCCTTTAATGATTTAATAGTGATAATTATAATGTTATATACATGAATAACACTAAGAATTCACATAATCCTTCCACTTATTCTAGGAAAATATTTCCAACATTGATTTTAAAATGTCCATGACTAATAACAATACAAATATTATATTCATACCATCCCAACGACCACCACAAGATATGGATCTATAAAGTTAACTCACTAGGAATTTGACTCCAAGGGTGAACAAGAAGATTTCAATGAATACAGTCCTAAAATGCAAGTCTTATGAAATTAAAATCCTAAACATTTAGGATAATATCAAGAATAATTCCATGCCATTACCTTTTCATGTATTCTTAAGACTCATGATGGGTTTGGTCCCCTTATAGGCTTTAGGTAAATTCAATCTATGAATTCCTCCCATTCTTCTTCCTCCACACTTATAGAAATAGCTATAAGTATGGTCAATTCTAATTTTATTGTTCTAAATAAAAATAGGAACTAAAATGATAATCTAATATCTAACATTACTAAACATTATCAATCCAACCAACATGCAATGTGAAGACCACAATAAAATAAAAATTCTTTCACTAATATAACATATGATTTTCAAGGTCTTGGACCAAATGGCCCACATGCAAACACCTAGTTCTAAAAAGTTCATACAAATTCAAAATGAACTCTTAAAAATGTTTTTAAGACCTTAAAAAATTCATTGATGAATGTCAAATCACTATCCCGCCCACCCGCACCCCCGGCCCCACCTGTCCCCCAACATTAAGGATCGTCTTTGGAACTCAATCTCAAAACCACCTATTTGTAAAAAAATTATTCAAAACCTACAAATTGAACCCTTAGTACTTCATATTATATCCATGGATATTGGGGGATTTTCCCAACCATTACTTATGATGACTGAAAAATAGTGCCTTGCATCTTAATGCCTTTTGAAACCTCTAAAAATATTGGCTCAAGCTTAACACCTACAAACTAAATAAACTTATATTAAAAAACCTCATTGGTAATGCTTTATATTGGTACAATTAACTCAATCCTAGCTCTATCACTGAATTAGAATGTTTAGTTAATGCATTAATATAATAATTCCAATACCGTGACTTACCTAAGGAAAACTTGAAAAACCTTATCAATTGTAAGCAATTTGATTCTGAGTCGACCCATGATTTCATCAAATGGTGGTAATATTTTCACATAAATCTAAACATAACATGAACTAGTATATTTTATCAATGCTTTTTATGACCATCTTCTAACAAAAATTGCAACACAAAGTTAGCTCATTCTCTCCTAAAAATTGGAAGAATCCTTTGATCAAGCTGATAGATATGATCATCTAATGAAATAATTTGAGATTACTCAACCTACTCAAAACATGGAAATGATTATGTGACCTAAAAATAACAAGCATGTTAATGATAATAGTGTTAGCAATGCTTATGATCATAGATTGGATTCTAAGATAAGTATACATTAAATCATGCTTGATGGTCCTCAAAATGTGGCTATCTTTCAACCCCTCCTCTATCCTCCATCCAAAAAATTTAAGCATCAACCCTTAAGTGTTGATGATCTTATAAATATATTTCTTATACCTCAATAATAATATATTGATCCTTCATGCAGAAAACCTGAATGGTACAATACTAAATTTTTTTGTTGGTTTCATGCTAAGTGGGGTCATTCACATGAAAATTATCATTCCCTTCACACCCTAGCATTAATTAGAAATAATTTTTAACATGGTTTATGGTAATATAATGATATGAAGACTTATTAGTTTTTAAACATCTTGAAATTTGTACCAAGTGTGACACACTTCACCAAGCTAATGCTCACCTTTAAATTTATTCTAATCCTCTATCGGATCACTCCAAAAATAATAATGATAAAACATAATATAACACCAATGTTACCCCACATAAAAAATCCTAAAAATTTAGTTCCAACCTAAAATGCCATAGAAAATATAGTTAACCCCAATTCATCAAACCATGAGGAAATCCTAGCTCACATGAACTATATGAAGTGCATCATAGCTTGCATTAACTCTCAACTTGGCATAAAAAATACTCTACGACCAGAGACAGGAACCTAAAAACTATTAAATCCTATTGTATAGGTTAGAATTATGTATGAACCTCCAATAAAAATTAGAATTAGATAAGTCAAAATTTTCTAACATCATCAACCAGACTGATGGTGTTTATAATTCTAATTGAATCTCTCTAATATCATTGACTAGGCCAATGAAAATTTTTATGCCCTCTCCAAATTAATTGGTTAGGAAATGAAATATGAATCTACCTATGTCATTTAATATGATGATGTTGAATAAAAACAAAAAATCAATTCAACCCTTTCTAAGGCCAAAATATAATATCATTCAACATTTTATTTCTCAATCAAAGTTAGTTCTAGCATAGTCTAGATTTGAGGAATGGGATCTCATTGAAGAACTCTCTAACCTTATAAGATGAATTCCTTTCCTTAAACTTGTATATTTATGATAAATATTAAATTTGATTAATTCAAAATTATTTAACATGAATATTCCTCAACCACCCACTATGGGGAAAGAAGCTACCTTGGTGATATCAATGAAAGTATCATTTAACAATGTGAAGATTGTCTATCCAAGTCGATCAAACCACCAATAAATATTTATATCTCAAATTTCCAATCCAATCCATGATTATTAATGAAATCTTATTTTATGAGGAAGACACTCCTCTTTTCATTAGTGTCTGAATCGGTGATGTGCAAGTCATTAGAGCCCTCATTGATGAAGGTTATGGTAATTATGTTACCTCTTTAGAATTTATCAATTCTCTCAATTAATCAACAATAAAAAAAGGACCACTGGTATCACATGCCAAGGATATGAGTAAATAAAAATGCATCCCATTGGATGCATTTAGATTCCTATGACGATACCTCTTAAGGAAGTTAGGGTGAAGGTCATGATATTTCGTTTTAGCCTTTCCTATAATATCTTGAATGAATGCCCTGGGACTCATAAAATTAGAGCATTATATTTTTCTCCATGTAAATGCATCAAATTCCCATATTTAGGAGCCATGTATAATTTTCAATATAATGTTCTAACATAAACTAGGGAAATTTTGACTAGTAATGATAAAAAATTAGGTTAACCAAGAATAGGGTTGGAAAATAGATAGGGGATGATGTGAGAAAGATTCAAATGTGTATGCACAAGTCATATATGTCAAAGATAATTCAAAAATAATGTTTTGAAGTGTATATATAAAATTTAGGTGTCTAAAAATGTCTACCCTTTTAGTCCAATATTGAAAATTCTATATTAAAATGATAAATATTAAATTTTTTACCTATGTGTAACCGCACCTGTCATTTCCAGGTGTTTCACTCCATGAAAAACTTGAGAATAAACATGAATAAATAAATTTACACTCGTGATAGATAAATATAAAATATTATAAATCATTGGATTACTTTAAATTGAAATGTTAAGGAAAAATACACTTTTGGGTATATGAACCAAGTTACCCTCTATTGAATTCAATTGGAGGATGGCATGGGTTGATTATGCCCCAAATAGATGTCACCATTAAAACCATGGGTTGAGAAGTATAAACTAGTTTCATTACTCAACTACATCACTCTAAATATCATCATTACTCTTTAAGTGGAACCATGAACCAATTTTGTATGTAAAATTTAGAGCCTCTAAACAAACTCATATGTCAAATTACAACTCTAAATCAACCTTTTGAGATATATTTTATACCAAAAGTGCTTACATACTACATTAAATCCTCATCATAGTAATATAAAAGAGTATGCATGAAAATCATTCCTGCCCCAAAATTTGATCCATATGCACCTCAATGTTATATAGAATTTCATAATTTGTATGTCAATCTAATAACTTACTCAATCTAATGACTTTATCAATATAACCCATGTAATATGTCTCAAAGAAACTATCAATTATTCCTCATAATCATGTATAATTCACCACATATGCCTCAATTTTCTTAATATATCCCAATCTAGATCATGCAATCTAACCCAAAATATGAAGTATCTATCAAATCTTGAATCTCTAAGAAAAGCCCACTAGTATTCCCCCCTTCTAAGGTGAGGGATGAAGCCTATGAATTATTCATCTAAAAAATAAAGAGTTATACACATCATGCTATATATAAAAATTAATCATGTAAAGCATGTGTGCTAACATGATAAGATATGTCATCATGTAAATATTTGATCACTCACACATATGAAACATGAAATCCAATAAATGTTCATACATGTGTCATGTCAAGTATATATCAGTTAGACACACTATAATAATCATCAAATTTATAATCGGTCAGAAATAAGACAGGAAAAAGATGCATGATAGTAATCATGACATCGCAAATAATAGAATAATGTGTGATGGAAATTATGATACCAATATCAATAACCATGTTAATACACACACACAATATTCACACAATGTCATCATCATGACACACATGAACACTCAATAAATGACAAACTCTAACCCAACACATACACAATGTGGCCATGACATGGAGTAGAGGATCCTCGACACAACTAATGCATGATGTGACAATATACAATCAATGCACTCATATAATCATAAAAGAGAACACTTCATGTCACACACATCAATGGTCACACAATAAATACACAAAATAGTCGACATAAATATTCACACAATGTAATACACAATCAATTATCACACCATGTAATAATCATCATCATGAAACACATGTATAAAAATCAAATTTGGTCTACACAATCAATCTATGTCATCATTGTAGCATAAAAAAATATGATATCCATAAAGTATAGTAACTAAAATAATATATGCAATAGTGATCCATGAATAAACAGTCTAAGTAGCTCAATATTATTAATGGAATGATCATAAAAAGATATAACCTGTAAAGTTTAACAATATTCCCCCAATGTAGAAAGGCAGCCCCTCTTTATAAGGAATGTCTCGAATCTGAATTTCCACGTACTATATGTAACATGTATGTCCTACATCCCAATCATGTATCCATGAAAATCATGTGTGTGGAAAATGGATATATAATCTACCATATATATATGATAAATAACATCAATTGATTATATAACTAGCAAAACATATCATGCATATGTCTTGATTTTGATTTTTTTTAATATTTTAATTTTTTTGAAATCAATAATTTTTTTTGAATATTTTTATAAATTAATAATGTGAAGCTCAGAGTCTTTTTTTACCTTATTTTGATTATGTGAACCTAAAAAACAAGTATAAAAATTTTGTACTATTCAGATCATATGAAAGATGAAAATAATACACAAATATGAATGTAAAATATAGAATACAATTTGAATAATTTTGTATTTACTATAAATATAAATAATGTAAGGTATAAATGTTTATTTTTATGTGCAGGTTTGAGAGTGATTACAGTTGATAGAAATTTTGAAAATAGACTGTGATTCGCTTAGATCAAGAAATTGGTATCTTGAACTACAAGATGAATCTGTTAGTCTATAGATGTTTGTACTAAACGATAACATTTTTATTCTATAAGATTTATCTATTTCTATAGTGCCTCTTTGTTTCAATATATGTTGTTTTACTTGCTTTTAATTTGTCTTTATGTGTGATATTAAGGCTCATTGTGTGTGTGGTATCCATAAAACCTATCTCCTTCCCTTTGAAACCATGGGTCAAATTTCGACACTAGGTTTAGACATAAAAAATGGGAATAACAATGGATTGAGCTAACCTCAACCACTCCATAATTAATGGTTGAGTGTTGCATACATATCTAATACTCTGAAGAGGGAACTCAAATTGCATGTAGTTCTCCCTAGTAGGTGTATGTGTGCAATGGTGTTCCTTTGATGAATGCAACCTATAATCTAGATTTCAAAACTTATAAAATTAAAACATTGCCTTAGTTTGGGTGCTTCAAATTTTGGCTAGGACCTACTCTTTGTGATTTATTTTTGAATTGGGAAGTTTAGGGCAGTCCCTTTGAGTATGTAATTGTTAGAATAGTCTTGCTTGAAAAATGCTAGATAATCAAATAGGCGTAGACCTATTATGTAGTTATATGTCATTCCTTGGGTATTTTCTCATGCCACCAACATATAAAACTTGTGGATCAACCCATAAAAATGATTTGGATTTTAAAAATTATTGTTAATATGCATGGGGACAAGCCTATTAGACTAGGACACTTACAATTTTTTTGGGTGTCTAAACGTATTAGACTTTTCTAAAAGACAAGAATATTAATCCAATGATTTGGAGATAGTCTGAGTATGATAATGAACAAGCTAAGCATATACTATGGAATTCATGTAGATGAATGGTAGAAAATTGAAAAGGTTAGACCCATAAAAATCATACAAATAGAAGAGAAAGGTGCATAAGAGTCATATATATGTGCACAAGTCATCGAAGGTTAGGAAAGATCAAGATTGAAATTTATAAATGTCTAATACCAAATTTTATTGTCTACAAAATCCTTTATTTTATTATAGTATTGAAATGAAATATAATGATAGAGTAAATAGATAAAGACATGTACCTAAATGATTACAACACACTTTGTCTTTGGGAGGAGGCTCCAAGTGTATAGCTTGCACCAAGTAAACCTAAAATAAATATACAAAAATTAATGTACATATATGATAATGAAATCTAAAATGAATTTTTTTGAAACTTAAATGTCAGGATCCCTGCTCACTAAGAGCACACTTGATTACCTTTGTATAAGCAACTAAACATGAAATTTAACGAAAATAATAAGTAACTAGAATTCAGAAATAACACAGAATATGAGAGACAATACCCAATTGTATTAATACTCTTCCAGAAGGAAATACAATAAAGAGATCACACTCTTCCCACACCTCTTGGGCATACCAGTAATCTTCCCTCAAGAGTTCTCTCTCTCAATTACAAACAAATCAACTCAAACACAGAGTTGTTTCAACCAGTCAGTAACAATACTGCCAGTACCACCGAGTATACACACATACTCCAAGTCTGAGTACACCACGTACTCCAAGTATATCTCACCTGATCTTGCACACCTACAGATCAGCTGATCTTACTTACCATGTAGATCTCACCTGATCTTGCTATACCGCAGATCAACCTGGCCTTGCACACCTGCTGACCTAGATCTTACACACTCAAAAGAACCCTTATCCTTGCCTCACCAAGTCCTTATGATTCTCCCTTGGATAGAACCCTTCTGATTCTACAAAATCTTGATTTTACACACCAGCACCCCTGTGGATCTTCTACCAGATCTTTCTCTCCCACAGATCTACCTGATCATACACACTTGCCACTGTGGCAATATGAAGAGCTAACCTTGCTTTCTTCCCTCTGAAGGAGCTAACCTTGCTCTCTCTATCTAGCACACTTTACAATACAGCCCCATGAGTCTATTATATAGATCTCATGCAAATAATAATTAGACTTCTAATTACAATAACTAGAAACGCAACTCCAAGACTAAAATTAGTCTTTACATGCAAACAACCGGTTCAACAAACTAACTGTTTGTGTAACTAACAGTTTTGGAACCACACAGGCAATCGACGTCAGTCGCTATCTGTCTAGAGATGACCAACATCAATCGATAAATGACCGATGTCGGTAGCTTCTTGTCTACTCCTGACCAATGTCGATTGGCCTGACCGATGCCAGTTACTGTGACACTCAGCACCTCCTCCATATTTGCATCAGTGAAGCTTTTAACTCCACAACCTAAAAATCTCCCACTTGGAGATAAACAGCTACACCTATACCTGTACCTATACATCATCTAATTTATTTCCTGGCTTGTATCCCTCTTCAAGTTCAATCTTGAAGACCAACCACCACACATCCTGTGGTGCTACACCTATCATCCAAGTCCCCTGCCACATCCGAATCTACATATCCATGTAGAGAAGTCCCTGACCTTGCATAGCATGTATACCTGCTGTTGGTCCCTCTTAGATACCTGAGAATCCACTAAACTGCTTTCTAGTGCTTCTTTCTCAGATTGGCCACAAACTCGCTGACAACACCCACTGCTTGGGCAAACTCAGGTCTAGTACTCATGTACTCAACCTCATCATGTGATTGGGGACACTATTCTATGAACTGTCCATCCACAGGTGTGCTAATCGGTTCTACATCTTGCATATTGAACCTCGCCACTACCTTATTCACACAATCATCCTGAGACAACATCAACCTTTGATCTTCCCTGTCTCTAGGAATACTCATGCCAAAGAAATTTGCTCTTCCTAAATCCTTCCTGGCACACCACTAAACTAATTTTACCCTTAGCTCAACAAATCCCTGCATGTATGAACCTGCAACAAGCATATCATCTACATACAGTAACAAGATAATGTTGCGACCATTATCCACCTTGGTAAAACAAACACAGTGATTACAATGACATTGACTAAAGCCATGCTTTGACATACACCTGTCAAACCTATACCACTGTCCTAGAGCTTGCTCAAGACCATATGACCTGGCCTTCTGTCTCACGTATCCATTCTCTCTCTTCTTTAACTAAGGAATTCATTCGTCTTTTAGTGCTTTCATACCAGTTAGCAACTCTACCAAATCTCCCATTTGGTTCTCTTCCAAAGAATTCATGCCATGCTCCCACTGTTTTCTAGATTCTACCTGCTCTGCTTCTTTAAAACTTCCTACTTCTTAACCATCAGTGAGCAACAAGTAGTATAAAGAAGGTGAATAATGAATTTGAGGCTTACCCTTTCAGTCCTCCATATGGGCATTTGAGACTCCTTGACAGCTTGTTGTTCGCTCAAAATCTATTTTTTGGTCGACCCTGGTCTGCACCCGACCGATGTCGAATCCTCCTAATCGCCGATGCCGGTTCCCTGACTGACATCGGTGTCCACCTGGTTGCCGACGCCGATTCTCTGCCTAACGTCGGTCTCAACCTGCCTGACACCACTGACTTTGGTCTACACATGACCGATGTTGGTACCTGCCTGTTCGATGTTGGTTTCCCCTGACTAACATCGGTAACTATGTTTTCCTGTGAGTGATGACTTTTTACCCGCGAGCTTACCTTGGATCAAAACCCTGTCTAAACTACCCTGCTCAAAATTATTCAGCCCTTGTGACTGATCTCTATCCATCATCTTCTCCATGAAAACCAAGGCTTTCCAGTTCTTAAGTTTGTCAAAGAAATCAGACTTCCTCTTAAGAACATGCATCTCCTTCTTACTCATGTGACCAAGCCTACAAAGCCACATCTTTGCAACAGAAGGAGAATTAGTAATACAATTAGATAGATAAAGAATACCTACTTTCTTACCACATGCTAATTCAAGTGCATCCACTGTGAGAGTTACTGTGCATCCCTCATCACCCAACTTTCCTGAAGAAATTAGACTCTTCTTCAAGACTATGACCTGCATGACATTCTTCAACACCCATGTGTTGCCCGTCTGCAATTTCAGCTACACTTCCCCTTTGCCAACAATTTGACAAGGCTCACCAACTCTTAAATAAATCTTTCCAAAGTCTCCCTAGACATTAACATGGAAAAATACTCTATTTGGGACTGCATGGAAAGAGGCAACATAATCTATAATCCAAGATTCTACTTTATTCAAGGAACATACAAGAGCATCCTGTGCAACAACACCTGCAACATCTGCTTCTTCATTTTCTTAATGCTGATCTTCTACCAACCAACAATATTTCTTTACCTGCTCTTTCTTTCGATAATTTAGTAATTGAGAATTCTTGCTTTTGAATTCCTCCATTCTTAGTGTACTTTCTTCTGCCATTGCTATACTCCCACTCAATCAGAAACCCCTGAGAGTGACATGTAATCAACAAACACTTAACAAGCTCTGACCACCTGTTAGTGTACCTAACCAACCTCTGATACCAATTGTCAGAATCCCTGCTCACTAAGAGCACACTTGATTACCTTCGTATAAGCAACTAAACACAGAATTTAACCAAAATGATAAGTAACTAGAATTCAGAAATAACATAGAATATGAGAGACAATACCCAATTATATTAATACTCTTCCAAAAGGAAATACAATAAAGAGATCACACTCTTCCCACACCTCTTGGGCATACCATTAATCTTCCTTCAAGAGTTCTCTCTCTCAATTACAAACAAATCAACTCAAACACAGAGTTGTTGTTTCAACCAGTCAGTAACAATACTGCTAGTACCACCGAGTATACACACATACTCCAAGTCTGAGTACACCATGTACTCCAAGTAGATCTCACCTGATCTTGCACACTTGCAGATCAACCGATCTTACTTACCATGTAGATCTCACCTGATCTTGCTATACCGCAGATCAACCTGGCCTTGCACACCTGCCGACCTAGATCTTACACACCCGAAAGAACTCTTGTCCTTGCCTCACCAAGTCCTTATGATTCTCCCTTGGATAGAACCCTTCTGATTCTATAGAATCCTGATTCTACACACCAGCACCCCTGTGGATCTTCTACCAGATCTTGCTCTCCCACAGATCTACCTGATCATACACACTTGGCACTGTGGCACTATGAGGAGCTAACCTTGCTCTCTTCCCTCTGAAGGAGCTAACCTTGCTCTCTCTATCTAGCACACTTTACAATATAGCCCCATGAGTATATTATATAGATCTCATGCAAACAATAATTAGACTTTTAATTACAATAATTAGAAATGCAGCTCCAAGACTAAAATTAGTCTTTACATGCAAACAACTGGTTCAACAAACTAACTGTTCATGTAACTAACAGTTTTGGAATCACACAGGTGACCGACATCGGTCACTGTCTGTCTGGAGATGACCAATGTCGGCTGATAAATGACCAATGTTGGCAGATTCCTGTCTACTCCTGACCGATGTCGGTTGGCCTGACCGACACCAATTACTGTGACACTCAGCACCTCCTCCATGTTTGCATCAGTGAAGCTTTTAGGTCCACAACCTAACATTAAAAGAGCAAAGAAGGAATATACCTATAAGTGGGTAAACCTTATTTCCCCTATGATGATGTTGGAGATGATGCTTCTTGCTAAATCATTGGAGAATTATGCTTGTGCTGAAGTATATGGAGAAGTGGGCTTCCCATTGAAGCATTTGGATAATTCGGGGGTTATCATGCCCCAATGGATAAATTAACCAAGGTGAGGGCCATGGGTTGGTAAAATAAATGCCCCAACCCTTAGGGAGTAGTGTAAGGCTATTGGGGGTGAAAAATCTCAACCACACTACTCATTTAACTGATCTTGAACCTACATATGAAAGGGGGAGCCTATGCTAGGCTCATGAATTAATTTTTGTAGACATGCATATTCAATATGTAATCTTTGATACCATTAATGTCATGCTCTTAAGTATAAAATTTTAATAGTGTGTGTGTATAAATAATGTTCATGCCCCATAATTTGATCCAACTACTACCAACATGATATAGAATGTTATGTATCTATATCTCATTTGTCCCAAATATGAAAAATCTGAAAACCTATAAAATTTTTCACGTATAATGTAGACATATGCATTGCATATACCCTTAAATTTTTATCTCAATCTATAAACATATGTCTCATAATTTGTACTAAACTCATAATATAAACCAATTTGAACTCTTTAAATCATGTAATTTGTCCAAAAATATTTATTTTCTATAAATGGAAGCTTAAATCTCTATGGCAAACCCACTAATATGCCCCTTTTTGAGGTGAGAGATGTAGCCTTTTCATTAATCATCTCAAAAAAAAGTTAAATACACTATGTTATATAGACAAAGGTGTAATCATTAGAACTGTGTGCTAACATGTGGATAATATATCATCAAAGTGATAATATGTCATGAAAGCATATCTAAAACATGTAATCTAAAGCATATACGTGTCATGTCAAGATAGATATAGAAATTAGGCATGCAATGGTAACTATCACTTATATAAACATTGAACTAGACAATGAACTATACAGGGAAGGTGCATGATATGGATAATGGCACCACACATAAATAAGGAGTGCATGATATGAATCGTGACACCACAAACTTAGAAAACTCATCTAACTTACCAAGCAGTCTAAGATTTTTCCATTCATGAGAACTCAATGGCATGGCCATGATGCACAAAATAAAATTGCATGTAATATCACTCAATGTGGCATAAATACAAGGGTCACACACAAAGGATAATCAAATGTCATTCAAGGCTAAGGGCTCAAATAAATATGCATATAATGATACACTCAATCAAGAAAAAGTAATAAAATAATGCTAGGGCCTAAAGAAATAGGCATACAATGATAAAATCAATAAAAAAATGTTAGATATTAAATAAATAATAATCAATTATTAACTATATAGACTGAAATAGCATAAATGAATCATAGAACAAGCCAAACTATTATATACTATCAACCTATGTCAATGTCACAAGTATAGAAAAATAGCATATCGATGGAATATAACACTATGAAGAACATAATCAATAGCAAGACATATGTAATAAATCAATTTAGTTCAACATGATAAATGATAATGTCACATAAATATATAGCATATAAAAATGCAACCTATGGAATGACATTCCCCAGCATTGGCATGGCCCTTAGGTCTAGGAATGTCCTACACCTATTCATCCATGTATCATGTGTAACTTGTATGTCTTGCATCTCAATCATATATAACTATAAATGCATGTGTATATGAAAAATTATATGTTATCTACGAAACATGTGATAAATAACATAAATGGATAATTTAAACTAGACAACATGTCATGCTTAAGTCTTGATTTTGGAGTTTTGAAAAAAGAAAAAAATGTATTTTGAAATATTTTGAAAAAATGCTTAGAAGTCAAACAAATAAGTAATCATAATTTTCAAATGGGTTTTTTCCACTTGGATTTTAATATAACTTTACACTTTTGCAAAGGTTGTGTAAACACATTGCATTTTATTCCATTGTATATGATTGTTCGTGTGATGTCTTTGTAGTTATCCTTGAAGGTTTTTCTTTTTGTTTATCATTGTGAACATCATGTCAAATCCTGATTGTATTACCTTCATGTGAGAATGTAATGTATCACTTTTTTATCCACTATAGTATGCATCTCTTGTAACCATGATTGTACCAATTTAAACATTTGTTGGCTATCAAGAGGCATCACCCATATGCATGTATGAATGACCTTTGGCCCACAATAAATTGTTAGAGAAATATTTCCAAGTGACTCATTCTAATATTTAGTGTGTTTTAATTCATCAATATCATGTCCCAACTTTCATAAGAATGCAATACTACACATGTTGATGTATTTTTTGTCATTGATTAGAATATGTCTTTGATTGGCACCTGTAATGTATATTCTAATAGTCAAAATTTATTTTCGTGGACACTTGTGACTTATGCATGTTGTATTTTTATATCGATCCTGGTTATCACTTACTAGTGATTGTTCTTACTATAGTTTGATGACCATAATTATCCCTTCAGTATTTTTACTTTTGAATTCTATGTTGCAATGTTATACAATTGTTTATCCCATACTAGTTATTTGATGGTATCCACAATATGATTTTCCTTCCTAATATGATAGACGTATCAAAGCTCAATGTCAAGTGGTTGGTAAGGGAATCAAATATTTATTAATTAGATTTTTTTTTTAATAAAATGCTTGGTTTATCTTAAATATTCATTAGTTGTAATGTTGTGGAAGGTTTGTATCTAGAAAATCCACATTATTTACTAAATTTTGCTCTAATCCTTTATAGTTAAAAATGTAAAACATTTCTTGTGCCCAAGTTATTTGTGATTTTACAAAGGTTTGAATTGATTTTGCACTAAGCACATGAGAGTCATGTTGTTAAATAACATTGCAACAACTATTTGCATTCTGATTATGTTGGTTATCTATAATTAATTCCTTTCCTTTTCCACCTATAGATTATTCTTGAGTAGGAACCTTTCAATCATCAATGTTCTTTGCATATGAATTATCATGATACTCTCCTAGACTGATAGGTATAAACATATTATGAGACAAGTACTCATCTGAATCAATAAAATTGAAATTTAGCTTGTGAAAATGATCATCTATATTCTCTTGCATATAATTATCTTCATCATCACTATCATAATAATTTGTGACTATGCAATTCATATTTTCATAATTGACCAACATGGGAAGATCTGAGATTTTTTATTTTTACTCTACATTAGATTATGGTTCTTTATTTATTTCTTCATTAATGATCATAATTGTTTCCTTGTCATTTACTTTACTTGATTCTCCAACCTCATATGAATTCCATCTAATGAGATAGGTTTCGAAGGATACACTTAAGAATAATACATAAAATCTTATTATGAATTACCCTTATTATTAGATTGCATCATTTTATAATATTTGAAGGGATAATTGTCTATAATTCATGTATATAAATAGCCATCATGCATGAACTTCACACACTTGTGTAATTTAGATGATATTGCTTCCATAACATATATCCAAAGTTGACCCAAAAGAAAATTGTAGTGCAGAATATTATGCATGACCTAAAATAGAATAGACAATGTATGGGGTCCTATTGTCACATCTAATGATATTTATCCAAGTACCTAACGAGGAATACTATCAAATCCTCTTAGAATTTTATCTAAAATTTGAATGCCATCCATATTAACACATAATTGTTGTAATAAAGGTATGTTGTAAATATTGATTCTTGATCCATTATCTATCAATACATGTTTGAATATTTTACTTTTACTTTGAGCTTAAATGAACAACATGAGGTTTTGCTCTATTATATATTTGGTGGGCAAGTCTTCCTTTTCAAAGGAAATGACTTATTTTGTATCCTTTAATGCATTCATCATAGATGCAAATTATGCAAGTTATATATCATTTGCCAGAGCTTTGCCACATAGTTCATCATATAAGATGTTAGTGTAAATAGTTGTTTTATTTAGTAATTTAAGGATAAAATTTTTTGCATGGGAATTTTTTAGTTGATCGATGTTGTAATACCCTTTGGTCTGAGTGGATTACTTCGTGGGATGTGGAGAGGGATGTGGAGGAACATGTTGACGACCTTTGTTTTATCATGCATGACACATGCATTTACCCCCTCTTATTCATCAATTTTCACCTCTTGTCAATAATTACCCTTAATTTTTAATTTAATAGTTAATGGGTCCTTTCGTGGACACTTGTACTCTCTACTTGATATGTTCCTATATGGAGTCTAGTTGGAAACTATTATTGGTGACTTTTGTTGTACTTGTATTATCGTGATAATCCTTTCATACTTAAACTAATGAATATTTTGTTGTAATGATGCACAACTATATATTTCATGCCCAGTTATTATATGATAACTATAAAATGACTTCCCTTCTTGATGTGATAATTGATTGATAGCTCCATGTTGAGTGGAAAGTAGAATAATCAATTTTTTTGTCAAGTAACATTTGTAATATAATTCTCAGTTTATCTTGTACACTAATTGCCTATAATTTCATAGAAGGTTATGTATCCATGAGTTATACATCATTTATTAATTTTTTTACAAACATTGGACATTCAACCTTGATACACTGTGGAATATGTTGTGCCTCATGTGCTCGAATCATAGTAAATCTCAAAAAAAAATTGTCTCAATAGAACACTTATCGTGAAATATTTATGTCATAAACTTATATTGCAACAAGTATTTACATATAAATCCTCATGAGATTTTGGAAGGGGTGTCTTCCCTTTATCAAATATTTCATTGTCATCAACGCTACTATCATCTTCTTCCATAAATATTTGATTAGGATCTTTTGAGTTGACCAACAAAGGAATATTTGGTATCTTTTCTTCTTGTGCTTCAAATGTTTGTGGTGGTTTTTTTATTGGCCATTGATTAAGTGATAAATTTTGGAGTTGGCTCTTTTTCATTAGTTGTGTTTGACTCTCTAAATTCATATGGGTGTATTATTTCCATTGGTATGACATTCAATGGAGGTATTATGGATGAATGAACAACATTAGATTGTAGAATACATCTATCATTAGGTTTTGTTACTTTGTAATACTTGAAAGGTTCATTATCCATAGGTCATGTATGCAAAAAACACTCATGCACAAATTTAAGATTCAATGTAAGGTGTATGGTATAGCATCCATTGAGTGAATCCATGGTCTACCTAAGAGTAGGTTATAATGCAAATAATTTGGCATCACGTGAAACATAGTAGTTAACATGGTAGGGCCCACTATCATATCCAAATTAATTGATCCTATCATTTGGCAAGGAATATTATCAAAACCTCTGATATTCTTGTTTGATTTATGAATAGAGTCCATATTGATACCTAGCTTTTATATAAATGTGATATTGTAAATGTTCAATCTTGATCCATTATCTACCAAAACACACTTAACTCCATTATTTAAGATTCACTCTTGAATGAACAATTAGAGATTTTGATCTATAGTTTGTTGAGTAAGAATGTTTTCTTTCTCAAAAGAAACCATGTCTTCATTTTTCATCAATGCATTGACAATAGATGCAAAATAAGCTAGTTCGCATCATTTGGTAAGGTAATATCACACAATGCTGCATAAAAAATATCTTTGTAGATAGCAAGCCTCTTGAGTAAGTTTATTATGTAGATCTTAGTTAGAGTATTATTAAGTTGATTAATGATATCATACTCTTTTTTTGTATTGGTTTATACCTTAGGAGGTGGAGGGGGATTATGAAGGACATTTTGACTACCTCCATTCTGCCACGTAAGATGGGGCACCCTACCTCTTCATGTTGTAATAGCACGGATTGTAGAATCCAATATAAGCATATGGAAAATAATGGGGGTAGAATGGTGGTTATCACTAACATGAGGTATATGGAGAGGAGGAACAAAAAGAGTCATAAATATCCTTTGATGTCAAGTGGTAACTAGAAGCATCTCATATTGGATATTTAGACAATATATATTACAAAAGAGAGACAAGAATTATTCATTATTAATATCATCCTTAGTGTTTTCATTCAAATAAATTTAAACCATTCCATTGTATGATTTTTATATGTATTACATATTTTAGGATTAAAACATGCAATCATGACAATCAACTTAAATCATAAAATATACACTATCAGAATCCATTATAGATATGCTAGGGTTTTTCTTATGAAATAAAAAATCATATCTAAATCCCTAAGAGGAGCAAAATATGAAACCCTAAGAAAGAAGAATAAAACACTAAAGGAAAAACACCTAGGGTTTTCTATGCTCAAAAGAAAGATTGAGCTCACCATAATGTTTTAATTTATTTTAGATTTAGTGTATCTAAATAGGCCAAAACTATGGAACTTCAAATTGTATAAGATAGAGCACAAACTACACAAATTTGAATTATGTAATAGAGATTGATAGCACTTATTAAATGTATAAATGACCAAGATAGAAGGTGCTTAACTGATATTTTGGTTTTTATTACTTCCTACCTATGTATAGTTGCTTGAATTTTTTTGTAATAGATTTGTGAGTGCTCGACTCAGAAATAAATTATCAAAATTTGTCAAGATACTATCGACCAAGCCCAGACACCTACGATAATCAGTTCTATCCATTGTCTACCAAAATTCTCTCTATTGATTTTTTCATACTTTTATTCCAAATATCGCTATATCCACCTATCTAGATGATTCATTGACCTCGTTCATGCATGCATATCATGATTTTATCTTTCTTTGCCTTATAAACCTAGCTCCACTTTAAACACGAACATGACCTGAAAGACAACCCAACCACTCTTTTTTGAGTGGTTAAGTATTGTCTACATTCCAATACTCTAAAGAGGGTTCAAAATGCATGTAGTTCTCCCACCTATGTGTATGTGTGCTCAATCATGATTCACTAAATGCAATGCAATGCTTTCGATTTCAACACTTGATAACTTATAGGTTTGACCTTAATTTTGTATTCAATCTTGGCTTTACAACTTGTTCCTTTGAGGGATTTTCATATTTAAGTGCTTTTGGATAATGTCTCGAGGATGTGCAAATAGATTTCTCAATGTGCAAGTGATTCTTAATGTAATTTCCAAGTGAGTAAGACCTTAAACTTTTCTTGTATTTATAGATGACTTTTTAGAATTTCCCCCGATGACCAACATGTGAAACATATATAAGCTGACTCGAGGGAGATATTTGAGTTTTTAAAATCGCCGTTGAAAGCTCATAAATGCTATCAATGAAGGAAAACACCTACAATAACCGCAATTGTCTAACTATATAGTTTGCTTAGGATAATAGAGCATTATAGCACAGATTAGGGATATCATGCGTATAAATGACATGAAATTGGGTTGACCAAGTACATGGTTAGATAAATTTAAATGGGAGGATGTGAATAAGCGTCAAATGTGAATGTTAAATATAAGTTAAAACTGATGTTTTGAAGTGTCTTATACCAAATTTAGATGTTTAAAATTATATCTTGAGCCCATATGAGGTATATTATTCTTAACCTTACATTACTTATAGCATGAGCCAATGATGTTATATTGATTATATCATGAGCCCACAAAGGGTATATTTTTCTTAAGCTTGCATTGCTTACATCATGGGCCTATATGGGAAAACTTATCCATAACATATATGCTTCCAAGGTTACATATTTATATATTATACACTAGTGATTTCATATCATACCGTAATGATGGTGTGTTTGATCCCTCTTTTGTGATGTGAGCTTCATAAGGTCATCTCAATGTAAAAAAAGAGGTATATATACCACCCACATATCCATAAAAAAAATTCTAGGGAATGTGCACTATTACATCAAAATTATAATCACTCAGACTTTATTTCATATGATTTCACAAGATGACTACATCAGGATAAGATGTATGAATCAATGGATTACAACTTATTAAGAAGAATATGCAAAATTTGTACGTAAATGATTACATGATCCATTATAGAGACTTTAGGATTTATTTTTGCCAAATGGAAACCACTATGAATTTAAGCCTTATATTTTATTTGTTTGAAAATATTTATTTATATTGATTGAAATTCAAAAATATCATGGTAAAAAAAAAAAAATTATTTACCATCAAACCATTTTGTTGACTACAATTCGATTTTGGTCTCAACACCAAAAATTGTGCAATACCTTTTCCTTGGGACCAATGATTAAAATTAGAACCTTCCCAACACTTCCAATGGGATCAAACCCGTCCTATAAATGCAAACCATAAATTATCTTTCAAATAAACTTTAAAAAGAGTAATTCATATATCACTTAATAACCCTCAAGTGTCAGTGCAATAACTACCCTAATTAATGTGTGTACTCATAATAATTCAATTTTATAACAATCAATCAATTTATTTATTAATGCATCTACACTAATAATTTAGTTTCACAATGATCAATTTGAATGTGAAGAATTATAAATACAAATTACCCTCTTCCCTCCATCATTCACTATCACAAATCTCAATCCAACCATATTTTTCTTCTTTGGAGTCAATCCATATAAGGCAAAATTTGTCCATCTTGTTACCTTGCTCCTCTTCCTTTATATTTCTGGTGAGAAAAATATTTGTATTTCCTTAACATTATGGTTCATAGACTTTAATATTACTTGGTTGATTATTAGTTACATGTTATTTTGTGACATCTTATTTATTGTACATCTTTAGGGTTTAAATATCTCTAAGTGCTACATTTTTGTAGCATTTAAAATCATAGTTTTGTGTTGACATATGCATTACTTGTAGCCATATTATCGAACACCAAAAAAATAAAATTGTTATATATTTCAATTGCATTGCAACATAACTAATGTTGACTCAAATGGATGTATTTTGTAGGTTATTGATGTAGGTACCCGATGCCTACAACCTTCACTAGTTATTCTTGGCTTTGATTTCCCCTTTTTATCCTTATTCTGACCTCTGGTTCGATTCCTCATGCATGTACTTGCTTGCAATCTTCTTGAAGTCTCTTAATCACTCTCTTTGCTCACTAGTATCCTAAGCCTTTTTACATGCATTTTATCATCCATCCCTCATCATTCTCTGCATTATCTCTCTCATCACCATCATTATCTCATTCACATCTTTCATCTCTACACTCTCCCTTCTTGGGTCCAACTTATCTCTCTTTCATGTAGATTCATAGGCTTGAAAGCCTAAACATGCTTCCATGTTTCTTGATTCCCCAAATGAGCCTCATATGACCCTAAACTTGCTTATTTGAAATCCATTAGATATACAATCATAAACCTCAATACCCAAGTTTGCACTCTCAATCCAAATACTCCTTCTTCTATGAGACCTCATTTCCTTGTAGTCATGTATTCACACAAAGCTCCTAGGTTTGACCAAACTACTCAACTTCCAGAAAAACAAAATACATATTCAAATACCCTTTATCCCCATCATGCTTCATCCAAAATTTCATTACAAAAATCCCAAGGGAAGTACCTTTTTTTCTCACCACCTCCTAGGCAATTAGGTCTCCTTTAGGCTTAGTTCAATGCCACAACAATGTTTCCATACAATACCATACTGTACCAACCTAAAATATCCTTAATCCTTTAGACCACATGAAAATACATTAGATTACCAAGTTTTGTGACTTTTGGCAAGTCAAAACAAAAATTATTGGAGTTTCCCTTTTGAAACCCTAGTCTAGTCTTAACACAAGTATGCATGGGCAGAGAGCTCTAAAAATGGGCTAGAATTTTTTTTATGACATTTCAAGGGCTTCTACCACTTGGGATAGTCTACCCTAACCAATTACACCTTCTCCAATGACTATTTGGCTTTGAACACTCACTAAAAGCCTCCAACATGCACTTTAGCATAATTTTGTATGCACCATATGACTGTGTTTGACAGAATGAAGGCTCAAGAACAATTTTCTTTTACTGGAAAGAGTCTCAATGTTTGCTATGCATTAGTGAAGGCCCTGCACTTCTAAATACAACTTATACATTCTTAAACAATGCTCAATAAACTTCTTACCACCTTGATAGTCTTATTCCTTAGAACATGCAAACTCAAAATCTGCTCCTAATTGAGACTGTGTTAAGGTTCACCTAACCTCTAACACTTTTACATGGATTTAGAGCCTCTAAAGGATTATTATAATCATGCATACACTCTCAACTATGTTTACGTTTCAAACAATTGCAAGAACCCTCAACAATCTTCCATACTTCCCCCTACTTGTCTCTCTTGGAATATGTATTGGCAAAATGACTCTCAATGGAACTGTGTTGGCTTGTATAAAAATATGAGTGCAAACTTGAACAATCAAATGGACTCTTTGATCATGTAAAGGATCATTAACCTTAAATAGAAATTCTATAACACTCTCTACACCTCAAAACTCCTAAATGACCCTCTAAATCAATACTCTATTGTCTTTCTCATGACTGGGACAAAAACAGAATGCAACTCCAACCTATAGATAAGCGATAGGAATACCTTCAATTCAAACAACAACCATAAAACAATACTCACTCGAAATCATTGGGACTCATAAATACATTCATACTTTGATTCACAAAATAGTATACACAAAATTTTGTAAAGGAAGAGTTCATGCAAATCTTGATCTTTCCTTGTTCTTTCTCTCTTTCCTTCTCTATCCTTCAAAGTTATCTTCTCTCCTAACCTCCCACTACTCTACTACAACACACCTCTACAATCATTTCATGCTCTTTATAACACTCAAACATGCAAGATATTCTCTTTTCATGGCCAACCCAACGTGGGTGGCAATTACTAAACACATACTTCTTGTAGTACATTGCTTTCTTTATGTCTTGCACGTTAAGACACTCTTCACACTCACTTAGGACCATATAGGACCTTGCAAAATCATTTCACAACATAAGAATTTCATACAAGACTCAAAACACCTTACAAGACCTACTTTCAAATTCAAATTTTCAAATCTTGATTTTGGCAAGAAAATCAAGAAGGCCTAAAAACACATAACTACAAGGACTCTTAATGACTCTTAAGACATCCAAGGGACCCCTACAAGTCCCCTAACAACCAAAACAAACCAAAATCTCTATCATGACACATTCAAACATGCTATCATTCAACTACCTAGTGATGCTTTGCATCAATTATGTTCAACCAAAACCTTGTTATTTTGTTTCTCGTACTTGAAGGCTACAATTAGAAAGGACAATGACTTGATGATTTTTACTAATGGGATAATGATAGCCCTCAAGAGTTAAGTCGGAGGAGTTGCTAGGCATTCAAAGAGTTCAGTGTTGTCTTCTAACTTTTAATGTTTAAATTATTTAATTTTAATCCCTGAAATATTTGATTGTTTGAATGGAAGGGATCCCAATAATAAGATTTCCAAACATATTTTGAATGGTACAAAATGAGAATTGTTTGAACCCAAATATATGTGGCTCACGTATCATAAATAACAAAAAACCTAGTCATTTATTTCATTCAAAAACATAGTTTCAAAAGCATTATTTTTTCAACCATGATATATTGGATCAGTTCTTATAAGTAGTGGTTAAATTTGATGGTCACCTTGCTAAGTAGGTATATTTTTATGATGAATAACCAATCAACATTGCCTTTCAAAATTTAAGTCAATCATATTTAAAAGGAGGAAACATCAAAAAGCAAATATATATTTTTATAATTATCCATAAATATTTTTGTAATCCTTAAAGAAATTTTGGAAGTCCATCCAAATGTTTCTTTTCATTCCATATAGTCTTCTTCCACTATATTTTACAATTAAAAAGCATAAATAAATTCATATGGTCCACATATTTAACCCTAAAAAAGTAATTAGGATCCATACTAGAAATTAAAAATTGTAAGGAAAAATATTTTATTTAACATAAACAAGTGTACTTAATTTACTCTTATCAATTGAAGGACAACTTTTTATCATGGAAGGGCTGGATGAATACATACCCTTCAACTTAAAATTAAAACCAGCCCTTCAAATTTTATCACTGTATGAGACCACTCGCTTAGCCATCTTTCCTACTGTATTACTTCATACGTGTATGCAATCTAAAGAATGGTGCAGATTTACTGAATCATATAGCAATGAATTTCTGTGTGTATTGCATGCTTGTGCCCAGCTAGTCAATTCGTTAAATAAAGTTCAGTACAAAATGGCATTTTATTGTAAAATATCCTTCAATGATTAGAAACTTTGTGACCTGTTTTATGGCAGTCCAATGACACCCACAAAGCCCCTCCTCAAATGATTTTCCCAATATTATGTTGGAATAGAAGATAAGACCACTTACAAAACAATCAATATAATGTCTGCAGAACCATAGAAAGATTAAATGGATTCTATTTGGTGCAAAGGCCCCCTGATTGGCTAAAGGACCCTTTAACATTTCATAAGACAGCCATGTCTTTGGTACGAGCATAGTATATTTCCTATTCCCCAATACCATTCAAACTTTTGTCCATCGATTAATTAACTTTGCTGGTTCTCAAGTGGACGGTGTCAGGGACCTTAAACTGGCCACAACAATGATAGGTATTCCAAGACACTGTATTATAGTCAGTTTGGAAACTTGTAAGTACATTCTCCTAATTGTAATCCTCTGCCAAAAATTTGTTAAGTTCACCTCCAAAACAGCTTCTGACCAATTGGCAACAAGGTGTAGAACTAGACTCATTCCCCTCCTGCTGAACGGTAGTTGAACACACATACAATTATTTATGCCCTTTGCTGGGAGTCTTATGGCTGGTTTGTTGAAGTACACCAAAGTCTGGAAGAAAATATGAAGAGGGGCAAACGTTTTTCCCAAGATCTTGAGCACATGAAATTGTTTCTCCTCCTTGTGACTCTGGGGGATCTTCTAAAGTCCATCGTCGATTGACAGATCTGTTAAAAACAACCAATTCCATAGGGTGAATAATGGCCACATTTCATCAGCATCTGTGAAGTTACATAAAATTCTTTGCAGGGCTAAAAATATAATTCTTGCTCAGCTAATTGAGGCTGTCTCAAACACTTCTTAATTTGGTCTTTTACCAGCTCTTGGGTTTCCTTGAGTGTGTTAAATTTGATTTTTCTCAAGTATGTTCTTTATTCTTGGTAAGCTTACTTGTTCGTCATAGCATTTCTAGTCAGTAAGATTGCTTGCTTGCCACAGCCTGCAGAACTAAGTTATAAGAATCTCAAAATTCAACATGGTATCAGAGGTTGTGTTACTGTATTGTTCGGACCTCAACCTCTATATATAGCTTGAAAGTAGTGTTTGAAATTTCAATCCGCACTTCTAGAGAGAACCTGAAAACCTTGATAGACGCAGACATTTGTGCTAAGTGACCAGAAACAATCTCTAAAGTTTGAAGAGTGGTTTGATTTAGCTGACTACTTACAAACATAGGTTTAGGCGCAAAGGATAAGTGAAGGAGAAATGGCTTTCACGTAATGGGGAGTTGTTCAATCTTATTCAAATAACATTCAGATAATAGCAAAAAACCAGAAGAGGAAAGTCCATAAATTATTAAATAGTTTTCTCTTGATAATCTTCCCTGTAAAGACTCCAAATGTTTTTTTTTTCTTTATTCAAATTACATTTAGACGATGACAAGAAACCAGAAGAGGAAAGTCCATAAATAGTTTTCTACGGATAATCTTTCCTGTACAGACTCCAAATATTCTTTCACTGCCACCTAATAACAAAGTGTTTTGCATTTCAGGCTCCTTGACTTGGAGTTATTTGGGCGGACAGACTCTACAGGGTGAAAGAAATCCCTTCAAATTAATCTGCATGACACCGAGGTATGCGAGTATTCTCAAATACAAGTAATATTTATGTAGATCTTACCTGTAATGTCTTTATCAAAGAGCATAGCACGACATAAAAGGTAGAAGATATTAACATAGTTTAAGAAGATGGAGGCTATGAGAACTGCAAGTTCATAAAAGATTTAGAGGCAATGATGACTTCCAAAACTGTTGAAAAAATCGATAAATGATTGATTACTTACAAAAACAATAATTGACATGCTCAGGTCACCCAAAATTTTCTATACTAATCACATGAACCATTAATGTATGCACTTCATTCTATATATTACAGCATTATAATCAGGAAAAGGAGAAGTTTCACAACTTGAGAGGCTTTGTGCAATCCACGCAGGCCCAGCCAATCCGCTGGTTGTTATTGTCCTGAACCACAAGATGCCCCTGCAAAGATATGTCTGCAAAACCAAATACAACTTTGTTACTGCAAAATATTTTAAGCTTAGTAACAACATTAAGATGCCTATTAATAAGACTGCCTTAGTACTCTAGATAAAATCCTCCCTGGCGCCTGGCACATTGATGCCTAAAGTTTCTGAACAATGAGAAACAACCTCACTAAAACCACATATACCATATGAAATTTCAATTACCTCCAAGAATGTTGAAGGTACCAATAGCAGTACCATCAAGTATTCCAAGACAGACATTGCCTTTAGCCTGCTTACATGGGAATATTTAATTAGTATATTCTATAAGTGAAAATTTATAAATTCTCAAACAACAAATATCTTGAAATATTTTATCTTGTCACAGTATTGTCACCATTTTGATAATCAAGTTTTAAGTATAAGAAACGTGTATGATGTCAAATCTTATGCATGCTTACACTGATTATCAAATAACCTTCTGGAGGGATTACCAACTTTGCGTTTTTGGTATATGGCGAGGTGCTTCGGAAGTTGAACGTTAATGGTTTAAAGTATGATTTTACATCTGCAATGGATCTGGTGTACAGACAAGAGTCAGGTAGCAATTCATGAATAGGATCTTACCCTGGTATAATTTGTGCTCAATAAGAAATTTGCAATAAGATTGATAAAAATGAATGCTCACACATGAAATATTGAAAAACTTATCAAATCCTTTCACCTGAAAGCCTTTTTCCCTCGCCAACAGAGTGGCAGGGTTGTGTCTGATAAATCTTGTCCCAACTGCTTTCCAATACCTTCTTTGACCTGTATCAACCTTGCATTGTCATAAATAGAAACTCGATAATATTAAAATGGCACAAGGCTAAACCTGTTTCCAAATACTTACTGCTGAGACAAAAGCACCATAAGCTTGTTTTGTGAAGTATGTATATGAGCTGCCAGTGTCAAATATTATTCCTCCTAGCTTTTTTTCATCTCCATCCTTTGCAAGAAGCTTGTTCCCAAATATCATTTGTGCAGCTCCCGCATAGTAGTATTTCCTGATACATAAGAGAACAAGTTGTGACTAGAACATCATAGACTTTTAGATTAGAAAAGGGTTCAAGAATTTTCATTTTACAAGAAAATATTAATTGTAATATCAGAGGATATTAGAGGTTGTCTCTAAATAGAGCCCTATTAGTCAAGTTTTCCCCTTTACTCCTGCTTAAACATATTAATAGTTGATGCCAGTGAAACAGATAATAACAGCACATACTGGTTTAGAGAAAGTCAAAGAACTATCAATCCATGCAGATTGATCCTCATTAATCAATAATTATTTTACAAATGGCAGAGTTCAATATTTGAGACTGCAAAAACAGTTTACAATATTTCTTTACAATAGGAGCTAAATTGAATGCAAAGATGGATGAAGCCACACATCACATTCAAACTCAGGAATTGCCTCTGGGGCATAAGTTGTGATTTTACGCACAGCTTCCACCACTCTTCATGTGCTTCATTATTGGAGGTTGGCTTGTAGTTTATCTTGTTTGTTTGGAAGTTACCAGAAGTAGTGGACACGTAGACATACAGTGGACAAAATTTTCAAAATACCAGGATAAAAAAGCATAACAAAAAGAGTCAGAGCACTTGAAAAAGTAATGGAGAGCTGGAAAAAAGACAACACAAGCCAAACTGCAAATTAGCTATTAGCTCTTAATTTGTATCTCAATGTTTCCTTTTGTTGATCTCTTTTCGTAAGTTTCATAAGAATGTCCCTGTAATTTGCACTTGTCAGTAGCTAAAACAAGAATATTTTGTCCATGAGTTGGGTGTATCAAGAGAACAGAAGGTGTATTTAACGCTATGTTTTAGCTTCTTTCTGGGGCAGATGTTGAACTTTTATGTAAACGTATGATACTTGTAAATTGTTTCTATAGAAAGAAAAACATTTATGGCAGAGATAAAAGCATTTGTATGTTGAAAAGGCAGAAGAAGAATACAACAAAAGAGTTAAAGAGGATTGTAGACCAGAAAGTCTGAAGGAGACTTGGGGATTTTGAAAGTAGACGGAGACCTATAGATTCAAAGGGCAATGAAAGAAAGAGCAGTACAGTATCCCTTGTTAGTAGCCAAAACAAGAAATTTGTCTCCATCAGTTGGGTGTATCAAGAGAACAGGAGGTATATTTAGGGCTACACTTTAGCTTCTATCTGGGGCAGATGAAGAGCTTTTATGAAAACATAAGGTAACTGTAAGTTTTCTACAGAAAGTAAAACATTTATGGCAGAGAGAAGCTTTTGTATGCTGAAGAGGCAGGAGAAGAATACAATCAAAGAGGAAGGAGGATTGTAGACAAGGAAGTCTGCAGAAGATTCGATGATTTTGTAAGAAGATTGAGACCTATAGATTTAAAGGTCAATGAAAGAAAGAGCAGCATCCCTTGTCAGTAGATGAAACAAGAAATTTATCTCTATGAGTTGGGTGTATCAAGAGGACAGGAGGTGTATTTAGAACTATGTTTTAGCTTCTCTTTGGGGCAGATGTTGAGCAATACCTGTAAGTTGTTTCTATAGAAAGAAAAACATTTATGGCAGAGAGAGAAAAACATTTATGGCAGAGAGAAAAGCTTTTGTTTGCTGAGAAGGCAGGAGAAGAATACAACCAAAAAGGATTGTAGACAAGCTAGTTTTCAGGAGACTTGAGGATTTTGAAAGCAGACTGAGACCTATAGATTCAAAGGGCAATAAAAGAAAGATCAGTACAACATCCCTCGTTGAAGAACAAAACCCGGTGAATTCATTCATTGCCACTTTAAATAGGAGGGTACCAACAATGATATTTAAAGTGCCCGTGTATCAAAGTAAATTGCAGCCAGAATTTCTCAGAGACTTTATCAAGGAACTTGAACAGTACTTTGTTAGGTAAGGAATAGCTATGCATTATCCAATAAGAGTAAAGATGGCAAAAATAGCGAAACTTGGCCAAAATAGTGAAAACATTTGCAAGCTAAACTTTTGTTCGTTTTAGCAGTTTCACAGCTTAAAAAGGAAGGAATTATCAGTGCAAGAATACACAAAGAAAATTAGTAATTTATAAATCAGGATACACTTCACAAGAAGATTCATAACACATGACAGCAGTGTGACAGGTTATAGCACCAAACTGATATCAAACTAGCAACATTGAAGAAGAGCTCTACGGATTCTCCCTTCTAATAGGCTTTTCATCAGAAACAGGGGAATGCCAAAGGACTAAAACAAAGAAAAGTATGAAGAGAAGGTGTTTTGCAACTCTGCAAATAAGATATTGATGGAATAAAACATATCTTATAGCTCTTCATGGAATGAGGTAAGCAACTAATCTCAACCTTTTAACTTGTGTGTCTAGGTCAAAAGGAATTTGAGCATGATATGCAAGAAGAGAAAACTTGTTATACATTAATTCAAAGGGATGGTACCAAAGAAAACAATTAAAGTCTACCGATGGTTCAGGTTTTTTGATATCCCCAAGTACTGGGAATGATCAGGCAGAAATAGAAAAATATTATGATAAATTGGTATGTCCATCATGCTCTATAGTTAAGCCTGGCAAGAAGGTTGCAAATGAATAATGGTGGGTTGTTGTGGTGGTATGAGGCAAATCGCGAGATCAGTACTACCATTGGATTGGAAGCTTAAGTCATTCAATTAGGACTTAAGCTGGCATCAGAATGTTCCCTGTAATACTTGATTGTCAAGGTGGATTCAATAGTTCTTATTCCAATGCTTATTGCACTGTCAATACCTGTTGCAATAATTGGAGAATCAAGGCTATGATGGAAGATATCAAGATCTTATCCAGCTATTTCCAAACAATAAGTGTCTGCCACATAAGTTCGGGGGCCAATAAGGAGCAGGTCTGATAAGTTAATAGCTAATGTAACTACCATCTTGAGTCAATAATGTAAAGAGCCCTTAATCCCTGGAAAAAGGTTTGTAAATGAATATTTGCAGGAAATTGGTAAGACGGTGTGGCCGTTGAAGGAGTGACCAACTTCTTAAAATACAAACTGGTTAGCAAATATGCTGAATGTTTTGTAAAGTGAATGCAAGAAGCTCAAGAGCAGTTGAAACAAATAATGCATGAGATGATTATCAATAAGAAGAGCAGATATATGTTAGAAATTTCATGTAGAATATCAGATAAAAGTTTATTTGTATGAAAAATCTATCCTCAATGTACTTATATGCTAAAGACAGATAAGTTATTTGTCAATTTTACAGAAGGCTATTATATCAGTCAGGTGTTCAATATTTTATATATTTGTATTATAAATTAACCAAGCTGGTGACACCAATGGAATGGCTAATAAAGGTAAGTTTATAAGTTTTACCTAGTTAAATGGAAATAACTCCTGACTAAAATAGTACACATCATTGGATAATGAATAAGAAATGATGGAGTATAGTGGATTCAACAGAGTGGCATCCAGACATGATTTGAAGAAATGATGAAACAACAGTAACAACAAATAGTATATATGTCTAAGAGTTTATGCATAACTGCTATAATAAAAAAGAGTTGACAACTTCTGTAATATCCAAAAGGATGATACAATGCATCCAACCAACGACATGATTTTTGTTTCTGTGGGCACTGGTTATTTGGGTCTTCTTTTGAGATCCTATGATCAAAACATAGATACCAAATCATGTCTGATCTGGCCCATATCCTGTCGGATCAGGGATTTTCAGACATACTGAATCAATCCAATCCAGGTTTCCAAACTTGTTAACTATGGATCAAAATAATTCTGCCTATTTGTGATCATCATGCAATCCTTCACCAAGTTTCTTCCAGTATTGGTGAGAGGAAAGCTTGATGTTAATATTTATTGTTGTTCTATGTCAAGATTCTTCATGGAATGCCAAAGACAATAATTTTAACTAGAAAGTAGCTAAAAGTTGAATATTGTGAAAGTTATGTGGTGTAGGTGTATTAAAAAGAAAAGGCTGTGAACTAGGGCTTTTCTTTTAGTTTATATTTCAGGTAGACGGATACTAGGAGAAGATTGGAAATGTGATTGGTAAAAACAACGTATCAGACTAGGATACATGAATGGATAGTAAGCGCAGAGGAGGAAGATATGCCTATCATATTGTGGTGCTTTATCTTATGCTGAACGTTTCTGAGCATGTGCATGAATATTGGCAAATTGGAACCAGATATTTTGAACATTCCAAAGTCTAAACTACAAGCCTGTCTAATGACTAAGATGATAGCAACTCGGTCCTCATAATTGATGTTGGAGATGAATAACCTAATCCAATTGCCTAGGCTCCAACAATTAAGATGCCAAAAAATGTTAAAGAAAGAGAGCAAGTGTCTTAACTCAAAGCCAAAAGACTGACAAACTACAGTGTTGAAGACTACTCGAACAGAGATAAATGATTTCATGTCTATGTTTATTTCACTTAAAGTGCTCTTGTGTCACAATATAAAGATTCAATCCCAATACTCTGATGAAACTTTTGTGTTTTCAGTCTCATATTTACGAATCATTTCATGAATGTCGGTTTCATTTAGCTGCCCGTGTAGGGCTTGACTTTGATCTCTTTTTGTTTTTTAGTTTGCTATCTGTTTGAACTTATATGTTTTCACTTTTGTGAACTATGCCTGCAATATAAAAATAAAAATCCTAACAGCCTTAATTCAAACTTACATGGTTGGCCTGCCAAGCATAGGAACCCAGGTCATCGATGAGGTAGGCACGTGATCATCACCGAAGAACATGTATCCCCCCTTTTTACCCCCTCCAGCAATGCAGAGGCCTATGACATTCTTGATAAGACCTTGCTTTGCCCACTGAGATGGAAGACTTGCTGTCCCGCTGCCGAGACCCAAAACACCATCCGTGGTTGCAGGTGACTCTGCCAAAGATCCATCCTGGTCATATCCACACCTGTCAAAAAAAATGAACTTCACTGATCTCCTCAATTCTTTTCCATAACTTTTCTTTCACTATACCCACATAGGGAAAGCGAGGTCAGACCACCTCAAATTGCATTTTCCGTTTAAGACTATCACAAATTATGAGAATAGGCCAGTTTTCTTCTTTTTATTGAGGTGCTACATTCTATAATACCATATATGCCAAAATTGGCCTCTAAAAAAAATTATGCCAAAATTAACATTTAGCAGCATATCGGCCACTGTCTTCTGCATTTAGGGTAGTTAAAACTTATGTCCCTTGGATCCTAATGACCATACTCTTTGACCTCACTTGTCACCTCACTCGTCAGCTTTCCCAATTCATTAAATTAATCAACTGATTGCATGTGTTTAAAGTTATAAGAAAAATAAACCCTTACCCAAACACAGAATTAGCCCAGGCGAGAGTACCATTGATGAGCCGCACCAAAACATTGTCTTTAACAATGACTCCCATAGAAGACCCACCATCAGCGTACTTAATATCATAATCACATTGCTGAGAAGAACTCTCACAGTCAGATTTTTCATGATTCGCTCTTTGAACAGCTGCACAAAGGGGATCCTTGCATGACACGATTGAGCGATGTGGTGGTTTGTACAATTGATGGGGTGTCTGCACAAAACAAAAGTACCCATTTGATTTACAAACTGAAAGACATTCATCATGTCAATACCCACTATCACTGCTATAAGAAATAGTAACTGTGGCAATGGCCATGATGACAACAATCCA
Organism: Torreya grandis; assembly: GCA_037957365.1. Classification (NCBI taxonomy): domain Eukaryota; kingdom Viridiplantae; phylum Streptophyta; class Pinopsida; order Cupressales; family Taxaceae; genus Torreya; species Torreya grandis. The sequence continues at coordinate 979,052 of JARHVA010001018.1, forward strand.
ATGGACCCAAAAGCAATAAACTAGCTATAGAATATATGTAATATTTGGGCAGTTTCCTCCAACAATATAGCATGTGTCTTGATGGTACTTTACCTTTGCACAACGTCGGCAGGGAGCATTACACTGAAGCCATGTCAAGTCACTGGCAGTGTCCACATCCAGAAAATATGGCTTGGGAGGATTCCCAACATACAGAGTCACGTAGTAAATCCTGCAATCAATTTTGCATATTCACGAGCTTTGAATTTGGAATCAAGAATGAGAATTAAATTTGGGTGTTTGATTTTATCTTACCCATCTGGATAAACATTGCCTTGCACATCAAAGACGGTAGTCTTGCTTGCTGCTTGTAGTCTCCTGCCAATCCTGTTGGTGTCTTGTTCAATTAATGAGTAGGCCTCGGATTGTTCATACTTGGGATGAATTGGGTATACATCTGCTGCCCCTGAAGACAAAGGAATCCTCCTGCAAAAGATCGTCAACAGAAAAACTAATACAAACAAGAGCTTTCCTAATACACCCATCTTCAAAATTGCAGTCTAGACAAGTTTTTCTAAGGTTTTTAACCAGTGAAGGCGATGAAGAGACTAAGCTAATAAGGACAATGTACGAAGTTTGTTGAATGATAAATGAGGATTTGGATTTTCAATGTTGATTGATTATTATATAGATAGGAAAAGGCTAAAGTCCTTTCAAAGAAGCAGCCGACCATACAACGTTTTGTGTTTTCCTTAGGCTTGGAAGCTTCACTATTGGGGCATGCATTTCGGCCACATGCTGAGAATTTTACCTCTGTAAATTTAATTTTTCTATGATGAAAGTTCAATTATAAAATATTTTCACGATTGAAAGGAAAAAAATAAAAATAAAGAATCAATAACATTTTGGTGTTCTACACGGTGTAGTTCTAAAAGTTGTAGTGTTATGGATGATATAAAGACTTTCATATGTTCAAATATAATGGTGAAGATGGATAAGTAAATTAGAAAGATGGAAAATGAAATCTTTAAAAAAAAATTGAATTTATAATTGTAGTTGTTATGTTTTTCTTATTGTTATTTTGTATTTCGAGTTATTTTGGTAATTGTAAGTATTTTTAATTATTAAATAAAATATAATTAAAAAATATTTAATTAAAATTATTAAAAAATATAATTTTATCTTTATAAATTTAGAATTTTATATAAAAAAATTATAATGATAAAATATTTATATCCACAAAAGAGTTATTCTATTAAAGAAGATCAGTATTATTTACAAATGTTTGCGTATATACACTTTTTAAACAAATTATCTGTAAAATATTAAATTAAAATTATGGCCTCGCAAAAAAAATAAGCCTTATTTGAGAAATGTCAAATGAAAATTATAAACTCCACAAATATAGAGCTTGCTTAAAAATGTTACATGAAAATTAGGATGGCACTAAAAAACTTGTATTATTTATAAAACGTCATTTGTATATTGGAGGTTCGTTTATATTTTTCATTTACTGATGATATTTTTCTAGGACTTGTCGGCGCATCAATCTATCAAACTGCACGTATTAAGGAGTGCATCAGGGAAGGAGGGGAGTCTCTTCATGGTGCTTTGCGAGAGATGTCCATATTATTTCATTATATTTGTGTATCATCATCGTCTTGCCTTTAATTGTGTTTAGCCTCCCTTGAGTCTCTTTTACCTTCATTCCTCTTGTTCTACTTAGTAATTTGACTTTTCTCAACTAAATTGATTGTGATCGATCTAGTTTTGTACATCATTCCCTGTGTTTTCTACTAAATTGGCATGGTCAATCTAGTATGTGTTCCTTTTCAATTAAATTGACTCTATCAATTTAGTTGTTTCCCTGCATCCAACTAAACTGATCATGATCAATTAATTTATTTTTCTCTTTGTACTAGATTGGCATGGCCGACCTAACACTATGTCATAACTTATTCATTATACTAAATCAATCCAAATTGATTATGTCAACATTTGAGCTAGCTCACTTTTAGAACTTTGACCGATAGTTATAGGGTTCCTAAATATTATTTTTATAGAAAAACAACACTCATTTGTTCTGTTTATAAATGAGAAGTATGCTCTAAATATATAAGAGGAATTGGGAGATAGGAACTTATTCTTATGGAGGTCTAGTCTTGCTCAAGGTCTTTGAAGCTCAATAGAAAAAAGTTGAACAAAGAATGTGACTCTTAGTCTTTGGAGTCCCCAACTAAGGACACTTAGGTCTTCATCCTTGTCATTTTATGTCTTCACTTACAACATCTCTTACAAAGTACCACTAAAACCAATGGTAAGATTGATTTGCTGACAAGTCTACTCAAAATAAGTATCCCTAATCATAATCTCTTTCCTTTACTTTAGTATATAGATATATATTTCATATTATTAGAGTAGTATGCTTATTGTTACTTTTTTCCTTTGCCTAGATTATCCTAGTGTAAGTCATCTAGGCATGTGGATACAACCATAGTTAAATTTATTTTATATATGATTAGGTTAGTTTTGGTTGCCTTTGTATGTAGTTATAACCCTTATAGCCATTTGAAAATTAAATCTAGTTAGTTTATATTATTACCATCTTGGATCTAGGTTGCCCTTGTTCGTTAGTTCTTTGCATATGAATTGTTTATTATATCATTGATACCCCCTTACAAACAACACTTGCTTATAGTATATGCCTCACTTTATGGCTCGAATTTTTGTATGTAATTAGTCATAGTATGGTCTTCTCTCTTTCCTATAGTAGAAGATATTTGTATTGTTGACCGTATTTTCTCAACATGCATTCTGGTGAACCTAATGTGAATCTTATCCCATCATTGGTTGGATCATATTCATGTTTTCTTTTTCTTGCTTCTTAGAATTATCTTCACGTAGTTTTCATTGTCATATACATTATGATGAATCTAATCTAAATCTTATCCCACCATTGGTTGGATCATTTTCACATTTTATTTTCCTTGTTTTTGGGTGTTATCTTCACATCGTTTTCATCATCACATACATTATGGTGAGCTTGATGTAAATCTTATCCCATCGCTAGTTGGATTATTTCATGTTTTCCTTTTTCTAGTGTTGAAGTTTTCAATCATTTTTCAATGATGGCTCCCCTTAGGGTTTTTATATTGAGCCTCAACCCATTTAGATTCTACATGAGTCATTTCCATGTCCACCATTGATGACAACTCCTTGTGGTGCCATTTTTCTCTACCAAAATCAATCATTCCATTTCCCATGATTGTATATCCCATAGATGATGATCTTCCTATTTATGACGACCTTAATATGATATAAGCTCTTATATAAGACACTTATAGCATGGATGAAAATCTTTTAGATTATTTTCCCATTCCTTACACTTCTCACATTATCAAAAATCACTATAAAAAAATTTATAACTATGATGACCCTTATAGCATGGGCAAAGATTATGATCCTTCTATTTTTTACCCTTATAATATGGATGAAAATCCCTTAGGTGATTTTCCCATTCCTTACACTTATAACATGGTTGAAAATAACTATAACAATTTTCCTATATTTGATGATGCTATCAAGCTTGAAGACCCCACAGATAGTCTTCTCACTTCCGATGACATGAATGAAAAATCCCTATGATGATTGTCCCATTCTTAGCAACCTTTGCTTTGACTGAAACAGTGATGAGGATGATTTCATACAATTTTACCCTCATTCTAATTCACCCTTGGAAGGTTTTATGTGGATGAGTCATCGAACCTCAGTCCACATTCAAACCTACCCTATTTAACCAACTTTTGTCAACCCCTCAACTCATGAAGAACACTTAGTTCACATGCCTAGTGAAAAACACATCATAGGTCATGATTTTTATCCCATAACTTATAGAACTACATAGGCATATCTTACACTTCCAATTATAATATTTGTCCCATCCGAAAGATCAAAATTAAAAAACTAAAAAAATCTCACTAGATCAACCATGACTCAAAATGTGTCGATCTACTTTAAAATCAATTTTATGTCAAAAAAATTAAGATAAACCATGACTCACAATGTGACAATCTAATTTGAAATCAAACTTATGTCAAAAACAACTGGATCGACCATGACTCAGATTGTGTTGATCTAGTTCAAAATCAACTTTCTAATAAAAACAACTAGATGTGCCATGGCTCAAAATGTGTCGATCTTGTTCAAAGTTAGCTTTCTAACAAAAAAAACTATATCTGCCATGACTCAGAATATAGTGATGTAGTTCAAAATCAACTTTATTATAAAAACAACTAAAACCATGATTCAATATGTGCCAATCTAGTTCAAAATCAACTTTCTAACAAAAATAACCAAATCAACCATAACTCATAATATGACAATCTAGTTCATAATCAAATTTTTAACAAGAACAAGTGGATCAACCATGACTCAAAATGTGGCAATATAGTTCAAAATGACCTTCTTGTCAAAAAATGAAATTGGCATGCATACAAACTTGGTCGATGTAGTTAGAAACAATCTATAAAAATAAAACAAGGTCATCATGGCTAACCCTGTAAAAAAAATCATAAAACACATCCCAAAGATCCAAAAATTATCTTCGATGACAAAATTTATGTTTTGAGACAGATGTAATCATAATATGATAACAATGGTAATATTTATGTTAATATCGAGGTTGATGTCAAATCTACTCCTACCATACCCAACATGTTGGGGCGTCTTGTGATGCCTTACAATGTCCATATTTCTCCTATTTTACATTTTGGGACATCTTTTGATGCATGCCCTTAATTTCATGCACACCCTAGGGGTATCTTACAATGCCCATCCTCACTTTTCTTCAACCTTGAAAACATATTGCAACACTTTATTTTTCTTAACATATCACCTTCACAATGAGCTACCAATAAAAAATCTAGCACACATTAAAGACAAACAAATTTAACTTAAATAAATCTTATGAGACACATTCTCTACTTTTACGAATGTACCATGTTCAAGATATGTTCTTTATTTATTATAACATAGATTACATTATCCACACATTTGGGTTTCACCTTTGTATCTTGGATCCTACCTACTTACTCTCACTCTTTACAATATTTATCATTGCATCTTTATCATTATTTTCTTTCTTGTGCCATGTTCTTCAATTTTCTACATTTACCTCATTAGCATAATATATTTGCACCTCTTGGTTTTATTTGACTATTACACCCATTTTCGATTGTTTGGTATCTATACATTTATTTCACCTCTTGGTTTTACTTGGTCATTACACCAGTTCCCAATTCTTTGGTATCTTTACATTTATTTCAATTGTTGATTTTAATCGACCATTGCATTTGTAGCCAGTTCTTTAGTATTTTTAATTTCATTAAACCTTATCTTACTACCATTTTGCACTTTATAGCTTCATCCTACTTATTCTCATGCCTATTTGCTTTTTAGTTTGTGTATTGCATGGCAAGACCTTGGGGAATACAATCAGGTCCTCCTCAAAAATGCCCATACTCTACTTGCCTCACCACCATGCTCTTTTACTACCTTTGCATCCCCTAGAATTTGACATCTCGTTACTACCGTTTGTATGCTTCATAGATTTTCCTTATTTACTTTGTTATGCCTCTTAGTTTTTCAATTTGTGATTTGCATGGTAAGACCTTGGGGGATACAACCAAGCCCTATTCACAAATTTACATCATATTACTACCTTTCATTCTTACTCTTGCTCCCAATGTTAGCTATGTGTCTTCTTAGATAGATAAGGCAACAATTGATAGTGGTGTTCTGTCACTTAGAGTCATTTATATTATTTTGTGGAAAACTATTGTAATATATCAACATGTCTCTCATCCACATTTACGCTCTCTTATGATGAAATTCTCAATTTGTATGCCTTTGTATCATCCCCCTTTATACTTTTTTTGTGATTATGACATCCCAATTATTCTATGCTTATCTCTATTTACCTCTAGTTTTCACCTCTTTTTGGGCACACACAAGTTGGTTTCAATATTGCATTCTTTTCAAAGGTGCCAATCTAGGAGTATCTAAGCGTCTTGGTCTCTAGGTTCTCATATTTAGTGGCTAGGTGTAAGCTCTCTTATGTTAGTCATATTTAGAACCCATTATTGATCTTCTAAATCTATATGGAGGATGAAAATAGATGAATCCATAAAACTCATAAACCAAGTTATCAAAATAAAAATAAAAAGGCAATTTCAAAAGGAAAAATATCTCTCAAAAGTTGAATCACACCAAAATACATGATCTTGTCATTTGGCATGTCCTTCTATCCTAGTTAAAGCTCAAACTCCATAGTTGGCCTCATGATAGATCTGAGGTCCATTGGAGTGAAATGAGATAGTAGATTAAGGTATAAAGTCTCATATTTATGTCCTTAGTGCCACCTAATTTTTCACACTAGTACCCAATCCATGCAATAAATAGATGGCTCTATAAGAGATCTTGGGGAATGAGGAACAAGTTATGGGAAGGTAGGATCCTTTTTTCTCTATTATGTAGCCTTGATGAGATGATTTATATACTTCATTAGTCAGCCCAAGATTTACATTGGTTAGGTTAGGTTTTCTAGGGCCATTGATGTCAAAGACTCTGAGATTATTTGAACTGATTTGAGTGTCTTGTCTCTAGTAAAGAATACGTTTTCACCTTATTTTCCCATTTTCTCTATATCCTTTTCTCCAATTTTTAAAATATATGTTAGCATTATGACATGCATTAATGTGTAGAGTTTCCTCCTTGAACTTGACATGTTTGAATAGAAGTTGCATCTTTCAATTGATGTGAGATGCCCTATTGGTCATTGCCTTATCTTTCTAAGATTTATCTTAACTAATTATTGGGACCTTGAGTTTATATTCACCCTTTTGGGGTGGGTCATTCAGTCCCATTTCTACTTTATGCTTTCCTTTATTACATTTTTGTATCACTTTATCCTTGGGTCATGCAAACTTGATTTGGCATTTACTTTGTGTCTATACAATCGTTTCTATCTATATTTATTTTGGCTATGATGTTATTTTCCTTGGGTCTTCTAATCCTATTTTAGAATTATTATCTTGGCTTGCTAGATCTCTTTTACTTTTACTATCCTCATTGGGTATATTGATCCTAATTTAGCCTTATCATCTCCGCTTTCCAATTTTCCTTTTATAGGTAAGTTGGGTTATGTATATGTTACTTTCAGTTATTTCATCAACTTTATCAGCATTTTTTACAACATTATTTTTATGTTTTTATGTCACTATGTTTATTTCCCAAAGCATCATCATGTGTTGCACTATTTTGACACATGATGATCTTTGGGTGGGGCATATATATACACCTATATTTTTCAATTGTTGATGATATATTTTGCATGACTCATCAAGGCATCAATTTATCGAAATGCACATCTTAAGGAGTGCATTAGGAAATGGGTGGGGTTGCTTCACGGTGTTTTATGAGAGATATTCTTATTATCCAATTATATTTGCATATCACCATTGTCTTGCATTCAACTCTATTTAGTCTCCTTTGAGTCTCTTTTCCCTTCATTTCTCTTATTCTGCTTAGCATTTTAACTTTTCCCAACTAAATTGATCATGATTGATCTAGTTTTGTACATCATTCCCTATGTTTTTGACTAAATCAGCATGGCTAATTTAATCTATTGATTGTCTGTGTCCATTTCCTACTAAATCATCCCTATAAATTGTGTTGTTTCCTTATTTCTGACTAAATTGGTATTGATCTATTTAGTTGTTTACCTATTTATAATAGATTAGCATGGCCAACCTAATTGTAGACACATAAATTAACATTTATTGATAAAATAATGCACCTATGACCATCTTATAATACACACTTAGCTCATGTTGATTCCATGGTCCTTGATCGCCATTCCTTCACTTCTATGTGGATGACCTAGACCTCCAATCAACTAATGATTACTAAATGTTCCTATGCATTATTCCAAACAACCTAACATCATCCCTGAGATGATCCACACTTCTAGCTTAGTTGTATTTATTCCTCAGACAAGGCCGCTCCTTTAAGACAATCTCACTCCTCACTCATCAGTAGTGTCTGAATTCATCAATTTCCTCCTCCCACCAAATAATGGTTAGTTGCTCAAATTAAAATTCATCTAAAGTGTCATCTTGCATGTTTCATGAGCCCCATCTAAAATAATTCTAAAATCACCACTATATAGCCACACTTTCTATCCATTTGTTCATTAGAGGCTCTTATGATTGAAAAACACTAAGATATCTAATTGCACATTGAGAGGGAAGCACATATTCTTCTCAATTAAGATTCCATATAGTCCAAGTAGCCCTGAGCTAAGTTCGAATACACCTCCAATGTCACAAGTCATTGTTGAAGCACTTAATCACCCTATGATTGCACCAACATATAACATTACACCAATTTTTCACACACACCACCATACCATGGAATAACTACATGGATATCCATTCCCTCTTTGAAGTATTTGTATGTAGACAACACTCAACATAAGGGTTGTTGAGGTCAAGCACAACTTCAACCACTAACCCTTTTTTCTCATTTATTCCTCATGACCTATTGAGTTAGGTTTCCAAGTGAATAATAAAGAATACAACAACTTCCACAATGAATTTCATAGATCTGATCATGCATGTAAGACCTATAGGTGAAGTCACACCAATCAAAATTTACATAAAGAGTTAAAATCCTACTAGACATTGGTGCACCCTACATATATCAATGTAGGTTGACATCATCTAAATAGTGCAACCTTGTCCCATGCATATGCAAATCCATGTTCCCAATTCATAGTAATCTCTCACCATCCTACAATAATTTTCATAGTCACAATCACAATAATGCATGTCTAATTTCCAACTAAGTTGTTCCTCTTTGGTACTTTCCATTTTTAACATATTTATAAGTATAGTAATTTGTAAATCAACTTATGTGATTTAAGTCATATGTCTTAAAATCTAATTTTACTTAAGCAGTTTATCTAATTAAGATTAAATCTCTCTTAATTATCAATTTGATAAAAACATATTGGTGAACCCGTATATTGATTGAATATTGCAAAAACCCTAACCATTCATGTTGTTAGGGTTTATTTCCTTTGTTTTTTTGTTTTCAATTGTTGTATTTGGGTTTTCAAATTTGATAAATTCTTTGTTAACATCAATCTTCCAAGTTTTAATTTCATATATAGTGTGATCTAATAAAGTTTTTCCTACCTATATAAGAAGAAGTGCTAGATTAAGTGGTACTCAAGTTGAGCATTTACAAATTTTAGTTCATAACACCATAATGGTAGAATCAATTAATAGTTTTGATGACACAAATAAAATACAATTAAATAGGTACCTTGTAAAGAGTAAAGATATACAAGATGTGTTTATAAAAAAATTTAGAGAGGAAATGAAGAAAACATATGAAGGCCAATCCTCTAAAACTTCCTTTCTCTACACCATTTGATATAACTTTTTTACTGCCATCTACTATGGGGGAAACCCAAGGGTTTTAATAGGTTAATATGTTGATTCCTACTCAATCATTTGAAACACCACCATTGGTTAGCACACATTCTATTCCTAATGCACAATCCCTTATGCAGACCATTCTAACCCTGTAAACTAAGGTGTTGAAAATGGAACAAAGTTCTTAGAAACCTAATCAAAAATTTGATTCATAAACTTTATTTCATACTCCAAAGGCTCAACATATTTATACATATCTTTTACCAACTATTTTTTGGCACCTAAGCTTACATTAAATGATGAAAAAGGTGACCCCAAATAACATTTTAGAGCATTTCACATAGCATGCTTGGACTATCCATCTAATGATAGGTTGTTGACCAAGTTATGTCCCGTAAGTTTAAAAGAATACCCACTCAGATGATTTTATAATTTACCACATTAGTTATTTCATGCATTCAATCCTTGGCAAATTTGTTCCTTGCACATTTCTCAATTGACATAAGTGAAAATATTTCATATGCTCATATTGCTCAATTCAAATAAGAATCCAACGAACCTATCACAAAATATCTCTTAAGGTATAAGACCATGCCATCCAAAATGATGAATCCTATGGAAAATAAGGAGTTGTAAGACATCTTCAAACATAGTTTGATTCCACCCCTACATGAATCCATTGTGTTTAAGAAGTTTCATCATTCATGGGTTTATGTCACACATTTAAGGAAAGAGAGGTTAAGTTATTGGCCATGAATAAGCTAAAGTATGTAACCAACACAATTTATACTTCTCATGCAAAGAATCTGAGTAAGCCACCATACAAGGTGAGATCAATTGAAAATAAGAGTGATCAAAAGGCAATCATAAATGTCATTTCAGAACCTACTCCATGTATTGTATTATTAGCTCCTCCAAGGAGATAATTTACCAAATTACTAGAAGCTCCCTACAAGGTGTTACAAAAGTTATTAGAATGTCATCTTATATCACTCCCTCCCATTAAATAGGTTGATGTGAGTAAACTTCTTCCAAAATGATTTTAGCAAAATATTTTTTGTGATTTTCATGGAGCACCAAGGCATACTACTAATAGATGCATCAATTTGAGACATGATTCAATACTTGATAAAAGATAACATCATTGATGTGAGTGTACCTATTGAAATTATACACCGACAACCAAGTGTGAGTCTAAAAATGAACATCTTGAATGATCCTTTCCCTAAACATACAAGTTAAGAAATAACAAAAAAATTGGAAGTACATTACACATATAATTCACATCCTCTACCAATTTCTTATCATCCTCATACCGAGACACAACATCCTTTGAATATCATCACTAGTACATATCATGTTTCAGTGGCATCTAGACTATTTATCACATTCCTAGAGCATGAGATTATCCACGATGATTTTGATTTACACTCTTTGTTCATTCGATCTTATATTGATCATAAACCCATACAAAGTTTCATGGTTGATCTTGGTTCAAGAGTGAATATGTGCACTATCACGCTTCTCTCCCATCTTGGATACAAAGATAAGGACATACTTCCAACAAAAACATTAATAAATGGATTCAATGCTCATGTTCAGAGTTCTACAAGTGAGATTACATTATCACTATAGGTTGGTCCTACACATGTGGCCACTAGGGTCATAGTATTACCTAGTGTAGGAGTCTTTAATATGTTATTGGGATGTCCTTGGATTTAGCAACTTCATGCAGTACTTTCTACAATGCACAAATGTTTGAAATATATTTTTGCTAACAAAGTTATCATAGTTCATGGTATTACATATGAATACCCCCTCCAACCAAAGGTTATTATCTCTAAACAAGATATTTCAATTGAACACCCTACAAAACTTCAATATACTCAGAAAATTCAAAATCAAGTGGTTAATTTTCAAAGGAAACATATCCTTGAAAATCCATTAAATCAATTATCTGTGATAGATTATAGAGAGATAATCTCTATTCCAACACATCCTATATTGATATTACAAGGCACTAGGAGCGTTCCAAAAAGGACACCAAGATAGACTTCTTACACTCCATGATGGTTTCCAAAGAGTCCTAGAGTTCACCATGCTAAAAAAATACAGAAGCTACTACAAATCATTATCATGATAGTGGTACTTATATTTTAGAGTTAGATCAATTTTCAGATTCTAAGTTGAGATCAACTATTTCACAGTGGCATGATATTTTCCATTTGTGAAAGGTCATTCTCTTTATGTTAGATACATGCCCTATTAATTGTGAGGTGTTTGTGGGAGTCATTGGTTGGTATGTTCATTTTTTTATTTCTCATATATTTAAACAATAAAAAAATAGAATATTCCATAAAATTCTAAAAATCAAGACCTATGCATGCTATGTCTAGTTGATTTACATCAGTTGATTTTGTACTCAATATATGTAGTATTTCTCTGTATCTAGTTTTATATTAAATATACTTCACAAGTGTATTTGAGTGAGTTACACAACATATAGGTTGTCATTTTTAGATGCAGTTATAGTGTAATGTCCCCATTTTAAGCGGTTGGCTTACTCAATTTCTAGCACACTTACTCTTTATATCAAGTTAATGGGATGCAATGGAGGCCAGTTTTGATGATTGGATTTGATGCTCCTTGCTGAGAGCTTTCTGGCAAGCTATCATTTGCACTATTCGGAGTCCGGTTGCTAGTATTTTTGTGGGCCTGAAGTGCTGCAAAAAGGTAACATTTAACCCAGCTGAAAGACATTGAGTGTCACTAAAAACATTTACTTTATGAGGGACTGTTGCACATCCTTTATCCCACATTGCTCAAGTGAGTTGAGTTGCCCCTTGGAGAAAGGATAAAGGGAAGTGCTTGTGGTTTTTTGGGCATGTTGGATAAGAAGAAAAGAATTGTTACACTTACAGCTTATTTGGGCATTTGAGAACGTCCTTCTCATCTATAGCACTCTAGACATCAATCCTTGGGATTGGTCTTTGGAGTTTGTGCTCTCAGCCACTGTAGTAGTCACGCCACTGTAGTAGTTGTGCACTATAGCAGCCACACTACTGTAGCAGTTGTGCCACTGTAGCAGCCATACTACTGTAGCAGCAGTGCCACTGTAGTAGCCATACTACTGTAGTAGCTCCATCACTGTAGCATCTGTATGCAGCCAGGTGAGTCTGTAGTTTCCTGCCTACAGAGTTCATAGTTTTTTGCTTGCAGAGTCTGTAGTTTTCTACCTGGAGAGTCCATAGTTTCTGCCTGCAGAGTCTATAGTTTTTTGCCTACAAAGTCTGTAGTTTCTGCTTGTAGAGTCCTTAGTTTATTGCCTATAGAGTCCGTAGTTTTTTTCCTGCAGAGTCCATAGTTTTCTGCCTGCAGAGTTCGTAGTTTTCTGCCTGTAGAGTCTGTAGTTTTGCAGCCAGGTGAGTCCATAGAAGCTTCTTCAGAGTCTGTAGATTTGGCTGCAAAGTTCGTAGAAGTGGCCTGCAGAATTCGTAGATCCAGACTATGGAGTCCATAGAAAAATAGCCTGTAGATTTCATAGTTTCGCGAGTCAGAGACACAAATAAAGCACCTTCAGAACTTGCTGGGATATCTACTTGAAATAATGTTTGTACAATCACTAGGGGATTTACTAAGTCACCACATGACCGGCATTGTACTCGTTTACTCATTTTGCAATTAATACAAATACAGTGTGTTGGTTATTTCAGCTGTGTGTATCTATGCTTGCAATTCTATATTTATGTTACATGCATCAGTCTTTGTAAAACACAAAAAAAAAGCAACACCAGAAATCTACTGGAGTCATAAGGGTCCCTACTGGGTTAGTTTTGGGCACAACCGGGGTGCCCATTATAGTGGTATCAGAGCCTATTTTTCCTGCCATCCTGTGAGGTTTCATGCATCCAACACACCAGTACTACTTGAGGAGAAACCAGAAAAACCCAGACTTACAAATTTTTTTAGAGATTGAAGAGGAGGGTGACCCTCTTTCAGCACCAGCCATGGGTGACAAAGATGAGGAAAGGGGAGAACCCAACACTAGGATGATGCTCAATGATCTTGCTAGGGGGCAAAGGGAGCTATAGACCACATTGTAACAGATGGCTCTAGCAATTACACAACACCTAACTAGAGCAGATCAGGGCAACAATGCCAACTAGGGTAATAATGCTAACTAGGTAGGTGGATCGAGTAATGGAGGTAATGGAGATGCATCAATTAATAGAGGAGCCTGGACATACGCTAGAGCAGGTTCCTCTACAAGGCCACTCATGCCACAATTCCCTCCAAGACAAAATGACCAGGATAATGTTGGTCCTACACATCAAGAGATACAGGACCAAATACTGGAGGATTAGAAAAATGTTGCACCAGATTTCCAGGGTGAAATGTCCTTCAGGGAGTATATGGATGTTAGACTCAAGCATATGCCCATGAAAGGGAACAACCAATAAAATTATGAGACGAGGAAAAAGTTGGGAAAGTTGTCCATTCCATACTATGACTGTACAGGAAAGACTTCAGCGTGAACGTGGGTCCAAAAATTAGACACTTATTTCTAGCTTAATCCCATGCTTGAGGAAGACGGGATTAAGTATGTTGCATTGCACTTGGATGGAAGTGCCCATGAGTGGTGGCAGCACGGTATGGTCACGCTTGGCCATAACTAGATGGATACTTATGCAGAGTTTACTGAGAGACTCATTGACAGATTTGATACTAAGGACCTAGAATTGCATTTCAAGGAGCTAGCTCAGCTTAAACAATGGGGTTCTGTGGAGGCCTATATCACCAAGTTCCAAAAGCTGGTAGTGTTAGTGATGGATATATCAGAAAGGATACTAGTTGTTCTTTTCATGGATAGGCTTTTCGATCCCTTACGAGGATGGGTGAAGGGACACAACCCCTCTTCACTACAAGAAGCTATTAAGAAAACAAGAGACCTAGCATCTTCTTCCTACAGGAGTAAACTCCACTCTAAGGACTCTCATTTTAAGAAGGATAAAGAAAGGAAAATGTTTTAGAAGGACCCTCAGTGGCCTAAGGGGGAAACTAAAGGGTTGGACAGTGATACCCTCAATGAACTCAGGAAGAAAAAACTTGTTTTCATTGTAGGGAGCCATGGAACCTTTCCCATGAATGTCCACTTAAAGCGAAGGCTAAGCCCATGCAGTATTTCTCAGTAGATGAATCACCTTTCGAAGATAAGGGGCAGCATTCAGATTCAGAATCTAGTCAGAGCGATAGCGCTGCTGAGGAGAGTTCGGAAGATGAGAAGTCTCTTGCTCAACTAATAGGCATCCAGAAGGCCATGACCTTTAAGGTAAGAGTGTTGATTCAGGGGCAGCGCGTGGTTTCCTTGATTGATACAGGGGCAACGCATAATTTCATCGATGCAAAACTGGTGGCCAAGAGGGCTCTTCAGACTGAAGAGCACGCAGGTTTCAGAGTCATGGTGGCCAATGGCCACAAGTTATTATGCACCCGAAAGATTTCAAAACTTCACATTAGATTGGGAGGAGATTATGAGTTGGAGGACAATTTCTATGTAGTTGACATAGGTGATTATGATGTCATCTTGGGAATGACGTGGATGGCTTCTCTGGTAGAGTTCGCCTTCTACTTGGCTAAGCTGGAGATGAAGTTTTAGCATCAGGGCAGGAAGGTGGTGCTCCAAGGTTTACCTAATGGGGGGCTCAGGGTGGTATCATTGAAAAGGATGGAACAGTTGTTTAGACATGATGATGTAGAGTGGGCAGCTGAATGTTTGATCATGCCTACGCCTCCAGAGCAGTAGGTAAAAAGCTATCACACAAATGTACAGGGGATCATTTCTAGGCATGATAAGGTGTTTGGTAGCAATCCACATGGGGTTCCTCTCGAGACGGGTATAGAGCATGTTGTCAAGCTAGAGGAAGGGGATAAACCAATCATCATCACCCCCTACCGCCATCCTAAGAAACATAAGGATGATATAGAGAAATCGATAAAGGAGCTATTAGAGATGGGGCATATTAGGCCCAACAAAAGCCCCTTTGCTTCAGTGGTGGTTTTGGTGAAGAAGAAGGATGGGATAATGCGTATGTGCATTGATTATAGAGATCTCAATAAGAAGACAATTAAAAATAGGTACCCTATCCCTAGGATTGACGAGCTGATTGATGAGTTGCATGGAGCACGATATTTCTCTAAGATAGACTTACATTCAGGAGACCATCATATCACATTGTGATCAGAGGACATAGAAAAGACTGCCTTCAAGTGTCACTACGAGCACTTTGAGTTTTTGGTTAGGCCATTTGGGTTAACCAATGCTCCAACTACCTTCCAGAGTTATATGAATCAGGTGTTTAGAGGGTAGCTCTGAATATTTGTATTGATATTCTTTGATGACATCCTAGTATTCATTAGGACATGGGATGAGCACCTATAACAATTAGAGGAGGTGGTGGTCATTTTGGAGAAGAAGTCACTGTATGCCAAGGAATCAAAGTGCAAGTTCGGCATGACGCAGTTGCTCTATCTTGGCCATATTACTAGTGCTGAAGGAGTTCGGGTAGATCCAAAAAAGATCAAGGCGGTTGTTGATTGGCCTACCCCAACCAGCCTTACACAACTCAAAGGGTTTTTTGGATTATGTGGATTTTATAGGAGATTTGTGAAGGGCTTTTCATAGGCTGCTATACCATTAACATACCTCACCAAAAAGGGTGCTTTTGTATGGACTGAGGTATCACAATAGTGTTTTGAACATTTCAAGCGGGTGATATCTTCATGTTCAGTTCTAGCTCTACCCAGCTTCACGAAGCCTTTTGAGCTTCATTGTGATGCATCGGGTGATGGGATTAGAGTAGTATTGATGCAGGAGAAGCACCCCATTGATTTTGAGAGTAGGAAGCTCTGAGGGGTGGAGAGGAGCTACCCTATTTATGATCGGGAGATGTTGGCCATCATGCATGCCTTGGCCAAATTTTGATCCTACTTGGTCAGAGGGAGGTTTGTGATCAAGATGGATCACAATAGCATAAAGTATTTCATGGCCCAAAGAGACTTGAATGACAGGCAGCAGAAGTGGGTCACCAAATTGCAAGCTTATGACTTTGACATTGAGTTTGTCAAAGGAAAGAAAAATGTAGTAGTTGATGCCTCATCCAGGAGACCTCACATTTGTGCTCTTGCAGAGATTTCAGGAGATTGGCGGGCTAAGATTAAAGCAAAATATGTTGGAGATGCTTGGGCATCGGGACTGGTTTCAGGCACTATACAGGATGATCACTATGAGGTGATAGATGGGTTGATCAGGTTTCAGGACATAATTTATTTAATTCCATCATCACCCTTCAGAGAGACGATACTGAGGGCATTTCATGATGCACCCACATCTGGACATCTGAGGGTTTTCAAGACCTACAAGCAGATTCGAGAGTGGTTCTCATGGAGAGGGCTCAAGGACGATGTTAGAGGTATGTCAGGGAGTGTGCAATTTGTCAACAAAATAAGGAAGAGTACATGTTTCCTGCTGGTTTACTACAGCCCTTACCCATTCCAGACCAGAAGTGGGAAAGCATTTCTATGGACTTCATCACTAGCCTACCCCGAGTGCAGGGAAGAGATTGCATTTATGTGGTGGTAGAAAGATTGATGAAGTTTTCTCACTTCTTTGCTATCCCCTCTACTTATACAGTAGCTTAGGTGGCAGATGTGTTCTTAAGGGAGGTTTTCAAGCTGCTTGGGTTACCGAGATTTATTTTCAGTGACAAGGATAGCAAGTTCATGAGAAATTTTTAGCGGGAGTTGTTCAGGCTATGCAGTACAGACCTTACACCTAGTACGATCTACCATCCCCAGACAGATGGCTAGACAGAGATAGTAAATAAATGGGTGGAAGGTTATTTGCAAAACTATGTGACTGCACACCAGAGAGCCTGGGTTAATTGGTTACACATGGGGGAGTATTGTTACAATACCATGCATCACATGACCATCAAGATGACTCCATTTATGGCATTGTACGGGTATGAAGCTCCAAGCTTCATGGATATGGCTTTGGGAGACAACAGAGTGCCCAAAGCTAAAGACCTATTGAAGGATAGTTGGGATATCTTGAGAGCGCTCAAAGAGAATATACGACAGGCTCAAAATCAGTAGAATTTGTATGCTGATCAGCATAGGGTAGAGCACAATTTTGAGGTAGGGGACATGGTGTATTTGAGGCTACAGCCATATAGGCAATCATCGCTCAAGAAGAGAGGAAGGGAAGTGCTTATGGTTTTTTTGGTCATGTTGGATAAGAAGAAAAGAATTATTGCACTTGCAACTTATTTGGGCATTTGAGAACATCCTTCTCATCTGTAGCACTCTAGACATCAATCCTTGGGATTGGTCTTTGGAGTTTGTGCTCTCAACCACTGTAGCAGCTGCGCCACTATAGCAGCCATACTAATGTAGTCGTCATACTACTGTAGCAGTAGTACCATTGTAGCAGCAGTACAACTATAGCAGCTCATCACTGTAGTAGCTCCATCACTATAGCATCTGTATGCAGCTAGGTGAGTCTGTAGTTTCTTGCCTGCAGAGTCCGTAGTTTTCTGCTTGTAAAGTCTATAGTTTTCTGCCTACAGAGTCCATAGTTTCTGCCTACAGAGTCTATAGTTTTCTGCTTATAGAGTCCGTAGTTTCTGCCTGTAGAGTCCGTAGTTTATTGCCTGCAGAGTCCATAGTTTTCTGCCTGCAGAGTCCATAGTTTTTTGCCTGCAGAGTCCATAGTTTTGCATCCAGGTGAGTCTGTATAAGCTTCTACAGATTCCATAGATTTGGATGTAGAGTTCATAGAAGTGGCATGCAGAGTCCATAGATCCAAACTATGGAGTCCGTAGAAAAATAACCTACAGAGTTCATAGTTCCGTAGGTTGGAGACACAAATAAAGCACCTTCGAAACTTGCTGGGATATTTGCTTGAAATAATGTTTGTACGATCACTAGGGGATCTACTGAGTCACCACATGACCGACATTGTACTCATTTACTCATTTTGCAATTAATACAAATACAGTGTGTTGGTTATTTTAGCTATGTGTATCTATGCTTGCAATTCTATATTTATGTTACATGCATCAATCTTTGTAAAACACAAAAAAAAAGCAACACCAAAAATCTACTGGAGTAATAAGGGGTCCCTGCTGGGTTAGTTTTGGGTGCAACCGGGGTGCCCATTACATACAGGTGGTGATATTGTCTCAAATCCATAAAGTTTGCATAGATAAAACCACTCTAACCTAGACAATCATGCACTATATTGTTGTTTGATTCTATTAGACTTATCCTAGTGAACTCATGCTATAATTTTTTAGATTCAAGCCAATCATAGGGATTCTATAGGTTGTTTATATCTTAGTAAGTTCACTGGGGGCATCATTTTATATAGGTTTTTATCCTTTTATGACTATCCCTTTGGTTCCTACTTCAATGCATTACATTGCACAATTATTTGCTCACTTACTTTCACATTGATAGATTATTGTATACTTGAGTTGACAAATATACTAATGTTACAAGTTCTTAATTTTGATCAACTTCACTTATTCATGAATGTTTTTTGTGTTTGCTTTCTTCCTTCATGTTTTTTATGTATTCAACTAGTTTGGATTGTGGGCATTTTAACATGTTCTTGATTGTGGTTATAATCCTTATTGTGTGATTATATGCATGTGAGTGACATTTGAACATGTCTCTTATGTGTGGCTACTTGGTCTTCTTATGTGCTTTTGCGTGTACTATTTATGTGTGCATGTCATGACCATGACACTTGTTTAATCAATTTACTCATTTTTTTGATGCCATGATGAACATCATGCATCATTTCATATTTTTGATGCCATGATGGATATCATGCATCCTCTCCACATTTTTATGTACCAGTTTCAAATGTTCAATATATGATCTTTAGTCATTACATTTCTCATTACTAACATGTATCTTAACATGACACTATGTATGTTTTTATTCTAAATGCATCTTATATTACCATATTGCTCAATTTATTTATGATGATGCCATAATATCTGATGTTATCATTATTACTTTATATTTCAATCTTTTATATAACATTATTCACATAACTTTCTTATTTTGAGCTAAGTTATTACACATGCTTCACAACTCACCTCAGAAGAGGGGGATTACACAATAGTTTGTCTTAGAGACTAAGATGAAATAATATACTACACAAACATAAATTTGTAATTTTTTCCTAGTTGATCATAGGTCATACTCAAAATTTACTTAGAAAGTAGTTTCAGATAACAACTCTCCATTTGGACAACAATGTAGGTCGGTTGTGTCCAAAAATAGTGCACTTTCATCCTAGAAATTACAAACAATAAATTTCAGAATTATCATAATTATACTCAACCTACAAGACACTTTATATTCTTTCTTAGAGATAGTTTTCAACTTTATACATAAGTCAATTACAAATTTTTCTCAAATTTGGGGCATCATGCATGACATGTGTTATAGGGTTTTGACACAATTTTTTACTCAAAAAATCACTTGATATTTCTCAGTTATTAGAATTAATATACTCAAATATCATATTGGAGGCATGTGTGTGACACATGGTCACTTTCTTGTTCAGTTTTTACACTAATTCTATAAAAGGAATATCAATTCATGTCATTCTCTATGTTGTATACACCAAATTCAGATCATGCTATTTCACACCAATTTGTGTGTCATAAATGAATCTTATTCTATCTGCAAAAGTTGATTCACCTTTTTCATAAGAATGATCTATTGAAATTCATATGGGGATTCCAAACTTCTTGCTATCTCGAGTATCCAATGATGGATTCAAGTACACCTTGAGTTTTTAAACATACTCTCCTTTTGATGAGGATTGGGGAATGCATAGTCTAATCCAAGTGATTCATCAAAATGAAAATATCTAAGGGTCCTACCCTCTAAAGTCACCAAACACAACAGTTCACATACCCAAACAGGGGTATTTGTTCCTTCTTATTTGATCTATAAGTTTCTATGTCTTTACTTTCATATTTTAATCCCAAGTAAGGATTGATTTATACATGTTTCATTGTAGGTTTCCATGAAGCACATCTCAACACATGGCCTTCATTCAAGATTATTCTTCTTAGGTAAGTTCAAGTATAACTCTTTTCCTTTTACTCTACTAATTTCATTTTGTTGCATTAATAAAATAAAAGGGGGAACATACATGCACACAAATTAAAATTTATTACTAGAATAATGTATTTGTGACCATCCTCTTATACACACAAAGGTCATGCCAATTTCACGGTCCTTAACGACCATTCCTTCACTTATATGTGGATGACCTATACCTCCAAGCAACTAATGATTATTAAATGTTCTTATGCATCATTGTAAATAACCTAAGCTCATCCTTGAACTAATCCACACTTCCAGTTTAGATGTATTATCTCCTCAAACAAGGTCACTCTTTCAGGACAATCCCACTTGTCGATAGTGTTTAAATTCACTGGTTTCATTCTCTCACCGAATAACGACTAGTTGCTCAAATTCAAATTCACCTAACAGGGCATCTTACATGTTTCATAAGTCTCATTCGAAGGAATTCCAAATTGATCAAATTCATATTTTCTATCCATTTATCACTAGAGGATCATATGCTTAAAAAAAAAAGAATATCTAACTGTATATTGAGAGTAAAATACTTATTTTTCTCAATTCAAATTCTACATAACCCAAATAGCCCTAAGCTAAGTCTGAATATACCTTCAAAGTCACAATTCATTGTTAAAACACTTAATCACACTATGATTGTACCAACATATAAAATTACACTAATTTTTGACATATATCGCTATAGCATAGGAGAACTACGTGGATTTTTATCCCTCTTTGAAGTATTGGTATGTAGGCAATGCTCAACAAGGGGTGTTGAGGTCAAGCACAACTTCAACCACTAATCTATTTTCCCATGTATTTAATTTATCGTTATGACCTATTGAGATAAGGTTCCAATTAAAGAAGACATACAATGACATCCATAATGAATTGTATATATTTGATCACACACACAAGACATACAAGGAAAGGTGTACCAATTCAAATTTACAAAGAGAGCTAAAACCCTACCGAATGTCCACACTCTTATAGACACCAACACAAACTGAGCTCATTCAAAATGCCCAATGTTGTACCATGTAGATGCGAAGCCCTATTCCTGATTCATAGTGATCTCTCATCACCCCACAACAAATTTCATAATCACAGTCATAATCATGCATATGTGATTTCTAGCTAAGTAGTTCCTCTTTGGTACTTTTTATTTTTAACATATTTTTAAATATAGTAAATTATAAATAAACTTTTATGATTTATGCCGTATTTATTATAGTCTGATTTTACTCAAAAATTTATCTAATTAAAGCTCTCTTAATCCCAAATTTGATAAAACGCCAGTACTGTGGCATTCCTAAGTCATTATACTCAATCGATCAAGATCAATTCCATTGACATTTGAGTTGGATCACTTTTAGGACTTTGACTGATATTTATAGGGTTCATAAATATCTTTTTTATAAAATATCAATACTCATATGTTCTACGTACATATGAAAAGTTTGCTCTAAGTATATATATGAGGAATTGAGTGATACAAGTTTATTCTTGTGGAGGTCTAGTCTTACACAAGGTATTTGAAGTTCAATAGAAGGAAGATGAACCAAGGAGGCACCCCTTAGTCTTTGGAGTCCCCAATTGAAAACACTTAGGTCTTCATCATTGCCATTTGAAGTCTTCACTTACAACATCTCTTATAAATTACGACTAGAATCAAGGAGGAGATTGATACAACGAAAAGTCTATTCATGGCAAATATCTATATCTCTAATCTTTTTCTTTTATATATATATATATATATATATATATATTATTAGAGTTGTATGTTTGTTGTTACTTCTTTCCTCATTTAGATTATCTTAGTTGTACGCTAGTTAAGCTTGCAAATATAACTATAATTAAATTTTATTTATCTATGTTTAGTTTGTTTTGATTCCCTTTGTATATAGCGACAACTTTTTTTGTTATTTTAGATTCTTACCATTTTAGATTTAGGTTGTCCTTGTTTCTCAGTTCTTTATATATAATTTCCTTATTTTTTTTTCGATACTTCTTTATACAAATAACACTTATTTATAACTTCTACATCATAAAATATATGTGTGATTTTAACATGAAGTTTTTTATATACAATTTCTTTACTATATTTTTGATACTTCTTTATACAAATAACATTTATTTATAACTTCTACATCATAAAATGTATCTGTGATCCTAAGATAATCTTCTCTCTTCCCATAAGCTTTCAGAGAAGTTTTTAATCCAATACTTATATGCCCAAATTTGGATTAATCCCTAACTTCGAAAAGCTTTTTGAGACTCTTCTTTATGGAAAAGGACATGAATGGATACTTTTACATGGCTATTAGTTTTAGTTTTTGGTCTTCCCATGAGTAAAAGGGCATTCATACTTTGACATATGAAACTTCTTTTTAACTTTTTAAGGCCAACTCCTTTTGAGAATGTTTCCTGGTCATTTCATGGAGGACGGTTAGATGCTCCGGCAATCCTATGCTTCAATAATGAGTCAAACCCTTTAAAGTTTAAAGCCAAATGTGTATTAGCCGACGAAGTATATTTTTTTAAAGATAAATTTGCAAACTGGTTTTAGAATATGTTGCACACCATCTAGAGGAGGACATTAGCTTTACTTTTAAAGCCAAGGGTTGCTTGTTATCTGTCAATTTCTTTAAAAATGGACGGCCCGGATTGAAATGCACGGAAGTTCGTATGTAATCTTCCTCGGGAAGGGAGCGTGTACGAAGCTAAGAATAAATGCAATCCTTACTCGTCTTTATCACGGTCTTCTTTTTTTATCCAACATTCACAAATTTATTGATTTTAATTATATAACCAATCACTTTTTTTTAATATTTATTATAAATTTTATGATTCGTGAAGAGTATGGATCTCACAAATTTATAAATGTTGATTAAGTGTAGTTTTTTTTATGCATAAGTTATTTCGAAGAGGATTTAATTTTTAGTTTTTATAAAATGGCACTTTGTAAATTAACATAATTTAAATTGACAATCCTAAGTTGATTACATTTCATTTTTTTTATAAGAAGTGTTAAACAATAATAATCTTATATTTTTGATGGAGGTGACTATAAAAAATGAGGTTGTGTGTCTTTCTATAATGCGGAAATGAATTGTGCGAAGAAGAGATATTTCAAATTTCACGATGAACTTGAGCAATGGTGAATTAGTGGGAAAAGATAAGGGTATATAAAACATGTAAATGGTGAAATATTTCAAGGTGAGTTAGGCGATGACGGTGAGAGGAATGACATGGTATTTCAAGTGATCTTGGACACCACATGGTCCATATCGTACACCTAAACGGATTCAAGGCAACTATTGGATTTACATGCCTTGCACCCATGACAAAATGGTGTACAACTTATAACGTGGCGACATTTTTGATTGGCCATTTTCTATTGTCAAGAATGAATGAAGAAGTCATAAAAACTAATTTAATCATAACAAAGCTACACATCCAATATACAACTCCAATTAACACTACAATATCATTTCTTTAAGAATACAATATTGAAATTCTAGAATCTATATTTATATATACTAATTATAAATATAATATATTATATATTTATAATTGTTAATATTATCGATATATATATATATATATATATATATATATATATATATATATATATATATATATATATATATATATATATATCTCGTGTATTTTTATATTATATATAGATATAATAATATATATAATATTATAATAATATCTAATATTTTTTTTGGTTAACATATATATAATTATTATTATTATGTTTTTATTATAATATCACTAATATATAATATTAATCTAATATATATTTATTATAATAATATATATAATTTAATTAATATAACATATTTATAATAATAATAATAATTATTTAATATATTAATTATTATTATTAGTATTTAATAATAGTAATAATAAAAATAGTGATGTTATAAAGGGAACGATGGATGAAGGTGACGATAAAGGGTTTGTCAATAGTAGCAGTAGAAAAGGAGTAGAGGCGAAGGCAAACAACGACGCTGTTAGGGATGGCACAAAAATGGGGAAGGTCAATGGTAGTTGTGGTGATCAAAAAGGTGTTGGTAAGAGAGAAAAAAGAATCAACAAATGTTGGACCTAGCTTTAGGTCATTTGCTCAGAAGCTCCAAAGTGGTTAAGGAAGGGCTTAATCTGCATGGTTATGAGGAAGATACGGTTCAGAAGTCTAGGAAAGTAGCGGTGGCAACAACTAGGTTTTTTTAAATGTAATGTCCCTTTTTTTCATATAATTTTAATAATTAATAAAATTGTTCATAGTAATTTTAATCATTCAAAAATATAAGATAATTTAATTAATTATTATTATTTGAATTACCAGAATAGTAGTTTTAACTATTTAGAAAATAAGAAATTTTAATGATTATTCTAAGAGGTTTTATAATTAATAAATTGCTTGAAAAGTGACTTTTATCACTTCAATTATTAGAGTAATTTAATTAATTATTGAAGCAAGGACCTAATATAAAATAATTATTTAATTTACCCAAAAGTAATTTTAATTACTAATTTATTGAGGTAAGTTAATTTAATTAATTGAAATAAGTCTAAAGTGATATTAAAAGGAATGTTGGCTAGGGAGCTAAAGGAAAGAAATGAAAATATATCCTAAAAGTTGGCAAGAGAGGGTTATGAGGTATTTTACCTCCCTAAGGTGGGTTAGCCCCCTTTGAAAGGTACAAATACAAAGTGAATATCTCAATTAAAGATATGTTAAAAATTGATATTGTTTCTTCGTGCTTGAAGAAGATATTGGGATGTATACCCAATAAGTGTTCATATATTTGGAGTTGATTATTTTATAAAAGGTGTCTTTTAATGCCACCTATTGCTAAGGTAGATTTGCTATTTACTCTAGAGTTGGGCATTTGCTATGTGTGCTTATTGAGAGGGTTTGGTGGACAACTTGATGTCCAACTTGAGCATAATAAATCTAATTATTATTTGCATTAATCTTTCCAAGGGTGGCGACTTTTTGAGATTGAGGGTTTGATGTTTGAAGAGGTAAATTCTAAAAACTAGGGTTTTCAAAATTTTAAAGTAAGTTTTGGTGACCTTCCCATGGAATAATTTTTTTAAAATTATTTGTATTTGATAATAATTAATTTTGTGATCAGTTTGAGCTCTTATTTGTATCATAATTCCAAATATTAAGGGAGTTATGAATTTTTAAAGTGTCAATTGTTCATAAGAAATAATATTTGTTGAGAGCAAATTTGCAAGGGTTTCAATGACCTTTTTTGAGGGTCAAATAATATCATAACTATTTGTGTATTTTTGACATATTATTTCTAGAGTTTTGACATCATTTTGAGGGTGAATTCAAGGCACAAATTCTGATTTAATTATTACAGTATTTTTTTGAATGTTGGTGATTAGATGGGACTAGGGTTTGATCACTTTAGAACCCTAATTATTGATGATTCATGGATGATATGACTGCTATGATTTTTGTATGATTTTGTCTATAATTTGTGAAAGATGGAGTAGGGATTAGAGTGGGAAAGGACATTAATTCAACTAGTGTGGTGTTAGGGTTTGGAAGATTGAAACATTAATTTTGAAGGTTCTTTTTATTGCAATAAGAGCCATTGATGGCCAAATTTACAAATTATTTATTTTAAGGTGAATTGGAGTTAATTTTTATTTTAGGGCAATTATAATAGCTAGGGTTTGCTAATTTTGCTAATTTCAAAATTTAAAAAATTATGGATTTTAGGGGAAACCCCTTTTTGATTAAATCATTCTATTTGGGGATATTATAGTGGTATCAGATCACTGATCTTATCCACCTATGAGGTTTGGTATTAATTTGGATACAAGAAGGTAAAAGGATTTTGTCTTATCAAAAAAGAGGAAGAAGCCATGAAAAAAATGGAGAAAGAAAGGCTCTGTAATGTAGGTAGAAGGCAGGGAACCTATGCCAACCAGTAGAGAATGTAATCAACACCTTGAAAAAAGTAGAAAAGAGGTTATCTAAAGTAAATCAGTCACATTATGAGTCCATGAAGTGGGTGGTACAACCCTCAAGAATTTACTTAGAGGAGATACAGATGAAGAGGTAAGACTCTTGGTTACTAGTTGTATTAATGAGGTTTTAAGATTAACAGTTCTCGAAGTTCTCTACAGTGATAAAATCATGAGGGAGAATTTTTTGTTGATTGTGGAGAGCTTCCAAAGTCTCAAAGAGGAAAAATGACACTCCTTGGCTAGAAGGGTCAACATCTTGGAAACTATGGCTTCAACCAGGTCATGTATTTTGATGTTAGATATGGAGTGTGATGAATTTATTGTTAAGATGTTTCAACATTTCCTTGCAATTAATTGTAAGAATCTTACCCAAAATGTTATAAATTCTATGCAAAGAATATTGATTGTGACACTCAATGAGAGTGATAATCTTTCTGAGCCATTATTGTCTATTTTGTTGACAGGTTTGAGGCTAGAAAATAATTTTTTTCCAATATTACACATGCTATTTGAAAATGTTGCAATTAATTGTGAGGGAAAATTGAGTCCTTATTTGATAGAGGAGCATGTAGAGGACGAGAGGACCAAACTACATGGAGAGTTT
This sequence comes from Torreya grandis, assembly GCA_037957365.1. Taxonomy (NCBI): domain Eukaryota; kingdom Viridiplantae; phylum Streptophyta; class Pinopsida; order Cupressales; family Taxaceae; genus Torreya; species Torreya grandis. The sequence goes on from JARHVA010001018.1 coordinate 1,006,316, forward strand.
GGAGGAAAAGAATGAAGGGACAACCCTTTATGAGGACTCCTATGAAGGGGTTAATGAAATAAAGAAATCATAATTTGATGGGCAACCCATAGGGTTGTAGGTTGATGATAAAAAAAAGAGGAAATCAAGAAGTATGAACTAAAAGAAGCACAAGGTAAAGATCTTTTATTGGTTGAATAGATATATTTATTTTCTAATAATTGTGTGCATGACACTGAAGTCACAAAGGGTGAAAACAAGGAGCTTGAACCAAAGATGGAAGTTAGATGGAGTGATGAAGGGGTTGCAATTTCAAAGCATAGGCAACCAATGAGTCCAAAAGGAAAATGCCCTATCATGACATTGGTAAGTATGCATGAATCTTATTTTTATGTTACATGGATATAAGAGGAGGATATAACACTTGAATTGCAAGGGTAGTACCTAATTTGCTATGAGTAGCCCCCTGCGCCAAGGTTTATGAATAAATTTGGAATTATGGGTAAAGGTTTGACACCTCTCTTGGCTTTGGAAAAGGCCCAAGTTATGAGCAACTATTTACAAGGTATTTTTTAAAAAGAAAAAGTGGTATCCTTTCTCTCTGGAACATTCTGAAATCATTTTTTTATATTCATGGTCTCTAATCTATAGTGGGGGCAATTTATCATGCACATGGTAGCCAAGGTTAAGGGAGAAAGGTGAGTATGCACATGTAGATTCTAATTTGTCTTAAAAATCAGATTTCTCTATGAAAACACAATAGCTTTTTAGAAGGCAACACATAAATTTTTTGAGCATTTTCTAGCACTTAATAAGTAGGAGGAAGGTGTGTTTAAGTTCTGAAATTTATTTCTCAGAAATATCATACTTCAAAGAAAAAATACAACCATGTATAGAAGAGGGAAATTCAAAATTTTATGACATATATCAGCTATGGGAACAAGAAAGGGACGAGGACATCTATTTCCATGTTTGTCTACATGAAAAATCAATGATCTATTTGCATAAACAACCATGCCATCATGAAAAAAATGTTGATTTGATTAATATAGTTCAGCTTATGCAAGATTTAAGAAACATGTTTTTATTGTAACTTTGGGAAGGTGACATAAGGAGCTTTCACATCAGTAGGGTACAAACTCCTTGTGGATATTTTTGAGAGCTATTGATGAGTGTGTAGAGGAACCTATGCATGTCTAAGGTGATTAATAAGGGGCAACCTCTTATTGAGAGTGTGCTTCACATTTGGATGTCCTTATATGGTGAGAGATATGTCTTGGGGGCCTCCCCACTTGTAAGGTACACTTTTGATTTCTTTTTACATATTTTATGGGACATGGACCATCACATAAGGAAATTTTGCATATAGGGAAACAAGGTGGTTTGGCTCACTTGTGATTTGTATAACCACTTTTGGTCATATCTCACCCATTTGGGAGGTATAAGGAGAAGGATTTCGCTTACCTTCTACTCAATATTGAGAGGGGTGGAAGATGGGGAGTATTTGAGCCTTGGGAAGGCCATGATGATCCTATTGATGACTTGGGGTAGGCCACAAAGTATAGGTACAATAGGTTCATGGCTCCGTTAAGGGATACTACTTGGGAAGCAAGGACAAATTTTAATTGCATTGTGGGAAGTGTTGGCAAGGTGAAATTACACTCATTATCCATTTAAGGATTGTCACGCTATGCTTCTTGGAAGAAGTTATTCCACTTAACAAGTACAAGAGGAAAGCTTTTTGAGAATTATGGCAGGTTTTACCACTTGGACATGGTATTTGGGCATATGAGTTTGCATTTGTTTGAGGGCAAGCAAATTTGGGAAGGGAGGATTGTAGTGTACCCTTTTCATATAATTTTAATAATTAATAAAATTAATTGAATAATGATTTTAATTATTTGAAAATATAAGGTAATTTAATTAATTATTAAAATAGAACTATCTTGGATAATTATTCAAATTACCGGAAAAGTGGTTTTAATCATTTGAAAAATTAAGATAATTTTAATGATTATTCTAAGGGGTTTTATAATTAATAAATTGCTTGAAAAGTGAGTTTTATCACTTCAATTATTAGAGAATTTTAATTAATTATTGAAGTGAGGACCTAATATAAAATAATTATTTAATTCACCAAAAAATAATTTTAATTACTAATTTATTGAGGCAAGTTATTTAATTAATTCAAAAAGGCCTAAAGTGAGATTAAAAAGAATGTCGGTTTAGGAGCTAAAGCAAAGAAGGAAAAGATATCCTAAAAATTGGAAAGGGTTATGAGGTATTTTACCTCCCCAAGATGGTTCACCCCTCTTTGAAAGGTACAAATACAAGGTGAAGATCATAATTGAAGATATGCTAAAAATTGATATTGTTTCTTCATGCTTGAAGAAGATATTGGGATGTATGCCCACTAATGTTCGTAGACTTAAAGATGTTTATTCTACAAAAGGTGTCTTTTGATGCCACCTATTGCTAAGGTGGACTTGTTACTTGCCCTAGAGTTGGACAATTTGCTTTGTGTGCTTGTTGAGAGAGTTTGATAGATAATTTGATGTCCAACTTGAGCATAATAAATTTGATTATAAATTGCATTAATCTTTTTAAGAGTGGTGACTTGTTTGGGATTAAGGGTTTGATGTTTGAAGAGGTAAATTTTGAAAACTAGGTTTTTTAAAATTTTAGAGCTAGTTTTGGTTACTTTCCCATGGAATAAAAATTATTAAATTATTTTTATTTTGTGTTCATTAATTTTGTAATTAGTTTGAGCTCTTATTTGCATCATAATTCTAAATATTGAGGGAGTTATGAATTTTTAAAGTTTCAGCTATTCATAAGAAATAATATTTGTTGAGGGTAGATTTGCAAGGGTTTTGGTGACCTTTTGAGGGTCAAATAATATAATAATTATTTATGTATTTTTGGCATATTATTCTAGGGTTTTGACATCATTTTGAGGGTGAATTCAAGGCATAAATTATGATTTAATTATTACAGTAATTTTTTAAATATTGGTGATTGGATGGGATTAGGGTTTGATCACTTTGGAACCCTAACCATTGATTATTAATGGATGATATAACTGCTATGATTTTTATATGATTTTGTCTATAATTTGTAAATACTGGAGCAAGGATTAGAGTCAGAAAGAAGGACATCAATTCATCTAGTGTGGCGCTAGGGTTTAGATGATTGAAACATTCATTTTAGGTTCTTTCTTCATTACTGTAAGAGCCATTGATGGTCAAATTCACAAGGTATTTATTTATTATTTATTTCAAGGTGAATTGGACTTGATTTTTAATTTTAAGGTGCAATTACAATAGCTAGGATTTGTTGATTTTGCTAATTTTAGAATTTAGAAAAATATGGATTTTAGGGGAAACCTCTTTTTGGTTAAATCATCCCATTTGGGAACATTACATTCTCCCCCCCAAATCTCTCGTTGTTGTTGAATGTAATAATGCTATCAATCCCTTCCATTCATCTGGTGCCTTATACAAAGCAGGGGTATTGAAGGGATACCCTGATATTTCCCCTCAAGTAGTTGATATAAGCTCTTTGCCACATAGGAATAGAGTGGGGGAGGAGGTGGATATTTATAGCCTAGAGGGGAGGATGGCAAACGAAGGGCAGCCACATGTTGTGGTGGATATAATTTTTTTTGGGGATATCCCCCTTATATTTTATAATGAGCCCCCAATCCTAGAATTGTTTGATGAGGATATTGATGCCACTAGCAAGGAGACATGGTGTAAAACCCTTATTAGAAAATGTGTAGGGAGATACCCCACCTGGGAGGAGTTCAATTTGGAGAAAAATTGGTTGGCCTTCCTTTACTAAGGTTTCCCTATCCCTGCTCCCTAATGGTTTTTTTATGTTACTCTTCACTTTAGTAGAGGAGTGGGACTTCATCTGGAATAATGGTCCCTAGTTTGTTGGAAAGCAAGGGGTGTTTCTTTATCCTTAGGCCCTCATTTTTGACCCAATGGCTATAGTTATTTTAAATGATTTAGTCTAGTTAATATTATATAATATCCCTTTGGCTTTTCTTGATTCAAGGTTGCTTCAATAGTTGGTTAAAAATATCAGTGTTTTTGTTAAAATTGATCAAGATCTGGATGCTCAACAAAGGTTTGTGATGGTTTATGTTTTAGTATATTTTTACAAACATTTTCATCATACTATCAAGATTAGGTCCTCTCACAGTGTTTGGGTTCAATATATCAATTATGAAGGGATGCCATACATATGCTTCAAGTGTAATCAAGTTGGGCATAAAGGGGTGATATGCCCTAAGAAGTTTCTTGAAGGTTCTAACTCATCTTTTTTGAAAGTTTGGGTTAAAAAGATTAGTTGTCCTAACCATGATATTGTGAACAATCTTCATGTTCCCTTGGCTCCGCCCTCTAACAGTTTCATTGTTCCTTTAGAGGATCCTTTGGTGTAAAGGATTATTCTCATAAGTCAATGGAGTGGAAATGGTGTAGGGTAATCTTAGCATTAATTCTAAACAACTTTCTCTGCTCAGTAATAAAAGGAAAATGGATTGCCAGATTTCTATGGGTTTGTTTTCCTTTAATAGGGAGAATGTTGATTTTATCAAAGGGGTAGAAATATTTTCAGTCTTAATTACTCCCGAGGCTTCTAGTTCTTTGCAGGTTGATGGTATATATGAGATTGGAGTTATGTCTAAGGAATATGAAGAACTGACCTCTAGAGCAAGTCTCTCTATTGCTAAAATTTTGTGTATAATGTCAAAACCAAACTTTGGTAAGAGGGGTAAAAGAGGAAAGAAATTTGAAGTAGAGAGGATGAAATTGGACACAATAAACTCTATCGATGGTGGCACCAAGTGGATAATGGAAGCTTTATTCTCCTGTAAAGGAAGGAAAACTCTGACAGCTCAAGGATGACTCTTTGGGTGGGTAGTAGGCTTGGTAATGTAGCTGGGTTCTTGAAAGAGTGTCTTTGGTTTTGTATATGTAGTGGGTATCTATCTTTGGTCTATGAGTATCATTTAGCTTTGACTAAAGTTGTTTTCATTGATTTTCATTGTTGTGAAGTGATTTGGGTTTGTTTTTGGTGGCCTAAGTTTCTTGGTTTTTTGGTCTTTTAGGGACTGGGCCCCTTGATGTGCCCCAGAACTAGTTGAAGATTTGTTCAAAAGCTGATATCTATCAAAAATAATAACAACAACAACAACAATAATAATATATTATTATTTATCAACAAAAAAATGGTTATTGCCCATCTATTAATATAATATTCAAAATCTTGATACAATTAAGGATATAACTATGAAGATCAGAACTTATAGGTGGAAGTATAACCAAAAACATAATTATATAGGTTCAAAAGGATATTACAATAAATGAAACAAAACATACAGCTTCATACACTAGCAAAACAAAGAATTATTGCTCTTTAGAGGAGTTTGAAACCTCCACCATAAGACTATCATTGCTCACATCTTCCTCCAGAATTAAGGTCGTTAATGACTCAGTCAACTTGGAGACTTCAAAGCTTGATGAAGGGATAACAAGACTACAACACGTTGCTTCTAACTTTCAACCCCGAATGATACTATCCACTATAATTTCTTTCAATAGTACCTAAATTTGATCTAGCATGTTTCCAATCTCTGAGCCAAGATACTCAACATACTTCATGGACCACAAGGGAGTTACTTGCACCAATTATTATTGTTTGAACCCTGATGAGTTGAGAAACCTTTGGGGTATCCAACCTAGGGGTAGATTGTCTTGGGTAAGCTATGGCCCGAGTAACAAAATCCACAAAAGCACCCCCATCAAATATGGCAAAAAGTTGATCATAAAGGAGGTTGGTGGCCATCCATTTTAACCACTTATCATCTTTTATACCTTCAATTAGAATGGAAAAATAGAAGTGAAGAGCTTCCTCCATAGTGGCATGAGTCCCTTTGTTCAAGAGCTTACCAATATTTAGTAGTTGCCACAACTTCAGGTTGTGTACTAGGCCTAGAAAATCATTATGCACATCTTCTAACAAGTACCTTTGAGCCATATTAGAGTTCATTTCTCACAGTGTTAATAATTGTGTTCTTACCTTTGCTTTGATGGGTTATTTTTGAAGGACCAAATCTTGCGGTGTTATTTTCCATAGCTATAAAGACTATAATGACAAAGGAAAAATTAAGGCAAGCCCTTAGCAATAATCCTAAAATGGAAAGATCAAAATGGAAATTATCCAAAAGCCAATTGATAAGAGAGAAATTAGCCCAAGTGTCATGCTCAATTTTCTTTAAATGGAGAATATTTTAAATAAAATTGACTAAATTTCCTAAAATCATAGGCCAAAAATCTAAAAAAATCCCCATCACCCAAAATGGAACCTAAAAACACTCAATAGAGAAAAGGATAATTGAGCAATTAGAAAGGAATCCATTAATCGTAAACATAACAAATCAAACCTTTCCATTTCAATTTTACAAGAAGAGTCAAGCCAAAGAGAGGAGGAGAAAAGGATAATTGAGCAATTGGAAGGAATCCATTAATCAAAAACATAACAAATCAAACCTTTCCATTATCAATTTTACAAGAAGAGTCAAGCCAAAGAGAGGAGGAGATTATGTAATTCCATAAATCCCTAAATTTTATGAAATGATTGATAATTTTTATCAACAGATCCATAAATATTCTCTCCCTTTTACTCTTAAGCTTACTCAAATCACCATTCCTTTGAAAAAACCAAATTGCAAGAGAGAAGAAGAGGCATACCCATGCGAGGACCTTTATCTCACCATGTCATTCCATGTTTGTCAAGAATGACAAAAGTGGAGGTGGGTGGTGAGGTTTAAGGCTCCTTGTATGAGCCACCTAACTTTTCATTAATAATTATCTCTGAACCAAAATCATTCTAAAAAATTACGCATATATCCATGAATAATTAAAAGGTGTATACCCAAATTCCTATGCCATGTCATTATGATCACAATTATTATTTATGCTAGGGGTAAATTATTCTCATCCAAAGTCTTAATATTTCCTCTAGGGTTAGGGAGAGATATTAGCTTCAAAATATGGTCCTGGGATTTGACGCTCACACCTATATTGTCAAGATGATCATCAACTTGATGGTTTCCATGACAAACGTGAAGAAGAGAAAAATTATTAAAGCTTTAAAGAAGAGTCAAGTAGTCTTCAACAATATTTGATAGATTCCAGTTAGAAAATGCTACCATTTTTCAAAGCCTCTAAGATTAACCAAGTGTCACCTTTCATATCTAAGTTAATCCACTTATTTCTTAGTTCAATAGTTAAGCCTCTCCAAAGAGCCTTTACTTCAATAAAAGTATTGGTACACTTTACTAAAGCTTCACTATAATCAATGATGGGTGCCCCTTTGTCATCTTTGAATATGCCTCTAGCACTAACCCATCCCAATTTAACTTTTACAGACCTATCCAAATTTAATTTGATATTTTTTGGCTTGGAGAGGGAACCAAACAACCTATAATATGCATTTGTTAATTATATCAAATATTTTATTAGGAACATAATAATATATTATTATAGTAATATATAATATATTATTATTACATATTTTTTATTTTCTAGGTAAATGAGGGTTAATGGGTCCCTAGCCCTTTATTAATAAAATTACTATTATATAACACCAAGTATAACCAACACCATGATTCAAAGAATCCCAATTAAACTATGACCACATTAGAACTCATGAGAGACAAAAAACCAACAATTGAACAAACTAACCCAAGTACCAAAAAAAACCAACACTCCACTAGATTAAACAACCAAGGGCCACACTGAATCATACCATCAAGAGACACCCAAGGGCCATCATAGTGGTGAGGTCTCATGAACATGAACTCTACTAATGTCCCCCATAGCTGAGGTGCCACTCCCTCCCTCACTGCTTAGTTGCTACTTTGGAGGATCTCTGAACCATCTAATCATCTCAATATTCTCTACCACTACCACCTTGACCATCCTCTCAGCCCTGCCATTGTGCCCCCCCCACTTTTCTCAATCCCTTCGATTGACCATGCACCTACCAAGCCCTGATAATGATACATAAAATCTAAATAGGCCCACATATGACTAGACACCCCCTGATGGTGCATGATCGGACTGTCACCATCTTCCCTTGTGTTATCCACACCAACCTATGGAGGGAACATGGGTGCAAGAGTCCTATACAAGTACACCAACAGATGCACCAATAATACCACCCTATTTTCCTATCAAATATCAATGACCGTAGCCAAAGACATAAAAGGGGCCTTATATGCTAAACATCTAACATCATTATAAACCCCCTAAGAGCTAAAGGATGTTGAATCAACCCTTGAAGATACTAAACAAAGGCTAGTATCATCACAAACCTTTCCTCTAATTCATGGAAGGTGGATAGGGGAACCAACCCTAAACTCTCCCCACATGAGAACAATAAATAAATTGGTAAATTCCCCCAAAATTATGTTAATACTCTCTCCAAACCCACATGAAACTTTGGTTTCACCAGTTTGACCACCACATCCTTTGTATAAATGCCATCCTCTAACGCAATCAAGATATTCTCAACAAACATAGAGGCCAACTCAGAATTCACTTTCATCATATGTTGTCTCTAGATAAACCATTCCAATCAAATCTTTCATTCCCTTTAACACCAACCCTAATTGGATAATGAAGACCTTCTTCAATTAAGAATTTAAGACACTCTCATGAAATTCCATTTCACTTTTTTGGCCTTCAAACGTAACAAATGGGTGCTCAATGCTACCTACAATATTACATCCATATACAAATAATCACCTGGCTCAACCAAAACCCTGCCATGTTCATGTTGTCATCCACCTCACCACTAATTATCATAAATCAATACCACATCATGTAAATGACCTTACCCATGTGCTAAATTTCACCATCCAACATGTGATCATAGCCAACGAAATCAAAGCTAACAAGACTTAAAATCATAGGAATGTCACTCCCATATAGCAAAAAGATAGGGAGAAACCCCTCCAATACTCATATCATATCAACCTAACCCCCCCAGTAACATTAGGCCATGTATCTAATTTATTATCCACTATAAAATCATTTAACTAGGATATACTCCCTTTAGCCAAGAAGTTCGCAAGTGAATTAGCGTTTTTGAAGCAATATGAGGCCTCCCAATTTGAGAAATAATCTAGAATAGTCTAGATTTGATACAAATTATTGTTGATATTCCATAAACTTGCCTTTCAATTATGAAGCACATAAATCATCACCATTGAATCACTCTAATGACTAATTTCTCAATGCCACACTAAATAACCAAATCCAACCCAAGCATAATAGCTTACACCTCTGCCTCGTTATTAGTGTTACTAGAAGCTACAAAGAAATCATTCTAATTGGAGATCCTACACAATCTCTGATTAGATGTTAGGTTGTGGAGCTAAAAGCTTCATTGATGCAAATAGGGAAGGAGGGTGCTGAGTGTCACAGTCACCGACATCGATCAGGCCAACCGATGTTGGTCAGGGGTAGACAGGAAGGCAACCGACATCGGCAGTATTCGGCTGATGTCGGTCATCTCCAGGCAGACAGGGACCGACGTCGGTCACCTGTGCAGTTTAAAACTGTGAGTGTTACAGATAGTTTGTTAACAAACTAAGTGTTTGCATGATAAGAGCCAATTATAGACTTGAAGCTGCGGATCTAATTATTGTAATTAGATGTCTAATTATTGTTTGCATGCGATCTATTTAATAGACTCATGGGCTGTATTGTAATTTCTTCTAGTTTGAGTTGAGAAAAGTTAGCTCCTTCTGTGTGTGAAGTGAGCAAGGGTGTTCCTCCTAGTTCCACAGTAGTGCCAAGTGTGGGTGCTGGTTTTGGAGAATCAGAAGGGTTCTTCAGGTGTGTAAGATCTTGGTCGACAGGTGTGCAAGGCCACGTTTGGAGATCTACATGGTAAGTAAGATCATTGATCTGCAGGTGTATGTGTGTTCAAGGTCTATGTTTTGCAGGTGTGCAGAACCATGTTGATCTGTAGGTGGCAGCAGAATCAAGGTGATAGCAACACAACAGGGAGCAGCATCAGGCAGAATCTACTTGGAGTACGGTGTGTACTCGGTCTAGAGCGAGAGAGGAAGGCAAGGTAGTTCCTTCCATAAGTAAGATCATTTGAGTTGCATGTTGTTGCAAGTTCATGGGAGATCTACTTGAAGTACGTTGAGTACTTGGAGTGTGTGGAGCACTTGTGGAGTGCATGGAGCACTGGTGTACTAGCAGTAGTGGATACTGACTGGTTGGAGGTGAACACTAACTCTGTGTTTGAGTTGTGTGTTGGGACCGTAAGAGAGAGAGCTTTGAGGAAAGAATTACTGTACACTTGAGGTGTGGGAAGCCTCTGAGAGGTGTGAAGAAGAAGTGGCATCTTCTTTATTGTATTCTTTTATGGATGAGTATTAATACAATTGGGTATTGTCTCTCATATTCTGTGTTGTTTTTGGTTTCTAGTTACTTGTTACTTTTGGTTAATTTCGCATCTTAAGTTGCTTGTATATGGTAATCAATTGTGCTTCCACGGGTTTCTAACATTAGACACCATGCCCCTGACTCCCTTAGATTTCCTCTTACCGCTCCATTAAAATTTAATTTGAGCATACCAAGAGGTAGAAGACACCAGTCCAAATTATCCACCTACCTTCGGGCCTTATAAACAATGACCAACCCATTAACAAGAATTATTATTATACATTATTGTATTTAATAAAGTTCATATATATAAAATATTATTATTAACTCTCTTTATCTCTCTCTCTCTCTCTCTCTCTATATATATATATATATATATATATATATATTGATAGATAATCACTTTTGATCAAAGCTACAAATTGGATCTGGGGCACAACAAGGGGGGCACTCCTTGAGAATCACTAAACCAACATACATGACTACCATCGACCACTGAAACTACTAAGTCAGCTCAAATGACTACATCCATCCTAAAAATGTCTTATGAGATTCAAACTTGGGTTTGGTTGGGCACAACCAACCCACTTTACCAATCCTTCTACATCTTATCAACATTTTATAAATATTATATTACTATATATTGCAATATAATTAAAAGTTATATATAAAATATATATAGCTATTAATATAGTATAGTATTATTATATTATATTATTATTTATTATATATATTAATATTATGATATAATATCAATATATTATATTATATTATATATTTATTATTACTTAATAAAACCTTTAAAAGAATGAAGTATTGTTTGAGGAAGGCAGTGCATGATTAAAATTTAGGTCACAATGTAATTGATGGTTGGAAGAAAGATGGACAAGTTGAAGTAGGTTGATAATATATAGCACATGGGTGAACAAGTTGTAACAATTAATGGTTGTAACATTTTTACAAGCGATGTCATTTAAATCTTCTTCTTTAGCCATCTCTCTATGTGTTATGCTTTCTTTGTGAACGTGATGATTCCATTACATAATTCTCTTGTGCACATAAAAATTGGTAGGCTTCCTTAAATTTCACATTTTCCAGGTAATTTAATTTAATCATCTTAAAATGTGTATTTTTGTGACTTTTAACTAATTTTTTTCAATGTTTTGAATAATCAAAAGCTTGAGATTTATGGCTTCCACAATCCATAGTTATTTACAGAGATATGTCTAGACAAAGAGATAAATATTTATTTGTATCGATTACCAAAATAAACGTTCCTCTCAAGAAGTTAATTCACTAACCTTTTTTTGGTTTTAACATAGGGAGGTTAAAGATAAGCATAGTGAGCACCGAGAGCACTACTATTAAGGCACATGGGTGTGATTTTTGAATCTCTAAGATATGAACGCTAGTATTTTGATCGAATGTTTGGTAAGCATATCCAAGTGATGGGTATAAATTATATTTCTCCATTCCTAAATTTAGATCTTACATTAGGTGTAGTAGGTTGTATTATTATTTTCAGCAACGTATCTAGAAGCAAAACAAAACAAAACATTACATTGCATTGCAATTCAAATGCAATCAAATTATTGGAATTGTTGTTGGTTACATCACATAAAGTTCCAAATGAATGAAGACCCTATTGGGATACATTTAGGTACACATGGACCCAAACCACCCATCAAACACTGTGAATTCTTGTTATGACATATCATCATATCCAAACAAAAATATATTGAGATTTAGGAACTAGCTACACACTGATTACTATTATGTGTGCCACATATTTTTCATTACTGCCATTGGGCTAACTCATGTGGACCCATTTATGTAGACCTTCACTAAATGTTTGATGTGTTAGGTCAAAGGAAATGTGTGGCTGTGTTAGGTTGAAGAAATTGCAATTATTGATGTCCATAGTTAATGAACTAATGGCAAGTCACTATTAAATAAACCAATGGAAAGTGGTAGAATGAAATATAGAATATACGAAGATGAATCTAAGGCGAGGGCCTTACCATGAAAATCCTTCTAGTCTAAATATGATTATATTATCATTGCCTTAAAGGAGAAAAATTGGCATATTTTTTGTTATTTTGGTAAAGGATCCATACCTCAATTGAAACTTGTGACCACAGAACCCATATAATATTTTGTGTATGAAACATTAAAAGTAAATGATTTAAATTTTTAGTGGATATGATAGTGGAAAATGTGCTAAACTTAATAAAAAGCATGAAACTTGACATAGATTTCAATGTGAGTAAGATAGTGATGGTGAGAAGCAATGATAGGTTAGTTTTGTATTGAGATATAGTTATAGGTGTAAGTGAATAAATATCCACACACTAGAAAATAAAACATTATAGAAATAAGTATGTAATAAAAGTAGTGAAACCTTCATTCTGTATAAAATTCTATTTGGAAAAAGTGGGCATGTTTTTTTTTAATTTTGAAGTATTTATTATGCGTTAAGGCACATGCCAATAATTTGAGGTTATCCTCACTTTAGAGAACATTGTGTATATATTCTAGTTAATTAATTATATATAAATTATATATTTATATTACACAAGGTTGCCTTTGATATTATAAATATTTTGAGTTGGGTTCTTTTCTAAACTTCAACTCAAGTAGCCACATCTTAAATTAAAATTATACTTAGACATTTATTCTTTGGTTAGCCTTCATTATAATTTATATCTAACCTAAGAGCATTCTCTAATGAGGTTTTACTCCATAATTTTTTATAAATAATTATTAGTCAAAATAAAAAAGAATTAAACTTATTTATTGCTCATTGAAAACATGCTAAATGACTGTGATGAAAAGGAAACAAAAATGTTATATTTGATGTAATCTATGCATGCCACTTTGCATTTGTATCATATTATCACTTGTTCAACATAGTATAGAATTGAGGGCACATATCTTTGAAGCATTTTATCAAATAAAACCTGTAATAAAAAAATGGACAAAAAATTATTCCATTAAAAAAATGAACCTAGTTGTTGCACATCTTGCATCATTTTCAAATTGTTATGCTTGCATAAATATCCCATATTCTGTGAATTAACAATTTGATTACGTGCTTTGAATTTCACACTCTTTCCAACAAGGACACATTCCTTGATCTATTAACATTTAGGAAATATGATTTTAAATAAATAGACTAAAAATCAATGACATTTTAACTTCATTAAGATCTCATAATTAATAGGCCTTGGGGTATAGTTCACTTAGCTTTGGTAGCTTGTAGAGGTAGCCCTAGTCGTGGGTTTGAATCTTGACTTAAATTGTGATAGGGGCTGAGTGTTATGACCTTAACCATTGGTGTGTCTAGGGATATGTGTGGCTGACTTGTAGCTTACATACCTCTTTTATTTACTTGTTACATTTCTCTATGTTCTTAGATAGGTCAGCCTATGAAATAACCTTGACTAAGTAGACTATATATAGGAGGTAGTGGTTAGTCTTTAATCATCATGTGAAGTATTTTTATATTAGTGCATTGTTGTGGAGGTTTCCCCCTTGAAGTGGCTTTGCTATATTATCTAGTATTCTATTATGTTGTCAATTATCACTATGTAATCTCTCATATTTTCTTATTCTGTGTAATATAAAATTATTTTTTGTGAATATATAAGTAATTTCATTACAAGTGGTATTAGAGCTTCGATTTGGGAAAGTTTCCTATGGTATTTTTTTTAGATCTGGTGAGGCATGGCTTCTAGGAGCAGTGAAAGTGAAAAAACATAACTTGCAATCTGGGAAGAATTAATTTTTTCTATCAGTGGAGTATTTCTCGAAACACTTTTTTGAAAAAAATATTAAAAAAAAAGTCTAGAATTATTTTTCCCTTGCACACTTGCAGTCATTAGATTCATCTCAGAGAGATGATTGCAATAGTATATTATGTTGGTACACTTTTTTGGTACCAAAAATTTTACTCTAGTGCGTAAAGGTAATCATTCGATTCATCTTGACAAGGTGTTCACAATGGTACCATTTCTTGGTACAATTTTTTTTTGGGTCAAAACCCTCCTAGGGTTTGTTTATGGTAGGTCCTTCAACTCAGGGAAGAAAAGGGGCACCAAAAACTCTTAAGACTCCTTCTATCGATGACATGGAATCTAGAACTTTAGATCCAGTGATTTCTCAACTTTAAGAGGACAAAAAACTTGGTGAGGCATGATGACTTTGTTGTAGCCCAAGATAATGTTTCAAGGATGTATGGAGAGATTAATGGAGTTCAAAGTGAATTGTAGTATATCACTACATAATTGGCTTCCCTCACATCTCAGTTTTAGCCTAACAACCCTCCACTTCAACATTCAAATCCTCCTCTCAACAACTCCCATGTTGATATAAAACCGATGTTGTCAAAAGTGGACATGCATAAGTTTGATGGTAAGGATCCTCTCTCTTGGATTAAATAAATTAAAATTTTATTTGAGCTACATCAAACCCCTTATTTTTAGAGGGTGATGGTGGCATCCCTGTATATGGAATCTGAGCAATTCATTTGGTATCACTGGTTATGTGCTCAAAATAAAAAGAATGGTGCTCCTATTACATAGACTATTTTTAATGAGGAGTTGAAAAATCACTATCAGAATAATGTCTCTGAGAACTATTTCAACCAATTAGCCACACTATGACAAACAAGACCTGTGAAGGATTATATTCATCAATTTTAGAATCTCTCTTTATCAGTGGAAAATATCACTGCGAGAAATTTGATGGATCTATTTTTGGGTGGCCTCAAAGATAGCATCCAATACAAGGTTTGAATATTTGGCCCAACATCTATATCATAAGCTATCTCTAAGGAATGCATGATAGAAGAAAAAGAGATGGTCAAAAGGAAAACTTTCACTACTAGTCGTGATAGTAATTTCTAGCACCATCATTTCCACAACCCACTAGATTAACACAATAAAAAATTAAGGAGAAACGAACCAAAGGGTTGTGTTATAGTTGTGACAACAAATGAAGTAAAGACCATCATTGTGTTGAAAATAAGTTATTTTACATTGAAGGTGCCAATGATGATAAAGATGATGCAAAAGTACATGATGCAGAGGTAAAAGTTCTTGAGGAGGAATTTGAAGACTCTCAGCCTACTATTTCATGCCATGCCTTGTTAGGTATTATTACTCCCTAAACTCTTAAGGTGATGGGTTTCCTTAAGAAACAAAAGGTCACTATCTTGATTGATTTTGGGAGCACACACAACTTCATCCATAGTAAGTTGGTTGCTCATTCAAACTATTTCATTTATCCAGATCTAGAATTTTAGGTTATGATTGCAGATGGTGGTATTGTCAGTTGTTTAGGAAAATGTCATAGTATTAAGTTGGCCATGAGAGACTACTTATTGGATTCTCCTATGTTTTCTATTTTGATGGGTGGAGCTGATATTGTTCTGGGAGTCCAGTGGCTCACCACTTTGGGCACTATTGAGATGAATTTTCAAGAATTATTCATGCATTTTCATTCTGAAGAAAAGATATTTGAGCTAAGAGGATTAAAAGCTAAATCTCCCCAACTTGTTAGCTCCCATCAAATGACAAAGATTCTCTATAAGGGTGCTGAGGGATTTGTAGCTCGCTTGTTTTATATGGAAGTACAACCAACTCAACCATCTCCACCTCTTGATCTATAACAAATAATTGATGCTCATTTTTTTGTCTTTGGAGGCATGCCAAAAAGACTTCCACCTAGCTGCATGCATGATCATGCTATCACACTTATTCTTGGTAGTAAATACACCACCCAACATCAGGCCATACAGGTATCCCTATGCCCAAAAAAGTGATTAAAAAGATGGCACAAGAGATGTTGGATGCAGGAATCATTCACCATAGCCAAAGCAAATACTCTTCACCAGTTGTCACGGTGAGAAAGAAAGATGACACTTGGAGGATGTGCCATGACTACAAAGAACTCAAAAATTACACTATCAAAGATAAGTTTCTAATTCCTATTATTGATGAATTAAATGGTGTTCTTTATTTTACCAAGTTAGATCTGTGTTCTGGGTATCATCAAATCAGGATCCGTGATGAAGACATACCCAAAACCACTTTCAGGACTCATGAGGGTCATTATGAGTTTTTGGTTATGCTTTTTGTCCTAATAAATGCACCATATATTTTTTAGAGTTTGATGAATACTATTTTTAAGCCATTTTTGAGGAAATTTATTTTGGTATTCTTTGATGGTATCCTCATTTATAGTAAAAATTGGGTAGACCATTTACAATATGTGAAATAGGTACTCTACATTTTGGAGCAAAATCAATTGTATGCCAAACCTTCCAAATGTACTTTTGGGGCTGGTGAGGTTAAATATTTGGGTCATTTGGTGTCTTATGAAGGAGTGAAAGTGGATCCTAAAAAAATCCAAGCAATGGTGGACTGGCCAATTTCTAAGACACTTAAGCAACTTTAGGGATTTTTGGGGCTTACTGGTTACTATCATAGATTTGTCAAAAATTATGGCAGTATTACAGACCCACTTACCTCTTTTTTAAAGAAATACTCCTTTTAGTCGATTGATGCAGCTACCCAAGAATTTGAACAATCGAAATTGGCTATGTGCACTACCCCAGTATTGGTCACTCCTGATTTTTCTAAGACTTTTGTGGTTGAATGTGATGCATCTGGGTATGGTATGGGTGTTATAATCATACAAGAAGGTAGACCATTGGCATTTTAAATTTGTCAACTCAAAGGTAAAAATCAACACAAGCCCATCTATGAGAATGAAATGATAGCCATTTTGCATGTAGTCAAACAATGGAGACCTTATTTGATGGGTTGCCACTTTTAGGTAAAAACTAATCATGATAGTCTTAAATATTTTTTATAAAAAAGGTTGTCATCTGAAGAACAATAGAAATGGGTAACTAAGATGCTAGGATCTGATTTTGAAATAGTCTAAAAAAAAGGCAAGGATAATGTGGTGGCAGATGCACTATCCAAAAAAGATGAATTAGTTGAGGCATTGCTATGTGCCATAACCATTTTTCAGGAGAATTAGCTAGAGGAAGCACAATCAAAATGAGAACATGATAGTACTACTCATGATTTGATTCAAAATCTTCAACAAGGTTTAGATGGATTTAAAAAATTCACATGGAAAGGTAGTGAATTATGGTACAAAAATGGATTGCACCTATGTAGGAATTCTCTTCTTAAACAAAAAGACCTTCAAGAACTTCATGCAACTCCAATTCGGGGTCATTCAGAATTTTTGAAAACCTATCATAGGATCAAGCAGGATTTTTTTTGGGAAGGTCTCAAGGGGGATGTCCAAAAATATGTGGCTGAATGTATGATTTGTCAACAAAACACAGGCAAAACCATCCAAACTCCAGGTCTTTTATATCCTTTATCCATCCCTAGCTAATGTTGGTAAGAGGTATCTATGGATTTCATTACAGGGTTACCAAGATCTGATGCTCAAAATGTTATCGTGGTTGTTATAGATCATCTTAGTAATTATGCTCATTTTTATTTATTATCCCAACCATTTATTGTTAGTACAGTAGCTTCTGCTTTTCTCAATATAGTTTAGAAACTGTGTGGGACCCCTAAGATCATTTTTTCGTGATAGAGATCCCATTTTTACTAGTAATTTTTGGACTAAGTTATTTAAATGTTTAGGCACTCAATTGGCTCATAGTTCATCCTATCATCCTCAATCTAATGGATAAACTGAGTTAGTCAAAAAATGTCTAAAAGGATATCTCCATTGTTTTATTTTTAATAAATAGGTTCATTGGTTGCCACTTGTTGAATGGTGGTATAATACTTCTATTCCAAGTTATTCCAAAATGTCTCCTTTTATGGAACTATATGGATACCACCCTCCATCCATCACTTCAAACTTGAAGGTCCATCCTAAGGTTCATGCAGTTGAAGAACATATTCACCATCAATAGGAGGTCCTTGCAAGTTTGTATGAAAATTTAGCTATGGCCCAAAATCGCATAAATCAACATAGAAGTGAGAGGCATTTTGACATTGGTGATTGGGTCTTTGTTCACTTATAGCGATACAAATATATGTCATTGAAGCAAAAAAAAATGATAACAAGCTATCCCCTAAGTATTATGGGCCTTATCAGATCTTACAAAAAATTGGCAGTGTGGCCTACAAGTTAGATTTTCCTTCATCCACTCACATACATCCAATATTTAATGTATCATGCCTGAAGAAAGTCATTAGACATAGAATTACCATTCAAATATAATTACCATAATTAGATGAGGAAGGTAGAGTTATTCTTGATCCTGAGGTGATCCTTCAATGACGTATGAATCAAATGCATTCTAGAGTAATTATATAATACCTGATCAAATAGAAGAATCTACCATGTGAAGATGCCACTTGGGAGGATGAAGCATTTGTGCAACAGCATCTAGAGTTGCCACAATGTTGATGGACAACATTGTTTTGAAGGGGAAGGGATTTTTATGCCCTCAACCATTGGTGTGTCTAGGGATATGTGTGGTTGACTTGTGGCTTACATACCTCTTTTATTTACTTGTTACATTTCTTTATGTTCTTAGATAGGTCAACCTATGGAATAACCTTGTCTAAGTAGACTATATATAGGAGGTAGTGGTTAGTCTTCAATCATCATGTGAAGTAGTCTACTATTAGTTAATTGCTATGGAGGTTTCCCCATCGAAGTGGCTTTGCTATATTATTAATTATTCTATTCTACTGTCAATTATCACTGTGTAATCTCTCATATTTTCTTATTCTGTGTAATATAAAATCATTCTGTGTGAATATCTAAGTAATTTCATTACACCGAGGGCCCATGTCACATCATCCAAAGGTTTATAGGGGATCTTACCCTATGTTAGAGCAACTAACTTCATTTAATACATCGAGTGACCTTGATTCCCCTAGGTTACCCAAAAAAAATCTCATAATTGACAACCT
This sequence comes from Torreya grandis, assembly GCA_037957365.1. Lineage (NCBI taxonomy): Eukaryota > Viridiplantae > Streptophyta > Pinopsida > Cupressales > Taxaceae > Torreya > Torreya grandis. The sequence goes on from JARHVA010001018.1 coordinate 1,025,739, forward strand.
TCATATTCATTTTTATATTATATTTTTAATCTATATTTTTCATTTCATATTTTTAAGTTAAGTTTTCTTCATAATTGTTTAAATTGCACAATGATAAAGAGGAAACATGGCACAAAGAATGTTAACAATCCTTGTCTAGTTTATAAACACTTGCATGACAAACAATTCATGGTGTAGATTTTTGCATTACAATAATTCTATTTTCTTTGATTAGGCACTAAATCTTTGCTTCTCCAACATCAACTTCAAGGTTGTAGAAAATGGTGGTTTTACTATATATAAAATGAGTGCCAATGGATTACCAACACTTATTTATGGTTTAGTTATGTGTAGAAGGAGCCTTTCAATAAAATACTTGTGCCATTTTTCTACAAGAAACCACCAAAATTATAAAACACTACCTTATAAGGGTGAATGGAATGGTTGTAAAGATTGACTATAATTTATGTTACTCCTCCATTCCTTTCTTCACCATTAAATATACTCACTTATATTATTTTTAATTTACTATTGGAATGCTTCAGGATACCATATATTACAAAAAATAATAATACATGAAGGTTACAAAGCAAAGTAGTTGGTTGGTATTCACAGCTCAAACTCCATGTCGGATTAAAAGACTTGGCTCAAAATATAGACATGAAAAAAAAGAGGTTAGACTAAAAATGGCATTCAAAACCAAACAACAATATATAATAATAAGCAATAACACTTGAGGGAGGGGTGGAGGATCATCCTTTAGAGGTAGAGATGCCTAAGCATAAGGCTCTATAGAAGGAGGATCTAGGGCCACCCAACCATCTAGGAGATATATGGTCATATCAATAGCCCAACCATTAAAAAGATACATTTGAGTACCAATGCCTTTAGGAGAGCCTCTGCAAGAGGTATCTATGTCAAATTTTCCACATAACAATAATAAACCCCACCCTCTAGGATGAAAGCTAGGAGAGAAGTGGTCCCATCTATGTGGACAAATTATGCACCTTCTAGGAGGTGGTGAAAATAATACCTAGGGTATACCATCTAGTGGTACATGACTGATAGTGCAAGGGGAACTCCCCCAGTGGTCCAAAAACTCTTAGAGGTGGTAGACTTCCATTACAACCTTTTATGTTTGGGCTTGAATCTACATATAGGCAAAAAATATAATATAAACCTTATCATTAAGTGGAAAAGCACAAGAGGATGCATCATTATTAAAAATAATATCATTTATAGCTTCCATACTTGAAAAAGAATGATGGTTTTGAAAAATTACATAGATTAGCAATAAAAATTGACTAGTTGGTTGAGACCCCCATAAGAGCAAGTTGTTAGGAAAAGGATTCAAGATTATACAGATGGAAAAGGCTATGGATCCATTTCTAATCAGACTAGGATCATGGGTATAAATAGAATTAGTGTTTAAAATACTCAATCTAATGGCATGCAAGACACTTGGGTAGAGCGATGCTCATTCAAGAGATTTGTTCCCTGAGCAGGAGGCCTTGATAGACTAGGCACCACAAAAAGTGGTTGAGCTTAGGTTATATCCCAATGCACCATTTTTTTTCAAAGTTTGGTAAGCCATGTTTTGGGAGAGGATTAATTCCCCAACACCTATTAATATTTCAGAGCATAGGAGAGAAGGGGACAATGACTTGATACATAAGGCCTGGAGAATAATTCTTGAAAGGGGTCTCAAACTTATAACACCAGTATTTATACCAAGCTCAGGGTGATTATAGACCAAGATTATGAAGCACAAGATCAAGATTAAACTCTTTAATACTAAGAATATAAGGTAATCCATCATTATTCAATTGAAATTTAACTCTCAAATTAGGCCAAGGAATCTAGTCCCTAGAAGAAACCAAATAGCAAATGGTAAGGATGCCTTTTCAAAAAAGCCCAAGGGCTTTGATTCCTATAAATTCAACCAATATAAAATTAATGTTTGTCATAATTGGAGACCGCCAGATGCTATGATCATTTAAAAGTAGGCCTCTATGAACCCCATACCCAATCTATTTCATGTGAGGCTTGACGGCTTCAAAGGTTTTCCATATGCTTTTGTCAACAAAGAACCCTTCCATTTTAATAGGAGCCACAGTGATGAGAAGGGAGTGGAAACCTATATTCTTCCATCTGGGTTTGCCATAAGGGTCCCTAAAAGAGATAAAATGCCTTAGCAATATTTTTAAGGCTGCATTATCTTCAATGGTGCAAACCACCCATTTAACACATAATGTTACACTCTGCCTATAAAGGTTAATAATTCCCATGCCTCATTTATTTTGAGGGAGGCAGTAAATATCCCATGAAACATAATGAAAGCTCTTAGCATGTTTGGAATTAGACCATTGAAAATGCTTGAGTATTTTGGCTAAAATGTATAAGTTGCTTTGGAGGGATCCCGATAAGAGGAATAATAAACATGGGTGGCCATCATAATCTTGGTACAAATTTGGAACTTCCTTGCTAAGACCAAAGAAAATCCTTGCGTATTTTGGATAAATTATCATAATTTAATTTGGAGGGAGCCAAATAAGAGGAATAATAAACATGGGTGGCCACCATAATCTTGGTATAGATTCAGAACTTCTCTGCTAAGGACAATGGTTTGGTTATCTAGTATTCAACCTTCTTTTCCACTCTTTTGACATACTACCACAACTCTACCAGAGAATTTTCAAAGGCAAAAGGGTTACTGATAAATTTGAACTATTTTCTATGCACAATCCATTTCAAATTATAATGGAGAATCCAATTAGGCATAAGCATCATACTTTGTCTGAATTATTATGTCTTACTCTACTATAAACTAGACATAGAGGCTAAACAAAAGATATCAAGACATTTCATTATTAGCTTCCAATAAGGTTCTATCTTGTTCTTTGATCATAAGAAAAGTATCATCTATAAAGTGTCCATTAATTATATGGGAAGAGTAGTCAGTAAAAGAGATACCATGAACAAGAACCCTGTTCAGCTCTAGAGGTAAGAAGATATCCTAAAGCTTCCATAGAAAGAACATATAATGCTCGATCTAGAAGACATCCCTACCTAATTAAATGTTATAGGTCAATACTATAAAAATTAAATCCATTAATGGTGAGGCATGTTGAGGCATCTGCAAGCAAAGTTTGGACTATTAAAATGAAGAATTGGCCAAAACATAGAGCCTTTAACATGGCTAAAATAAAAGGCCACTCCATTCTGTCATAAGATTTTTTCAAAGTCAAGATTAATAAAAATGGTTTTTTGATGAGAAACTCTTGCCCATTTCATGCTTTCCTAGATGGTAATAAGATTTTCTAAAATATATCTTTCTCTAATGAAACCAATTTGCTCAAGTCGAGCAATGTTAAAAATAATAAAATGAAGCTGATTGGCTAGAGCTTTGGCAAGGATTTTGTATGAGACATTCAACAAGGTAATGGGTCACCAACTAGTAAGAAGCTTTGAATCACCCACTTTAGGTATGAACTTAATATTATATTGATTAATTAAAGCTCTTAAAGAATGGATTTTTAGGGCTTCTTTGTACACCTAGAATAGGTCGGGCCCAACAAACTCACATGTGGATTTATAAAATTCATAGGAAAGGTCATTGAGGCCCAAGGCTTTATCATTACTCATGCATTGGAGAGCCTCTATGAGTTTTTAGAGGATCAAGGGAGAGTCACAAAGTTATTCTTTATATGATTTAACCTTGTAAGGAACCACATTGAGGCATTCTTATAAATCTCAAGCTCTTTCTAGCGTAACCTCTTAGGCTAGAAATGATTCATGAAATTTGAAGTGATGTCTAAAAGGGAAGTGAGCCTAGCTTTGGATGAATTTATGGCCTTGATATAATCATCATCCTATTTGGCTCTGAGAGATTTGAAGAAGTTCTTGGAAGCCTTATTTCCAAATCTAAGCTAGTGTAGTCGAGCACGTAATTATGTCCCTTTGACGGCATGGCTATCCACCAAATTAATGTGGTGTTTGAGAAAAGCAACAAGATTTTGAAAAGTAGTGTAAAAATGATTGAGATCAAGCAAGGATGAGACCCTTAAAAATTCATTTAGCATAACATCCTCGCTATATTTCCTAACTTGTGCAACTTATTTTCCATAATGGCATAGGAAAGTGGTGGTGGACATAATGGCCTCATTCCACTACTCAACCCATCTAGAAACATGAGGAGGGTGAGGGGCCAAGTTCCATATTCGAGCAATAATATGAATGGTGTCAACATGCCCTAGAAGAGAAGTATAGAGGATGAACTGATTACATGGCACCTTATATTTCCCCATGACCCATTCCATTATGTAGGAGATATGAATATGATCAGAGAGAACCAAGTCTAAATGGTTAGTGACAGGCTAGACATTAATGTTGGAGAAAGAGAAAATATTTTGTCCTAATAACATTTACTAATCAATCCTTTTAGCATGTTGTGATCCCAATCACATCAATTAGACCATGTAAACCAATGTTTATTATTAATTGAGTGTTGTTGGAGGAAAGGGTCGATAAGACCCCATTACTCTTGAAATAATACCACATTTCATGTTCTCTGACACACCACCACCTAGGAAAAGCACTAAATTTATCCTTAGAACCCTCAACCATATTAAAATCCCCACAAATAACCCACATGGTAGGGGGAGATTATCAACCAAAGAGCACCAAAGTAGAGATCCATCAAGACCATCATTAGGGGTGTAAATTTTAAGAATGCCAAATGAATGGCTATCAATGTCTAAAAGTAACCAAAAATATAGGTGTGTTGTGTCCTCCCCTATGGTAATAATGAAGTGGGATAACTTAGGCAAGCCAATATGTTGACACTACCACATCCATATTCATGCAGAGTGGAAAACTGGGTGGCATCATGCGAAATATAACATAGAGAAGTATGTATAAGGAAACTTACAACTTTAACCTCTATAGATAAAAAAAATCTAGAGAGACTATATATTGACAGGTGGCAGGCACAAACTATTTTTGAGAGGAATTTATAAGACCTCAATCATTTCATGACAAATATTTCATTGGAAAACATCATCCATGTGGAATTCCCCCTATCCATCCTCAAAATTTGCTATAAAAACAAAACTATTACTTGGTTTGGGATAGAAAAACTAATCGATATAATGGAGAAAAGTTTAGTCCCATGGTCATCTCAGGGAAAATCACCACTATAATGGGGTGGGGTGCATGAATGCCCTGAGAATGTACCACTGATTGAGGATATCCCAATGGTAGGAACTAATGAATATTGGGAACTGCTTGAAACTATGCTTTTTGGGCCTGAGGGACTAGAACAAGGGGGAGCGGATTAGGTATCTCCTGAGAAGGATTTTTGATTGGAGATGAGGTAGTGGGGGAGGAGGGTTTCAGACCTACTGAGGATTCTTGGAATGGACTGTGGTCCATCTATCCTTATTTTCCATCTCCTTGGGTTTCTCAAGTTGTGGAGGGTCCAAGGAAGGTTTTGAACATCCCATAAGGGGGAAATATTTGATATGACGGTCAAACATCTGGTAATGAAAGCAAGTGTTAGGCAAGTTGAAGTACACAAATTTTTGTGACCAATGGGCATCACCTACCTAGATATCAATGAATTCATTCATCTCTTTAGAAAGGTCCACTTAGACGCAAACCCATTTGTTAGGGCAAGAGAAGAATCACTTTGACTACTCCTAGAAAACAATGCATCCAATGGGCATGAGAATTTGGTTCATAAAGGTCTATAGGTACACCGATAAGGTAGGAAGTTTAACCCATATGGGGAATCAAAGGGAAGATTGGTCTATGTCCTTCAAATCATAGTTCTAATTAGATAAAACAAAGCATGTGTTTCAAATAAACCAATAACTTGATTTATCAAAGAGGGCTTAGAATTCATATGACTTTTTGAAGATAAACAATAAAAACCCTTTGGTAAGGTTTCTGACACCAAACAACTAGACTAGACTAGATTATAGATAGTTGAGTTATCTCACATACCCCAAATAGAGATAGAGGGCCTCCATATGGATGTCTATTGGATATAGTGGTGGTGAAACCAATTCTAAAGAGACTATTCTGATGGGACTCAACCAAAAAAATAAGTAATAAGGGAAAACATTTCATGCCATTTTCATGCATTTTCAATAGCATCACCAATAAGACATACATCTCGCTGAGAAGGAAGGCTAGAGGGAGTACCTCATTGAATACCTTTGGGACAAACTTTCAAGCTCTCTTGGGCACCATTTATCTCATCTTTGTAATAACAGTTGCATTCAAGAATGGGGAAGCCATTATATAGGGCTAGCTCACCCATAGGGCAGAATGCTGAGCACAATAAATATGCAAGACCCCTATAAAGTCTCACATACATGGTATGTAAAGATGGAAATAAATCACATAAGGACAGACAAGTTGACCATGGGAAACCCTAACAGATCAAATTTTCCAAGATCTCTCATTCCAAAATATATATCTCCATTACTTTTAATTTGATTCAAATATATAAAAACATAATTTTTAGCTAGTAAATTAAATTTGTATTTATGTTCTTAATTGCATATTTATAAATTTACACTAAAAACAAAATTCTAATAGCTATAATCATTCCCTGTGTTTTTTGATAGGGCTGAAAATACCATGGGTTACAAGAATGCATTCTTATTCTTCCATAGTTTTATATGTAACATATTGATCAAATTTGATTATTGGAATGTTGTATTTGTACTTTGTGCTTGGAGTATGTGAGATACTTTACATTAAAAATGAAATTTTGATTTCCATATTCACTTATTGCTACAAAATCATATCTTTCAACATGATTTCTCAAGTAATATTCAAAAAAATTTCTACCCTAGTCTGATGCACTATCAAATCCTTTTGGAATTTTTTTTTGTAAAATAAATTAAAATTAAAATTAAAAGAGATGTTTGTATGAAGTGTATACTAAGGATCATTTGACCTAACTAGATGTACATATGTGGAGGAGAATGACACACACAAGAAATAGAGATGAGCACTAATATTGCACCCAATAAAGTGAGACAACCATGAATGGTGTAGGTAATATGATGAGACAACCATGTACACTTCAAATATTTACTTTGAATCAGAAGCTTCCAAATAATGGTTGAGCAGTGAATGAGGCATTCATATATTGCCACATAACACAAGCAACTACCATAACATCTCCTTGCCAATGCAAAATAGCAAAATCATCACTTAACAAGAGTAAATTCATTAATCCAAGCCATGCATCTTAGACCCATATGTTTGAAGCCATACAACTTAGTATCATATGTTGTAACCACATGAAAATCAAGTATTAATAATGAGGAGCTTCATGAGGGGTGCACGAAAATAAAACACCTTTGGCATAAATATCTAATTAAATTAAAAATTGATTATTAAATTAAATATATACATTTAGGAATGTGTTTATTGAATATGATATAATAGAAGATCTGTCATCTAAAATTCAATTTGAAAATGTGTTATAAACCCTATTAGATATCTTACATATAAATTTGGGCATGATTTGTGATAATGTCGAGACTACCCCCGATGTTCCTAACTGTTAATTATCAATTAAAAAATGATTTGATGATTATGTTCCCCTACTTTAGTTCTTTCACTTCAATTTTTTTACATACATTAACATTTTTAATAATTAAATATGGACAAGGAAAGTTTTTGAGGCCTTTATGAAGATGACTAGTGCAATATAAATAACTATCTAATTATTAAAACCTATAATATTGACAAATATTTTGATAATAAAATGATTACATAACAAAAATATGTATCACATGTATCAATATGTACTCTTGTGATTAACATGTCACTAACACTGTTTAATCCCTAAATGTGCAACCTCACTTGTCTTTTTTTATAGATAGGTACTTTGCTTTTAACCGTATCTCCAACCAGTCTGAGACATAATCGAGGGCCCAGATCCCCAAGTGATCATCTATCACAAGTATTAGATTGACCAATGATGGCCACAATTGACTTGAGAATACCTATAAACAACCACAACTGGCTCAAGAATACCATCAATGACCACAACCGGCCCAAGAATACTAACAATCAACCACAACCAACCCAAGCATACCAATGATTATCCACAATTGGCCTTCAATACCATACTAAGATTTGAACTTGGGTGGTGCTTGAAATAACCAAGTCACTTACCAACTCACCCACATCTCATCGATACAATCTGACTTATATATATATAAGATTGAATTCAAACTAAGAAGAGCCTAAACCTTAGTTTCTTTACATCAAAGTGGTGGTTACTTGCCTTTTTTGAAGAACAGTTATGCATATTCATTTTTATTTTAATGCAAGTACATCTAGTTACAATCCATACCAATTTATATTTTGATATTAAATGGCCTTGCTTTTGCATGTTGAGGTCAGAAAAAAATTTCTTAAACTTAGGGTGTAAATTTACTTTACAACAAAAAGTTATCTTGAAAACACCCTTGTCCAAAACTTCTTTGAAAAATTGTGAATGCTAAAAAAAAAGAGAGTCTAGGTGTTAAAGTATTTATGCATTATTCCTTTCTCTAAATACTTAAAAATGGTCCCTCACATTTATTTTTCATTATTTCATATATGTTATGCATGTTTATTTATGAATGAGTGAATTTCCCAAAATTGTTGTTATTGAATTGTTATCGTAATTTTGAAGTTTGAAACTTATTTCATGTATTTTTATTTAACCCCCACATCCATCTTGTGTGTATCTTGATCCACTCCAAAAATTATCCATACAAATCTGACACTTATTAGGATTGTACATACATTATTGACATAAAATCTGAAACTGTTGGTTACAAATATTTTATGTTTATTTAAGTTAAATTTAGTTGAAACTAATATGTCACTGGATTAGTATTGGTTATAAAATATGGGTGCTCATTCATATTAAACTATGCATAGTATTTCCTGCTTTAATTCCTCTTTATTTATATTAATATAACATAAACAATTATTTTAAGTTCTGCAACGCTCTTTATACTATATTGCCATACTATTTAATCTATTTTTCTTATTTATTAATATATTACAAATGTTACTCTACTCTATAACCTCTTTATACACTTCACTATTATACTTCAACTATTCTATATGCTATATATACTCTATTACAATGTCACGATATAAATACTGACTAGCCACCTTATAATTCAAAATTCATGTCTATGTGAGACATGCCTTTTCTCCAATCAAGCCGTCATGTGTTATTGCAAAGCTCAGTCTTTATTACATGGCCCAGTCGATAGAATCCTCTATTTAATTAGCTTGAAGATGTATTCTACTACTGTAGTAAAGGTGATGATTATGTGATAACTATAGTTTGGCCCTTAGCTGATTGAGAATCTTGCCAATATTTACCTAGATTTTATAACTTTGTCTTGTCTTCAAGACAAATATGAAGATGTTGATAGGTGAGAAATAGTCCATCTAACTTAGCTGCTAAATTTACATATTTTTTTTTTATTCATGGTGTGAATCCCTCCTTAGGTAGATATTTCCAATACTTATTCATTATTTATTTGGTAAAAGTAATCCAATTTATAATTATAGATTTGGTGTCCATAATTTTATTTTCTATTATCTTATTTTACTCGGCTGCCATCATTATGTCTTTTAGAGGTTGATAATTATTGAGTATATACAAGTATGCTTCATGTGCCTTAATCTGGACATCCATCTTTTTCATCTAAGTATTCAATAGGGTATCAAAATCCTCCATGTCTTCATATATTAGTATGTGTTAAATATCATTTTATTTGTGTTGTTCATGTAGACTTATCATTTTATCTTGATCTTCTTTAAAAGGAAAGTTTTGAGATCCAAAGTTAGTAGGATTAGTACTTAGCTTATTTTATAATTCCTCCAACTCCTTATTTTTATCTTGTGTCCATAGGGGCCAAATGATTGAATAGGTACAATAGGTGGTTGAATCTTCCATTATTTCCTTCAGTTTTCCCACATATTCCTTCTATTCCATCATTTTGCTATAATTTTATCCTAATAGTAGAACTAAAAATTATTCCTCATATTCTCATTTAGCATCTAGTTTGATCAAGATTTTATCCATTATATCTCATGCATGGCTAATTAAGTTTTCCACAATTTCCTCCAGTTGTTTATTTATTACCCAACTGGTATCTAGGTCATATTATAATTTGGCAGTGGTTAAGGTAGTTAAAACCACGTTATGCCTCCTAGGTTCATGCACTACATCATCCACTCAACTCTAACACTCTATAAAAGGGTTTGTCTGACTATTTATTTCTTAGTGGGGGTCAATTTTTGTAAGGCCACTGTAATATATCTTTCTATAGTAGGCTGAAGGAAACTTGCTGGTACCATGATTGTGAATGTTGTCTACTTATGTCATGCCAATTTTTCCTTTATTATTTTGAGTGGGTTCATATGAGTAACCTTATTTCTCTAAAAATGTTTCCATAATCCCTATGGCACTTTACAATGAAATTTTAGTTGTGTTCTCTATTTTTGTAGAGCTTATAGAGGGGCTATTGACATCTATGCCCTTACCCTTTCCTTCATGTTCTATTTTTTTAGTTTCTTCCTTCTTTTTCTTCTTTACCTCTCCACTCTTTATTTTCTCCTCCTCATCCATTTTCTTTTCCTCCATATTCTTTTTATCTTCTTCTTTTTTCTTTTGTTCATCCTCTTTTATTTTCTTTTTTTCCTCCTTTAGTGATTTTCTTTCCTCCTCTGCTTTGTTTTTCTCTTCTATTTTATTTTTATTTTGTTCTTCTATTCTCTTTTTAATTTTATTCATCCCTTCTCCTTTTCTCCTCCATTTCTTTTTCTAATTATTATTTTTTGCTTCCTCTTTTTCTACCTTCTCTTTTTCTAGCTGATGTCTAGCTTGTTAGGTAGTTAGTTTTGTAATCTCCTTTATTTTTCGTTGTTCTTCAACCAATTCTTTTTTTAAATATAACCTTTGTTGAATTACGACCTCTTCCAAATCTTTTAATCTTTTTAGTTGATGTTGTTTTTACAAAGTCTCTGTTACTAGATCAATCTTTTGGTTTTTTTCTCATTTCAGTCTATTGGATTTGTCGTATCCTCTTTGTATCCTCAAGAGACATACATGATTCTTTTGAAATATTTTTGAGTGCCTCATCTTGATATTTCTCTATAATAATTTGAGCTTCTTTATTATTTTCCTTTGTTTTTATTATTATTTCTTATAGGTAGGTAGGGAGTCCTACTATTGTATCATCTAATTGAAATGGACTCAACTCTGTATTGTCCAAAATTACTTTGATTGTCATGTTTTGACCCTCAACACTTGAATTATTGTATATTTCTCCCACCATGGGTATCCCTCCTCTCTTGGTGCACATTCTATTAAATTATTCATGTCAATCACTTATGTGGTGGTAACCCTTTCTTCCCTTGTCTGAATTTCCTCCTGGTCACCTTCTTTTGAAGATTATATTTTTGATATGTTACTAAAGTTTATTTTTCCCTCTTGGTTTTACCACTTTTTGTTTTTTCTTCCCATTTTGTACTAGTTGTGATGAATGAATCCTTTGTATTTTCCATCCACTCATTGTGATGGTGTTTGGCCTACCACTAACAATGTCGTGGTGGACCCTTCTTGTTCTTCATTTGTCTGAATCTTTATTTTTTAATTTTTTGAGGTCCCCTCCCATATTTTTGATATATTTGCCCTCAAAGAGTATGAGGGGGTACCATTTTATACCATTTATTTGGATCCTAACACCTCATCAGTGGTATAATCCTTGATTATAAATGGGGTATTCTCCTCTTTGTCTTCCTAAACAAAAGGTTCTAATCCTAGATTTCCTTTTATCAGATGCAAAGATTTACATACTTTAGATTTTATCTTAGATTTTCCTATAACTTTTTGTGGTGGTGGTGTTTGTGATTTAAGGATTCCTTCTTCTTCCATAACCTAAGAGATAACTCTTGTTTTATTCATGAATTTTTCAAATCTAGGGTCTTGTAGTAAAATTCAAGCTCTAATTATCACTACTTTAGTATTTTCATAACTAACCTCATAGGGAAGAGGTGGAAGTGGTGTGGCTTTCCTAACAAATTGTTTTATGTGGACATTATATTATCTAATATAAAATTAACTTATGTGTAGTATTTTTAAATTAATTATTTGGATATATGTGATCTATGAGCTATGATGTTTTTAATTATTTTCTCATGTTAATTAAAGTATCTTACCTCTTGTACTATATGTATTCCTTATAATGAAACATTTATCTGAGATCTTATAGGGTATTTGAGTCCCATTGAACTAACCCTTCATGACTAGGAATTATATGAGATAAATACATGGCTAAGATTAGTAAATCCATGCCATAACAAAAATTATTTGTGCCTTTCTTGATCTTACAGAGCTTCTATAGATATTGGTCATAAAGTATGGTAGCCAAATTGTAATACATGGTAATTTAAATCATATCCCATGTAATCTTTACACTTCTTGAAAATGATGCATCATGTTTGTTTGTGTAGTACACCTTCTCAGTAATTATTTTTGTAGCAAAGTGTACTTTAGGGTATTCAATTTTTTGAATTAAAATAGCTTGGTTGTTGGAACTTATGCCCATGAGAAAATATATTGATTTTCTACTGACATATTTCTTCCCACCATACTTATGAGTGATATTCCTTTCATGCATTAGCCTAGTCATAGTATGGATGGCATCTAGTGTAATCTATTAGGGTTGGTCTAGCACATGTCTAGCACATATTAGCTTCATAAGTTTTACTGAGGAGTATCTTTGTGGTACTCATCATTAGTTTGAAATAAGTAAAATGAATCCAAAACATTGAATTTCATCCTGGCAACGATGACATACTACATATTATACTCTAAATGTTGTGTTTACAGATTTACCTGCATCATCACTCCTCTCTCAAGTTCCAAAATCCTATGGTCAATCTCTACCAAGTATAACTAAATGTATTTATAAATATCTTACAAATGAGTTACCAGAGATGGAACACTAGAAAAGGCACCCTATAGGTTTATAACTTATGATTTAATTGAATTATTTTTAAATTTGGACTGATTGACCCCTTATGCAACTATGACTTGGGGTACCTCTATTGTTCAGTTCTATGTATATGAATAAAATGGGCTCAAACAGAGTGTTGGTGTTTTCACTTGAATTTTTTTTTAGAGTGTCATTATCAAACGATTGTGTAATTTTATATAAGAGAAACCCTAGTTTTATAATACTCTTGATCTGTCCATTAATCAAGGTGTTTCAGTGGCATATTTATTGGCATAGATTGCTTATGTCTATTCCACCCACTTTGTTTACTTTGTTGTGTAATTAATTGTATTTTAATTTTTTTAAAATCTATTTTCATTTGTATCCTTATAACTTCATCACCCTTTTCATATTTTTAATTATGTTTTTAGTTCTCGCAAACCACCCATTTATTTTAATCTGATTGACCCCTTATGCAACTGTGACTTGGGGTACCTCCATTGTTCAGTTCTATGTATATGAAGAAAATGGGCTCAAACAGAGTGTTGGTGATTTCACTTAAAATTTTAGCAGTGTCATTATCAAACGATTGTGTAATTTAATATAAGAGAAACCCTCATTTTATAATACTCCTAATCTTTTCATTAATCAAGGTGTTTTAGTGGCATATTTATTGGCATAGATTGCTTATGTCTATTCCACCAACTTTGTCTACTTTGTTGTGTAATTAATTGTCTTTTAAGTTTTTTAAAAATCTATTTTCATCTATATCCTTATGACTTCATCACCCTTTTCATATTTTTAATTGTGTTTGTAGTTCTCGCCAACCACTCATTTATTTTAATCTTGTATTTTTGATTTCAAACTAACCCATGTAATATGTCTTTTTGCAGAAACAAATGCAACTAATTTTTTATTCCTATCTTTGTTCTTTTAAAGTTTTCCAAAATTATTGTTGCAATGCCTCTAATATTATCTAAATTTTCATATCATCTCCTCTATATACTTATTTCTTTGGGATTATTATTTTTTCTTATTTTTTCTCATTTTTTTTTCAAATTTATTTTGTATATATATATATATATATTCAAAACTATTTTTATGTTTTGCCATTTTTTTTCAAAATTATTTTTATCTTTTTCCATTTTTAATTCAAAATTATTTTTATGTTTTTAATTTTTTTGTTCTCATCTCCCCTACTCATATTTTCAAAATTTTGTAATTGTCCCACTAGAGCTTTTGACATGATCAACAACCAAGTACTTAGACATCTATCATATGATACCGCCGTACCCTCTCTCAACTCACCTAGTTGGGAGCATAATGCCAACCTAGTGAGGGGGTAAAATGATTAACGCCCAAATACTTAAACATCTAGCATAAGATAATGCAGTACCCTAAGTCGACTCGCCCAGCTAAAAGGATAGTGTCACCCCTTTAATTCCATGAAATATTTTTCACTGCATGTTACTATAGGTATCTACAGTATAAAGATTTAACTTGGATTCATTTACAAATCCTTTTATAAGTGTGCCTAAAAGTGTTCAAAGTTTTATTACTCCAGAGCTCAATATGTCCTCAATAATATATGGGCCAACTATCTTATCTTTAACTTACCCTAATTTTTATATTTGATATCATAGAGTAAAACATTATCTCTAATTTGAAAGTCTTTGACCTTTATATGTTTATCATGTCATGTTTTTTATCTTCTCTTTTCTTAGGTTTGATTGTATGCCACTAAAAATCTTTTCTCATCCAAATTTTATAATTATTTCTTGAAGGGAATCCTTGTCATTCAATATAAATGCCACTGTTATTCTCAAACTTGGTAGTATATATGCCATTGGTATTACCACTTCTAAACTATATACTAACCAAAAGGAGCAGTAATTAGTATTTTATAAGTAGTGTACTAATCCCATAATACCATCGGTATTTTAGTGTCCCAATCTTCAATCTCTGTATTACAAACCCTTATCCAATACCTTTAGTAATACTTTGGTAAATGCCTCAATAATTTTATTTTCTTGAGGGTGGTAAGGAGTGCTTCTATTGTGTTAGATCAAAAAGTGTTTAAGCAATTCTGTAATTGTGTTATTGAATAAATTATTACCCTAATCACTGGTTATGTTTAATGGAAATGCACACCATGTTATGATATTCCCATAGAGGAATTTTTTAGTAGTATTGGTTGTACAATCCTATGTGGTTATTCATTTTACCCATCTTGTCAAGTAATTTGTTCCAATAATAATGAATCTAGCATTGTTATTTTTTATTGTAGGTTTAATTGATCCAATAAAATCAATTGCCCATTTCTCAAATGCGGCTAACACTAACACTAGGCAAAGTGGCATCTCATCTCTTGAATTCAATTTTCCCCCTCTTTGACATGTGTGACAAGTTATTTTATATTGATGTACATCCTTGAATAATGTTGGCCACCAGAGACATGTAAGCATTATTTTCCTACCCATATTCTATTTTGAGTTGTGTCTTCTTACAACTCCATCATGGGCTTCTCTTAGTATATTATTTTGTTCATGTGGTAGGACAACTCTATGCAACACTTCACCTCTTCATTTATTATACAATGTTCAATCAATTAGCGTAAGGGAAAATCTTGGATCATTAATCTTTTTCTTTCTAATTTACTATATTCTTTCGAAAACTCTCCACTAGAAAGGAATTGTGTAATACTTTCTATATATTTGAGACTGGCTTCTATGCATAATAGGTGAGCTTAAGGAATATCATCCCCAATTAGTCATATGTCTTCTCCTATAGTGATTCTAGATAGATAATCAAGTCTATTATTTTCCCTTTCAGGTTTTACTACAATATTAAAGTCAAACTCTTGAAATAACATTAACCATCAACAAATTATTCCTTGTACAATTGGTCTATTAATTAAATACCTGAGTGGATCATGATTTGTAAATAATATAAATGGGGTTTCTAATAATTAATGTCTAAATTTCAACACTATGTATACCATAACAAGTGCCTCTCATTTTGTGTTAGAATAATTTATTTTTGTCTTCACCAATTTCCTACTCGTAAATGAAATAAGATGTTCTATGTTTTCATGGGGTTGTGCCAACACCACACCTATTATTATTCCAGATGCATCTATGTGAACATGAAATGGGATCTTCCAATCCAAGAACACTAGTATTGGGCATACACAAATCTTATTTTTCAACTTGTCAAAATATTCCTGGCATTGTGTTGACCATTCCATAGGTTGGTTATGTTGTGTCTTCAGTAAATATTATATTGATGCACTTATGGCTAAGAATTTTATGATAAATTGATGATGATATCTGATATAACCTAATATTTTCTATACCTCATTTTGTGTCACCATTATTTGACTGAACATAATTGGTGAATTTTCCAATCTAAAGGGAATCACTATATATATAAAATATCCCCATTCCATTGAAAATGTGGTTTTAGGTCGATCTTCTGGTGTTATTCTCACCTAGTATGTTTATAGAATTATTTGGTGAAAGAATAAATGTCTCTTCATGTAACAGTTTATAATACCTTTATAGTGAATGATATTGGGAAGGGATCACGTAAATACGCCTTATTTAAGTCTCTATAGTCAATGTAATTTTTGATTTTTCCATTTTTATTATTTTGGATAAATGTGGGGCTTATCCATTATACATCCTCCATAGGGGTTACTATGCCACTAGCTAGCAACTTATCCAAATTATTTTTTAATTTGGCCTTGACATTAGGATTTAGTCTGTATGGTCATTTCTACAAGGGTTTTATATCCTCTTTCAATTATATTTTTATAGTCTAAACTTCTTATTCTATTCTTTTTACTTCCATAAATGTTCTTGTGAATAGGTTTTTGCATCCCTTTAGTAATTCTAGTATATTTTTCAACTCTCCTTTTACCCAATAATTGCCTAATTTTACCATATTGGGATTTCCATCTATAGTTATATTATCCTCTCTAGTTTTAAAATGTTGATAAAAGTATGTGTTTTGTCCTCTGTGCTATCAAGTAGCTGTCTTTTTCCTTCCTCAATTTCTATATTTAGGTTTTCTAGTTTTTTCTCATGATCCTCTTGCTTAGTGATTTTTTTGAAATGTACCATACTCTCAAGTTATTTTATTTTATCATTTAGTTATGCATTCATTGATAACTCTCTTATAATTATACCAATTTATTCTCAATCGTCTATGTGCCCTAGCACTATTTCTTCTGATTTATTTTAGTAAATTGTTCTTTTGTGGTAAAGTTTGGAATATATAAGAATGTTTTTATCTTCCATAATGCACTATAGATCATGGTATCTAGGTCCCAAAAATTGAATATTAAAAAAAAAATCCATTTTTATGTCCTCCCATCTAGAGGTTCCTTTCCACATCTCTTGATGCATATACCATATATTTGGATAAACATCTAGGGTTTAGTAAAATAAGTATGCCCATAAACATCTGTTAGTTTCTCATTTTGAATTCCATACCTTTTCACATTTTTAAAATTGTACCCTTGGGTTTGTTGTTCCTACGTAATTATTTATCTCCAGAAAATAACCTTTTTATTTTAATAAACCTTGTCTTAAGTAATATGCCAAAGAATTTATAATTTCATTTTATGACTTTATGGGTATTCCACCACCTTAAAACAATGATATTTAATGTGACATTTATGGTTTAAATCCATGTTTGCTCTTATGAGAACATCCTTATCATTTATTATAGGTAATCATCAACAATTCCAATTTTAGTAAATTTTGGTATTTTATCATAGGAAACCTGTTCTATGTGGTAAGTTATTCTTCTTTGTAGTATTGGATTATGAAATATGATAGTATTATTTACCCTAGATGATATTTTCCTCATGTGGCAAACATTTATAACTCCACATAAAACCATGCTTCAATATAATCATCTGAGCTTGCTTCTACATCTTCATGTTATAGTACTATTTCCCCCTCACCATTTGGCTCATGGTCATATTTTGGTTTTTTAATTTTATTTAATGTGTATACCTTAAAGAGTTCATAAAATTCAATTTCCTCATCATCTGATCACAATTATTCTTACCATGCATTTCCCAGTCCTATTTCTAATGGAAAATGAACTACCATAACATTCCCTTCGAATGTAATCTCTTCCACTTTAGAGTTCAGTGTACCATTGAAGTTAATGAGCCATTCTAAGTTTAACATGGTCACATAGCATATATGATACATATCAATCACTTCAAAGTCTACTTTTGTTTTTTTCCCCATTAAGTTAACTTGAACATCTCTTTAAATTATAATGGGTGATCACGGTGTGCCATCAGCCATTACAATATCATAAGTTGTGGTATGTAGCTACGGTTTTCCAAGTAGTTGCCATGTACTACATGGTAATACATATGTATCTGCATCAAGATCTAATAAATTATTATTTAATTCATGTCCATTTATTTTGAGATTTAGCAAAATTGTTATTTTCTTCCACTTTCTATTCATTCTAAACACATTTTTTTTACTTTTCTTTTAGTTTTTTATCAATCCTTTGAATTATATGTTATAGTTGTTGATTATTCTAGTATTTACAAAAATGGGTTAATTTAGTCACTAAATCTTTATTTTTAATTACTTTCATCATTCATTTTAAACCCTCAATCCCATCTTCATCGAAAGGTCATTTTGAGCCAATCTTTATCATGTTTTAATTGTATATTTTTTTATTTTCTCCATTATGAAATCACGTTCATGTATATTGGGTCCTTCCTTATAGTTATTTGTTCCTCATTACCCTTCATATTTAGTAGCTAACTCTTTTCCTTTTCCTTTTCCTATTTTCATTCTAATTTGAGTGGTCATCACCACTCATGGTTTTGAGTCATCACTGATAATATGAAGAGCCTTCTTTTGGGGTCTCTTTGTATGTTCTTTCATTTTTTCTTGACACTATCTAATTTTGTTAGAAATAGATGTTATTTTGGATGAGCCTCTTTCTTCATCTCTAATTTTATCATCTCAGACTTCACGGTGAAATTCATTACAATGCCCTTTTGTATTGTGTCACTTTGGTATATTTTTCAAATGTTGTGCCCCTTTTATTGGGGGAGATTCTAATAAATCATCTTTTTTTTCCACTATTATTTTAAAATTATGCCACTTTAGGGGACAATAAGGAAACACGATTTTTTTTTTGGGTGATAAAATCCACACTCCATATGTGGTTCTTATCAATAATTTCCTTTAATATGCCCAATTTTTTCACATTTATGTTCTCAACTAACTATAATCTTGGTTATATCCCTTATTATAATTTTATTAATACCCTCTTCCCCTTGATAATTACATCACCCTTTGTGATATCCTCCTTTGTATCCACCTTATCCACCTTCACTATATCCCCCTTGGTTGTTATTATAGCAATATGGTTGGGTGTTTTGTGATTGAAAGTCTTGTAATGTGGGAGGTGTTTGGTGCTGTTGATCAGGGTACTATATATTAGGGTTGTTCATAGGCAATTGTGGTCATGTAATTTGTTAAATTGAAGCTTCTCTTCTTTGATTAGTATCTTGTACATCTGCTAGTGTAGTTATGGGATGACATGTATGATTGTAATGTTTGAAATATCCATAATTAGTGTAGTACATTAACTGATTCATGAGAGGGGTCACTTCCATTATTGGGCATATATGATATGGATGCTAATCATATAATCTACAAATTTTGAAATATATTTTGTAACCATATAACAACTGTCAAATGGGAGAATACATCCCTATCAGTGTTTATGATGATCTCATGGTTGTTTCTCTTTTTTACATTTCATTATAGGGGGCATTTTATCCTTGAGTGTCCTCCTAAACAATAAATAGTACACCGTATTCTTGCCCATGGTGGGTTATTTAACCTGTGGTGAAGAAAACACGTCACCTTCCATCTAAATTTATTATTTTAACCTTAGTTCTTTTAATTCCGTATATAGTTATTTTAAATTATCTTTTAATGAGGTCTCTGTGTCTCTTCTCCAGGATCGAGCTTCTAAACAAGATGCCATCTCCAACATTTCCTCAAATGTATTAAATATTTTCCCATCCATGTTAGCTCAAAGGAATGGGATTAGTCCAAAAATGGTTCTTCAAATTTCCTCATTATCGATTTAAACTTTTGGTCATATTATTGTACTATCTCCTTCTCATTCTATGTCAACTCTCACATCTTACTAACACTTTAAGTGGGAGTGCCAGGATAATCAAAATTGATTTTAAAGTATTTTTATATATCAGCCCATGTACTTGCATGTTTGGAATAGGTTTTCATATATCATTTAATAGCATCATCTCTAAGTGTGACCAAAAATTCAAACAACATAACTCTTTCATTGGTGCTATTATGGATTAACTAGTATGAGTCTAGTATAAACAAATGTTTTTATGCATCCTTAGTATCCTTCCTAAATAGTAGCAACTTCATTATGTTTTAGACATTTTTTTTGTGAGGTGGTGTGGGAGTACCATTATTTGTATTATTACTACTATTAGTCAGATTACTGAATGTACTTTCTCCTATAGTACTATTACAAAATCCTATTGATTATCTTTTTTCTACTTAACCAAATTACAACTATGTCCTTTGTCTCTTTTTAACTCTTCTTGAAAGTATTTCCTTCCTAATACTTCAACCTAATTTATTATAAACTCTCTTATATTATTTATCTCTTCACTAAAACTTTTATATATACTTACTACTTACTCTTTGATATATATATATATATATATATATATATATATATATATATATATATATATCCAAGGGATGAATGTTAGTGTCTATTATGAAACAATATCAATGATGGTGATTGGTCCAAAGAGTTCATTTCCTCATGGGGTGTCTTGTAGTTGGGGTTTGGGGGCTGTTGTCTAGATATTTTGTAAGCTAGAAAAATTAGGTAGTCATGGGATTAAATCCCCTTCATTTAATGGTGAAGCTCCCTTATGTTTTATGCTTATCTTTCTAACTATTTACGCTTTCAGTTATTCATAGTTTATATAAATTATGCACAAGTTATCTTATCTTAAGGTATTACTTTAATCACAAATTTTATGAACCATAACAAAGTGATTTTGTAGCAAGTAAGAAGCTGAATCAAAAATTATGTAAAGAAGTTTTAGGAAATTGGAAAATGAAAATACTAGAATATGTGAGAAAGAAACAAGTTGTACTTCACAACAAGTATTTTTACGGAGCTTATTGTATCCATACAAAGTAGATAAACATATAATATATGATAATTCTTTCAACAAATGATTAAGAAAAATTAAAATTAATGTTTAGATTTAAGGATAACACAAAGTTTACCATTTTAATCTTCACAAATGCACCAAAGATCTCCTTAGACACAAATTTCTTTAGAAATCAACTTTATTCTTACTCACTTTGAAACAAATTCATACCAAAAACATCCAAAATATAAATGCAAAGTTTCAGATTGCTTAAACTTTTTTGCTTACTAGTGACAATTGCTTTCCAAAAATTACCATCCACTTTTAGTACATAGGCCTTCACACTTACACTATTTTAGATGTCAAAATCAATTAGGAGACAACTCCTTGAATTCCCATGTGTCGTGTTAAAATATAAAAATTGTTGAGAGGCATCCTCCTTGAATTTATCCTGTGTGGCATGCAATGGCTAATGAGATGTAACACTTATCAATTTTTCCTATTTGGATCAAATGCAATTTATTTTCATACTACCTAGAGCTAAGTTATACATATAAGGAAGGAAAAAATTGAAATTGGAAAATAAAGAAGATCAACCCTAATGGATACTTTAGGTAAGTTAGACATATAATTAATTTGTTTTTACAAAATGAATACAGGTAATGGCATCTAGCCAAGTTAGTTAAGTCTTACATTTTATAAAACAACTTACTTTTACAAGTAACTTTTACAAATGACATTATTTACAAAGTAATTACTTTAAAAAAATTATTTAAAATACATTTGTGAAGAAAATAGAAGAATTTGTTTAGAAGAGAAGCCATAACAATCATTCTAATTTGTGAAATTTTGATCTGCACTTTTCTCTGTACTTGTTATGTTGAGACAACATGAACTAGATGGCTACGTCATCTAATCTAGAAACTGATTACCTTTCTATTTCCATTGTCACCAGTTCCCTTTCCATCTTCTTGTAATAAGATTTCACCTTCTCAAGCCTAGGTTCTAGCCTCTTGACCTCTTGTTAACTTTTTATTAACTCTTTTATAGATTTTGCTATAAAAGGATCATGGTCTTCTCAATTAGTTACTTGAATTAATGATGCAATTGATCAAGTGTTCCTGGTGTTTTCTCAAACCAAACATTAGTGAGGTATAATATGTAGTCCTTTAGATCTACTTTCACATTACGAGTATTTCCTTCCAGAGTCTTCATTTCTTCAAGCATTGTTATAAAAATGCGCATATAAATAGATATACCACGTTCCTCTTATTTTACTTTCTTTATTGATCCCTCTAGAATAATCGTTTCTTCAATCAAAACCTTTTTACTTAAAGAATTGATTCACTAAAGGATTTCTTGCTGAAATTCAAATATTCCATTCTCATTTTCAATCTCCATCATTATTTTTATTTGTGCCAATTTATTCTCAATATAAGCTAAAGTACTTGGGACCTTAGGAAACCATTTTTGTGTAATTTGTAACATTTTATCTATCCATTCATCAATTACTTTGGCCTTATCACCAATTTCCTTTACCTCAATTATTATTTGTTGATCAATCATATCTCCTGAAAGTAATGATTGCTGAGGAGCATATCTTGCCACCTTGGTAATTATTTCACATAATTTAAAAATTTATTCTTTTAACTTGGATTTATTAGTGTTTTCTTCATCCATCTTCTAAAAAAGAGTGTTGATAAGGGTTTGTGTGTCCTACTTCAGGACCTCTGTAGTGACTTCTCCAAAGGACAACCTTGTAACTATTAAGTCTTCTTTAGTGACTTCACCTTTATCCTTATCCTATGGAGGAACTGATATCTCTACAAATTTTTGACCATAAGGTTCATTTATTAGCTTTGAAGTCACTTTATCACTCTTGGGATTATTACCCTTACGATCAAGAATTCTCATAAGCTACAAGTCTATCTCCTCCAAGTTAATTTCTTCTTTGGACTCAGGAGCTATTTGTAATGCCAATCATGAAGATAAATCCATACCAGTTGAAGTGGTTGAATGTATTACCATTTGTTGTTGATTATTTATCACCACTAACTCCTGAGAAGGAAATTCTTGTGCATCTAGAATGCTTTCTATTTCTCTATAATACCTTTATTTCTCTACAGGTTTAGTTGTTACTTATTGATGAGATACCTCCTGAGATGTAGTCACATCTCTAGCATTTACTTGTTCTGGCTCTTTTTGGGTATGAATAGAAAGAATGGTGGGCTGATCCTTAGAAGGAGGTGGAGGAGGAGTAGTAGGTGGAGAGGATGAAGGTGGAGGAGGAGGAACATTATTTTCCTTATGAATAGGTTTCTTAGGAGGTTTGAAACTTGGATATTTTAGAGGTGGCATGAATGTGGATGGGTTTACATCTTTCACTACTAGTTTTATGTTTTTCACTAGTAATGAAGATGAAGATGTGGTGGATGTGGTAGAAATAATAGTGGTATGAGTAGGAATGGTGGAAGTAGGAGTGGTAGATGAAGAGACCAAAGGAGATACAGGGATAATTGGCTGAACTAGTTCCTTTTCTTTTACTAAGGAGTATGTATCATCATCATTCTTCTTCAATTTCAACTTTTTCTTTAGCTCTTGGCTACTTTCACCTTGCACTAATTTTCTCTTATGAATTACTTGTCTTATTTATGTCATTATTATCTCCTTCATGTAGTAGCCCTTACCAAGAAGCCATGTTGAAGTCATAGTGAGAACCACTAAAGTTCTCTTAGCAGTAGTCTTTACTTGATTCTTCTTGAAGTCAATTTTTGGGAGTGGATCATTGTCTCCTCCCATTGCATGATATGAATCATGAATCACTTGTCTGTCATCTTCTATGTCTTCAGGAATGGTGGTTAAATCAAATGAACTAATTTTTTCAATAGTCATCCTAATTTTATCTCTTCTCCTTACTTCAAATTCATCTCTACAATACATCCATAAGTCTTCAAGTGTAGGGATATACATATACTCAAGAGAAACTATGTTTTGTGCTATGCCTCTGTAATAAAAATTTGATCAAGACTTAAAATGTGATTGATTTTAGTTATGATATATCTCTATTTGTACATTCTTGGCCTTATAAATACTTGCGCAATGATAATGGCCAATAATAATAGAAAAACTAACTGAATAATAGTGAACTTTAGACTACAAATCATGCAATTCCACTAGCTACCAGTATATTTCCATTAGAATCCATTTGTCACTAGGGTACCTTGCCCATTTTACTAGTGTCCCTATGAAACCACCAACTTTGATATATGTGAAATTTAGGAATTAAATAAAAATGCATCCAAAATGAGAAACTACCTCCCAAACTACATTAGACACTCTCTTAACTTTCAAAGCAACATTCAATTTACAGATGACTTCATAAAAGAATACATCATTTACCCTCTTATAGTGCTTGAAGTATTAAAAAATATTCAATGGAGGCTAATATTCGTAGATGGGCTTAGTTACCAACATCCCTTTTTATAATCATCCTAGAAAAGGTTCCATTGGATGTTGCACTATATACTAGATATGAAGTCATTTTAAAGTTAAAGGTCTGTAATACATTACTCAGTAGGTGATCAATGTTATCACTTATCATCCTTGACCATTTAATCATTTTAGAACTCCTATTGACATCAATAGCCCTTATGTATGCATACATCCAAATGGAAAGGTTCTTAGCATTCTTCTCTCCATTGATTTTATATAATAATTAAGTCATGTCATCTACTTCTTGAACTAAGTTAGATCTCACTATTTGCTTTGAAAACCTTGAGGGCTACTTTAGTTTCTTTAGATAACTTATATTCATTATCTTGATGCAATCTACTATCTTATTCTTTAATTATATTTTATATTTTTCCATTGATACATCAAGCACTTTAGATCTTACTGGGATCTTCAAACAATAGTCAAAATATTAAACATGTAATCTAATCACCACATTTCTTGCAGTGTCTTTTACTATCCTAGTAAGAGAATCATAATACTTAACACACTCTAGGATAAACTTAGGAAGTTGTGCAAATCTTAGGAAACTTATAGCTTATAGAATTCCACTATTTGTCATTACTTGCATGAGTGGTATCTTGATTGTGGCCTTGGATCTTTCCAATAACTCATTTATGAAAACATGTCCCATGTCAGTGTCACTGATTTTAGAGAATTTAGATGAAATGTAGGACTCAATGGGATATTCCTTGTATTCATAATTTATCTTTGCTTCTTTTGGATTCTCAACTCTCTTTGATTTTGTCTTTCCTTTCCTACTCGGTCCTCGAACTTATTCAAGTGCAAGCTCAGAAACTTTTTCAATTAGAGTTGTTTCTTCTTCTCCTCCTAACATTTGTTACGATTGACATTGGGAAGACTTTGTATATGATCTTAAAAACTTAGTAAATGTTCTTTCTAGCTTAGAAAAGGTATAGAAACTGAGTTGATTTATTGTCTTGAGTAGTAATCCTAAGCAATACTTCAGATATTAGGAATTTCTAGCAGTAGAAAGATTTGAAAACCCTAAGAAACTAATTCTAAATAATAGGGTGGAAATTTTTTGGGAAGGTCTAGGAATTATACAAGTCTTCAATGTCTGAAACATTTAGTAAGTGAAAAGCATTCACAACTCCATATATCATTGGGCAAGTTACTGGTTTTATTAGGGCAAGTTACTTGGATTGGAAAACTCGATGAAATAGAAGTAGTGGGTAATCAAAACTCTATGTAAGCAAGAAATTGTATAAAATCTAAGCAAGTAATGCCCTTGAGGACTTTAGGTTTCTTAAGACCAGTTACTTAGGTTCAGGAATTTGGGTAAGTAACAAGTCATGAAGGGTTTGGGCAATATGATCTAGGTCAATCACTAGGTTTTTGCAAAAGAGATTCTATCTTTTAGGTTTTTCTTAAGATTTTCACAAAGTGTTTATAAAGATTTTACAAGGTTTAACAACATCAATAAATGCAAAAATGACAAAAAAATGTAGGCAAAACAAGAAAAGATTGAAACTTTTCAAAATGATGCATGAAAAATTACTAGAGGAAAAAATAGAAAAACACCCAAAATAGAAATATGAAATCAAAGGTAAAATGATCTACATACCTTGATAGTAAATGGGTTGTGAATATTTTTCTCAAAAATCACTCTAGAAGCTCAAACAATATCGCTCAAGATTCACAAGGGCAACAACTAGGTTAGACAACTTGAAAGCTAGGTGTGAAACGATGTGGAATTTTTAATATTTATATTAACCCCTACATAAATGGTAGCTAAGTGACACATGAGATGATGGAAACTAAGCATTCTAATGATTATCAATTTTTATGAACTACTTTGCTTAGGTTAGTATTTGAAGTCAAGTACCTTTGAAACCCTAACTTGGTCTAGGCTTATGAATACTTCAGACTTACAAACCCTTATTAATTTTACTTATGACTTTGATTAAGTGAAGAAACTTAGAAACCCCAAGTTTTTATCTCTATGCTTTTTAGATTTATGAAACTACTTTACTTGAGCTTTTATGAGAATCAAAGTCATTACACAATTCTAGTTTGATCTGGATGGTGTATCTTGGGTTTGTGATGACAACTTACTTCTCCTTTGAAAAGTAAAGTAACCTTGAAAACTTGAGTTAGAATAGTAATGAATCCAAACACTTAGCTTCTTGAATCTCTTGGAAATATGGACAAAATAGGTTTTATGGTGATGACCCAAGCAAACATTTTCTAACCTTCTAGAGCGATTTGAAGCAACTAGGAATGAAAGCAATCATAAGTGAAAATTTCTAAAGTCTAAGTCTTATTCAGGGGACTGAGTTTTCAACAAGGACAAATGACTCACATAGAATAAAGGACAAAAATTTCAATATGGGTAACCTAAAATTTCATGTGTGAAATTTTGGGGACACCAGCTGGCTTCAATTAAGGACATCTTTGATTCTATCAAAAAGAAAGAAACAAGGATGAGATCCCAATATCTCTGGTTTTGAGTCTTGTTTATTGGGTATAAAGTCATGTAAAAAATCAATCATGAAAAACTACAAAATAAATAAACAAAAAAATATAAATAACTATACAAAATAAAAGTTGAAAACTTACTTAAATACATACAGCTGTTACCCTACTATTTAGTTCTTATAAAGCTTCAAGTGCTACCAATTTTAAGGCATCAATAATTTAATTCCATCTTGATAAGTTAGGATGAACCTATCTTTTCCAACAACTCTATTTGTTGTGAATCAAATTTTTTGTGCATCCCTTTTGGTTCATTTCACTTATCCCATAGTAAGTCTAGGTTACCAACTTCAAGCATTCTTTCTTTAGCCTTTTTGTCAGAAATCCTTTTCACTTTCATCCGATGATCAGTTAAGAGGTCAACAACTTGAGGATGCACTTATTGTAGCTTAGATAAAAACATAATCCTCTTATTCAATTAATCTTGATAAGTTGCATCTTCAATGGCCTTGGATAGTTTTAAAGTAGGCAATTCTATTGTGATGGGTATTTCAGCATCCATTCCATACAACTAAAATGGTGACATGCCAATGGCTTTCTTTGAAGTGATTCTATCTGCGCATAATGCATCAAATAACTTCCTGTGTTAGGTACATTGATCATCATCCTCCAGCTTGAGTATGATTGTCATCAAGTTCTTGTTACTTGATTCAGCTTGGCCATTCCCCTGAGCATAGTAATTTGAAGGGTAGACTAATTCTATTTTGTGTAAATAACAAAAATGAGTTAGTTCAATTGAAGAAAAGTTAGCTGCATTATCTATTACTAGATTGTGAGGAACACCAAAACTCACTAAAATGTTTTCCTTGATAAAATCACATACAACTTTAGAAGTGGCATGCTTGATAGGAATGGATTCTACCAACTTACTGAAGTAATTAGTAGCAGTTAAAACATAACAATGGCTAGCACTTGAGGAGGGATTCAACATGCCAATGAAATCTATGCCCCACTAGTGGAATGGTTCATTGATTATGACTGATTTTAAAGGCAATGCTGACAACTTTGGACGTCCCAAAAAATGCTGACATGCTTGACATTTAGAAATCCAATCCAAAGTATCATGGAAAAGAGTGGGCCAATAATACCTTGTTCGTAGGATTTTATGTGTTATAACTCGTGCTAAAAAGTGACCTCCACATGCTCTATCATGGAACTGTTCCATTAATCTTTTTTTGTTGTCATTTTTCCACACAACAAAGGAAGACACCATCAATTTCTTTTTTATACAAACCATTATCCCAAAGGACATAATCCTTTGACTTAAGCTTGATGGTCCATTTTTCCTTATGTGTAAGATGATTTGGAAATTCTTCATAAGTTAGGAAGAAAGCAATCTTATTGTACCATTCATCAACAAGATCAACAAAAAGAACCATGAGAAAATCTTCATCTAATTCATTTTGAAGCAAAGATGCCATTGTATCTATGTCATCTGGTTTATTTTTTGTCATTAGTTGGCACAAGCCTCTTCTTCTTACTAGATTTTTTGGTTTGATATCAAGATCAAACTCTTGAAATTTAGTCACATAGGTGCCTCTTAATAGTCCCAACTCTTGTTATGTTAGAATATATTTGATTGTAGTGTTAGGTACATATACTTTAGTATGTGAAGACAAGATGTAGTACCTAAAGTCTTTGTATGCTTTGACTACAACAAAGGCGTGTTTTTCCATATGTGTATATTTTAGTTCATAACTCTTCATTGGCTGACCCATGAAAAATATGAGATATTTAATATATTCTATTGTATGAGTATGGATGACATGGTATGCTTGTAAGAATAACACTAGAGAATAAATTCCTTACTAAAATCAGGAGAAACTAGAACTAGAGCTTGAGCTATGACTGCTTTAATATTTTCAAATGACATCTTACCTTAAGTATTCCACTTGAAGTCTTTATTTTTTTTCATCATGTCATAAATGTGGTGAGTTAATTCAAAAAAATTAGCAATGAATCTTCTGATGAATTTGATCTTACCAAAGAATGAATGTACCCCTTTCTTAGATGTAGGCATAGGTAGAATTTGAATATCTTTCATCAATTTTTATTCTTTACTTTGACACGATGTGACCAAGAAGATTCCCTTCAATCATGGAAAAGATTGATTTCTTGAGATTCAAAGAGATCCCATGCTTCCTGCACTGGATGATAACTTGTTCTAAATCAACCAAATGATTACCTCTCTTATTTGAGAAGACTATCAATTCATCAAGATATACAACTATGATCTTGTTCTTTAGATGTGCAAATGCCATATCCATTGCTCATGAAAAAGTCACTCCAACATTAACCAGCCTAAAGGGCATCTTCTGATAGGAAAATGTCCCCCATGATGTTGTGAAAGCCATCTTATATTGATCTTTTTTACTGACTTTTATCTGATTATATCCTAAAAATTTGTCTAACATGGACAACATTTTTGAGCTTGTAACTACTTACAACATATGATACATAATAGGCAATAGATAGTTATATTTCAAAGAGGCTTGATTGAGATTCTGAAAATCAACACACATACGTATTTCTCCATTCTTCTTTCTAAATGAGACAATGTTAGATAACCATTTTGAATGATGAATGGGATAAATTATTTTGGCATCAAGTAACTTCTTTATTTCTACAAAGATAGCACCTGATATTGTTGGATTATGATGGTGAAGCTTTGGCCTGAAAGGCTTCACTTTTGGTTGAAGTGGAATGTAATGTTGCACCTCTTTAGTTTGAAAGGTCTTCATGTCTTTGTAAGATCAAACAAATACATCAATGTATTTCTTGAGAAGCTTAATGGATGCTTCTTTTTACACTTGGGAATAATATTTTATGATGTTGACCATCTTGGGCTCTTCCTCAGTAACCAAAATAAATTGTTGTACTTTTAGAGAACTCTCACCATAATCTTTCTTTTTATTTAGAAACTGATCATGCTTATCAAAAATTTCTTCTAAATAAACTAACCCTTTAGGGATTTTATTTCCCTTTAATTGAATTACTTATTCATTATCATCATGTTTAGGGTTAGCATTACCTTTTGTTATTTGGCATGAAAGTGGACTACTTCCTTAAAAATATAATTCTTCAAAATTATCTTGTTTCTTAGGGAAAATAACTATCTATTTATCATCACTGAAAACCTACCACTGATTGACATTGTCTAGAACCTTTGGATAGAAAACCATCTCTACCCTATAGTCACCTTCTCAAAAAAGTATAGGCTGTTAGTTTGGCCTAAGTAGAGCTATAATAACCACAAGGAAATTAGCTCTAAAGTTTTAATCATGAGGAATGTAATTGATTGAAAAGGCTACAAAATCAAGTCTTGTAGTCATAACTTGATCATGGTAGTGCCTCAACTTATCTTTCTTTACCTGGTATTGTCTACAAATTTACCTCACTATCAACTCAACATCTCCCTACACTTTTAGAAGTTTCATTTCCTTTCTTTTTCTTTTTCCAATCCTAATAGCAATGCTTCATACTCTATTGTGTTGTTAGTATTTTCAAACATAAGCATGTAAGAGTAAGGATATACCTTACTATCTAGTGATATCAATACAACTCCAAAACCTGAACCAAGAGAAAAACAACTACCATTAAATTCTATCATCCATATTCTCTCTTCTTCTTCTTGTATCTCTGTTTATTGTATTTCCTTGCCCAATTCAAGGTAATAGACTCCATGATTTAATTCTTCAAAAATAATCTACGATCTTGGATCATCAGACTTGGAAACTATATACTTGGACTTCTTCTTAGGATCAAGTTTTGATTTACTCCTTTGATTAGAATATGAGCACATAAAAAATCCATCTTGACTTCTCCACCCATATCTTTGTAGAAGTTTCTACTCAAAAACATTCTATAGGAAATAGAAATATTTGCTACCAAAATTGACATTTTAAGCCTCTTATCTGGAAAAATTGCTAGAACAACTTGAGCATCTTTGATTTGTCCAATCAAGGGAGCTTATCTTTCCATCGAGTAAAATCTCCTTATTGACTCAGTTAAAGTGAGGCCAAGGGCATCGACTACTTTAGCATTCATAACATTATTAAAAACTTTAGAATCTAAGATATAATTACTCAACTTGAACCCATTGATCAAGAGGATTACATACAATGGATCTATTCTTTTGGATGTGAAAGTAGAGGTAGGAGAAGTAGTTGCAGCATTGTTTTGGAAAGAAAAATGTTTGAGAGTAGGCAAGACACCTTTTGAATCATTGGTTATATTGTTTGATCCTTTACTTTGTACATACTTGACTCGTCTATTCAGCTAATCTAAATAAGATCTTAAGTATTTAACTTCTAACATTTGAATTTTAGTTTTCTTGATGTGGTCAATAATGTCAAAAGAAGGGATGAAAGTACATAAAGTAGGACCAAATTTGGAAGTATTAATGATTGCCTTATGAGGTTTTGAAGAATAGGATGTTGAATTTTTATCTTTTTAAGTAAGGGAAGTGGGTAGAGGAATACCTCTTTTGAGAATGCTAACATCTAACTTGGAGTCTTCTTTCTCTTTCCCTTGTTCTTTGGAATATTTTTCATCATCTTGCTAAGTTTGTGATCTTACAAATACTGCAAAAGAGTGACTATGATATTTTTCAAGCATTTCTTCATAATCACTTTTTGATTGATATTCAAGGTAGCCTATGTTTGAGTCATCAGTAGGATCTAAAAATTAATCTTCTTCAACAAATATTTGATAAAGGGTAACATCCATATGATCTTCTTTGTTCATTTTAATGTGGTTCTTTAGAGCATCTTCAATTACCAATCTTTGTGGTGGTACAATAATGTGATTCTGGTTTTGATTATTAAAATTACATGTAGGTGCATTCTTGACAAGAGTAATATAAACACCTTGAATAATTAGCCTTTTAACTTGTAGTAATTCATTAACTAATTTTTGCAATAAGGGATATGTTATGGTTTGAAATGTAGTTGAAGTAGAACTATCCACCTTGGAAGTTGTCTTCTTAATCTTTCCAACCATAATAAGGTCATCTTCAACCTCTATAGTAATGTTCTGATCTGTTATTAAATTAACAAGATGTGCTCTATGTAGCTGATAACTAACCTCTGGTAATTTAGCATTGATGAAAAAACACTTTTGGTTATCACTAGTAGGTTAGATAGCCCAAGGTATTTTGTAGAGCAATTTTTTAAACTTAGTAATGAAATCTTGCATGTGCTCATGTGGTTATTTTTTAAGCTAGGTCAATTGGATAAGCAATATGTGTGAATATTCAATAGCTTTAAATATCTTTTCAAATTGCTCATGCATAGTGGCCCAACTGGTCATAGTGTTAGGTGCCAAATGGTAAAACCATTCTGTAACTAAGTCATGCAAGGTTTCAATGAAGAACCTGACTGAGACATCTTCATGCTCAATTCCAATCACTCCATAGGCTACAAAAAAGGCAATAAATGCTCATCTAGACTCTATTTTCGAACACCTATAAACTTAGGAAAGTTATTTCTTGACCCCTTAGGCAAGTCATGGAGAGGAGAAGTTAAATTCAATGGGCCAATCATCATTCTCCAAGGGATGAGAAGTTGTTTCACCATTCTTCCAAGATTAAGGAGTTGAGGATTAGTAGGTTGGATTATTCTTGAAGAATTGTGTTGTAGCCAATTTACAAGAATTTGCACTTGTCTCACAGGTGAAAGACTCACTCTTCTTGTTCTGGTTTAGGGAGGAAAACTAAAATTAAACCATCCTTGTAATTGAAAGAAATTGTCTATTTGGCCTTGAGCTCTTTTTGATCTTGTAAAAGGTTTATTTTCCAGATTGAAATGCCTATGCTTCTCTAAGGATTTGTTTAAGTTACTTCAGATTTGAAATCAAATACTTCTCTAGAGATTACTTGACATGTAATCACTTAAGATAAACAAAACGTTATGTTTGACATGCAGTGAATCAAGATAAGTGAAGCATTTTTTTTAGATGAGTAAAACTATTTTCACAAAACACACGTTTCTAGTCATAAGTGTGACTATAATTTCCATGTAACTTCTTACATGATAATGTGGAAATAATACAATTTTGGAGAACTAAACATTAATCTATGTCTATCTTACCCTAGAGTGGATAATCTAATTTTAGCTCTAGTTAAGTTCATGTACCCCAACGAAGTCACCAGAAACTATTGGCTAGATATTTTTTAGGCTAGCAAAAGTACCTAGGTAGTCATGGGATTAAATCCCCTTCATTTAATGGTGAAGATCCTATACATTTTATGCTTATCTATTCTAGCTATTCACACTTTCAATTTTTCATAGTTTATATAAATTATGCACAAGTTACTTTATCTTTGGATATTACTTTAATCACAAAGTTCATGAACCATAATAGAGTGATTTTGTAGCAAGTAAGTAGCTGATTCAAAAATTATGTAAAGAAGTTCTAAAAAATTAGAGAATGAAAAGAATAGAATATGTGAGAAAGAAAGAAGTTGTACTTCAAAAGTAGTTTTACAGAGCTTATTGTATCTATACAAAGTAAATACACATACAAGATATGATAATTCTTCTAGCAAATGATTAAGAAAATCTAGAATTCATGTTCAGATTTAAAGATAACACAAAGTTTACCATTTTGATATTCATAAATATACCAAAATATCTCCTTATATGCAAAGTTTTTTAGAAATCAACTTTCTTCTTATTCACTTTGAAACAAATTCATATAAAAAACATCTAAAAATCTAAACGCAAATTTTCAAATTGCTTAAACTTTTTTGCTTACTAGTTACAATTGCTTTATAAAAATTACCACCCCCTATGATATGTAGGCCTTCACTCTTATTTATACTATTTTAGATGTCAAAATCAATTAGGATACAACTCCTTGAATTTCCATGTGCTACGTTAAAATCTAAAAACCATTGAGAGATGTCCTCCTTGAATTTCTCCTGTGTCGCATGTAATGGCTGATGACATGTAACATTCTCGATTTTCTTATTTGGATCAAATTTAATCTCTTTGCATGTTGCACATAACTTGATTAATTAATTTGTTTTTACAAAATGATTTCAAGTAATGGCATCTATATAAGTTACTTGACTCTTACATTTTACAAAGTAACTTACTTTTACAAATAACTTCACTAAATGACATTATTTAAAAAGTAATTACTTAAAAAAAAATTATTTCAAATACATTTGTGAAGAAAATAGAAGAATTTGTTGAGAAGAGAAGCCATAATAATCATTCTAATACATGAACTTTTGATTTGTTCTTTTCTCTATACTTGATAGTTGAGACATCATGAACTGGATGGCTGCATCATCTGATTTGGCAATTGATTGCCTTTCTATTTCCATTCTCAACAATTCCCTTTCCATCTTCTTGCAATAATCTTTCACCTTCTCAAGCCTAGGTTCCAGCCTCTTGACCTCTTGTTAACTTTTTATTAACTCTTTCATAGATTTTACTGTGAAAAGAGTTTTGGCCTTTTCAATTAATTCCTTGAATTACTGATGCAATTGCTCAGGTGTTCTTGGTATTTTATTAGACTAAACATTAGTGAGGTAGAAGATGAAGTCCTTCAGATTTACTTTCACAATATGAGCATCTTCTTCCAAAGTCTTTATTTTTTCATGCATTGTATAAAAATGTACATACTTAAAGATATAAGGTGTTCCTCTTATTTTGCTTTCTTTATTCATCCCTCTAGAATAATCTTTTCTTCAATTAAAACTTTTTTGCTTAAATAATCTATTTGTTGAAGGCTTTCTTACTAAAATTTAGATATTATATTCTCATTTTCAATCTCCTTCATCACTATTTTTATTTGTGCCAATTTATTCTCAATATCATCTAAAGTACCTTGGACCTTAGGAAACCATTTCTATGCAGTTTGTAACATTTTCTCTATCCATTAATCAACTATTTTGGCCTTGTCACTAGTTTCCTCTACCTCAGTTATTGTTTACTAATAAATCATATATCCTAAAAATAATGATTACTGAAGAGCAGATATTCAAAAATTTTCCCATTGAATTTTTCTACTCTAGATCTTCCATTATCTATCATAACTCTCACTCAAGCTAATATCTTTCCCTATAATTCACCACATTAACAAAACCACTAAAGCTAACTCTAATACCAGTTGTTAGGAATAAGTGATTAAAATTAATTAATTATGCAATAATATGCAACATGGAAATCATTCCTCAAAATCATAGAAATAGAGACATATGGAAGAAAAATTTATATCTAAGCAAATACACACATAACACTGATATAACATGGTTTATATTTCACATAATTTAGAAATTTGTTATTTTAACCTGGCTTTATCAACCTTCTCTTCATCTAGCTTCTTAAAAAGAATGTTGATAAGAGTCTATATGTCCTATTTCAGGCCCTCTATAGTGACTTTTCCAAGGGATACCTTTGTAACAATTAAGTCTTCTTCAATGACTTCACCTTTATCCATACCCTATGGAGGAATTGATATCTCTACAAATTTTTTATCAAAAGGTTCAATTATCAACTTTGAAGTCACTTTAGCACTCTTGGGATTCTTACCCTTATGATCAAGACTTCTCAGAAGTTATAAGTCTATCTCTTCCAAGTTAATTTCTTCTTTTGACTTAGGAGCTATCTGCAATGCCAACCATGAAGAGAAATCCATACCATTTGAAGTAGCTGAATGTATTACCATTTACTGTTGATTATTTATCACCACTAACTCTTGAGAAGGAACTTTTTATGCATCTAGAATATCTTGAACAACATAGGAAACTACTTGGTCATCTTTTTCTTTGTCTACCTCTTTCTCTTTCTATTTTTTTGCCTCTTTCTCTACAGGTTTATATATTACTTGTTGCTGAGATACCTCTTGAGATGTAGCTACCTCTCTAATAGTTATGAATAGAAATAATGGTGGGATGATCCTTAGAAGGAGGTGGAGGAGTAGTAGGTGGAGAGGATGAAAGTAGAGGAGAAGGAACATTAGTCTCCTTTTGAACATGTTTCTTAGAAGGTTTGAAACTTGAAGATTTTGGAGGTGGCATGAGTGTGGATGGATTTACATCTTTCACTACTAGTTGTATGTTTTCCACCAGTAATGAAGATGAAGATGTGGTAGAAATAAGAGTGGTAAAAGTAGGAACGGTGGAAGTACGAGTGGTAGAGAAAAAGGCCAGAGGAGATGTAAGGGTAACTAGCTGATTTGATTCCTTTTATTTTACCAAGGAGTATCTATCATCAACATTCTTCTTCAATTTTAAATTTTTCTTTGGCTCTTGGCTACTTTTACCTTACACTAATTTTATCTTGTGACTTATTTGTACCATTTATATCATCATTGGCTCCTTCATGCAGTATCTCTTACCAAGAATCCATGCTGAAGTCATAGCGAGAACCATTAAATTTCTCTTAGTAATAGTCTTTATTTTATTCTTCCTAAATTGAATTTTTGAGAGTGGAGCGTTATCTCCTCCTATTTCATGATATGAATCATGAATCACTTCTCCATCATCTTTCATGTCTTTAGGAATGGTGTCTAAATAAAATGAATGAATTTGTTCAATAGTCATCCTACTGTTATATCTTATGCTTACTTAAAATTCATCTATACAATCAATCCAAAAGTCTTCAAGTGCAGGGATATGCATATACTCAAGAGAAATTATGTTTTATACTAAGCCTCTATAATAAAAATTTGCTCTAGCCTCAAAATGTTATTGATTATAGTTATGTTATATATTTTTTTATACATTCTTGGCCTTGCAAATATTTGCACAATGATAATGGCCAATAAAAATAGGAAAACTAACTAAAGAACAATTAAATTTAGACTACAAATCATGCAATTCCACCAACTGTCTGCATAGTTCCATTAGAATCCATTTGTCACTAGGGTACCTTGGCAATTTTATTGGTATCCCTGTGAAACCACTAACTCTGATATATGTGAAATTTAGGAATTGAACAAAAATGCACCCAAAATAGGAAACTACCTCCCAAATTGCATCAAACACTCTCTTAGCTTTCAAATTAACATTCAATTTATATATGAATTCATAAAAGAATGCAACATTTACCCTATTATAGTGCTTGAAGTATTTAGAAAGATTAAATTGAGGATAATATTCATAGATGGGCTCAGTTGCCAACATCTCTTTAGTAGTTAGCCTAGAAAAGGTTCCATTAGATATTGCAACATATACTAGATATGAAGTCATTTTGAAGTCAAAGTTATGCAATACATTACTCAGTTTGTGATCAATGTTATCACTTATCTTCTTTGACCATTAAATTATTGTAGAACTTCTATTGACATCAATAGCCCTTATATATGCACACATCCAAGTGGAAAAGTTATTAGCATTTTTCTCTCCATTGAATCTATACAATAATTGAGTGATGTCATCCACTTCTTGAACTAGGTTAGATCTCACTAATTGCTTTGGAAACCTTGAGGGCTACTTTGGTTTCTTTAGATAAGTTGTATTCATTATCTTGATGCAATATGCTATCTTATTCTCTCATTAGATTTTATCTTTTTCCATTGATACATCAATCAGTTTAGATTTTTCTAGGATCTTCAAATAGTAATCAAAATATTGAACATATAATCTGATCACTACATTTCCTATAGTTTTTTTAACAGCCCTAGTAAGAGAATCATAATACTTAACACACTCTAAAATAAACTTAAGAAGTTGTGTAGAGATTGAAAAAGTTGCATCTTACAAGATTACACTATTTGTCATTACTTGCATGAGTGGTATTTTGAATGTGTCCTTGGATCTTTCCACTAACTCATTTATGGAAACATGTCCCATGTTAGTATCACTGATTTCAGATAATTTAGATGCAAGCAAGACTCAATGGGATATCCCTTATATTCACACTTCATCTTTACTTCTTTTGGATTTTCAACTCTCATTGATTTTATCTTTCCTTTCCTACTGGGTCTTGGAACTTCTTTAAGTGCAAGCTCAAAAACTTCTTCAATCAGAGTTGTTTCTTATTCTCCTCCTGCCATTTTTTGTGATTGACACTAGAAGGACTTTGTATATGCTCTTTAAAAATTAGTAAATGTTCTTGATAGTTTAGAAAAGGTTAAGAAATTGAGTCAATTTATTATCTTGAGTACAAATCCTAAACAATGCTTTTGAGATTAAGAACTTCCAGTAGTAGAAAGCTTTGAAAACCCCAAGAAATTGATTCTAAGTAATAAGGTGTTGAAGCTTTGAGAAGGTCTAAGAATATTTTAAGTATTCAATGTCAAAAATATTGAGTAAGTGACAAGTATTCATAAATCTACGTTTTATTGGGTAAGTTATCAGGTTTCTTAGGACAAGTTAATTGGGTTTGAAAACCCGATGAAGCAGAAGTAGTGGGTAATAAAAACTCTGGGTAAGCAAGTAGTTGTACAAAATCTGAGTAAACAATGGCCTTGAAGAATTTAGGTTTCTTAAGACCAGTTACTTAGGTCATGACTCTGGTTAAGTAACAAGTCATCAAGGGTTTGGGTAATATGATCTAGGTTAATCACTAGGTTTTTGTAGAAGAGATTCTATTATTTGGATTTTGCTTAATATTTTCATAGAAAAAGTGTTTCTAAATATTTTACAAGGTTTAAAAATATCAATGCATGCAAAAATGACAAACAAATGCATTCAAAATAAGAAAAGACAAAAACTTTTCAAAATGGCACATGAAAACTTACCAAAATAAAAAATGAGAAAAAACCCAACATAGAAACATGAAATTGAAGGGGAAATGGTCTACATACCTTGACTAGAAATGGGTTATGAATATTTTTCTCAAAAATCACTCTGGAAGCTCAACTGGTATCGCTTGGGATTCGTAGCAGCAACAACTAGGTTAGACAACTTGAAATTCAGGTGGAAAATGAGGTGGAAATTTTAATATCTATATTTACCCCTACATTAATGGAAACTAAGTGACACATGAGATGATGGCCATGTAAGCATTTTGATGATTTTTAGGTTTTAAGAATTGCTTTGCTTAAGTTGATCTTTGAAGTCAAGTACCTCTGAAACCCCAACTTGGTCTAGGCTAAAGAATACTTCAGACTTGAGAACCCTTATTTCTTTTACTTATGAATTTGATCAAGTGAAGTAACTTTGAAACCCTAGGTTGTTATCAACTATGTTTTATATATTTACAAAACTACTTTACTTCAGATTTTATGAGAAATAAAGTCATTACATAATTCCAATTTGATTTGGATGATGTATCTCGGGTTTGTGATGACAACTTACTTCTCCTTTGATAAGTAAAGTAATCTTGAGAACTCGAATTGGCCCAGCAATGAATCCAAACACTTAACTTCTTGAATCTCTTGGAAAGATGGATAAAATGGGTTTTATGGTGATAACCCAAGCAAATATTTTCTAACCTTCTAAATAAATTTGAAGCAATTGGGAATGAAAGCAATCATAAGTGAAAAATACTAAAGTCTAAGTCTTATTCAGGGACTGAGTTTTCAACAAGGACAATTGACTCACATAGAACAAAAGACAAAAATTTCAATAGTAGTAATCCAAAATTCTATGTGTAAAATTTTGGGGACACCAGCTAGCTCTGATTGGGGACATCTTTATTTCTATCAGTTAGAAAGAAACAAGGATGAGATCCTAGTATCTCTAGTTTTGAGTCTTGTTTATTGGGTATGGAGTCATGTAAAACTCAATCATGAAATACTAAAAAATAAACAAATAGAAAAATAAAAACATTTGTAAAAAATAAAAGTTGAGGACTTACTTATATACATGTAGGTGTTACCCTACTACTCAGTTCTTATAAAGCTTCAACTATTGTCCATTGTAAGGTAGTGGCAATTCAATTCCATCCTAATAAGGTATGATGAAACTATATTTTCTAATAACTTTATTTATTGTAAAAGGTCCTTTCCATAGTGAATCAAATTTTCCATGCATTCCTTTTGGTTCATTTCACTTATCCCACAACATGACTAAGTCGCCAATTTTAATTGTTCTTTCTTTAGCCTTTTTGTCAAAAATACTTTTTGCTTTCATCTGATGATCAATTAAGTGGTCAGTAACTTGAGCACACACTTCTTGTAGATCAGATAAAAACATACTCCTCTTATCCAATGAATCTTGATAAGTTACATCTTTAATGACCTTGGACAGTTGTAAAGTAGACAACTCTATTATGATGGGTATTTCAACATTCATTCCATACAAAAAATGAAATGGTGGCATGCCAATGGATTTTTTTGGAGTGATTTTGTTAGCCCACAATACATCAAATAGCTTCTTGTGCTACGTACGTTGATTATCATCCACTAGCTTGTGAATGATTATAATCAAGTTCTTGTTACTTAACTTAGCTTGGCCATTCCCCTAAGGATAGTAATTTTAAGGGTGAAATAATTTTATTTTGTGTAAATAACATAAATGAGTTAGTTTAGCTAAAAAAAGTTAGATGCATTATCTGTTACTATCTTGTGCGAAACACCAAACTCACTACAATGTTTTTTTTGATAAAATCACATACAACGTCAGAAGTGGCATGACTGAACAGGAATGGATTCTACCTACTTGATAAATTATTCAATGGTGATTAAAATATAACAATGGCCAACATTTTAGGAGGGATTCAACATGCCAATAAAATCTATGCCCCACTAGTGGAATAGTTCATTGATTATGACTAGTTTTAAAGGCAACGCTGGCAACTTTGGATGTCCCACAAAATGCTAACATGATTGACATTTAGAAACCCAATCCAAAGTATCCTGGAAAAGAGTGGGATAATAGTACCTTGCTCATAGGATTTTATGTGTTGTAACTCATACTAAAAAATGACCTCTATATGCTCTATCATGGAACTATTACACTAATCTCTTTGTTTCTCTTTGTCCACACAATGAAGGAAGACACCATCAATTCCTCTTTAATATAAACCATTATCCCAAAGGACATAATCCTTTGACTTAAGTTTGATGGTCTATTTTTCCTTATGTGTAAGATGAGTTGGACATTCTACATAAACTAGGAAGAAAGCAATCTTACTATATCATTCATCAATAAGGTCAACAAAAAGAACCATGGGAAAATCTTCATTTGATTCATCTTGAAGAAAAGATGCCATTGTATTTATGTCATCTAGTTTAATTTCTATCATTAGTTGGCACAAGCCTTTTCCTCTTACTAGCTTTGTTGGTTTGATATCAAGATCAAACTCTTGAAATTTAGCCACCTAGGTGCCTTTTACTAGTCCCAACTCTTATTGTGTTAGAATATATTTGATTGCAGTGCTAGGTACATATTGTTGGGAAATAAACCGGAAGCACACAATTGATTACCAAACCAAGCAACTTAATATGCGGAAATTAACCAGATTCACCAAGTAACTAGAATTCAGAATAACACATGATATGAGAGACAATACACAAATTGTATTAACACTTTATACAGAAAAGAATACAATAAAGAAGATGCCACTTCTTCTCCACCACCTTACAGAGGTTTCCCACACCTCAAGTGAACAGTAATTCTTCTCCCCAAAGCTCTCCCTCTCAGGTCCCAACACCCAACTCAAATACAGAGTTGGTGTTCACCTCCTGTGCTCCACGCACACCACAAGTGCTCCACACACTCAAACAAGTACTCCACGTACTTCAAGTAGATCTCCCATGAACCTGCAACAACCTGCAATTCAACAGACCATACTTATGGAAGGAACTCCCTTGCTTTCCTCTTAGCTCTATCCGAGTACACACCTGTACTCCAAGTAGATCCTGCTTGATACTGCTCCCTGTTGTGTTGCTGTCTATATGA
The DNA here is from genome assembly GCA_037957365.1 of Torreya grandis. NCBI lineage: Eukaryota > Viridiplantae > Streptophyta > Pinopsida > Cupressales > Taxaceae > Torreya > Torreya grandis. The sequence goes on from JARHVA010001018.1 coordinate 1,067,779, forward strand.
TCCTGCACACCTGCAAATCAAACCCGGTTCTGCTCCCCTATGAACCTTGACCTTGCACACACATACACCTGCAAATCAACGATCTTACTTACCATGTAGATCACTCTACACCCTGAAGAACCCTTGTCCTTGCCTCACCAAGTCCTTATGATTCTCCAACTAGTACCAAGCTTGGCACTGATAGGGGACTAGGAGGAACACCCTTACTCACTTCACACACAGAAGGAGCAAACTTTGCTCAACTCAAACTAGAACACTTTTCCAATACAACCATGAGCCTATTATATAGATCTCATCCAAACAATAATTAGACATCTAATTACCATAATTAGATCCGCAGCTCTCAGTCTAAAAATAGCTCTCTTCATGCAAACACTTGGTTCGTTAACTAACTGCCCGTAATAAGCTCGCAGTCGAACCACACAGGCGATCGACGTCAGTCCCTATCTGCCTGGGGGTCGCCGACGCCGGCTGATCCATGACCGACGTCGGTTGCTTCCTGTCGCCTACCTACCTACGTCGATTGGCCAGACCAACGCCAAAGACTTCTGACACTCAGCAACTCATCCTGCAACCTCCTCCATGTCTGCATCAGTGAAGCTTTTAGCTCCACAACCTAACAATCTCCCACTTGGAGATAAACAACTGCACTGTACCTGTACCTGTACTCCATCTAATCTATTTCCTAGTTTGTATCCCTCTTCAAGCTCAATCCTAAAGACAACCCACCACACATCCCGTGGTGTACCACCTGTCATCCGAGTACCCTGCCACATCCGAACCTACAAACACATGTAGTGAAGTCCTGACCCTGCATAGCATGAATCCCTGCTACCGGTCCCTCTCAAATACCTGAGAATCCACTTCCCTGAATTGGCTCTTAACTCTCTGACAGCTCCCACTGCATGGGAATACTCAGGTCTATACCAGACCTCATGTGATTTTGGACACTGTACCTGTCCAGCCTTTAGTGTGCTCCGACTCTGCATCCTGAACCTCGCCAACACCTGATTCACATCAGATCCCACTTGAGACAAAATCAACCAGTGATCTCCATGTCTCCCATGTCAAAGAATTTTGCTGCTCCAAACTCCTCCTGACATGCCACTGAACTAATCTTACCCTTAGCTCAGCAAAACCCTGTATGTACAATCTTGCTAGCATACTATCCACATACAGCAATAGAATGATGTCATGACTCATCATCCACCTGGTAAGGCAAACCACAGTAGTTACCCTGACATTGACTGAAGCCATGCTTCGTCCTCCACCTGTCAAAACCTGTACCACTGTCCTGCAACGCCTCAAGACCATATACCTGATCTTTCGTCTCACGTATCCGTTCTCTCTATTCTTCTACTAAGGTATCCATTCATCTCTGTGCTTTCATACCTGCTGGCAACACTACCAAAACACACCTGTTTGGTTCTCCTCCAAGGAATCACATCCTCATCCATGTCAAGCTCACACCTGTTTCCTGGATCCTTCCTGCTCTACAATTAGCAACATGTATAAAGAAGAGGAACAACGAATTTGAGGGCCTACTTACATCTTCAGTCCTCCGTATGGGTGTTTGAGACTCCATGACAGTGTGCTGTCCACCCAAAATCCGTTACAGTGACCGACCTCGGTCACCCCACAGTCTGCATCTGACCGACGTCGGTTCCATGCGTCTGTCCCTGACTACCATCCCTGTGGTGTCCCTACTACCGACGTCAGTCCTTTGACCGACATCGGTCTTACCTACTTCCGACGTCAGTCCTCCTGACCGACGTCGGTCTTACCCTGCCCGACATCGCTGGCTTCGGTCTGCACATGACCGACATCGGCACCTGTCTGTTCGACACCGGTTCCTCCTGATCGATGCCGATACCTGTGTTCGCCTGTGAGTGATGACTTTTTACCCACGATCTCCTTTGAATCAAATCCCATGTCCAAACTGCCCTGCTCAGAAGTATCCAGCACCATCCACTGGGTTCTATCCGTCATCTCCTCCATAAACACCAAGGCTTTCCAGTTCTTAAGCCTATCAAATATATCTGTCTTCCGCTTAAGAACATGCATCTCCTTCCTGCTCATGTGACCAAGCCTACGAAGCCACGTCTCCGCAACAAAAGAAGAATCAGTAATATAAACAAGTAGATAAAGAGTACCTGTTTTCTTACCACCAGCTAATTCAAGTGCATCCGCTGTGAAAGTTCTTGTGCATCTCTCATCACCCAATCTTTCTGAAGAAATTAGCCATATCTCCAAACCTGGGCCCTGCATGACCTTCATCAACACCTGTGTGTTGACCGCCTGCAATTTTAGCTTCACTTCTCCTTTGCCAATTCTTTGGCAAGGCTTACCAGCTCCTCTACCTGGGGCTGCATGGAAAGAGGCAACCGAATCTTTTATCCAAAATTCAACTTTATCCAAGAAACCTCCCAGAGCATTCTGTGCAACAACACCTGCTACATCTGCTTCTTCAGTTTCTTCATGCTGATCTGCTACCAACCAACAATAATCTTTTACCTGCTCTTTCTTTCCATAGGACCGTGAGTAACCATCTGTGCTTTTCAACTCCTCCATTCTTAGCTTACTTTGATCTGCTGTTGCTCTACTCCCACTCAATCAGAAACCCCTGAGAGTGCCCTGTAACCAAACACAAAGCCTGCTTCCTGCAACCTTAGCTCTGATACCACGTGTTGGGAAATAAACCACCAAGCAACTTAATATGCATAAATTAACCAGATTCACCAAGTAACTAGAATTCAGAATAACACATGATATGAGAGACAATACACAACTTGTATTAACACTTTATACAAAAAAGAATACAATAAAGAAGATGCCACTTCTTCTCCACCACCTCTTCAGAGGTTTCCCACACCTCAAGTGAACAGTAATTCTTCTCCCCAAAGCTCTCCCTCTCAGGTCCCAACACCCAACTCAAATACAGAGTTGGTGTTCACCTCCCGTGCTCCACGCACAACACAAGTGCTCCACGCACTCCACAAGCACTCCACGTGCTCCACAAGTACTCAAGGTACTTCAAGTAGATCTCCCATGAACCTGCAATAACCTGCACTTCAACAGACCATACTTATGGAAGGAACTCCCTTGCCTTCCTCTTAGCTCTATCCGAGTACACACCTGTACTCCAAGTAGATCCTACCTAATACTGCTCCCTGTTGTGTTGCTGTCTATATGATCCTGCACACCTGCAAATCAAACACGGTTCTACTCCCCTGTGAACCTTGACCTTGCACACACATACACCTGCAGATCAACGATTTTACTTACCATGTAGATCACTCTACACCCTGAAGAACCCTTGTCCTTGCCTCACCAAGTCCTTATGATTCTCCAACCAGTACCAAGCTTGGCACTGATAGGGAACTAGGAGGAACACCCTTACTCACTTCACACACAGAAGGAGCAAACTTTGCTCAACTCAAACTAGAACACTTTTCCAATACAACCATGAGTCTATTATATAGATCTCATCCAAACAATGATTAGACATCTAATTACAATAATTAGATCTGCAGCTCTTAGTCTAAAAATAGCTCTCTTCATGCAAACACTTGGTTCGTTAGCTAACTGCCCGTAATGAGCGCAGTCCAAACCACACAGGCGACTGACGTCGGTCCCTGTCTGCCTGGGGGTCGCCGACGCTGGCTTATCCATGACTGACGTCGGTTGCTTCCTGTCCAATAGACGTCGATTGGCCAGACCAAACGCCAGTCTCTGTGACACTTCTACAACTCTCCTACAACATCCTTCATGTCTGCATCAGTGAAGCTTTTAGCTCCACAACCTAACAATCTCCCACTTGGAGATAAACAGCTGCACTGTACCTATACCTGTACCCCGTCTAATCTGTTTCCTAGTTTGTATCCCTCTTCAAGATCAATCCTGAAGACAACCCACCACACAACCTGTGATGTACCACCTGTCATCTGAGTACCCTGCCACATCCGAACCTACAAAAACATGTAGTGAAGTCCTGACCCTGCATAGCATGAATCCCTGCTGCCGGTCCCTCTCAAGTACCTGAGAACCCACTTCCCCGAATTGGCTCCTAACTCTCTGACAACTCCCACTGCATGGGAATACTCAGGTCTATACCAGACCTCATGTGATTTTGGACACTATACCTGTCCAGCCCTTAGTGTGCTCTGGCTCTGCATTTTGAACCTCGCCAACACCTGATTCACATCAGCTCCCACTCGAGACAAAATCAACCTGTGATCTCCATGTCTCCCATGTTAAAGAATTCTGCTGCTCCAAACTCCTCATGACATGCCACTGAACTAATCTTACCCTTAGCTCAGCGAAACCCTGTATGTACGCCCCTGCTAGCTAGCATACTATCCACATACAGCAACAGAATGATGTCATGACTCATCATCCACCTGGTAAGACAAAACCACAGTAGTTACCTTGACATTGACTGAAGCCATGCTTCGTCCTCCACCTGTCAAAACCTGTACCACTATCCTGCAGCTCCTCAAGACCATATACCTGATCTTCCATCTCACGTATCTGTTCTCTCTATTCTTCTACTAAGGAATCCATTCGTCTCTGTGCTTTCATACCTACTGGCAACCCTACCAAAAACACACCTGTTTGGTTCTCCTCCAAGAAATCACATCCTCATCCATGCCAAGCTCACACCTGTTTCCTGGATCCTTCCTGCTCTACAATCAGCAACATGTATAAAGAAGAGAAACAACGAATTTGAGGGCCTACTTACGTCTTCAGTCCTCCATATGGGTGTTTGAGACTCCTTGATAGCGTGCTGTCCACCCAAAATCTGTTACAGTGACCGACCTCGATCACCCCACAGTCTGCATCCGACCGATGTCGGTTCCCATGCGTCTGTCCCTGACTACCGACCCTGCGGTGTCCCTACTGCCGACGTCGGTCCTCTGACTGACATCGGTCTTACCTACTGCCGACGTCAGTCCCATGACTGACGTCGGTCTTACTCTGCCCGACATTGCCGGCTTCGGTCTGCACATGACCGACATCGGCACCTGTTTGTTCGACGCCGGTTCCTCCTGACCGACATCGGTATCTGTGTTTGCCTGTGAGTGATGACTTTTTATCCCGCGAGCTCCTTTGAATCAATACCCATGTCCAAACTGCCCTGCTCAGAAGTATCCAACCACATCCACTGGGTTCTGTCCGCCATCTCCTCCAAGAACACCAAGGCTTTCCAGTTCTTAAGCCTGTCAAATATATCTGTCTTCCACTTAAGAACATGCATCTCCTTCCTGCTCATGTGACCAAGCCTACGAAGCCACGTCTCTGCAACAAAAGAAGAATCAGTAATATAAACAAGTAGATAAAGGGTACCTATTTTCTTACCACCAGCTAATTCAAGTGCATCCGCTGTGAGAGTTCTTGTGCATCTCTCATCACCCAATCTTTCTGAAGAAATTAGCCATATCTCCAAACCTGGGCCCTGCATGACCTTCATCAACACCTGTGTGTTGGCCGCCTGCAATTTCAGCTTCACTTCCCCTTTGCCAATTCTTTGGCAAGGCTCACCAGCTCCTCTACCTAGGGCTGCATGGAAAGAGGCAACCGAATCTTTTATCCAAGATTCAACTTTATCCAAGAAACCTCCCAGAGCATCCTGTGCAACAACACCTGCTACATCTGCTTCTTCAGTTTCTTCATGCTGATCTGCTACCAACCAACAATAATCTTTTACCTACTCTTTCTTTCCATAGGACCGTGAGTGACCATCTGTGCTTTTCAACTCCTCCATTCTTAGCTTACTTTGATCTGCTGTTGCTCTACTCCCACTCAATCAGAAACCCCTGAGAGTGCCCTGTAACCAAACACAAAACCTGCTTCCTGCAACCTTAGCTCTGATACCACTTGTTGGGAGATAAACCAGAAGCACACAATTGATTACCAAACCAAGCAACTTAATATGCGGAAATTAACCAGATTCACCAAGTAACTAGAATTCAGAATAACACATGATATGAGAGACAATACACAAATTGTATTAACACTTTATACAGAAAAGAATACAATAAAGAAGATGCCACTTCTTCTCCACCACCTTACAGAGGTTTCCCACACCTCAAGTGAACAGTAATTCTTCTCCCCAAAGCTCTCCCTCTCAGGTCCCAACACCCAACTCAAATACAGAGTTGGTGTTCACCTACCGTGCTCCACGCACACCACAAGTGCTCCACGCACTCCACAAGCACTCCACGTACTCCACAAGTACTCAAGGTACTTCAAGTAGATCTCCCATGAACCTGCAATAACCTACACTTCAACAGACCATACTTATGGAAGGAACTCCCTTGCCTTCCTCTTAGCTCTATCCGAGTACATACCTGTACTCCAAGTAGATCCTGCCTGATACTACTCCCTGTTGTGTTGCTGTCTATATGATCCTGCATACCTGCAAATCAAACACGGTTCTGCTCCCCTGTGAACCTTGACCTTGCACACACATACACCTACAGATCAATGATCTTACTTACCATGTAGATCACTCTACACTCTGAAGAACCCTTGTCCTTGCCTCACCAAGTCCTTATGATTCTCCAACCAGTACCAAGCTTGGCACTGATAGGGAACTAGGAGGAACACCCTTACTCACTTCACACACAGAAGGAGCAAACTTTGCTCAACTCAAACTAGAACACTTTTCCAATACAACCATGAGTCTATTATATAGATCTCATCCAAACAATAATTAGACATCTAATTACAATAATTAGATCCGCAGCTCTCAGTCTAAAAATAGCTCTCTTCATGCAAACACTTGGTTCGTTAGCTAACTGCCCATAATAAGCGCAGTCGAACCACACAGGCGACCGACGTCGGTCCCTGTCTGCCTGGGGGTCACCGACGCCGGCCGATCCATGACCGACGTCGGTTGCCTTCTTGTCCAATACTGCCGACGTCGGTTGGCCAGACCAAATGCCAGTCTCTGTGACACTTCTGCAACTCTCCTGCAACCTCCTCCATGTCTGCATCAGTGAAGCTTTTAGCTCCAGAACCTAACAATCTCCCACTTGGAGATAAACAGCTGCACTGTACCTGTACCTGTACCTGTACCCCATCTAATCTATTTCCTGGTTTGTATCCCTCTTCAAGCTCAACCCTGAAGACAACCCACCACACAACCTGTGAGGTACCTCCTGTCATCCGAGTACCCTCCCACATCCGAACCTACAAACACATATAGTGAAGTCCTGACCCTGCATAACATACCTGCTGCTGGTCCCTCTCAAATACCTGAGAACCCACTTCCCTGAATTGGCTCCTAACTCTCTGACAGCTCCCACTGCATGGGAATACTCAGGTCTATACCAGACCTCATGTGATTTCAGACACTGTACCTATCCAGCCCTTAGTGTGCTTCAGCTCTGCAACCTGAACCTCGCCAACACCTGATTCACATCAGCTCCCACTCGAGACAAAATCAACCTATGATCTCCATGTCTCCCATGTCAAAGAATTTTGCTGCTCCAAACTCCTCATGACATGCCACTGAACTAATCTTACCCTTAGCTCAGTGAAACCCTGTATGTACACCCCTGCTAGCTAGCATACTATCCACATACAGTAACAAAATGATGTCATGACTCATCATCCACCTGGTAAGACAAAACCACAGTAGTTACCCTGACATTGACTGAAGCCATGCTTCATCCTCCACCTGTCAAAACCTGTACCACTATCCTGCAGCTCCTCAAGACCATGTACTTGGTCTTCGGTCTCACGTATCCGTTTTCTCTATTCTTCTACTAAGGAATCCATTCGTCTCTGTGCTTTCATACCTGCTGGCAACCCTACCCAAAACACACCTGTTTGGTTCTCCTCCAAGGAATCACATCCTCATCCATGCCAAGCTCACACCTGTTTCCTAGATCCTTCCTGCTCTACAATCAGCAACATGTATAAAGAAGAGGAACAACGAATTTGAGGGCCTACTTACGCCTTTAGTCCTCCGTATGGGTGTTTGAGACTCCTTGACAGCGTGCTGTCCACCCAAAATCCGTTACAGTGACCGACCTCGGTCACCCCACAGTCTGCATCCGACCGACGTCGATTCCCATGCGTCTGTCCCTGACCACCGACCCTGCGGTGTCCCTGCTGCCGACATCAGTCCTCTGACCGACATCGGTCTTACCTACTACTGACATCGGTCCCCCTGACCGATGTCGGTCTTACCCTGCCCGACATTGCCGGCTTCGGTCTGCACATGACCGACATCGGCACCTGTCTTTTCGATGCCAGTTCCTCCTGACCGACATCGGTATCTGTGTTCACCTGTGAGTGATGACTTTTTACCCGTGAGCTCCTTTGAATCAATACCCATGTCCAAACTGCCCTACTCAGAAGTATCCAGCCACATCCACTGGGTTCTGTCTGCCATCTCCTCCAAGAACACCAAGGCTTTCCAGTTCTTAAGCCTGTCAAATATATCTGTCTTCTGCTTAAGAACATGCATCTCCTTCCTGCTCATGTGACCAAGCCTACGAAGCCACGTCTCCGCAACAAAAGAAGAATCAGTAATATAAACAAGTAGATAAAGGGTACCTATTTTCTTACCACCAGCTAATTCAAGTGCATCCGCTGTGAGAGTTCTTGTGCATCTCTCATCACCCAATCTTTTTGAAGAAATTAGCCATATCTCCAAACTTGGGCCCTGCATGACCTTCATCAACACCTATGTGTTGGCTGCCTGCAATTTCAGCTTCACTTCCCCTTTGCCAATTCTTTGGCAAGGCTCACCAGCTCCTCTACCTAGGGTTGCATGGAAAGAGGCAACCGAATCTTTTATCCAAGATTCAACTTTATCCAAGAAACCTCCCAGAGCATCCTGTGCAACAACACCTGCTACATCTGCTTCTTCAGTTTCTTCATGCTGATCTGCTGCCAACCAACAATAATCTTTTACCTGCTCTTTCTTTTCATAGGACCGTGAGTGACCATCTGTGCTTTTCAACTCGTCCACTCTTAACTTACTTTGATCTATCGTTGCTTTACTCCCATTCAATCAGAAACCCCTGAGAGTGCCCTGTAACCAAACACAAAACCTGCTTCCTGCAACCTTAGCTCTGATACCACGTGTTGGGAAATAAACCGGAAGCACACAATTGATTACCAAACCAAGCAACTTAATATGTGGAAATTAACCAGATTCACCAAGTAACTAGAATTCAGAATAACACATGATATGAGAGACAATACACAACTTGTATTAACACTTTATACAGAAAAGAATACAATAAAGAAGATGCCACTTCTTCTCCACCACCTCTTCAGAGGTTTCCCACACCTCAAGTGAACAGTAATTCTTCTCCCCAAAGCTCTCCCTCTCAGGTCCCAACACCCAACTCAAATACAGAGTTGGTGTTCACCTCCCATGCTCCACGCACAACACAAGTGCTCCATGCACTCCACAAGCACTCCACGTGCTCCACAAGTACTCAAGGTACTTCAAGTAGATCTCCCATGAACCTGCAATAACCTGCACTTCAACAGACCATACTTATGGAAGGAACTCCCTTGCCTTCCTCTTAGCTCTATCCGAGTACACACCTGTACTCCAAGTAGATCCTGCCTGATACTGCTCCCTGTTGTGTTGCTGTCTATATGATCCTGCACACCTACAAATCAAACACGGTTCTGCTCCCCTGTGAACCTTGACCTTGCACACACATACACCTATAGATCAATGATCTTACTTACCATGTAGATCACTCTACACCCTGAAGAACCCTTGTCCTTGCCTCACCAAGTCCTTATGATTTTCCAACCAGTACCAAGCTTGGCACTGATAGGGAACTAGGAGGAACACCCTTACTCACTTCACACACAGAAGGAGCAAACTTTGCTCAACTCAAACTAGAACACTTTTCCAATACAACCATGAGTCTATTATATAGATCTCATCCAAAAAATGATTAGACATCTAATTACAATAATTAGATCTGCAGCTCTTAGTCTAAAAATAGCTCTCTTCATGCAAACACTTGGTTCGTTAGCTAACTGCCCGTAATGAGCGCAGTCCGAACCACACAGGCGACCTACGTCGGTCCCTATCCGCCTGGGGGTCGCCGACGCCGGCCTATCCATGACCGACGTCGGTTGCTTCCTGTCCAATACTGCCGACGTCAGTTGGCCAGACCAAACGCCAGTCTCTGTGACACTTCTGTAACTCTCCTGCAACCTCCTCCATGTCTGCATCAGTGAAGCTTTTAGCTCCACAACCTAACACATATACTTTAGTATGTGAAGACAAGATGTAGTACCTGAAGGCTTTACATGCTTTGACTACAACAAAAGTGTGTTTTTCCATCTATGTATATTTTAGTTCATAACTTTTTAATGGATGACTCATGAAAGCTATGTGAGATTTAATATCTTCATCATTATTTTATATGAGTATGGATAACATGGTATGCTTAGAAGAAGAATAATAGACAATGAATTCCTTATTGAAATCAAGAGAAACTAGCCCTAGAGCTTGAGTTATGACTGCTTTAATCTTTTCAAATGCCATCTTACTTTTGGCATTCCATTTGAAGTCTTGCTTCTTTTTCATCATGTCAGAAATGTGGTGAGTTGACTCAACAAAGTTAGGAATGAAACTTATGAAGAAGTTGACCTTACCAAAGAATGATTGTACCCCTTTCTTAGACATAGGCATATGTAGACTTTGAATAGCTTTCACCATTTCTAGATTAATATTTGTTCTTTCCTTTGAGATGATGTGACAAAGAAGCTTCCTGTTAGTCATGAAAAATATTGATTTCTTGGGATTCAAAGAGATCCCATGCTTCTTGTACTGGATGAGAACTTCTTTTAAATCAACTAAATGATTACCTCTCTTCTTTGAGAAGATTAACAAGTCATAAAGATATACAACTATGATCTTGTTTTTTGGTGTGCAAATGTCAGATCCATCACTTGTTAAAAAGTCACTCGAGTATTAACTAGCTCAAAGGTCATCCTCTGATAGGTAGATGTCCCCTATGGTGTTTTAAAAGCCATCTTGTATTGATCTTCTTCAACCACTTTTATTTGATTATATCCTAAAAATCCATCTAACATGGACAACATTTTTGAGCCTGTAACTACTTACAAGGTATGATACATAATAGGCAATAGATAGTTATCTTTCAAAAAATCTTTGTTGAGATTTTGGAAATCAACACACAGACATATTTCTCCATTCTTCTTTCTAACTGGGACAATGTTAGCTAACCATTATTAATGATGAATGCGATAAATGATTTTGGTATCAAGTAGCTTCTATATTTCTACAAAGATAGTACCTAAGATTATTGGATTATGATGGTAAATCTTTTACCTGAAAGGCTTCACTTTTGGCTAAAGTGGAATGTAATGTTGTACCTCTTTAGGCTAAAAGGTCTTCAAGTCTTTGTAAGACTAGGAAAATACATCAATATATTTTTTGAGAAGATTAATGAATGCTTCTTTTTCCTCTTGGGAACAACATTTTTTGATGTTAACCATCTTGGGCTCTTCCTTAGTCCCAAATTAACTTATACTTTTGGATAACTTTCACCATACTCTTTTTTTTTTCCAGAAATTGATAATGCTTATTAAAATTTTCTTCTAAAAAAACTAATCCTTTAGGGATTTTATTTCCCTTTAATTGAATTAATTCTTCATTATCATCATGTTCAGGGTCAGTATTAATTTTTTTGATATGATATGGAAGTGAACTACTTCCTTCAAAATTAATTCTTTAAAATTGTCTTATTGCTCAAGGAAAGCAGCTGTTTGTTTGTCATCATTAAAAACCTACCACTAATTGACGTTGTCTAGAACCTTTGGATGGAAAACCATCTCTACCCTATATTCACCTTATCAAAAAAGTGTAGGCTCTTGTTTTGTCCTAAGAAAAGCTACAATAACCATAAGGGAATCAACTTTAGAGTTCTGATCATGAAGAATGAAATTGATTGAAAAGGATACAAAATCAAGTGTTGCACTCAGAACTCAAACATAGTAGAGCCTCAACTTATCTTTCTTCACTTAATATTTTCCATAAATTTACCTCACTATCAAAGTTTCATTCCTTTTTTTTTATAGTTCCATTCCTTACAACAATGTTTCATTCTCTACTATGTTAGTATTTTCAAACATAAGATTATAAGAGTAAGGATATACCTTACCATCTAGTGATATCAATACAACTCCAGCACTTGAACCAATAGAACAACTATCATAAAATTCTAACATCCATATTTTTTATTCTTCTTCTTATATCTTTGGTTCTTGTATTTCTTTACCTAATTCAAGGTAATAGACTCCATGATCTGATTCTTTAAAAAGAATCTTGGATCTTGGATCATCAAACTTGGAAACTGTATACTTGGACTTCTTTTCAAGCTCAAATTTTTGATTTATTCTTTTGATTGGAATATGAGCACATGACCAATCCATCTTGACTTTGCCACCCATTTCTTTGCAAAATTTTCTACTCAACAACATTCTATAGGAAATATGAATATCTACTACCATAATTGTCATTTTAAGTCTCTTATATGAAAAAGCTGCTAGAATAGCTTGAGCATCTTTAATTTATCCAATCAAGGGAACTTGTATTTACATTGAGTAACATATTCCTATTAACATAGTTAAAGTGAGGCCAAGGGCATAAACACTTTAACTGGAAAACATTATCAGAAGCTCTAAAATCTAGGATATAATTACTCAACTTGAACCTATTGATCAAGAGGGATACATAGAATGGATCTATTCTTTCATATGTGGAAGAAGAGATGGGAGAATTAGTTGCAACATTATTTTATAAATAAACATGTTTAGGAGTAGGAAAGATACATTTTGAAGCATTGGTTATATTGTTTGATCCTTTACTTTGTACACACTTGACTAGTCTATTCAACTGATTTGGATAAGACATCAAGTATTTAAGTTCTGACATTTGAATCTTAGTTTTATTGATGTGGTCGATAATATAAAAAAAAGGGATGAAAGTAGAGAAAGTAGGACTAACTTCAAAATTATTAATGACTAGATTATGAGGTTTTGAAGAAGAGGATGCTGAATTTTTATCTTTCAGAATAAGGGAGGCGGGTAAAAGACTACCTCTTTTGAGAATGCGAACATCTAACCTGGAGTCTTCTTTCTCTTTTCATTTTTCTTTGGAAGATTTTTCATCAACTTATCAAGTTTTTGATCTTGTAAATATTACAAAAGAGTGACTATGATCTTCTTTAAGCATTTTTTTATAATCACTTTTTGATTGATATTCAGGGTAGTCTATGTTGGAGTCATGAGCAGGATCTACAAAGTTATCTTTATCAAAAAATATTTTATCAAGGTCAACATCTATATGATCTTATTCATTCATTTCAACATGGTTTTTTAGAGCATCTTCAATTTCTAGTTTTTATGGTGATCTAGCAATACGATTCTAGTTCTGATTATTGAAATTAAGTGTAGGTGCATTCATGATAGGAGAAACATAAGCACCTTGAGAAATTTTATTTTTAACTTGAAACAATTCATTAGCCAATTTTTTCAACAGGGGATCCATTGTGGTTTGTAATGTAGTTGAAGTAGAACTATCCACCTTAGAAGTTATCTTCTTGATCTTTCCAACCATAATAAGGTAATCTTTAACCTCTGTAGTAATGTTCTGAGATATTGATAAATAAATAAGATGTGTTCTATGTAGCTAATAACTAGCCACTAGTAATTGAGAATTGATGAAAAATACTTTTGGTTATCACCAATAGGTTAGGCATCCCGAGGTATTTTTTAGAGAAATATATTAAACTTAGTGATGAAATCTCACATGTGCTCATATGGTTCTTTTTTAAGCTGGGTCAACTAGGTGAGCAATATGTGTGAGTCTTAAGTAGCTTTAATTCTCTTTTCAAATTGCTCATACATATTGGCCTAATTAGTTATCGTGCTAGGTTTTAAATGGTAAAACTATTATGCAACTAAGTCACACAAGGTTTCAATGAAGAGCCTGACTGAGACATCTTCATGGTCAATTCTAATCACTCCACAAGATATAAAGAAGGTAGCTAAATTCTCATTTGGAGTTTATTTTCCATCACTTGTGAACTTAGAAAATTTATTTCTTGAACCCTTAGGCAAGTCATGGAAAGGAGGAGTTAAATTTAATGAGCCAATCATCTTTCTCCAAGGGATAGTAAGTTGTTGCACCATTATTCCAAGAATAAAGATTTGAGGATTAACAATTTGGATTATTTGTAAATTATTATGTTGCAATTGATTCACAGGAATTCACACTTATCTCACAGGTGCAAGACTTGATCTTCTTGTTCTAGTTTGTGGATGAAAGCTGAAATTAAATCATTCTTACAATTGAAATAAATCATCTGTTTGGCCTTGAATTATTCTTGCTCTTGTTAAAGGTCAAATTTCTAGATTGAAATGCCTATGATTCTCTAATGATTTGTTTAAGTTACTTCAGATTTACAAACAAATACTTTTCTAGAGATTACAGGCAAACAAAACATTTTGTTTGACATGTAGCAACTCAAGATAAATGAAACATTTATTTTACACGAGTAAAGCTATTTTCACAAAACATGTGTTTCTAATCACAAGTGTGCCTTTAATTTGCATGTAAATTCTTACACGATAGTGTGTAAATAATACAATTTTAGAGAACTAAACATTAGTTTACATATATCTTACCCTAGAGTAAATAATCTAATTTTAGCTCTGGTTAAGTTTGTGTACCCTAGCAGAGTCACCAAAAAATATTAGCTAGATATTTTTTAGGCTATAAAAAGTACCTAGGCAGTCATGGGATTAAATCCCCTTCATTTAATGGTGAAGCTTCCATAAATTTTATGTTTATTTATTCTAACTATTCACACTTTTAGTTATTCATAGTTTCTACAAATTATGCACAAGTTATCTTATCTTGGGGTATTACTTTAATCACAAAGTTCATGAACCATAATATAATGATTTTGTAGTAAGTAACTGATTCAGAAATTATGTAAAGAAGTATTGGGAAATTGCCAAATGAAAAGACTAGAATATGTGAGAAAGAAAGAAGGTGTACTTCATAACAAGTAGTTTTATAGAGTTTATTGTATCCATACAAAGCAGATAAACATACAAGATATCATAATTCTCTTAGCAAATGAACAAGAAAAATTAGAATTCATGTTCATATTTAAGGATAACACAAAGTTTACCATTGTAATCTTCACAAATTCACCAAAAGATCTCCTTAGACACAAAGTTCTTCAGAAATAAATTTTTTTCTTATTCACTTTGAAACAAATTCATACAAAAAACATCCATAAATCTAAATGCACAGATTGCTTAAATTTTTTTGCTTAATAGTTACAATTGCTTTCCAAAAATTACCATCCCCCTATGGTATGTAGGCCTTCACTCTTACTTATACTATTTTAGATGTCAAAATCAATTAGGAGACAACTCCTTGAATTTCCATGTACCACGTTAAAATCTGAAAATCGTTAGAATTTATCCTATGTGGCATGCAATGGCTGATAACATGTAGCACTTCTTAGTTTTTCTATTTAGATCAAATGCAATATCTCTGCATGCTGCACAAAGCTTTCTTAAGTAATTTATTTTTACAAAATGACTTCAAGTAATGGCGTCTAGCCAAGTTACTTGAGTCTTACATTTTACAAAGCAACTTACTTTTACAAGTAACTTCACTAAATGACATTACTTAAAAATTAATTACTTGAAACAAAATTACTTAAAATAAATTTATGAAGAAAATAGAAGTGGTTGAGAAGAGAAGCCATAATAATCATTCTAATTCATGAACTTTTGATCTGCACTTTTCTCTATACTTAATATGTTAAAATGTTATGAAATGAATGGTTCTATCATCTAATTTGGCAACTGATTGCTTTTCTATTTCCATTCTCACTAGTTCCCTTTCCAACTTCTTGCAATAAGCTTTTGCCTTCTCGAGCCTAGGTTCTAGCCTCTTGACCTCTTTTTGGCTTTTTACTAAATCCTTTATAAATTTTGCTATGAAAGTAGCATGGCCTTATCAATTAATTGATTTAATTTTTAATACAATCACTTAGGTGTTCTTGAAATTTTTTTAGACCAAACATTAGTGAGGTAGAAGATGCAATCCTCCAAATATACTTTCACATTGTGAGCATCTTCTTCTAGAGTCTTCATTTCTTCAAGCATTGATATAAAAATGTGCATATGAAAAGATAGAAGGTGTTCCTCATGTTTTGATTTATTTATTGATCCCTCTAGAACAATATTTATTCAATAAAAACCTTTTCACTTAAATAATTTATTCAATGAAGGCTTTCTTGCAAAAATTCAGAGATTCCATTCTCATTTTCAATTTCCTTCATCACTATTTTTATCTATGCTAATTTATTCTCAATATCAGCTAAAGTACCTGGGACCTTAGGAAACCATTTATGTGTAGTTTGTAACATTTTATCTCGCCATTCATCAACTACTTTGGCCTTGTCACTAGTTTCCTCTACCTCAGTTATTGTTTGCTGACCAATCATATCTCTTAAAAAATAATGATTGCTAAGGATCAGCTCTTGCCACCTTGGCAATTATTTCACATAATTTATAATTTTTTCTTTTAACTTGGCTTTATCAGCCTTCTCTTCATCTAAATTCTAAAAAAGTGTGTTGATAAGGGTCTATGTGTCCTACTTTAGGCCCTCTATAGTGAATTCTCCAAGGGATACCTTTGTAACTGTTAAGTCTTCTTCAGTGATTTCACCTTTATCCTTACCCTATGGAGGAATTGCTATCTCTAAAAATTTCTAACCAGAAGGTTTAATTATCAACTTTGAAGTCACTTTATCACTCTTGGGCTTCTTGCCCTTATGATCAAGACTTCATAGAAGCTTCAAGTCTATCTCCTCCAAGTTAATTTCTTATTTTGACTTAAGATCTATCTACAATGCCAACCATGAAGAGAAATTTGTACCAGTTAAAGTGGTTGAATGTATTACCATTTGTTGTTGATTATTTATCACCACTAACTCCCTAGAAGGAAATTCTTATGCATCTATAATATCTTGAACAATAATGGAAACTACTTTTTCATATTTTTCTTTATCTATTTCTTTTTCTACCTCTTTTTCTTTCTCTTTCTCTACCCCTTTCTCTATAGATTCAACTGTTACTTGTTGAGATACCTCCTAAGATGTAATCACATCTCCAGTAGTTACCTGCTCTGGCTATTTTTGGGTACGAATAGAAATAATGGTGGGTTGATCCTCAGAAGGAGGTAGAGGAGGAGTATAAGGTGGAGAGGATGAAGGTGGAGGAGAAGGAACATTAGTCTCCTTTTAAACAGGTTTCTTATGAGGTTTGAAACTTGGATATTTTGGAGGTGGCATGAGTGTGGATGGGTTTACATCGTTCACTATTGGCTATATGTTTTTCACTGATAATGGAGATGAAGATGTGGTGGATGTGGTAGAAATAGGAGTGGTATAAGTAGGAACAATGGAAGTAAGAGTGGTATAGGAAGAGACTAGAGGAGATGTAGGGGTAATTGGCTGAATTGATTTTTTTTCTTTTACCAAGGAGTATGTATCATCAACATTCTTCTTCAATTTCAAATTTTTCTTTGGCTCTTGGCTACTTTCACTTTGCACTAATTTTATCTTGTAACTTATCTCATTTTTGTCATTAGTGGCTCCTTCATGCAGTAGCCCTTACCAAGAATCCATGTTAAAGTCATAGTGAGAACCATTGAAGTTCTCTCATCAATAGTCTTTACTTGATTCTTCCCAAAGTCAATTTCTAGGAGTGGAGCATTATCTCCTCCCATTGCATGATATGAATCATGAATCACTTGTCTATCATCTTCCATGTCTTTAAGAATGGTGGCTAAATCAAATGAACAAATTTATTCAATAGTCATCCTTCTGTTATCTCTTCTCTTTACTTCAAATTCATCTCTATAATCAATCCAAAAGTCTTCAAGTGCAAGGATATGTATATACTAAGGAGAAACTATGTTTTGTGCTATGCCTCTGTAATCAAAATTTATTCTAGGCTCAAAATGTGATTGATTTTAGTTATTATATATATTTATTTGTACATTATTAGCATTATAAATGCTTGTACAATGATAATGGACAATAAAAATAGGAAAACTAACTGAATAATGGTAAACTTTAGGGTGGAAATCATGCAATTCCACC
This sequence comes from Torreya grandis, assembly GCA_037957365.1. Classification (NCBI taxonomy): domain Eukaryota; kingdom Viridiplantae; phylum Streptophyta; class Pinopsida; order Cupressales; family Taxaceae; genus Torreya; species Torreya grandis. The sequence continues at coordinate 1,085,991 of JARHVA010001018.1, forward strand.
AGCTACCTACATAGTTCCATTAGAATCCATTTGTCACTAGGTTACCTTGACAATTTGACTAGTGTCTGTGTGAAACCACCAACTTTGATATATTTGAAATTTAAGAATTGATTAAAAATGCACTCAAAATGGGAAAATGCCTCCTATTCTACGTCAAACACTCTCTTATATTTCAAATCAACATTCAATTTATAGATGACTTCATAAAAGAATGCATCATTTACCCTCTTATAGTGATTGAAGTATTCAAGAAGAGTCAATTGAGGATAATATTCATAGATGGGCTCAGTTTCCAACATCCCTTTTGTAGTTAGCCTATAAAAGGTTCCATTAGATGTTGCAACATATACTAACTATGAAGTCATTTTGAAGTCAAAGGTCTGTAACACATTATTTAGATGGTGATCAATGTTATCACTTATCATCCTTGACCATTCAATCATTACAAAACTCCTATTGACATCGATATCTCTTATGTATGCATACATCCAAGTGGAAAAGTTCTTATAATTCTTCTCTCCATTGATTCTATACAATAATTAAGTGATGTCATCCACTTCTTGAACTAATTCAAATCTCACTATTTATTTTGGAAACCTTGAGGGATGTTTTGGTTTTTTAGATAAGTTTTATTCATTATATTGATGTAATTTACTATCTTATTCTCCCATTGGATTTTGTATTTTTTCATTGGTATATCAAGCTCTTTATATCTTACTAGGATCTTTAAATAGTAGTCAAAATATTAAACATCTAATCTGGTCACCACATTTCTTGCAATGTCTTCTACTATCCTAGTAAGAGAATCATAATACTTAGCACACTCTAGGATAAACTCAAGAAGTTTTGTAGAGCTTGGGAAAGCTACAGCTTGTAGGATTCCACTATTTGTCATTATTTACATGAGTGGTGTTTTGACTATGGCCTTGGATCTTTCTAATAACTCATTTATGGAAACATGTCCCATGTCAGTATCACTGATTTCAGACAATTTAGATGTAATGTAGTACTCATTGGGATATCCTTTGTATTCATACTTCATCTTTGCTTCTTTTAGATTCTCATCTCTCTTTGATTTTGTCTTTCCTTTCCTACTTGGTCCTAGAACTTCTTCAAGTGCAAGCTCAAAAACTTATTCAATTAGAGTTTTTTCTTCTTCTCCTCTTAACATTTGTTATGATTGACACTGGGTTGACTTTGTATATGCTCTTAAAAGCTCAGTAAATGTTCTTATTGGTTTAGAAAATTTTGAGCAACTGAGTCAAGTTATTATCCTAAGTAAAAATCCTAACCAATGCTTCAAATATTAGGAACTTCTAGTAGTATAAAGCTTTGAAAACCTTGGGAAATTGATTCTAAGTAACAAGGTGTCAAAAATATAGGAAGATCTGGGAATTATACATGTCTTCAGTGTTGAAAACCCTAAGTAAGTGTCAATCATTCACAACTCTGCATTTCATTAGGCAAGTTACTAGTTTTCTTAGGGAAAGTTACTTGGGTTGGAAATCCTAATGAAGTAGAAGTAATGGGTAACCAAAACTGTGAGTAAGCAAGTAGTTGCACAAAACCTGAGCAAACAATGCCCTTGAGGACTTCAGGTTTCTTAATACCAGTTACTTGGGTTCAGGAATTTGGGTAAGCAGCAAGTCATGAAGGGTCCAAGCAATATGATCTAGGTCAATCACTAGGTTTTTGCAAAAGAGATTATATCTTTTGGGTTTTGCTTAAGATTTTCATAGATAAAGTGTTTCTAAAGATTTTACAAGGTTTAATAACATCAATGCATGCAAAAATTTCAAATAAATATAGGCAAAACAAGAAAAGACATAAACTTTTCAAAATGGTGCATGAAAACTTACCAAAGGAAAAATGAGAAAAACACCCAAAATGGAAACATGAAACTGAAGGGGAAATGGTCTACATACCTCAACATCAAATGGGTTGTGAATATTTTACTCAAAAATCACTCCAAAAGCTCAGATAGTATCGCTCAAGATTCACAGGGGTAACAACTAGGCTAGACAACTTGAAATCCAAGTGGGAAATGACATGGAATTTTCAATATTTATATTAACCCCTACATTAATGGCAACTAAGTAACACATGAGATTATGTCCACATAAGCATTCTAATGATTGTTAGGTTTTATGAATATCTTTACTTAAGTTCGTCTTTGAAGTCAAGTACCTCTGAAACCTTGACTTGGTCTAGGCTTATGAATACTTTAGACTTGCGAACCTTTATTGATTTTACTTATGAATTTGATCAAGTGAAGCAACTTTGAAACCCTAGGTTGTTATTAGCTATGCTTTTTAGATTTATGAAACTACTTTACTTTATCTCTTATGAGAAGCAAAGTCATTACACAATTTTGGTTTGATCTAGATGGTGTATCTCAAGTTTATGATGACAACTTACTTCTCATTTGAAAAGTAAAATAACTTTGATAACCCAAATTGGCCTAGAAATGAATCCAAACACTTAGCTTCTTGAATCTCTTAGATAGATGGACAAAATGGGTTTTATGGTGATGACCCAAGCAAACATTTTCTAACCTTCTGGAGTAATTTGAAGCAATTGGGAATGAAAGCAATCATAAGTGAAAACTACTAAATTCTAAGTCTTATTCAGGGGACTAATTTTTCAACAAGTACAACTAACTCATATAGAACAAAAGACAAAAAATTCAATAAGAGTGACCCAAAATTCCATGTGTGAAATTTTGGGGACACCAGGGGGTTTATGTCACTTAAAGTATTTTATTCACAATCTTATATCTCTATTGTATTTTTTTCTCTTATATTTTCATTAATTAATCTCTCTTTTTTTAATCTAACATCCTTTTGATCTTTATTTTACATATCTCTAGTATGACTAGGAATATATATTTATGTATCACTTTTCTTCTTATCTTTCTCAAAATCTATTTGTTCTTCTATATTATTTGTATAACTTTCCTTCTCATCAATTTTGGTTGGATTCCCTTCAATTTTTTTTCTAAGTTATACCATATAACTCACATTTCATATTTTAATGATATTATCCTCATCTCTTCTTCTAATACTTTTGAGGCCATATCCACTGTGGTCCAAACTACTCGTCACTAGTTGGTCTTCCACACCCAAGGTTTTGAACAATTTGGGGGTCCTAAATAGTGTAGCTAAATTTGATAATCCTTAACATATGTCATTCATGACTTTATGTAGTGTATGATATTGTATTTCCTTTATTCTATTCCTCTCACTAGCTTCAGATACACCTTTTAGTGGTGTTAATACTGACTCATATGTTTGTGGTAGAGGGATATAAGGAAAATTTTCAATATGAGGAATTCCACTAGTAGAGGCATGATTAGTTTCCTCTATTATCTTATTTCTTCTTAACATTATTTCTTCTCTTTGTTTATTATGTATCTCTTTTCTAGTTTTTGACTTGATTTTCTCATCCTCAATCTATTTCCTCATCTCTTTATTCATCATTTTCTTCTAAATTCCTTAATTTATCCTCGTACTAATATATTATTCATTAACTAACTTATTCTTGATCTAATACTTATTTTCCTAGTCCCATATATCTTATTTAACCTCCCCCAACTGTTTAGACTAGATATATTGATTGGTCACATATTTTGAGGATCCTTCTTATTTCTACCTACCATCCCTTAAGTGCATGTCCCATAAAATAACTATTTACCTTCTTTGAATAACCCTCAGTCCAAAAATAGATTGTGGAGAAAGAGTGGTACCTATATACATGTAATATTTTTAACTTGTATCAAATACTGATGCTTTACATCTTGAAAGAACCCATCATGACTCAATTTATTTGAGTGCAAGCCTTAAGGGGTGTATTAGGAAAGAAGTGGGCAGACCTTTGGTGCTTTTTAATATTTTTGTCCCTTATTGCCACATTATTTCCAATCCAACTAGTTCCTAAAACCTTTCCCTAAGCTGTTTTTACTCCCTTGCACATTTCTCTGGTATTTTCCTCTTTCTATCCTTCTTCTCCTTCCTTATTACCTTTTTGAACTATCCAATACACTAGGTCAACCTGATCAGCCTAGTGTATTCTAGGGTCACTTTAGCTCTTTTGGTTTCTTATCCTTTTTACCAACCTAGCACAAAATTTAGGCATTAACCCAAGAATGTACTAGGTCAACCAAGTTGACCTATCACAATCGACATGTTTGAATGATCTTTGGGTGAGATACTCCTATATATACAAGGTCATTTTGGACATTATAATAAGATACAATAACGAGTTATTATTCACTCATGATTCTTCACAATTTGCTCTTCCACCATTCTACTTGAGGAGTCTTAGCTTAGGTTTCTTATTTGGAGAATCTAGTCTTGGGGATAGGTCTTGGATACTTTGGCCTAACAAAGTGATCCTTACAAACCACAAAAACCTCTTGCAAAGCCCCATTGGCCAAGGGAAAGATTGAATCATGATGGGTTCACATTTAGGTAAGTATATTCTAACTTTGTTCTCCTCTCTTTTAGTAGATAGAAATAACATAAGTGTTGGCTTGAATAATATTACTCTTCATATTCTATGTATTAGGGTGTTACTCATACTTACTTTATTTGAAGTTCCCTATACATATTTGATTAATTTGCATCTAACTGCTCACATTGTGTCACAAGTTTTGATGCACACTAGATTAGTTTACTTTTCTTGCTATTAGAATAGTTTACTCTCTTGTTTGTTAACATAAGTGAAATATCAAATCATAGGACTCTTTTAGGGTTGTTATGTGATTGTGTTAGATAGTAGGATTTGGAACCCTTCCTAGCATGATATGTTATGAAAAGTGATACAAGTGATCCCCTAATCAGGTATATCTGATCCCCATATTGGTCAGGCTACCACTTGACAAGTGTATACCCAATTAGAAGTATAGGTGTGCTCAATCTTATATAATCCAAGATTAATTTATGTACATCATAAAATTATGATTGCATACATTCTAGTGAACTTGACATGAATCCTATCCCACTATTAGTTGGATTGTCTTCATGTTTCCATTTTTGTTTCTTTTCTTATTTAGTATTAGCTTCACTTTGGTTTCACCTTCATTACATTCTGGTGAACCCGACATGAAACTAAACCTTACAAGATTTCTTTCAATTATTTTATTCTTTTTATCATCATTTTTATAACATATTTATTCCCTATTTGCATTTTTTATGTCATCATGAATCTAATGCATTTTACAATTTACAAAGACATGGGCAAAACAAAATCCCTAGATCTATCTATTGTACTAGGTCAACTCTATCAACCTAGTATCTTTTTCAGCCTCTATTCACTATACTAGATCGATCTGGTCAACCTAGTATTATTTGTAGACTCTTTTGCCTCTTTTTTAGCCTTTGTACCTTGTAATAGATCAACCTAGTTGACCTAGTATAGTTTAACAGTCCCTATTACTATGTTAGGTCGATCAGGTTGACCTAACTTTTCCAATTTAGATTTTTGCCTTCCTTATATGTCGAACTTAGTTCTTTATCTACCTGACTTAGTTATTTATCTCTATATATTATTCTTATTGTTTAGCATTTTTTTCCTTTTATCCTAAAACATCATATCCCCCATTAGAGACTTCTTGGATAACTTGAACCCATATAGAAACTCTATGGGGTTCTCTTTTCTTCTTATGCTTTCCTATCTCTTCTTCCTCTTTTTATCTATTGGGGCATCTTGTGATGCCCATCCACACATTACTCTAGCCTTTTGGGCATCTTACGATGCCCACCCACATATCATTTTTGATTTTGGGGTATCTTGTGATGCCCATACCTACATCCACTTACCTTTTGGGGCATCTTGTGATGCCCACTCTTATTCTCCATTATATGCTACCAAACTAATGTAACTCCAAGAAACCTTCTGAGATACATAGGCTTGTCTCTCACATTCTCATCCTTGATATAGCCATTAATATAAGATATTTTTTCTTCTTGTCATGCTTTCTATCTATATCTATCTAACATATTTTTTCAATTTACTTAAGTATGGGTCTCTCCCTCTTGTTCACAAACCTTTAGTCCTCCCTTTTGGTCTTTCGGTTTCTTTATGTACCATAGTCTTCATTATCTTATTTTTCATTCTCCTTATGTTTACCAATTTTGATTTGGTGCCCCTTGGTTTTTTATTTTGTGAGTTGTTTCGTAAGAATGTGGATAGTCCCTGACACTCCTCACAAAACCACCATCTTTTACTCCTTTTCTTTCTTATTTTTTTTGCTTGTCAATGTTATTTTGACATCCTTTAGGTAATTATTTTGTGAGGTGCTTTATAAAAATGCTCCCTCAATTTTGATTTTCTCTTGCTTATTAGCACCCTTATGGGTCTCTCTTTTATGATTTGCTTTTGTAAGACCATGGATAGGACCCGACCCTCCTCATAAAATTACCATCCTTTTCATGTTGTTGATCCTTGTTTTCAACTTTAGTTTTTTATTCTTTTGATAGATGAAATCTACACAACAATCTATGTGAGCATGTTTTCCTCCATTTACCTCTTTCTCATGATAAGGAATCATACTTTAATATCATTATATTCCTCTTTGCCCCTTGTCACATTTTTTGCATTTTTAAGCAATTAAAATTGTTTCATGTGTCATTCCTCTTGATTTCCCCTTTATTTCACCTTCACATTAGATAAAACAAGTTCGAAGTCAAGATAGCACTTTTATTTCACCTAGATTTAAGAGACTCTTAGACCCCATTCTCTTTGAATTTCTCTCTCTTAGAAACCTTGTCCAGAGTTTTCAAATGAAAGTCATCTTTAGCACCCATGTTTGGTCTTCCAATGGAGGTGGAATAGAAAAATACATCAAAATAAATTTAAAAGATAAATCATTTGAAATAAAATGCAATGATATCTAAAAGGAAAACATACAAATCTCAAAATTCAAATTCACACCAAAAGACATGATTACAAGCACATCTCCTATCTCCAATCGAAGTTCAAACTCCACAGTGGATTCACATAGAATTGAAGTCCTTTAGGGTGTGATAGGCCAGTAGATTGGAATATGGGAATTCAAAAAAGTCTATAGTGCTCCTACTTTCTCACACAAGCACCCAAATCTTAGAGTAGATCGATGACTCTGCAAGGGGTCCTAAAGAGCAAGGAACACATCATGGGGAGGTAGGTCCATTTTACTTTTCATGCATATAGCCTTCGTGAGATGATCTATATAATCCATTTGTTACCTAATACTTGCATAGCTAAGAGAAGTTCTTCAGAGTCCCTAAGGTCGATAGTCCTCTTGTTTTGACAAACCTAATTTAAGTGTCTTAACTTTGATAAAGAGTTTTTATACCTTGGTTTTTCCTTCATTCTCCCCTCCACCCATTTCATCTCCCCCCTTGATAGCTAAATTATGATTCTAAATATATTTTCCATCTTCTCTAAATCCCTTCATCTTCATCTCTTAAAAACATGGTAGCACTTGTTTATTTTAGATTTATCTATCTTTAGACATAAAACAACATGTTTGAGCAAATTTGGATCATATTTTATTCACTTCATTTTACATTTACTAGACTTACTTTACCGTCCTTTTACCATTTATCATGATTTTGATGTATTGATATTATAAACACCTGAATTCATACCCTTTTTCCATTGTTGAGTGAGATGTGGATTATTACTGCTCACTCATCAATGTTGTTTTCCCTTTTATGCATTCCCTTTTTCCATTGTTGAGTGAGATGTGGATTGTTACTACTCACTCATCAATGTTGTTTTTATTTTTACCATTGATTTGTCTTGTTTATCATTCCTTTTTTAAACATGTATCCTAGGTTTGCATTGGTGAGTTTGCCTTTTCTTACTTGAGGTTTACTTGTTTGAGTTTTTTGGTCTTTAGTAGCCTTGGATTTTCAATTATCTAATTTACTCTTGTTTGACTTGGTCATTTACTCTAACATAACACTTGTCACCTAGCTTGCCAAATTCCTCAGTACATCCCATCTACATAGCACTAGTTATCTTGGTTTTTCTTGCATTTGTTTATTTTTTTTCCTTAGTTCTATATTTATGGGTTTGTCAAAATAAGTCTCTGTGCCCTACACAATAAAAAATGAAACCATAGCTAAAAACCATCCCACGATAAAAGGTAAGTCAAGGTACACATTGCATTTAATTTTTAATTAATTATTTTTTAGATTAATTTCCCTTTCAATCATTTACTTTTAATTGTTTTATACTTTTTAAAATATTGCAACTTTTTTTAGCATCAATTTTATGTGTGTCCTTATGTTCTTTCTTGAAGCACCATCCCCTATTACACTTTAGTGACACATGATGAACTTCAAATAGGGCATATGTATACACATAATATTTTTAACTTTTATCAAACACTAACGCTTTACATCTTGCAGGAACCCATCACAACTCAATCTCTCTAAGTGCATGCCTTAAGGGGTGCATAGGGAAAGGGGTGGTCAAACCTTTGGTGCTTCATAGGATTGTTGTCCCTTATTGCCACATTATTTCCAATCCAACTAATTCCTAAAACCTTTCCCTAAGCTATTTTTCCTCCCTTACACATTCCTCTAGTCTTTTCCTCTTTTTATCCTTCTTCTCCTTCCTTGTCACCCTTTTGATCTGTCCAGTACACTAGGTCAACCTAGTATATTATGGGGTCACTTTAGCTCTTTTGGTTTCTTAGCCTTTTGGTTGACCTAGCACAAACTTTAGGCATTACCTCGAGGATGTACTAGGTTGACCTGATTGACCTAGCACAACTGACATGTTTGAATTATTTTTAGGTGAGATACTCCTACATATATAAGGTCATTTCAGTCATTATAATAGGATGAAATAAAGAGTTATTATTCACTTGCACTTTTTCACAATCTACTCTTCCACCATTTTACTTGAGGATTCTTAGCTTACGTTTCTTATTTGGAGAATATAGTCTCATGGATAGGTCTTGGATGCTTTGGCCTAACAAAGTGTTCCTTATGAACCACAACAACCTCTTGTGAAGCCCCATTGGCCAAGGAAGAGATTGAACTGTGACGGGTTCATATCCAGGTAAGTATATTCTAACTTTATTCTCCTCTCTTTTAGTAGATAGAAGTAGCATAAGTGTTGGCCTGAATAATATTACTCTTCATATTCTATGTATTAGGGTGTTACTCATACTTACTTTATTTGAAGTTCCCTATACATATTTGATTGCTTTGCATCTAACCCCTCACATTGTGCCACAAGATTTAGTGAACACTAGATTAGTTTACTTTTATTTTTATTACACTAGTTTACTTTCTTGTTTATTAGCATAAGTGAAATATCAAATCATAGGACTCTTTTAGGGTTGTTGTGTGATTGTGCTAGACTGTAGACTTTGGAACCTTTCCTAGCATGATATATTGTGATAAGTGATACAAGTGATCCCCTAATCAAGTCTAGTAGATCCCCATATTGGTCATGATACCACTTAACAAGTGTATACCCAATCGAAAGTGTAGGTGTGCTCTATCTTATCTGATTTAGGATTAATTCATATACATCATGCAATTCTGATTGTATATAGTACCTTGTTCAAGTAGCATTGTTTTGATCCTTAAAAAACTCAACTTTATTTACATCAAGGCTTGTCAAAGAATATATAGCCCAAACTATTAGAAGGGAATTTAGTGTAGTCTCGAACTAATAATCAATATCATGAGTTAAAGGTGCATCAAGGTGTTAGACTGCCTCAATATTTTTTGTAGTCCACTATATATGTTTATTAATGTGAACTATGAAACCTTTTGTATGTCGAGTTTGGTAAAATATCCACAGCCCCAAGATATTTGTAAATGTGGCCCAAAATTCCTCTTTTTATAATCTAAAATATGATTCCTTTACTTAAAGTAAATATTCACCCATTATTTTAGTCTTAGAGTGATTTTTTTAAAGTATGTCTTCACACCACTCTTCTATTTCCATTAATGTTGGTTTATATAAGACCAATGGATACATTCCCTTGGACACTAGTTAACTTAAGTCCATGTGACACCATCAAATGTTGACATAAAATATGGAGATATTGGTTACAGACATATTATATTTGATTAAGTTAACTTCAATTGAAACTAATGTGGTGCAAGGGTTATTATTGGTTAAAATTAGTTCCTTATGCATTTGCAAATAAAAAATAAGTATGTGTGGTCATCCATGATAAATAATACATAGTAAAAATTATTTCCTACTCTAATTACTCTTTATTTATATTAATATAACATAAATAACATATACAAGTTTCATAGTTCTCTTTATACTATATCACCGTAGTATTGAATTTATTTATCTTTACTATTCTATTATAAAGTTACTCTATTATATAGCTTGTTTATACACTTCACTGTTATACTTAAACTCTTCTCTATGCTATATCTACCATATCATAATGTCACAATACAAGTACTAACTAGCTACCTTAAAATTTAATAATCATGTTTGTATGAGATGTGTTTTCTCCAATTGAGTCATCCTATGTTACTATAAAGCTCAATCTTTACCACATGGCCTAATCAATAGAAGCCTCTATTCTATTAGCTTGAAGATGTATTATGTTGTTATGATAAGGGTGAATATTCTTTGGTGACTATACTTTGACCTTTATCTAATTGAGAATCCTACCAACATATATTTTTGCCATAACTTTCTATGTCATCTTTAAAGTAGATCAATCCATCCATCTTTTTTTGTTACATTTTCTATCCATTGGATGTTGGTCATGAGCACACATTTAAAAAGAAATTGAATTAAATCATTTATATATGAACAATTGATTATGATTGTTTGGTCATTAAGTAATTGTTGTTGGGCATTATATTTAGAGCACTCTAGGAGCACTCTGTTGACATTGTTACTATTATGCATTTTTTGTTTGTTAGCTTACAATTTATATGTATATTTTAAGAAGTCTAAGAGATCAAAATGTTGAACAATAACCCTATCTATGAATAATCCCAAAATAAACCATTATCTATTTATAGTCTTGTAGAATTTCCCCATTTTGGAGAACCAAAAATTGAAACATGTGAATTCATGAGAAGAGACAAAGTACTGAAGACATGTGAATAAGATTGAGTATTCATTTACATTTTCCAACTAGGGATATGGAGATGTGGAATTAATAATGACCATAATAGATCATACAGTCCTAACATTTTTCCTTTTTGATTTCAGATTTGATAGGTGAACATGTTTAAACATTCATTTATTCACATAGATAGTTTAGATTATGATGACATGGTTGCACCATCATTCTAAAAAGATAAGATCCCTTTATCTCATTACATTTTTTATTTAGAAAATAAATAAACATTATTTATCATATTTACATATTTTATAATAGTTAATTTGAGTTAAGCATATTTTATGCATACATTTTGTTAAACTTCAATTATATTATACACTTGCTTTATACATGCATTTAGATATGAATATCTAGATTTCTTTGTGCTGCACCTAAAAATTGACTTTACCAAAACATCCTATGTTTTGTTCCAATGAGTATACTTAATTCAAAGGATATTTTTTTACTATAAACACAGTCCTAAACTTTTTTTTCTCTCAAAACCATTTCATAATTTTTACCCAATTCACATACTTAAAGAACTTCCCAAGGTGCTCAAAGTGCATAAAATCCATGAAAGTGTGTTGAGTTTCATATGGACTTGGAATGCAAGGTTTAAGAGATGACTTTTATGTTCCTGATTCATGAGGTGTGTGGATTACCCAAAAAATTTGAATTTCATGGTTGAAGAAAAACTTGTGGTAATGAAATAGGTTTTGTAAGTTGTTCACATTTATCATGAAGTACATGAAATGAAAGGAGTATATAGAGTGTGTGGAAGACAAAAAGGGAGTGAAGTATAGAAAGTAATTATTTAAATTACTATAATAAATTGTAGTTGATTCACTATTACGTCCATTGGAGAAGTTTGAGGTACCAAGAGTTCTTGAGAAATGCAAGTAGTGCCAAAAAGGCAATTTAAGTGGTATTTGGGAGTAATAAATTACTAGGGATGTGTTTTAAAGTCTATATAAGGTTTCCCTTGGTTTTCAGTGCTCTCAAAACCTATGAATAACTCCTCTATTGTGCATGCTTATCTATATGGCATCCCTCTCCATAATTGTTTTCTAAATTTGCTAGTTTGACATGCCCCTAATCTCATAATCATCATCCTCACTTTTGTCTTATGCCCTTGATTATTTGAATTTCTTTTCCAACCTATTTTAAATTCAACATATCTCTTTCAATATTCATGGGCATACTCATTCAATTTTTCCCTTTATATTTCATGCATTTCATCCTTCATTTTCTTGCCACTTGATCTTAATCAACTACAAAGCATTTACTTGACATCCTCCAAAATTTTGGTTAAATTTTGTGCTCTCCAATACCTTTTGAGTTTCAAAGGTTTTACACGTATGTAAAATATTTGGTTGGGATGTATAATATCTTAAAGAAGTTTTAAGGGGTAAATTTCACGGTTTCCTCTATTTTGCATTTACCTAAGAATTTACTTCCTTTTGTCTATGCATACCAAAATTTAAAGTTACTCGTAAAAGCTATTTTTTGTTCCACAAAACCTGTAAGAATGAAATTCAAGTATATGGGCTATGATCCCATATCTACTTTGGAGACTAACATTATATATTTTGAGGATTCAAGGATCAATAATATGGACCTGGAAGACTTCTAGTAAAAAAATAAGGGAGTAAGATGTTTAGCCATTGAACAACACATTTTTAACAATAAGATCCCATAAGCCACTAGTTTCCTAACCTTAGTTTAGTGCATTGACCTAGTCCTTACATGTAAAAATTAATATAACATGGAAAAAAAATATGAACTATAGAAGATGTGATGATGGAAGAACTAGATGGTTAGTATATAAACATCACCCTCAAAATTGCCCCTTAAAAAGGAGTCGTGTTGATGAGTAAGGATATTTCTCAACAATAGTGGGACTAATACGTGAGAAAATGTCTCAACATGGTTAATTAGACTTGATTGAATAAAAATAATAAATGTCCTTCTAATCTTCCAAAATCCCTCTATGATTCAAACGTTCATGAGGAGTTGTCTCACATGATTACTCTGCTTAATAGAGTAATGGGGAATCCAACCGCAAGATAATTTCATGAGTGGATGTGTATGTTAATGAACATCATATGTGATGGTAATAAATTCATATATTGGGGTCATATCATTAGTAACACATCACTTAAGAATACAAAGAGGTTTTAAATGACATCCTACCTAGTCTACCCAATTGCAGTCCTAAGGTAATGGCTTGATCTCTATCCAGAAGGATAATTTGTCCCATGAAGAATGATATATGAGTATTATGCTCAAATAACCTTCAATATGGGAAAAATAATTTCATATGCATCAATGACATGTTTCTTAAACTCATAATGAGACATTTGGAGGGGAATATAGTAATTAAAATCATCGATGAAGCTGCCAAGTTGATCAACTGGTATGGAAGTTATTTTATATAGTTTCCCAAATTCACTTATGTATGAGTAGGTGGTTGAACTCCATACTAGCTCCCCAAATATGCTAATGATAAAGTTATCCTCATATAAATTTTTATATGTTTGGGTAAATCCATAATGGAAAAGAACATTACTAGGATTGAGTTTACCATTAATTTGGGTCGTTATATCTATAGAATAAAACTTGATGCATGTAACATTGAAACAAAAATGATTCCAAATGTAATTTCATACCAAAATGTTTCCTTTTGATAGTAAGGAATTCTTGAAGAAGCACCTCAATTTGGGCCCTAGTTCATATCATGAAATTACAATTGAGGATTATTGGATTGAATGTGTTTGATGAATCTAAGGTTAGGTGGAGAGAATATACAAGAATGATCCCAAAACAATTATGAACCTTTAAATTAGAATTGGTCACCAAGGGAATAGTTGATGGTGAGAGTGATATAGAAGACCCATTATACAAGAAAATTTTCAAAATTATGAATTTGACTGACTTGAACTAGTATTATAAGGAGGTAACAAACTTGTATGCACATATAGACACTCCTTTTTGACTAATTTTATGTCTAAGTAGACTTCAAATTGGTTTCTACCAAACTATGCAAATTAAGCCTAGAAATTATTGAAGGTCCCAAATTCATCTGAATATTGGATGTACATGCCCAAAATTATGTCAAAGAATACCTATTTGGGGTATTACCCTATGCACAATGATAACCTCTCATAGATTCATCCCCAGTCAGGGTACGACCTAGTAAATTGACATTTTTGACCAATTAAGTAGGGTACTTAACCCAATTCTAAAAATGACCAAAAGCCTAAGTAGAATTAATTAACAAAGTAAATAAAATTAAATTCTTAGTTAATTAATCCATGTTGAATTAGTGAATTTATAATTTCCAAAAATCAAATTTCAACAAATATCAAGGGAAATGAGGTCATGCTGATGTTATAATCTTCAAAGTCAAGAATTGTAAAATATCAACATAAATACCATAAAAATTAAAAATGTTGAGCCATGCCTCCATAAATACATAATTTATTTCATTTGGACTCCCAATCCTAACCCAAGGTTAGCCTAAACCTAATCTTACCTAGGTTGGAGTTAATTTGAAACCTATAAATACAAGGTCTCACACTCACTTCAACAAGCTCTAAAAGCCAAATTTATAATTCCAAATTATTAAAGTAAGAGATTCATTTCCAATACATTAAAAATAAAAAACTAAAGCAAGCTCTAAAAGCCAAATTTATAATTCCAAATTATTAAAGTAAGAGATTCATTTCCAATACATTAAAAATAAAAAACTAAAGTGAATAAAGGGAAGGTGTTTCCCACAAAGCAAGAGTGTTGACGAAGACTCCATTTAGACAAAAGCCAAACACAAGCTAACTTTATGCCAACAAGTAAGCTCTCATTATAAGGAAAATGAAGGTAAGTTTTCCTTTGTTTTCTCATTTTATTGGGTTTCATATTTTTATATTTCTCCCCTAAGTATTTAGGCTTTGGGATGCTGAGCTTAATTTTTTTCTTGATGTTTATTCTACTAACAAGTGACTAATGCATTTTTTCCATGGGATTCTAATTACATACATAATGGCATACTTGGTGGGACCACGTACTCCACACTCATCATAAGAGCATTTTTGGACCTCATAGGAGCCAATAAAAACTCATTTTATACCTTATTTTTAAAAAAAATCCTTCAAGTTCTTATGTTTTTTATTTACTGCTAATCGATAACTTCAACTAAAAAAATTGGTGACTTCGCTAGTTTTCTACATTCTGCGTGTTACTGCATTTTTAAAGGATATTAACAAATTCACTATTGTGTATCAGAAAATTTGACAAAAAATAATGAATTTACCTTAAAATGATGACTTTGACTTGTAAATTTATTCTTATGGGAAACTACGTCTTCGATACAAGCAATCAGTGACTTTGACCAAAGAAATCAATGACTTTTCTAGGTAACAATCTGTTATGTATTTGGAAATATCACCACTTATTTAGGAAAAACAACAACTTTAAAAATTTTAATCAAAAAATTTGCACCTTCTAATCATTGACTTTGCCAATTTTTTTATATTATGTGTTTATAGGAAAAATGACAACTTTGCTTTATCTGGTAAATGGTGACTTTGCCCTAAGACCAAAACTTGAGAACTTAAAATTTTAAAATTTGTCTTTGTTAAAGAAATATAAGCAAACACAAATAAATCCTTTAAAATTTTGTGTAGGGAATTAAACAAAAGATAATAGGTTTTACATGCTAACAAAGTCATTTCACTTATTTTTTGGTGTTTAAAAGACTTTTACAAACAACTTTTTATCATTACAAAGTCTCAGCAAATGCCATAATTCAATCACATTTTAAATAGGTGTTTAAAAAAAACAATCACATTTAGACTTAGAGATCCTAAGAGCAATTTGTTTTTTGTTCTTCTTTTAAAAAGCACTTAGTTTCATTTTAGTAAAGCTTTGCACGTATGCTCTCCCCTTGTCCCCTTTAGGGAAATTGGGTGAACAAAAACACATTATTTTACTTGTTTTATTGATTCAACCTGAAGAAATGTCATGTATGCTCTCCCCTTTCCCTAGGGGACTCAAAAATGACCTAGTTCTTCCTTCATTTTTATTTTTTTTATGGTTTGTGAGCGGGAGTTCATCATCTCTTCATAGGTTCTTTAGGTAGAATTTTACTTGGGGTTTCATCTCCCAGCATTGTTCTAACCGTACTTATCTAGTGAGGTATATAAATTGAGTATGATAAATGGATGGGATAGTGGTTGACTGGTTAACCTGATTAGATGAAATAGGACTTGGGTCAAGTGGTAGTCTAGATGTTAGACTTCACTAAGCAATACATGAATGAAGTCATTGTGCAAGGGATAAGACCCTTACATAACAAGCTAGGCGGTTTGAATCCATTGATGGATATTTATTATGCCTGAGTGTTTTTAGGAACTTGTGGACCATTTAGGTAAGCCAATTCAAACATTTAGATTATTGACCTCACTTGCCATAGATTATCCTACCAAATGTTGAGTTGCTTTGGTGCTCTAAGTTCCTTGCCACATATCAACTCTTGAGAGATAGAGGGGGGATTTATAAACTCTACCTATATGCACTCTTTATTTTTTGGATTAATAATTAATTCTTTTCAAGACAAGTATATTGATGGAAGTTTTGGTGGATACTAAACACATCCTATGCTAGTTTTAGCATAGGAACATGCACTTAGGTGTTAGTTCATCTTTTAATTGTATTGTTTGAGTCCTGTTGACTAATTTCAACCCCCAAGGTCAAAATGTCAACCCATATAAGCAAAAAAATTGAGTGTCATGTATTGATAACCTCGTTTAAAGACTTTTCAGGCCTTATATGGTTTCTAATAAATCTTTATAAAACCTTAGTAGCATTGTTTAAGGTAAATTTGGAGAAATTAATGTAATGGTATTTCTTTGCTTTGTACTAGCCTAATCATGTCATAAAGTGATGAAACTTGGTAAAGTGGTCTCATAGGTTCTTAGGTGTTCTTAAAAGTCATTTCATGACTTAATCACTTTCTAATAATGTTTCATGATGATGAAAGTTTAAGGTTCTTTTGTGAACTTTAAGGTATGAAAAAATGAAGAAAATGTGTTTTTTAATAACTTTTATTGTATGCCAAATCCCAAAAAAGTGAAAATACATACAAAATTTCTTTCCAAGGTCCTTATAGCAGTTACATAACTGCCACACATGTCAGTAAGTTAGAAAGAGGTTAGAATCTTAATTTTTAGTCACTTGTATGGACTTGTGAACTCATTTTTAGAAAAAACAATTTAGAGGTGTCATTTGGATTTCAACGGTCATATCCCAAATTTAGATCAAGTTTCAAGTCCAATAAATGTATTAGACACAATCTCTCCTTCATCGCTCTCTTCACAAGCTCATAAAGGAAAATTTGAAGTGAATGGTATTAGCTGTATAGGTGGAGTTGGAGCCTAAGATTTTGATCAAAATTGGGTAGCCCTATGGTACCTTAATTATTAGAATTTGTTTTTTGATTAAGCTCCTTATCTTTATAATCAATCACTAAGGAGCTAAGGTGATTTTTTGAGACTCGAAACCCCATTGGCTCAGTTTTGGATAGCATAGTTACATGTGTGAATTCATGGATTCAAGGTGAGCATTTTATAGGCTCTCAATATGTCTAAAAAACCCTCCTACATCATTCTTAATCACGATCTAGACCATATATGCACTAGTTAAGTAAGAAAGTTACTCTTTTGCATAGTGTGAAAGTGACTGTCAGTGTTTCCCCATTATTTCAGGGTTTCCATAAGGTTCATATGCATCTAAATGTTGTTGAACATGTTTCTCCATATTTTTCCCTTTATCCAAGGTTCTCCAATCATATGAGTACTATTTGTACTAAGATCCAAATGTGATTTTGCTTTTAGTTTAAGGACTACGCATATAGAATTGCCTATCTAACAATGTCTGAAAAGTCTTATTTTACATTTTTAGGGTTGTTTGAGGACCTTTAATTCATAAATAAATATGAATTATGATCTAAAATTTTGGAAAATGTCAAAACAAACCTCACAAAAGGCACTCTCCAATATGGTTTACACAAGCTCATTTCACCCATAACTCTGCAGGCATGTCGATGAATACTCATGGGTCTAGTTATGTTGAAGGTGTTTTAGAATTGTTGAGTTGTATATATAATAATTTAAACTCATTATATATTTAATAACTCTTTTGAATAATCAAGAACATGAATGAGTACTATAGACTCCAAATATCATATACCTAACCTTTCTTATGAGTTGACTGTATGCACATATGTACATGTGAATGGATAATTTTGAAGTGATACATTGTTGGTCAGAAGAATATAGGCTTATTTATAAGGTGATAAAGAAATTAAAAATAATTTATAGTATCAAATTGTCAAAATTCTTAAGGAAACTGTCTTTCAGCCTATGCAAATAAAATGAAGTCCTACAGGTGACAAACATGTAGTTCCTCCTTTTGAACTAAAAGCTAATTGCCTTAAAATAAAGAAAAAGGTAAAAGCATGACACATGACTCAATGAATGAGAGATAATACATAAAACAATAGACACCTATGATTTTAGAGTCAAATAAAAGTTGAGAGGACTAAGTTTACAAGCCTAGTTCTCATTCATAGGCATGTGCATGAAGGCAATAAAGACAAAGGTTTGTATAACATTATGAAGGATCCAATGAACTTTGAAATATAGTGGAAATAAAATAATATGAATTTGGAATCTTATTAAATTTACATGATATACTTGAGAAGGTCAACTTCCAAATCTCATGCTTAAACCCTCCTCCAATGGTCATCTACAACCACCTTTTGAGAAGGCAGTCTTGAACAGTGGGTGTTTATGAAGAATAGGGTATTGATAAAATTTATGTCATCATAAAATATCAATAACATGATAATATTTATTTAATATGTTCACTATTTTTTAATTAAAGACCTAAAACCCAAAAATACACTCAGACTTATCTAGTGAACACCTATAGGTTACAGTTAAGAGTAGGCCAATTTCAACCTAAAGAGAAGGCAAAGTACATGAAGAATAGTGGTATAATTTAGGTGAATTTCCAGATTAGTGAAACCATTTGAGGTTGAAAATATTCAAAATTATATCAATATAATATGATTAATAGGATTTACCTTAAACCCTACCTACATAGTCAGATTAGTGTCTACAGGCCTGCATAAGTTCATGAGTGGTATTTGCTTGACTGGAGGAGTTAAAGGTATATGAGAGGTAATTTTGGTGGAAGTGATAGATATTACATAGGTAATTTGAGTATAAAAATATATATTAATTATTGACCAAATATATTGGCTAAAATAGGGCTTTAAACCTTGCATACACAAGCCAATGTGAGTTGTAGGCCTACTTGTGTAGCTGAGTGAAGGCCACTTGTCTAAAGTAAAGAGATAAATTATAAGGAAAGAAAATAAATTTTAATATGGTTTAATAGTGAAATTAGGATCTAATTTAGATCCTAATACCTAATAAAAAGGGATATAATAAAGACAAGTCATGTCTAGGTCTAACAAACTTAAGACCAAACACATATACCATAAAGTACAATCATGAACAAAGTGGGATTTTTGAGGTAATGTGATGGTTTTAAGGTTTTTATAAGTTAATATAAAAATTAAGGACCCTATAATACCATTAAAAGTTATATTAAAACAAGGAAAGTGCCATTTGGACTCTCAAGACCACCTCAAACTCCTCTCATGCAAGACTGCAATCTAAAGCCAAATTGTCATCCACTTACTAAGACCATGAAACTATGAATGGGAAAAAATGGTATTAAGGGATGATAAATGGATTATTAAACTTAATCTTTGTGGTGTTAGTTTTTGCTTTAGGTCCATCACCTACATGAATAAAGGCTAAGATTGTCAACCCCTCTCCAATGGCTTATTTGCAACTCAAGAATCAACTTATTGCACTCACAAATGTACATAAAAGATTCATGGTAACTTGATATCCTATGAAAATTTGAGGGGGGAAGTAAAATTTAAATTTTTGGCATTGGTTTAGGGATTAAGGGCCCGAGGTTTATGAAAAATTATTAAGAGCCAAAACTACTATAAACCCTCTTAAAACCCTAAAAATGACTAGTCGAGAGAGATGAGCTCCCAAAGTGAATTAAATGACCTAATTTTCTCTTAAAACCTAATTTATATTGTTTATTAATCCAATTAGGTTCTCAGGGTGTACTTAATTTTTACTTGCACTTGTATGGATTGTAATAAATGTACTATTTTATAAGGTTTTTAGGTGTTTTACAGTGTTTTGAATAATGGAGATATTGAAAACTATTGGGAAAGGTCACTTGAGATTTATTTAATACATTAAAGAATATAAATATGTACATGATATTTTTGAAGTGATCAAACAAATCTCATTTTCCAAGGCAATCTCAAATAGGCCTAAAATGAGACTAGGTTCCAGGGCCATTTCATGGTTCTCACACTTCCATAGGGTCTTAGGGCCTAAAATTTAGCATGGAGGTTAGTGATAGGATAGGTAAAGTGAATCACACACTTTTGGGTGGTTTCACAAGTGTGGGAGGTATATGGAGTAGAAAATCAGGCTTTTAGGTAAGGAAGCTTAATTGAGGAGAGAGAAAGGTTAAAAAAAGATAATTCCACTCAAATTTTAGACCTAAAAATTGGCATGGATTTGTAAAGCCATACGGGGTCCTAAACTATGCTCTTATTTTTTATTACCAACTGTACACATTTCTACACAAGGAATTTTACATGTTTCCAGGGCTAAAAGGAATGAGGCCAAATGAGAGATTTTGGAGTAGAATGAGTTCTTGGGGATAGTTTGGGATGTAAAAATAAGTTATTTTAGGTATGATATAATATTAATGGGCCATCCATGGAGAGATAAAAAATTGGATAAGATGAATTCAATTTTTGACACTTATAAGCAAAATTGGCCTTGTGAGATAAAGAGACTTTAAGACACCAAGCAAGAGAATGAAGTGATGTGTCAAAGGGAAACTTCAAATATAATTTGAAATTTGTTAAGATAAGAGAAAATATGTAACTAAACATGACCTGACCATCAAGAAGGCCATTTTTCATTCCACAATCTAAGACAAAGAGTAGTTTTGGAGAGCTAGGCAAGGTGTTAAGTAAGGTTTGAAACTTCCACGCCACTTGGAGTAAAAGAGAAAATTTAGGAGACCAAAACTTGTCCTTAAGGACTTGATGGGGTAGTTTCAAACTCATTTATTTTTATAACTCTCTTTTTTACATATTCTATCTCTCTCTCCCCTATGCCATTTTCCTTCTTCTCTCACATTTCTCTATATATTGAGCCTTGATAGGCTAAGTTTGTACACTCCAGTGGGTTATGACTAAGACCTAACCATTTATAGCCTTTGATAAATGAGAATATTCACTTTTTACCTTCTCCATGTACTATTTTAAATATGCCTTCTTGGATAGTTGATCTTGCTTAGTGATAGTCTTGATTCCTTGGTATGTTTGTCCTTGTTTTGCATTCATATTCAGTTTGGAATCCTTCTTGCAAGTCTCTTGAAGTGTCCAAATGGAGTGTGAAATGTTAAGTGAGTTGTATTTTCATTATTGTCAATTCATTACCTTTTGACTATTCCTCCTATCCCAAACATTCTTCACAACCTTCATGAGAAAGATTGATATAGAGAGGCAGATTTGGAGTAGTGTCATTTACAAGTTAGTCTCATGTTTGAAGTGCATTTTCAGCTGGTTGGTAGTGGAAAAATAATATTTGGTGCATCACCTCCATTATATTATGTTTCTCTCTCTTTTCCTATAAAGTGATATATTAGTGTTTGAGCCTAAATGATCCATCAAGGGGAGTTAGCCCTTTAACCTAGATATTTAGCTCTCTCCAATAGGGTACCCACAACCTTGAGGTGTTTCCATGTTGCATCAAATTTTTAAGTCTTGAAATACCTTTAAAAAGGTGAAAAAATTATTGATAATAAGTCTAAAATCACTTTACCAAATCAAGTGAATTAGAACATCAAACAAACACATGTTACACACACCACTTTACACAAAGAAATGTTAAGCTACTAAAAAATTCCAAACTAGTTTGCCTTGTTTAAAATGATATCAAAACCATTTATTCCCTTGTTTCTAAATAACATCATTATGCTGGATATTTTTAATAGATAAATTAGATTTATTCTCTATGAAGTTTTAAGCATCCTAAAAGTGTGGAGCCAATCTCAAATCTAGTGTGGCTACATCATTCACATAGACTTGCGACCCTTTTGCCAAGAGTTAACTTTCCTTCTCAAACCAAGTCTAAAACCCACTTCCAACTATAGATATGAGAATAAATAATTTAAATTTTATTATTTATTACCACTTAGGCTTGAATGTTTAACTTTTTTCACTTATTTTGTGATACTTGAGTTGGATTTCCAATTGGTTTAAGACATTTGCGTACAACAAATTCAGACCTTTATTTTTTGATTTCAAGTTCTTTTTAGACCAATTTCACTTTTGACCTAGTTTCCAAAGTTACCTTGACAAATTACACTTTTTATTTCAGATCAATTACCTTAGATTTAAGTTCATTTCAGGTTTTGTGCCTAGATTAAGTTCATTTCCAAGACTAGTTTTGAGACTTATGCCAAGGACTCAACATAATTTCATTCTTAGTCATATACCAATTTTATTTTACCTTTAGATACTTTAAGACCTTTGTTAAAAATAGGTTTCACATTTTCATTCCAAATTTTCCTTAGACTTAGCATAGACCTTTGCTAAGTCCATGTTCACATTTCACTTTTAGACCTTTTTCCAAGAGCAAAGTGTGTTTTTAGTGACAGCTTTAAACCATGGCCAAGTTTATCAAGTTTACATTTTAGGCCAAGTTTCAAATGTTTTAAATGATATAACAATATATTTGTGATACATTTACCATTACTTCAACCATGCCTCACTATACACATAACAGAATAATGTATAATCTAGAGAATGAAAACCTTATCACAAGGGACCCTTTTGTTTAAGATCTTTATAGAGATGACATAACATATTAGATAGATACGTATCCCATATATGATACCCACTATATATATTAGGTCCAAGACCTATTAGCACATTATTTTTCCAACACGCCTTTTTATTTAGGACAAGACTAAGACCAAACTACTCAATACCTTGCTAGCATACAACTTAACATGGAATAGTTCCAACAATAATAACCTTACTATGTGACTACTCCAACTCAAATCACTTATGATCCTTACTTGTTTGATTTCCATCTCTTGTATAATAGAGATGAAATACTTGTTAGAGTGATAGAGATAGCTACTAAATTCTTGGCCAACTTTCCACATGAAATTTTGCCTAGTTTGGTTTGATCTCCTAGTAGTGCACCTCTTGTTAGATCATTTGAGTAAGAATCATCTAGCCATAACTAGGCCCTCATACAAATGCATAACCAAGAGCTTGTTATGCTTGCAAAAGTAAAGGGTCTGTTAGGATTAGTTTTCACATTGTGTGAATTTAGGTGTTTATGGAGAGGTAAATAGTAACTGGTTTAGTATTTATAGATTGATATTTACCAAAAGGTAAATATAGTTAGTTAATATCTGGTAGTAATATTTTTATAAACAATATTACGAATATAGGTTTGAATATATTATATTGTTGAGATATATTGTTAATGGTTATAACAATAAATTGTAAATAGTTTTTTCTTAATCTTAGGATTTTAGGTGAGAGAAATCAATAGAGAGAATATAGGAATAAGGTTCCTATAAATATGTAACATCACATATTATTTCATAATCGGATAGTGGAATATTATTTGTGTATTAAAATATTTAGTTTTTGTTTAGCTCTATTGATCAATGCATGAACTAATTCTCTGTGTTCGGCTCTTGAAATTCATAATAGTGGTATCAGAGTAGGGAGTTTTTGTAAGCATGGTATGTTAATATGTGTAGAGGCATCTCTATTCTATTACCCCATATAATGGAAAGAAAAAAATGATATGATTTTTTTAATCTATAGTTTATACTATGGAATTGATATTTATTTAGAGTGTAACCCATTGTAGCATTAATATTGCACAAAAGAAGCATATGATGTTTTGTGCACACAAGTCTATCATTAGTTCTCTTTATTTGGTTGACCATTCCTTCTAACACCATTGACCCATGATAAAAAGGCATCCTAGAACTAGTAGATACCATTTATCTAGTCTTCATGGATCAAGATCAATTTCCAAGAGTGACCCAACATTGCTTAACCATGAGTCCTTCAATCTTATATTGATTGGTGTGACCTACATACATTTTATTCTCAGCTGTCGTATAATGTTTTCTAAAATGTGTGAATCTACACCACCAATGCATCGGTCTTGTACTTCTCTTACAACTGGACTCAACCTTGGATCCTTAAAATTCATTATATTAAAATCCTTTCACTGCCCATGTAAACATTCAATTCCACTACTAATTGGTGATATTATGATCACACCATGCAAAAGAATTTAACTTAGGTTAATTCATTCATTCTAATGAGTTACATTGGTAAGTTAGAACACATTGACATTTCAACTTAGTTGTACCTTGCCACGTGGAATTCTTGGTACCATAATCAAACTTGTCTTTTATGGCTATTTGGTCATATGATGGTCAGTGTCATTTTATTATTATTTGGTTATGGGTTTTTAATTTTTTAAGCTAGTGTCAAATTTTAAGAAGTCATAAGTTTCATATGGTCGAGTCTTATTATAGTTATTATGTCATTAGCTTATTTTTATATGTCTTTTAATTAGTTAAAATCTAATTTTTGAATTGGATTTTTTCCATGTTCTTTAGTCCTTTATATTTCCAAAAGTAAAAGTAAAAGTGTTTTTTTGTCAAAATTATTTAGGTCCATAATAGTATTTGATTTAATAGCTTTATGTATATCAAAAATAAAATAAATTTTTGTTATTTAGGTGAATATTAGGGTCTCATTTAGGTGAATTAGATTAATGTCTTTTGAGTCATTTTTTGTAAAGTGTCTTGTAATATTATCATAATGTCAAAAAAAAGTAAAAATAAAAATAATTTGACTTATGGATACATTTTCAAGCAACCCCAATATCCTGATTCAAATATTATGCGGGGTGGGGGGGGGGGGGGAGGCTATTTCCCTTAGAAAAATTACGCACCTAAGCTTCATCAAAACTTCTGTTGAGTGAGCAGTATCATATACTAGAGGCTAGAGGATACATGGAGGAAGGAGGTATTTCAGTAACGTCTCATCAGTTTCCAACGACAGGTTTGCACCAATGATGTGGTGACATTTTATGTGGTGTGCTATTTTTAGTTGTGTAGATTTTAGTTTTTTCAGTATGATGTGGTAGTTACATTTATTTTTTAGCATGTGTGAAAAATAAAAATAGTTTTACCTATTTACTTGTGAATGATATTCCTATGCAATCCTTTTTTTTTATATTTACATTAGAGAATATTCATCTAAAAATTATTGTATTAATCATGATGAAGGCTAGTGGTGAACCTGAGAAAACCATTTTGTAAGGTTATTGGTGAACCTATGAAAACCATTTTGGAAGGTTATTGGTGAACCTGGAAAACCAATTGCAAATGAGTGTGAAGGAAGAGATGTGGGATGGCACATGTATGCAAAGAAGATTATGAGCACATGGAGGTGGAATGATATAATAAAAAAATGAGATATATTTTACCATGTAAAAACTATGGGGGGGAATGTTTGGATTAGTTTCCACATTGTGTGAATTTGGGTATTTACGGAGAGGTAAATAGTAATTGGTTGAGTATTTATAGGTTGATATTTACCAAGAGGTAAATATAGTTAGTTAATATTTGGTATTAATATTATTATAAACAATATTATGAATATAGGTTTTAATATATTTTATTTTTGAAATATATTGTTAGTGTTTATAATAATATATCATAAATAGTGTTTGCTTAATCTTATGATTTTGAGTGAGAGAAATCAATAGAGAGAATATAGGAATAATGTTCCTATAAATATGTAACCTTAGATATTGTTTCATAATCAAATATTAGAATATTATTTGTGTATTAAAATATTTAGTTTGTGTTCAGATCTAATGATCAGTGCATGAATTAATTTTCTATGTGTTCGTCTCTTTGAATTCACAATAGGGTCAAGTTTTTGATCAAATAACATAAATAGAACAAGCATACCAAACATACCATAACTTGTCTAAGAATCTAAATGTCATGAACATTTATAATACACCACTCATAGAGGAAACTCCATCAACTGGGGTACAAAATGACTCATTAGGGTATACCAATACGAACACAGACCTGTTCATGCAAAATACCCAAGATGGAGACATGTTTAATTCCCCAGTCATTTAGGAGGATAATATGGCTCCTACACATAACCCTTTGTATAATGTGGTGGATAACACACAAGTGTACCCAAATCCACACTAAGTTGGGTTATACAACAGAGTAATTCACAACAAGTTTCCCTTGTAAACACTTTAATTGGTTCACAAAAATAGGCATAGGAATGTTTAGTTCAAAAAAAAAAAAACTACTCCTCTGATAGCCACTTCCTAAAATACACTATAGGTAAAGAGTAACAAAACATAGACCAACATTCCACCCCAACAAAGGGTGACCAATCCTCTACCTCAACAGGTGGTAAACACTTTTTCACCCCAACAAGTGGCAATCAACATTCTATGACAATAGATACCAATTAATATACCACCATAACAAGTGGTATATCCATTGTAAATATTATCTAATCAATAAAATATCCTTATTAGTCAACAATAGATAATGTCTAGTCAGCAACAAGTGCTAAACATTCAACAAGTACTAAATAGGTAACAAGTGTTAACCTAACAATAGGGGCTTAACCCTGATGGGAAATCATTGCCTCTTGCCCAACAAATACCTAAAATTAAACAAAGGCCTAATACATAACACCTTGAACAATATATCTTTAATCAAAAATAAATACCTTTTATATAATAGGGTCAACATCATGTTCCTATTCAAACCCAGCATGCATAATATATTCCAAAAAGATAAATACCTCCATCCCAACCATAGTTCCCTCAAAACTAAATTCATATTACTAATTATAGACATAATATTTACCAATAATGTGTACCATATAAACAATACAATCCTAATCAAAAGATACATATTTTGGGTTGATTGATCAACCAAGCCAATTATTCAGAATACCACATTCCTCCATTTACCCTAGTCAAAGCAATCCACCTTTGATTTCCCACTAACAACCACAATAAAATGTACCATCTAGATTTGTAACCTAATAACTATAACAAATTAAGGATATAATTATATTTATTTAGACTGGGAAGCAAACAAAAAAGTTTAAATTGGATGAGGTGTGTTCATATCCATTTAACATGTAGTACCTTAAAATACCATTTCCTCTGGGTTATGAGCCACCAAATTTTGATAAACACAAGGGTAAAGGTGACCCTAAGGAGAATTTGAAGGAGTCATTTGTTGATTGCTATCCAATATCCTATACAATATCTACTTGCTTCTCCTTTTCCCTTGAAGTTTAATGAAATAGACCTTGGAGTGGGTTCTCAAACTACTAAAGAATTCTTTATCTAACTTTGATGACCTTTTAGATAAATTTGTACAAATTTTATCCTATAATATTTAACACAAGATTATTGTGGTTGATTTGGGTCAATGTAGACAAAGGATTGGTGAGAGTTTTTAAAGCTACTTGCAATAGTGGAGAGAACTTGATAACCATTTCCCATATAATTAACCTGATAAATAGTTGATAACTGTGTTTACCAAGAAATTGTATAGTGAAATATATTATCAACTTGAGATTAAGTGTGTTCACACATTTGAGTAGATCATTGAAAAGTGTATACAAATTGAGAGGGAACTTATCAATAAGGGGATAATCAAATTGTCTTCTTTTAATGAAAACTAGAATCAAAACTAGATCCAAAACCAGAATCAAGGCCAAAACCAAAACCAAAGCCCAATTCAGATGTAGGCTCCTATGCCACCTCAGGCCAGTACTTTTAAAAAACCCAAAGCCTATAAATATGATAAAAATGTTGTTCATAATGCATTTATAAAATCATGCCATGTCCAAATGGTGCAAAAATAGTCTACTCAACTAGTTCCATATACACAACCAATCCCACAAGTTCAGTTAGCTCCATAAATGTAGTCAATTCCACATATGCAATCAATCCCACCTCCTCCTTTGGAAACACATCCTCTAAGAAGAAGACCTAATGATAAAAATTTAGTGATATTGGAGAACCAATTGAGTCAGTATTCTAAAAATTAGTCGCTACTAATATCATTAGTTGTCCCATACCAAAGTCATTCCCTAAAGGTGTTCCTTTCCTTGATTGGTATAAAGAGCATAAATTATATGAATGTACTAAGTCAAATGGAATTCCATATGATGATGTGTGTCATTAAGGCACATATTAAAACATGTTTGAAAATGGGGAAATCAAGTTAGATAATAGGGCTTCTACTTCCAATCAAAACCAAGGTATTTACTGGGATCTTTTTCCACAACATAATGCTAACAATTAAAATCAACAACCATAAAGGCCACCTCTAAAACAACAAAAAAAAATATAAATAGTAGAAACATAAATAACATCATCAACAACAATAAAAATGATGATAACATCAATAAAATGGTTAGAACCAAGGTTAAAATGACCCATATAACCAAGAGGCCTATCACATTGTCACATATGATTAAAATAAAGTTGTAGGTAATAGTACAGGTGGTCATATATCAACCATTATCATCAACCCTAGACCAAATATCTATTGACCATAACCATTGCCTAATAATGCCTATCGGCCTCCTTATGTCGGTAATCCTCCTTTGACTTGTGGCCATAGCCAAACACAACAACAACTAAGGATTACCATCCCATGCCATCATCCTTATCCCTATAGATATAATGGCCCTTTACCCAATATAAATTATGTAATAACAACTTGGTAGATTAAAGTTACCATTCCAGGCCCACAAACACCTTCTACCAATGAGCCCATTAAATCCACCATACCAACTAAGAGTAAGCCAATTATCAATGCTAAAGAGAAAATCTATGATATTTTGGAGCAACTAAAAAATATGCCTACACAAAACTCTATTTCATATTTGTTACATACCTCTAATATCAAAAGAATATCCTTACAAAAATCTTGAGTTGATCCCAAATACCAAATGACATTAAACTAGATAAATTCCAAGCTTTGGTCAGACACCTAGCTCTTGGCCAGCAATTAAACTTTGACCAAAGTGATATGTCATCCTTGGGCCCTCTCTAGAATAAACCATTATATATCAAACACAATAACCCATTGTATATCAAAGTTGTCATAACATGAAAAAATTTAAGCATGTTCTCATAGATAATAGATTGGACCTCAATATTGTGTCTCTACATTTAATCAAGCATCTGGGATACACAATAGTTAACCTTCATCCAAAGACCATTACCATCAAGACCTATGATAATTAAGAACGAGAATCACAAGGATAAATTTGTTTGCTAGTTGTCATTGGGACCTTACCCCATAACACACATTTCCATGTGCTAGATCTAGATTTGTCATACAACTTACTTCTGGACCAACCACAAATACATGAAATCCAAGAAATACCTTCCACATTACACCAATTTATCAAGTTCTCCCATTCTAGGATGAAGGTAATTATCTTGCAGACCTACAACCATACCAATTCTGTAAATATCTAGAGGTTGAGTATGAATTTTTTAATTACCATTTTGGCCTAGATCCTAAGCCTAAGAAGGACAAAGACATACTTGTTGAATTTCTTGATTTTAATTATATATATCCTAATATCCTTGCCTCTAATTCTTCTATGCCCCCTCCTAAGGCATCTAATCATTTTACCATCTCTAATGAAGTCCCAGGAGAATAACTCACTCATAATGTATTCCCTATAACTAACCTTCTATAGGCCCCTAAATCCTATAGAAGACCCAAATCCAAGGCCATTCACATGGAATGGTGAAAGAAAGGCAAGTTTAATGCCCTAGAGCTTTTTATTTTCACATCGACCACTAGCCAAGAATAAGACCTAGTTATCGAAGATGATTCTTGACTTTATGATGATGACTTGGTTGATTGTTACCAAAGCAAAAGGTATCCCCTCCATAATGGGATCATGGATAATCAAGATTATGAAGGCAGAGGCCTAGGGGTAGATCAATAAGGTACTCTTGAGCTAATTTCCATAACCAATTACAAATAAACTCACAATATTATATTTGAACCACCTAGGGGTGACCCTTCATACCGTATCCATATTCCTACACTAACAACTAGTGATGATGAGGTTAAAAATGATGTAGAGTTAAATTACAGTGTATATGATGAGTTAGTCAATACCAATATATTGAACTTCATGTCATATGTACCATTACACCTATCATTCATCCTTCCCCACTTTTCTTTCATCATCCACAACTCATCAACTAGGACCAACAAGAATCCACAATGTCACTTATTGAGTTCAAAAATGATGAGACTATTTGTGAATTTATGGATCTAAGAGACCATATTCCTCTTGGAGATCATAAAAAAGGTTTTTCTATCAGATAAGATCCTAGTGCCTATTTTTAAGAGTGGGTGAACTTCCTTTTCTAAAAATAAAAATAATATCAAACATTAAGGACCAAAAGTGAAAATCTCTTTGAGGCACTTTCAGACCAAAGTAAAAGTAAATAAAAAGGCCAATATTTTGGTGAAAACCTATTTTAGGCACCATTAGATAGGGATGTTCACCCTTCCTTAGAAGAAGCTCAGGATGCCACCAATGCCACAATCTTATTTGGATCTAAAATTAGTGAAGTAAAGCAGACCTTTAAATAAATTATCCAAGAATGTCCAAATGTATTTGTTACATGGCCCTTGAAACCATTGGGTGATTCTTACTCATTTTTTTTAGGGGAATTTGATGAGCCATTCTGACTCAAGGACTTTGATATTTCCAACCAATTCACTTCTTTACCAAATCTCTTAAAAGATGATTCTACACTCCTTATGAAGGACATCTCTAAAGTCAACATTAGAACATTAGATGATACAAAGTGGATCAAACTAGGTGCATCCCTCATCAAGGAAGAGTGTGAAGTCCTTATTAACCAAGTTTGGCTAGCATAGGGGAGTCTAGTACAAAAAAATTGCTCCTTATGCTTCTAAATTTTTTGATATTCATCTAGGGTCTTCAAATAGTCATTTATTATGGTCTCCCTTTTGTGTTTAGAAAAGTTTAAGGTTCTTTTAGAAAAGTTAAGGTAAAGTTTTTTTCTATGTTGTTTAAGCCTTCTAATGTCTTTTCCTTACACAATTAATTAATGTCAATATGAAGGAGGCTCTATTGTGAGTTCTTAACATGTTTAAAGGGTCTTTTGATGTTTTATTATTTTCATGTTATGTTCAAGGCTAATAAGTCAAATTAAACCTTTTCTATGCATCTTTTATCAAAGACCATTTTAAATCCCCTAAAAGTGGAAATCACGTATAAAAACACTTTTAAATTACTTGTGAGAAGGTTTCTAACGTGAAGTTGGTAGACACACTTCGTAATATGACAATTTGAAGTCAGAAGATATAATGATTATACTTGTAGGTAGTTATAACCAATCTAGAATTGGATATCAAAGGAGTGAAAGGATATTTTAAATAACTTGTAGGTGTATTTTACATTCTCCTAGGTGTGTCAAATCCAAAATAGGTTTGAACAAGTTTGTAGAGGTCCAAAGAAAGTAAAAAATACTTACATTCCTCCATTGACCTCTCGGCAAGCTCACAATTATCAATTTTATATTCTTAGTCTATATAAGAGAGAGAGAGTCATCACCTATATATTATACACTAATGGGGAACCTCATTCCCTCTAAACTTATGATAAGATTTTTGGTTTTGGGAGGCCATGCTATATGAACAAATACTAAAAAGATGGGGTGGTCTTAAACCCTAACAAACCCCAAGGCTTTGGTTTCTTCCTAAAATGACATATTGAGGCTATATGGGAGATTTACAAGGGATGTATAATGTTTTTTAGTGTCTCTAAAATCCACACAACACCAAATCTAAGATAAACATCTCTAGTCATGTCTCCTCTAGTAAACATCATTCATATCTATTATAACCTAGTGTAATAGTCAGGGTTTTAAGAGTTTTGAAATTGAAATACATATCTGAGTCTCATTCCAAGCCCTCAAGTATCCTATAAAACTTCACAACACTTCACATAAATAACTTAAGGTCTTCCAATGTAATAAAATCTAAGTGTGATGAGAGCAGGCCCCAAAGAAACCCTCTTTGAATGTATCAACATTTTATTTTCCTCAGAAGTTAATGGATAAGATTCATGGAGGGGAGTGAAAAAAGGTATCATAGGGGACCCTTTTACCCTTGAAATTTATGGTAGAGAGATAAAGGTAAAGGCCATCATATTTATTAATGATCATTAAGATTGTAGGGCACTCACAGGCTACCAGGAGACTAAAAATGAACCTGATGAAGAAAACATCTTATTAAATAGATTAAATACTCCTTAATGAACTTTAAATCACTGTTAATGTATCTTCATGTACCTAAGTCTTATATTTTGGTAACTATATAACATGAGTGAGGGAAAATTAGTAAAAAAATTGGCTTAGAAGTCATACTACAAGTCTGTTTGTGTGTATTTGAGCATGTTGGGATCCCTAAGGTAGTGTAAAAGTCTCTTAAATATAAGTACCATAATTGGAGATAAGTTTAAGTGTTTTTATATGTTAAATAACCAGATCCAAATCCTTATACACCTAGCTTGAGGGATCTTAAACATCAACTAGGTTTTAAGAGTCAAGGAAATGGCCTAATCTTGTAAGATTATAGGTCTGTTTGTTTGAGTTCAAAGTTGAATAGTGAAGGTGGTAACAAGGAAATAAGAATATGAATAATTTTTAAAATTTGAATATATTATTTTTATTTATATTAAATTATTCACATTCCATGAGTCCAATGAAGGAGAAACATCCAAACACAGTTTATGAGTACCTATAGCCATCCAAGTCAAGAAGATGGTCTTATGGGTAGCATCATGGAGTTATTGAAAGGTAGAAAATTTGAATCTTGATTTGGCATAATTAAATAAAAATATTTAATACCCTCAAATAACATTAATTCAAGGAACCAAACCTCTTAAATTACCCTTGAGGAGAACTAACATGATACAAGACTTGGAGGACATCATCTTAAATGTTTACCAACAAGAATTAGGTGTTTGAAAGGGTTTAAAGGACTTAAAATGGTTTGTTTAACTTTAAAATTACTATATATTTTCATATAGATAGAGTTTAAAGTCTCAAACGATAAAATAATACATCACAAAATGCTTTAAGTGATAGAAAATGCAGATTTATAGGTTTGCAAACTTGTAGGTCAACATTTTCAAGCAAGAGAAGATAAACTTGCCAAAAAGGTTTGAGTTTAATGAAAAAATGAGAAGTGAAATCCATGATGATAGGTTTATAAGGTATATTAAAGGTAATAAATTATAATATCATTGGAGAGACACCTTATCTTTAACCTCTATAAACACCAAACCAATCAATACATCACAAGCTTGCTAAAAACTTCTTTTCCAAGCCTATTTTCAAGAATTCATGAGCATTGGATTATATGATTTTTATGGATGAATTTTAATGTTTGAGTCATTAAGATCCATTTAAATGTGTCTATAATGCTTTGAAAATGATCCAAATGAACAAGAACACCTACAACCATGACATAGTCTAAAAAATGCATGCAAAACATGAGGATTTGGCTTGTTTGAGAGGTAAAAAGGATTAAATAAATGGAAATAACACTTTGAGATGATATTTAATGTTTTTTAAGACCCCATAAAATAATTATTTTTCCTTAAAATACCCTATAACTCAAAATATGTATTTTTATTAGCCCTCGACCTCCTTAGGCTTGCACTTTTGGTCAATTAGGGCTAGAAAGTTAAAAAATTATCTAGATTGAGTTCCATAAAATTAAATGAATTTAAAATTGGATAAAATACATAATTTAATGTCCCTTATGGATTGGTAATATATGGCCTTGTATAGTATCCATTATTGAGGGCTTGCATTAGGCCTAATTAGGAAAAATGGACGATGAGAATGTAGGTCTACGTTATGAGTCAGATCATGAAATTTGGGGTGAAGTTGTAATGGGATAATGGGTGCCAAAATTTGAATTTTATTTTCTTTTAAGTGCTATGTATCTCTCAAACCAATTATCTTTTCACTAAAATAAGGTTACAAGGAATAGGCTCACCTAGAGAGAAAACGTGAGAATGATGAGAGAGATTGCAAAATAAATATGGGATTGGATTAGGGTATTAAAAAGATTTATAATTCAATTAAACCATTTAGAATCAAGGAATGTGACTTTTCAATCCATATTGAATCCAAATGTGCAGTTTCAAAGCAAATGGATGAGTCACCAAGGCAATGAAGTAACTCCACACTACCCCAAGAGGAATATCATAAAACCAAGTGCACACATGTTGAAGAGGGAGTTTAGGACTATTTATTAACATGAATTCTTAATTTTAACTCACTTATTTATGCTATGACACTTTTCATATGCAAATCCTACACATCTCCTCTCTCTTTCTCACACTCTTCGATATATATGCCTAATTTTGGCATTGTAAGGATCCTTCCACTAGGAGTATGGCATATCCCTACTCATTTATCTACCCATTGATCAATAATATGATTTTTTAACCTCTTTATATGGTTGTTTTTAGTTTAAATCTTTGAATGGTTGATCTAGGCAAGTGTAAAATTATCTCACCTTATCTTGTTGTCCTATTCTTCTTGCCTTCTTGTAGCTTGGTTCTCTATTACAGGTTGTGAAGAGTGTTAATATGAGTTCTAAGGGGATTAAAAGTGGAAAACATCTTCCCTTATATCCTCAAAATGGTTCACCTCTTTAAAAATTATTAATTTGATAGGTTATTTTAGGATAATTTTATGGTTATGGTAGTCCTATAGGTCTTAGTGCACATGCAAATAAATGTTTATGGTCTTAACATTTTGTGCATCACCTTCATTTCAGTCTATAGTTTCTCTTACCATTTTATCTTGGAAGAAATAGTATTAGTTTTTAGTTCTTAAGTGATTCATCAAGGGAGATATCCCTATCTATAGGTTCAATCCATTCTTTAGGTCACCCATAACCTACAATTATTCCCATACTATCACTTAAGTGAGGAGGATTGAACAACCTCCTCAAGGGTGCAACTTTTGATGATAACAGTTATAACACGCTTAGTAGTATAAGAGACTTCATCCATTGAAGAGTTATATGTGTTGTTATTCAATGAATCAACCTTTGAAAGCATGAAAACAAGCACCACTGGTGAATCCAAGCACATTCAATTGGTTTTAGAAACCTAGGTATTCTTTCAAGTAAATACTCTTTGTATTTTATCTTTTTCATGAGGTTTCATGGTTGAGTTTGGAGTGGTTTTTTGTTTTACTCAAGTTTTTTAGCCACATCAAGCCTATGTTGACCCTTATCAACAACATGTTTATTATTACCAATAGCCTAATGGACCATATCAATCTTATGTTGATCCATACCATCCCTACACTAACCCTACCTACCCTCCATATGACCCTAGTTATCAATGTGACCAGACTTGCTATCAAGATTATTGTCCTCCCTCCCCTCTTCATCAACCTTACCAAGTTTTTCAGCCTTCATATCAATCCTATCAAGCTTGCCATCATTAGGAGGTATAATTAGGAGTGTATGGCTAGACAAATTCAGGCTAAAAAAGAGCAAGACTCTCAACTGCTCATGAAGATGTTAAAGAATGAAATGGTAATGAGAAAGGTAGATGGGGGTGTAGAATTCGGATGAGTTTTCCATATTCATCTCATTCAAAATCTAAGGGATTTATTATAGTTTTCAAGGAGTGATTGGGAAACCTTTAATAATGGAAACCAACATGTCCTAACCAATGAAAGGCTGTAAATAAGATATTTGAATCAATGTATGGCGGATATATTAGTAATTTGGGAAGAGCAAGAATTAAAATCTCTTCAACCTTAATTACCCTCTTCAATCCTAAGTCAATCCTCTTGTGTTCCTAACTTGCTCCAAATTGCAATAAGCCATCAAAAAAGGCTTGATTCTATGAAAAACTCACTCATTATCCCTCAAGCTAAACCTACTCTTCCCCATGAACCTTCTCCTATGCTCATCCAAAATCATAAATTTGAGGATAATTTAAGGCAGCTTATAATCTCCCCGAACCTTTCATCCACCTTTCAAGTTACAACACACCATCAAGAGGAAGCTCCTAAGTTCAAGGTACCAAGTCAGAAACAAGTGGTAGAGTCATGGGGGAAGAAAGATAAACCATGCCTAGATCAATAGGTTGAGGCTAAAAAGGAACTTGTGCCTATCCAAACCCCACCCATACCTCCTCAATAACTTATAACTTTACCATCATGGAGGTCAATCCAAGAAGGAATCCAAAGCAAGAAATAAGTCCTTGTTGAGAAATTTGAAGAACCTAAAACTTTTCCATCATGGAGGTCAATTCAAGATAACATTCAAATGAATAAAGAAGTCCTTGTGGAGAAAGTTGAAGACCAAAGCATATCATGAGTAAAGGGATTAATTGGTAATAGAAGGATAATAATGATAGGTTATTTGACCTCAAAATTCCAAAGCTTGTTCATGAGTTTGAGCAACCTATCTTTGAAGAAGGACATGTTTTATAGGAAGAAAATTAAGAAGGCCAAGTTGCAGTTGTAAGTGAACAAAATGAAAGCAATGAAGGAGACACTTAAGTGAACATGAATAATAACTCATCATTGGCACTCCCCTTGGTGAATAAAATAAAAAATAAATCTTTGGAGATGAAGGGAGATGCAATTTTCATCATGTAGAAGCAGAATTTGAAGGAAAGTACACTCTTGAAGATGAATAAAAATCAATTGAGACAATTGCAATAGTTACCCAACTAGGTAGTCATTTCACTAAGACTATGGATGATCAATAACAATAGTTATTAAAACCTCTTAATGAATTAAATTAACTATATGCAATTGAGATTCATTTGGATACTTTCCAAGATTCCTCAAGTAGCCTAGAAAAGATAAAAGTTTGTTTTGAACTCTCTCCTTTGACTAAAATTGATGGCTTGCTTTCTTATTACAAAGAGGAGTTGGTTAGGTTGACAATAAAATAATCTAAAGGGAATGTTTACATAAAGAGTCTAAATGAAAAGGTTGCATCTAATCTTGATATAGAAGATCTCATAATTGAGCAAGATGAGGGCTTGAGTGGGCTTGAAATATCCTTCAATGAGCATGAACCAATCATCTTTGAAGAGAAAATCCAAGTTATATCAATGATTGATGACCTTCCAAGTAACCATCATGAAGCTCATGATCACATAATAATAACTAGAAAGGTGATGGAGATAGGTCCTCAAGGTGACAATCATATGCAATATGCCTTCTCAAGTCAACTTGAAAAGTTTTAAGATGACTTGTGGCAGCAATATTTGAGCATTTGAAATGAATTTGAGGATTTTCAAGAGTCTACATATGTTGTTGGGCAGATTGAATATGCTTTTGAGGCTGATTTATTTCTTGATAAATAATGTGGGAACCCTAAATAGATCATTCAAGATCAAATACATCATTTCATGGAGCCTCTTAAAGATAAATATGATGTTTCCCCTGTGAGCCAAAATGTGATCATGTTTGAGGTGAGTTCAAACATCAAAGAGCAACATGAGGTGAGTCTTGGGACGCAAGATGGGTATGTTTTCATTAAAAACATGTTTTTTTTTTTTTTTCTGATAACTCATTTGAAAGTATGTCAAAGGATTTGGCAAGAAATAAGTTTACTTCACCAAACATCATGTCCAAAGGGAAGCTTGATCTACATCATTACTCATCTCATGGAGGAATAATTTGCATAAATTTGCATTTTGATCTAGGAGGAAAATGTCTTAAGTTTAGCTTTTTTAGTAGTGTTCTTGTGTTTTATTTTACCTAAGTGATTTATAGCACAAGTGTGTGTGCACACCTTACTTTAGTGTGTTGTTTTTTCTAGTTATGTGTTTTAGAGGTATTTAGTTATATTTATTATTTCAAGAGGTTTATAATCTAGTTTAAGGTCTAATGAGGTCTCAGCTTGAGGGGTAGGTGACTCCATAGCCTAATGGATGGACTGGGAAACTAGTGTAATGTGCATAGAAAGCATAAAATCCCAAGAGGTCACCAAAGATGTTTTCCAAATTTGGATACCATAGGGGACTCTAATTATAAAATTTTCTCCTTATAATTTGAACTTTGTTGATATCCATCTAGGGTCTTTTAATTTTCATTTATTATGATCTCCCTTTCAATGTTTATCAAAGTTTAAGGTTATTTTGGAAAATTTAAGGTAAATTTATTTCTCTGTTTCTTAAGCCTTTTAATGTATTTTCCTTACTTGAGTCTTTAATGTTAATATGAAGGGGGCTATATTGTGAGGTCTTAACATGTTTAGAGGGTCTTTTGATGTTTTATACGTTTCATGTTATGTCTAAGGATAATAAGTCAATTTCAACCTTCTATATACATCATTAACATGTGTAAACTATCAAAGACCATTTTAAAGCCCTAAAAAGTGTAAATCAGTAGCAAAACACTTAGAAATGACTTTTGAGAAGGTTTCTAACATGAATTTAGTAGACACACTTCATAATATGACTATTTTAGGTTATAAGATATAATGATTATACTTGTAGGTAGTTATAACCAATATATAATGGGATATTAAATGAGTGAAAGGATGTTTTCAATAAATTGTAGGTGTATTGTACATTCTCCTAGGTGTGTTAGGGATAAACCAAGTTTGAACAAGCTTGAAAATGTCCAAAAAAAGCAAAAAACACTAAGAAAGTAGGGTGGTCTTAAACCCTAAAAAACCCCAAGGCTTTAGTTTATTCCTCAAAATGATAGTTTGAGTCTCAATGGGTGCTTTCCAAGCAATGGATAATCTTGGTGAGTGTCTCTAATAAATCCACAACACTAAATCTAAGATAAACATCTCTGGTCAAGTCTCCTTTGGTAAATAACATTCATATCTATTGTATACTAGTGCAACAATCAAGGTTTTGAGTTTTGAAAGTGAAATGCATATTTGAGGATAATTTTAATCCCTCAATAAGCCTATAAAACTTCATATAACTTACTGAAAGTCCTCCAATGCAAGAAAATCTAAGTGTGATGAGAGCAAGCCTCATAGAAACCCTCTTTAATTGTATCAACATTTTCTTTTGCTCAAAAGTTAATAGAGAATATGCATGGAGGAAAGTTCACCTATGGATCATAGGAGACCCTTATAACCTTGAAATTTTTGGTAGAGAGAGAAATGGAAAGGCCCTCATCTTTATGAATGATCATTAAGAATGTAGGGTACTCAAAGGCTGCCAAGAGGCCAAAAAATAAACCAATAGAGAAAACATTTTCTTAAACAACCTAAATGGACTTGAAATAATTATTAATATATATGTAGGTAACTAAATCTAATATTGGGGTCACTATCAACATGAGTTAGGTAAAATTAACAAATAAGTTAGCTTAGAAATCTTGTTTTAGGTCTGTTTGTGTGTATTTGAGCATGTTGTGATCCCTAAGATAGTGTATGAGTATCTTAAATACAAGTCCCATCATTGGAGAGAAGTGTAAGGTTTTTTATACATTAAATAACCAGATCCAAATCCTTCTACACCTAACTTAATGGATCTCAAACATCAACTAGGTGTTAAGAGTAAACAAAATGACCTAATCTTGTAAGATTGCAAGACTGCTTGTTTGAATTCAAAGTTAAAGAATGAAGGTGGTAACAAGCCAAGAATGCTATGAATAATGTTTAAATATTTAATATATGCTTGTGATTGATA
Source organism: Torreya grandis (assembly GCA_037957365.1). Taxonomy (NCBI): domain Eukaryota; kingdom Viridiplantae; phylum Streptophyta; class Pinopsida; order Cupressales; family Taxaceae; genus Torreya; species Torreya grandis. The sequence goes on from JARHVA010001018.1 coordinate 1,126,109, forward strand.
TTAAATTTTTCAAATTCCAATAATACAATGGAGAGTCACTCCAAACACAATTTATGAGTACCTACAACCATCCAAGTCAAGAAGATGGTCTTATGAGAAGCATCATGGAGTTGTTAAAAGGTAGTATAGGTGAATATTGATATGGAATAATTCATTAAAAATATTTAATATACTCATATAACATTCATTCAAGAAACCAAAACTCTTAAATTAACATTGAGGAGAACACGCAAGCTACAAGACTTAGAGGACATCATCTTAGTGTTCACCAACAAAAAATAGGTGTTTGAAAGGGTATGAAGGACTTTAGAAGGTTTTTTGAACTTGAAAATTAATATATAGGTTCATATATATAGTTTAAAGGCTCAAATTACCAAATAATACATCAAAAAAGGCTTTAAGTGATATAAAATTCAGACCTACCAGTCTACAAACCTGTAGGTCAACATTTTCAAGCAAGAGAAGACAAACTTGGAAAAAAGGGATGAGTTTGATAAAAAAAGAGAGGTGAAATACATGATGAGAGTTTTATAAGGTATATTAAAGTTAAAAAATTATAATATCATTGGATAAAAACCTTCTATTTAACCTCTATAAACACTAAACCAATCAAGACTTCACAAGCCTGCTAAAAGCTTCTTTTCCAAACCTGTTTTCAAGAATTCATGAGAATAAGTAGTGTTTACATTGGATTTGATGATTTGAATGGATATAAACTAATTTTATAGTCATGAGGATCCATTTAAATGTGTTTATAATGATTTTAAAATGATCCAAATGAACAAAAATGCCTACATCCATGACATAGTCCTAAAAATGCATGGAAAACATAAGGATTTGGCTTGTTTGAGAGGTACAGAGGATTGACCAAATGAAAATAAAACTTGGAGAGGATGAGTAATGTTTGGGAAGACCTCAAATATGAATTATTTTTACTTAAAACACCACAAAAATTAAAATATGGATTTTTATTAGCCCTCAACCTCCTCAGGCCTACACTTTCGGTCAAGTAGGGCTAGAAAGTTAAAAAGTTATATAACTTGAGTTACATCCAATGAAATGACTTAAAACTTGGAAAAAATACATAATTTAATGTAACCTAATTATTTCTCAGTTCTTGGAGTGGTAATTTATGGCCTTTTAAAATATCTAATATTGAGGGCTTATATTAGGCCTAATTGGGAAAAATGGAAGATGAAAAAGTAGGTCTACCTTGGGATTCAGATCATGAAATTTTGGGTGAAGACATAAGTGGATAATGGGTTCCAAATTTTTACTTTTTTTTAATTTTAAGTTCTCTGTATATCTCAAACCAAGGATCTTTGCACTAAAATAGGGCTACAAGGAATAAGCTCACTTAGAGAGAAAACATGAGAATGATGAGAGAGATTGCAGATCAAATATGGAAAGATGATTGGATTGGGTCTTAAAAATATTTTTAATGAAATTCAACTAGTTAGACTCCATGAACGTGAACTTTCAATCCATAATGACTCCAAATGGACAGTTTCAAAGCAAATAGTTGAGCCACCAAGGCAATGAAGTAACTCCACGCCACCTTGAGAGGAATATCATCAAACCAAGTGAACACATGTTTAAAATTGAGTTTATTAATATTTATTAACATTAATTATTAATTTTAACTCACTTTTTCATGATGTGACACTTGTCATATGCAACTAGTACACCTCTCCTCTCTCTTTTTATCAAACTCTTCTATATATATGTTTGATTTTGGAATTATAAGGATCCTTCCACTATGAGTATGGTATATCCCTAATAATTTTTATACCTATTGATAAATAATATTAAATTTTTATCTCCTTATATGGTTATTTGTAGTGTAAATATTTGAATGGTTGATCTAGGCAAGTGTAAACTTAGATCATCTTGTCTTATTGTCATATTCTTCTTACCTTCTTGTAGCTTGGTTCTCTATTGCAGGTTATGAAGAGTGTCATTAGGAGTTATAAGGGGATTATAAGTGGAAAAATATTCCATTTTATCCTCACATTGTTTCATCTCTTTACAAAACATTGATGTGATAGGTTATTTTAAGAGAAGTGTGTGCTTATGTAAGTCCTATAGGTCTTAGTGCACATGCAAATCAGTGGTTGTGGTCTTAGCATTTGGTGAATCACCTCAATTTTTGTTTATAGTTTATCTTAACCTTTTATATTTTAATAAATAATATTAGTTTATAGTTCTTAAGTGATAAATCAAGGGATCTAGCCCTATCTAGAGGTTCAGTCCATTCTTTAGATCACCCACAACTTAGGATTGTTCCCATGTTATCACTTAAGTGAGGAGGCTTGAAAAATATCCTCAAGGGTGAGGATTTTTATGATAATAGTCCTTAAAACCCTCCTTAGGGATTTTATCAACATTTTTGCATGGAATTATTCTGACATGCTAGGTTTGGACCCTACCTTTGTTGTACATCATCTTATTATACATCCTGATGCCATATCAATCAAGTAAAAACTAAGGAAAATACAACCTCGTATTTCTATCTTATTCAATAAATAATTGGAGAAAATCTAATGTAAGATGCATTAATCCTATTGATTATTTGGAGTGGATCTCCAATATTGATCCAGTTAGTAAAAATCTAAAAGGTATGAGAATATGCACTAATTTCCATGACATTAATAAGGCTTACCCAAAGGATGAATTTCCTCTATTGATTATTGACATGATCATTGAATCCATAGATGGTATGAAATGCTTTCTCTCATGGATGGTTTTCAAGATACAATCAAATTATAATTACACTAGAGGACTAACACAAGACAACGTTTGCCACTCCTTGGGGAACATTCTATTATTAGGTCATGCCTTTCAGCCTCAATAATGCCGGGGCAATTTACCAATGGGCCTTGATGGTAATTTTACATGATATAATGCATAATATAGTCAAGTAATATGTTGATGACATCCTAGGTAAATCCATGACCTATGCCAAACATCTAGTTGTGCTTTGAATGACTTTGGAAGTACAAAGTTAGACTCAATCTTAAAAAGTGCATCTTTGTCATAAATTTTGGTAAATTAATAGGATTAAATTATCTCTAATAGGAGCATTGAAGTAGATCCAGCAAAATTCAAGGTCATTATCAAGATGTTGCTACCTTCTACTTTGAAGCAACTCCATAGTTTATAAAGCAAGATATAGTACATCAAGTGCTTCATTTATCAACTGCCAAGCAAGTGCCATCCATTTACCCATTTATTGAAGAAGGGCACTAATTTTTTTTGGAATTTTGAATGCTATAATTTCTTTGAAAATTTAAAATAATACTTGGCCAATCTACCTATTTTGTTTCCACCTATGCCAGACAAGCCATTCTACTCTACCTATCTGTAATTCAAAATACCCTGGGGCCACTATTGGCCCATCATGATGAATAGGGGAAGGAACATGTTTTTTATTACCTAATCCACACATTGTTCACGTATGAGCACAATTATACGCCAATAGAGAAAGACTATTTAGTTGTGGTCTTCATAGCTCAGAAACTATGCCACTACATTCTAAATAATAAGACCATTGTCATTGCCAAAGTAGAGCTGCTCAAGTATCTAATTTCAAAAATAGATTTGTAATATCATATGGCTAAATTTATTACTATTATAAGTAAACCAAAATTTCACCAAGGGATAGATAATTTCAAACCATCTCATTGAAGCTCCTCTTCTTGACACTTAGCCACTTACATTTGGGTTTCCAGATGAGTCCATCATGACTCTAGTAGAAACACCTCATGTAGAGAAACAATGGAAAATTTATTTTGATATCTCTTTCACATCTCATGGTTTGAGAGTAGGACTATTTTTCATAACACCATAGGGGGATCTCATTCCCAAGTCCTTTCATATCAACTTTACTTGTACCAATAACACGGTTGAGTATGAAGCACTCATTATAGAGATTCATTTAACGGTATAATATAACATTCAACATCTATTGGTTTATGGATATTTGTAGCTTATCATTAATTAGGTCATAAACCAATTACATACCAAAGATGAGAAGCTTGTACCTTATATAGTCATTGTGGACACTTTAAATTATGCACCTTTTGTTTGAATAAATACCTCAGGCTAATAACAAAACAACAAATTCCATAAATACAAATGGTTCTATGATTCGCATTAGAGATAAGGTAATAGATTATCAGTTCTTCATTGAACATCTTCTAGTTCCTATTCATGAACCTTCAATTGTTGAGATGATATGTGATATTTTTGGTCCTAGATCTACCTAATATAATTAACTATATACTTACCTTCATGACCAAGTCCTCCCACCTAACCTATTTCAAAAAAAGAAAAAATCCTTCACCCATCAAGCCTCTTATTATACCTTACTTAGACCTACACTCTATCATATAAGCTTTGATGGAACTCTTATTTGTTGTTTAACCTCGATAGAATCTAGACTAGCATTGAGGGAATCTCACAAAGGGGTTTGTGGGGCCCACACTAGTGGGGCCATCCTTACCAAAAAATTATTACGTACTGATTATTATTGGCCAATCATAAAAGTAGATGTAGATACTTATTTTAAAAGGTGTAAACAATGTTAGAAGCATTCGAATTTAATAGATGATCTAGCCCAAACACTCAAGCTAATGACAATGCCATGGCCGTTTTCAACATCGAGACTCAATCTCATAATAAATATTAACCCTACCTCCTCAAATGGCCATAAACATATCCTTAACACCACTAAATACTTTACTAAATGGGTAGAATTCATTTCCCTCACTTGCATGATAGGCAAACAAATATCCAAATTCATTTTCAATCACCTCATTTTATGCTATAGTATCCCCTCTGACATTATATCTGATAATGGCAGTTCACTAAAAAATAAGGATGTTAAATCCCTTGTGATAAATATAATATTACCCAACATTTTTCCACTACATATTACCCATAAGGTAATGGCCAAGTAGAGGCATCTAACAAAACCATTGTCAATATTGTTAAGGGGGTCATTAATGATATTGGTCATGATTGACACTTATAACTCTTTCACACATGTTAGGTTTACTGAACCAATTTTTTTACTTCAACAGGAGCCACACCCTATTCCCTAACTTATGACACTGAGGCTATTCTTCCAATTGGTTTCCTTCTCTACACATTTCATTAAAACATATCTTGGATGATGGGGATTACAAAGTAACTCATCTACAAGAGTTGGAACTAATAGACAAAAAACACATGGAAGATGTGAATAGTCTTCAAGCATACAAAAATTGGTTATGTGGTCAATATAACAAGTGTGTGAAATACAAATAATTTGATATTGGTGATCTTATACTCCAATAAAACTAGAAGAATACCAATGTTGAACGTAAAAAAATTAGAAATTTTAAGCCTAACTGGTTGGGACCTTATGTGATTGTTGCTAACTATGGCTTTGGAGCATATAGGTTGGATATGCTAAAAGGAGATGAACTTGATGAAAAAATGAACATAATATATCTCAAGCACTTTTTAGCTTGATTAACTTGAAGTATTGTCTATAAGGATCATTCATTTTATGTCATGACTATTCTCTTTGATATTATACTATACTATATACATTTCCCCCTATACCTTCCCTATTAGATGCATTTTTGTTTTGCCTCCCCTATTAGCATTTTGACCTTGGTTCTAATTCATTGATACTTCAGACACTTTCAGTGTTTGGATTCGAATGCAATTTCAACAGATGATTTAGTCTTATGACTCTTTGAGTGCATTCTTTCATAAAGGGGTAGTATCTTGGGGTAGTATGACAGTGGTCTAGAAATTGCATATTTCATTTTAAAAAAAATATTCTATATCACTCACCCATGTTATTGTTACTTATAGCTTAGAGTCAGCCTACCTATGTCTTTATTTCCTATTGCCTGGGAGTAACCTTTTACCATGCCTTTCCTTATCATTATTAGATACCCTATCATTCGCCTATTCATGAACATGTTGTTAGTCAGATTCATTACTATAGGGTGAATTATAACGGAGTTTATTAGGACCATATAGGTAGTGCTCAGTGTTTTTTGAGAATAACTCAGCCACCTTTATTCCCACGCTCTCACTATTTTATGAGAAAGGTAAGCCATGATCTTACCATTTTATGAGTAACCTAATCCATGATCTCACTATTTTGTGAGTAACCTAAACCATTCTCTTTCCATATTGCATCAAACTAAGCCATGCACTCACCATTTTTTGAGCAATCTAAGACACACTCTTGTTATTTTATGAACAACTTAAGTCACACTTTTGTCATATTGTGATTCACTTTTATGGGTGTTTGTGCATTTAAAATTAATGAACTAATGCACCCTAAACCTCTAAAACTCTCACCATTTTGTGAGTCATTTATGCTCTCACCGTTTTATGAGTTTATTCTCATTCTAAGTCTTAGACATAGTGAACACTATGAATTATCAACTAAGTTCATTTGTGAACACTCACTTGTTATCTTTTAGTGTAATTTTACCCTAAATCATTCTCTTACAATTTTGTGAGTTCATATGCCTGATGTTCTCACAATCATGAATGCAAACCCCTTTTGTTTCACGCTCTCATAATTTTGTGATCCCATTCCTATTTTCCTCTATGATCAATCTCTTTTACTTGTCATCAATTTTCTTCTATCCCACATCCTAGGAGAACTATATTTGGCTTGAAATCCATGTTGGAACTTGTGTCAATGGGACTATATAGGTAGCATGCAATTGCTTAGTGCATTTGGAGATAACTCAGCTACCCATTCCTTCTTTTATTCCCCCTTACCATTCTAGTTCTATTATTCCCTATAGCCTAGGGGCAACCTTTAGCTGATCTTACCTTTGTCATTATTCTCTATAGCCTAGGGGCAACATTTGCCATCGTACCCATATCATTGCTCCTTATAGCCTAGGCATAACATTTGTGATGAGAATGACACTTCTATTACACATGCATAAACAATTAGATTAGTTTTTTTATTAATTTACCTTATATTAAGTTATTTGTTTATTTATTTGCCTTAACTTAGGTTATTTATTTCTCTTGCTTTAACTTAATGATTTTTTGTTTGTGTTTTAGCTTGTTTGTTTATTCATTTGCCTTAACTTAGGTTGTATATTGCTCTTGTTTTAACTCAATTGTTTATTATTTGTGCCTTAGCTTAGGTTGTCTATTACTCTTTCTTGAACTCATTCATTTATTTTTGATGCTTTAGCTTGGTTGTTTCATTTACCTTAGTTTAGTTATTATCTTCATTCTTTCTTTTAATTAGTTGATTGTAAACATTGGTTCTTTCATTAGTGTTTTGGTTATTTTTTAGGTTGTTTATTTCTCCTTTGTTTATTTTATTGGTTTGTTTATTTTAATTTGTTTAATTTAATTAAGTTTTCCATGCTTAGGATACACATTGTTATTATAGTTATCTATAACTATGATGCATAATATCACAAGCTACAATAAAAATTAGGCCAAGGGAGTTATCAAATAATGTTTTCAAAAATCTTTCCCCTTGTTCACAAAAAGCATTCTCCAAATAATCCAAACCTATAAAACCAAATCTTAATGACTATATTATGTGTTAATACAGACATGCATCTATGAATAAGCATATAATACTAGTCATCAACATGAGTAGATAAATACATTCCAACATCTCATATACATGGAATATAGTGAATGGAAAAGCATACATGTTTTAATACAAATAAACATCAACATTCTAAAATTAATCACATCGATAGCCAATCATGATAAAGTAAATAACATAGAATCACGTATAGCTCAAAATAACAACAATCCATGTATAAGTCTATAGACTAGGTATAAATGTCATATATCTTGTAAAATATTGTCATATACATCATGACTATATACATGTCATGGTGCCAAAACACAAAAGTACCATAGAGTTATAAAACATCAACTCTGACTCTAGGTGTCCATAAGTCCTATAAGAGGTGGTCTCGATGGTCTTAGTGGTGGTAGTAGTCATGGATATTGTACTAACAAACTTGATACTATTGTACCATGTGACATAGTCCTAGAATGAGATGACCTACAACTAACCATCTATGTATCCCATACCTCAAAATTAGGAATATATTGATCCCTCAGGATTGTAGTCTCATAGGCTTGTCGATATTAGGATTCCTCCTCCTTAGCCTGAAGTATTTCCTAAACCATCCTAAAAAATATTGCCCATGAGCTATCACATTATGCCTCATCTTATTCATGTTGGAGCCTCTAAACATTTACTAGGGCTTGATACTTCTTTAATATGGATTGATCCATGGTTGCCTATATTTGTGCATGTGCCTATGTCATCTAGGCCACCTATGCCTTAAACCGATCAACTTTTAACTAATGGGAAATAATTTAACCATCTATATGGGTCAACTAAGCCTGTAGCTAACCAAGTATTATCTCTAAGCCTTGAATCTCACCTAGCCTAGCCACAATCTCCTCCTTAAATATGACACTATTCCTAATTTCTCTAGTTGTACTAGATGGCCCTACCTATCCTGGATATATAGATATACCTATCATGTTTATTGAGATAGGGTCTATCATCGTAGCCTATGTATCATCCCCCTTATGACCTCCATTAACCCCATCATCATCGTTATTACCCACACTATTATGCCAACTATTGCCAGTACTATTGGAACCACTACTCATCTCAACCTTAACCTCACTCTCCTCATATATATCCATATGATCACCACCCCTAGCCTATACCTCCCTAACATATACCTTCCCAACTTGTACCTCCCTAGCCTATACCTAACTAGCTTGTACCTTCTTAGCCTATACCTAACAAGCCTATACCTACCCAACCTATATTTCCCATCCTGAACCTGTCCTAGTGCCTGTAATGGTGTTGTTAATATCAAAGGACAAAATTATGACAACCATATAATATAGGCTAGCATCACACCTACATATGCCAAGCCATCAACATAAGCCCATGGAGTCCATGAAACCCTCACATAGCTATCCACATTCATGCTCTTAATAATCACTGGAGTGACATGACTAATATCTTGAGTCTCATGTGAAAACCATCTTAGGTCATTAGGGACATCCTATAGCATACCAAACTACTATAAAACTCAATCAGGCATTCTACCTCTTAGGAAGCAATGGGAAGTCATGAACATTATGTACCAATCATCTCGTGGTCACTATAATTAATATGGTAAGTATGGATACCAAATGAATAAATCAGCTACCAACTCATCTAACATGCATCGATATAAATATATCTCACTATGGTGTCCTCTACATCCTACACCTATTTAAACCCAACCATATTCCATTGGATCCTATGGGCCTCATACTTATCTCTAGCCAACTAGACACTCAATAGATATGTGCTCCCATACCTAATATTGGAGTAAAGTCAAAGCACCAATAATTTGGCCTCATTGGTAGGCCATAATGTGTAAGTCTCTATATAGTTGGGCCATTACTACTGGGCCCAAATCAAATCTAGTTTTATCATCCATCATAGCTAGAATCACTCTACCTAGGCCCATGTAAAATAATTGACCACTCTTATTAGAAAATAATATGCCACTAAAAATATCCATAAGAACAATAACCTCTCTATCAATTAGTGATGGTGGTGATGGGTCCTCTAGAGATAAGTCATCTGGCTAAATATCAATATATATCTCTAATAGATAAATTTCAACCTTCACATGTGCCATAGGAATGTCTCTATAACTGATAAAGTCATCCAACACAATTTATTTCTATCTAGACTCTATCTAAAATAATCTCTAACCTCTCATAGGTAGCTTGAGTATCTATCAAGTATCCTCAAGGGTCATTAGATCCTCCCCTATTGGTAGGTATAATGTAATAGTCTTTGAGTGCCACCATTATGCTAGTGCAATCAAACAAGCCTAATCTACTCTGATCACAGGCATTAAAGTTACATCTAGTAGACCCAAAATGTGTAAAAATGCCACCATGTCCTCCATACAAGTCTATGAGGTTTGTAAGTAGTGAGAACATTTCTCATGCACCATCAATAGCTTGAGTCACTCCTATAACCATAGATAGCTCCATGTTAGCCTACACTACTATCTAGCAATACCTACCTAATCCTTGTTTACCTTAATATTACCCTAATTATCAATTTTTTATGAAGCCACCATTTTCCATTGAAACTTTGGTGAAGTTGCCATTTTCATTTTGCACAAAAATGGTGACTTTGACTATTTTAAGTGAAGTCACCGATTCAACATTTTATAAGGATTTTTGGCAAAGTCACCATTTTCATTTTGCATGAAAATGGTGACTTTGCCTATTTTTTGTGAAATTATCAAAATGGTGATTTCCACCAGATTTAGGTGATGCCACTACTTAATGGAGGGAAAAGCCATTATTTTCCTTACCACACAAATGGTGACTTTACCATTTTTCATCTTAACCCTAGCATTTATTGCATAATTAATAACCAAAAATATCAAGTGAGGTGACTTACTAGTGGCTCATCATATGGTGGTTGCCTGTGCTTCCTCACCCAATCACTCACATGCCTTTGTCCACATCCACACACCATTTTCCATTGTCTTTATCTTGCTCAATCAGATCTCTAATTTACAAATAGTTTTGGCAAAAATGAAAATTTTCACCCCATGGGGTGAATATATAGCTTGAAAATTTAATTTTTCACCCGCTAGTGCCTAAAGTTATTTCCATTCACTTCAGTGGTCATATTTTTAACTCTATGGTCTATTTCTCATGTTGTTCAATTCTACATTCATTATTATTTGACCATTTTTATCACCAAACCATGTTATTGGGCCTTTTTTGAGACCCATTTAACAACACTATTTTTTGGTTGTACCATGTTTTAGTTCAAATTTTCATATTCATAATAATGAACCTTCTCTATTCATGTTATTATTCCATACTAGCTCATCATTAATCTGTATTATGGGTTTATTACATGAAATCCCTTTACCAATTTACCTGGATGTGTTAAATTATTTCGATTGATTATATTACATGATCAATATGCCCTAATGGTATAAACCACTACGTTAATAATTAGAACCACCTTTGGGCAAATCATTATTTCTACCCATCTGCCCTATAGGGGAAAATTATTGTGCCACTGATTATAACTTCCTTTGGTAAAATCAATATTTTAACCCTCATTACCACTAGACCATGTCATTTCTTCTTTTTAAGGGCTCATTCGACTACACTATTTACCACTCAATCCCTCGAAGCGGTATCTAGGGCTCATCAATCACCCTCTGGGGCATCAACTAAAGCATTAAAAATTTCAACATAACAACCTTTTCATTCTTTAAGAAGATGTTATTATGTAAATGTCTTATAATGCCTAATCAAATAAGGGAAAAATATAGACACTCCTTTTCATCCACTTCCATGTCTAAGTGGACTTCAGATTGGTTTCTACCAAACTATGCAAATTAAGCCTAAAATCACTAAACATCCCAAATTCATCTACACATTGGATGCAAGTACCCAAATTATGTCAAAGCATCCCTATTTGGGGTATTACCATATATACAATGATAATCTCTCACGAATTCATCCCCAATCATGTTGTGACCTATCAAATTGATATTTTCAACCAATTAAGCAAGGCACTTAACCCAATTCTTTAAATGACCAAAAACTTAAGCATAATTAATTAACCAAGTAAATCAAATTAAATGCTTAGTTAAATAATCCATATTGAATTAGTGAATTTATAATTTCCAAAAATAAAAATTTAACAATTATCAAGGGAAATGAGGTCATGATGATGTCATCATCCTTAAAAGTCGAGAATTATAAAATATCAACATAAATGCCATAAAAATTAGAAATGTTGAGCCATGCCTCCATAAATGCATAATTAAAGACATCATTTATTGCATTTGGACTCCAAATCCTAACCCAAGGTTAGCCTAAACCTAATCATACCTATGTTGGAGTTAGTTTGAAACTTATAAATACAAGGTCTCACACTCACTTCCAACAAGCTCTAAAAGCCAAACTTATAATGCCAAATTATTGGAGAGAGAGATTCATTTCTAATACATGTCAAAGCCAAAACCAAATTGAATAAAGGGGAGGTGGCTCCCACAAATCAAGAACATCAATGAAGACTCCATTTATACACAAGCCAACTTTATGCCAATAAGCAAGATCTCTTGCAAGGAAGGTGAAGGTAAGCTCTCCTTTGTTTTCTCATTATATTGGGTTTGATCTTGTTATATTTCTCCCCCAAGTATCTAGGCTTGGGAATGTTTATCTTAAGCTTGTTATTGATGTTTATTATACTAATAAATGACTAATGTATTTTTTTTCACTTGGACTCCTATTGCATACATCACGCACTCAATTGGTCATGTATAGCTCAAATAAATGGTCTGAGAAGAAACTTGTGGAGTTTACTAGAGTAGGTTATTATAAGAGTGTTGGATCCTCAAGTGGTCTAAAGTAGACTACTTCGTGGTAGGTAAAATCACATGGTTCCATTTCTCTCCCTCATCCTTCTCAATCAATTGTAATAACTTAAAGTGAAGGTGATGAAAAATATCATGATCAAGGGAAATTTCTAAAAAGACATGGTAAATATTGTTCATTGAGAGTAAAATTTTCATTCAATAGGCTCTTTATCCTTCTTGCTTAGCCAAATGAAGTTCCAACTTGTTATAATCTTAATACCTCTACTCTGATTGATAATACAGTCCCCAATTTTTGGCATTAGATCAAGGACTTACTCAGGTGCTCCATATCCATACCTTACTCAATGTAAATTATCCATCTTCACCTCATGTAGATTCTCTAGCTTTATGTCCACCTATATGACAACCCACTCTCTTCGAAGTAAATACTTATGGTTTTGATTCTCAAGTTGTTAGTTATTTTGATGATTCATAATTTTTTTTGGATCCATCAACTCTTTAATAAGAAGAAAACCATTGTAAAGGATATTGTATCTGACTTTAATAAAGTATAAAATATCTTACAGATCCAACCTCTAAAGAAAGCAAAGGTTACCTCAAGATTGATCTTAGATTTTTCTGACATGTAATTTAGAGAGATATCACAACCACTTGATAACAACCATGGAGAATAAATGACCTTGAAAAACTACCATGTGATTAAAATCCCCAAGAGAGAAACAAGTCATGAGAGTGATATTCACAACTTCAAATAATTTGTAGTTAGATTGTTAAATATAATATAATAAGGTAAGTTGACTCAAGAACAACCTGAAGAACAATTCCACACACTCACTACATATATCAAGTTATTTTTAAACTTGAACTATACTCCTTTGGATTCTCTCCCATGTTTGATCCCTCTCAAAGGTTTTGCCAAAGAGGCCATCATTAATATTAGTAAATACATCAACCATGGAAAGGTGATGAAAAGATGGGTGGAAAAAATTCTGATCAATGGACTAAAGTTCATTGATGAGAGGATAAAAACATTTGATATAGTTATGATTGAGCATGCCAAATTCATTTGAGAAATCAAAACTATGAAGAGAGAATTGAAATTATGGAGAGATTTGGTTAGAGATGTAAAATAAATGGCCCACCCTGATGGGAAATTACTAGCATAAGGTTTTTTCAATCAAGTTGAAGATAATTCATCCTATTTATGATTCCAAAGTATCAAATAGAAAATAAATGATTTGGAATATGCTCTTTAAGACCTCTGTATTCATAAAAATAAAAATATGACATGAAATAAAAGATTCACATCAACATATGGTTGATTCACTATGAAATTTTGAAAGAAGAGTATTTGGATCCATACATAACTACCAAGTTAAAAAATAAATTTTAGAAATTGGTGAAATAATTATTCTTTGAATAAAACAATTTCAATATCGAGGTAATGAATAATTTGATTGACATTTATAATGCCCTTTAAAAATTCAATAAAAGTCTTCCTAATTTCTTTAGAGGGATTGATGAGTTGGTTGATGTCATGAAAACATGGTCGGTGCACATTTCAAACACTATCATTCCAAAAAGTGACATTATAGTTAGTTTTTTGACCAAATTGAGGTCTATTATATTAAATAAATAACAATATTGAGACCAAAGCATTGTTGAACAAATAATCTAGAAGGAGGGCCTGTACAACAAAAAATCTCTTCCAAATGAAACTTCCTAAATTTGTTTATTTTCTACTATTTATGTGTTGCACTTTTTGTAATATTATTTCATTGTATATGTATTATTTAATTCATATTATAATATGAAAAAGGTAAAAATTCAATGTAAAAATAGAATATTTTTTCCTAGGAAGTTTGTTATGATTCAATTATGTCTTCCTATCCATTATAAATAGGAATGCCATCCATTGTAAATGGACTTTTTAACACATCAATAAATTTTTGATAGAAAGGAAGATAAAAATAATACTTTATGTTTATTTCTCAATAAATAAAAATATATTTATAGGACTTTATGTCTCATTGTTTTATGTAGATATGTGTTTTTCTCATGTCTAATGTGTATCTTTTCTTGTCTTTCTTAATAATCTAAAGTGCAATCTTAAATTGTCAACATTCTTGTGATTTTTTTTTTACATGCAAAATAAAATCTAAGTTTGATTCTATATTCATGTACCCATATCTTCCTTCCTTTCAAAAACTTGTATTTTTTATATTTATTTAGTTTTAAATACAAAAAAAAACCGAATTCAATTTTTCCTTTGCATATTATATATTTTCCTTTTCAATCATTTTCCTGATTCCTATAAAGGGAACCTCTCCATATAATAGAGGAGGGAAAATTTTTACCCTAAAATGTTGTCAACTCATTCATTTTATCTCAATACAAAATAATTTTCCAACCATAGAGGGGTATGTTTTTTGTTTGTCTATGTTACCCATAAACCCACATTCAATCCACATGAGCATTCTTGGAAATCAAATGCCTATTTTGCAACATAAACTTAATTGGATCCAAGCCACCCAAGAGGATATTTATACTAATTTCTAATCTTATGTATGAGATAATGGATTAAATGTTTCTCAGTACCAGAGAGTTGTTGCAGTCCTAGATGAAGAAGAAGAAAGAGTTTCGACCCTCGTTGAAATAAGAAACCCTAAACAAACTATCATAAGAGTTAAAAGATTAGTTTGAAGATTTGTTTCATTCCATATTACTCCAAAATAATAAATATTTTTCACCCTAGTTGGAATGAGATTTAATAAAAGAATCAAAAAAGAAAGAACATCACGTTTGATCTCTAACAATAAATTTATTTCAAAATAAGTCCAAATTTTTTGAATAAAATCGAGAAAGCTACGAGTGTACCTTCTAGTCTAAAGAAAGAAAAAAAGAGGGTGGTAATATGACTAGTAAAGTATTAGTTATTTTAGGAACTATTTTTCCTTAGGTTATAACATTCAAAAACATGGTTGAAATATCTTGGGCTCTGACTATAGGATAACTAGATTTAGGCAGACAACTGCATGAGCTTCCTAGAGGATCTAGAAAGAACATTCATAAATTCACCAGAGATAGGAAATAATAAACTAACAAAAAATTATATATTTTAATACTATATGAAGTATCTTTGGTTTTCCACATGAAGATGTGTTAGTCAGGTTATTTGGTGAACTCTACAATAAGGAGTGGGTGAATGGTTTTCCCATCACAACCAAAGTTCCATCCATGACTAGGCCACCATGAAATTAAAATTTTAAATTAGATTCAAACCAGTTAAAGATTCACATGCCCTCCTTGCTCAATTATCATAGATGAAAAAATAAGCTCAAAAACCTATGATGGAATTTTTGGCTAAATTTAACAAACTTCTAAACAAAATTCATGTTACAACTAAACCTATAGAGGATAACCAAAAATACTTCCTCATCAATGCTCAATTTCCTGAGTTTGCTTTCTTGTTGAGGATAAGTTTAGAGGTAGATTTGAATGAAGATCAAATAATGTTATATATATATATATATATATATATATATATATATATATATATATATATATATATATATATATATATATATATATATATATATATATATATATATATATATATATATATATATATATAAGTTGAAGATGATATAATCATGTCAAGAAATATAAATATAGACTCTACAGGAGCCAAAGGTCAAACTTTAAGTAAAAATTCGATGAGTTACTCATTCATAAGATGGATAATGATACAATATCCCTAAAGAAACAAATATTATAAAAGGCCTAGTTATTCTATACCAAGATGTGTCAAGGATGAATTATGTTATATACAATGGAAATTGTCATTGCCTCCCAATACCTCAATATGATTTGGCAACCGAGGCCTCTCCATTTATAGTTGCTCCTATCAATGCGACATTTTAGTCTCAAGATGTGAATGAATATGATGAAGGTATAGTATAATCAAAAGACTTAGTATTTTTTAAAACTTAAGTTATATAATTTGATGGAAAATTTACTATTAGATATATAAAATATGTGTAAGACTATGATGCACATGATTATGTAGTTGAGGAAATGAATAGCCATTCCTTTTCTATTTTTACAAGATTTTAAAATAAAAAATAAAAAATAAAGAAAGGGAAAAAAAGCCAAGATACCTAATGTGAAAGAAAAGGTGAAGAGTAAGGAAGACATGAAAATGTCTAACAAATCTAATATTATTTTTAGAGGTTCTCTTTTGCCTAATTAATTTTTGAAAGATAACCAAAAGGAAATCTAAGTTCCCCTTCTCTATCTCATACTAAAAATTATCAAAATCCTAGTGCTTTACCTAAGAATGATCAAAATAAGTCTCATGATAATATAAATTTTAAGGCCTTAATCTCTACCATTCTTCCCACATTTGACATAATTAATCATGTAAACAACACAAAAATCCAAATGTCTCAAACTAAATACTTTAAATCTAATCTAGATCAACTCAATAGGTTAATTAGGTTTTTTAGAGGAGATAATCTCAATACTCTAGATCTACATCCAAGTGTATCCTTACCATACCTAAAACCTAAAATACTCAGAATCTAATGTTTGCCTTTATATGCACCTAATAATTTTCATTATCATCACTTTACTTATGTTTCCAATTGCATGGAATTTTCAGTGCGTCAAGCTCCCTAAGTGCACATCCTAAGGAGAGTATCGGGAATGGGGTGGGATAGGCTTATGGTACTTTGTGAGATATGTTTACATAATATTTTTGCATACATTAATTAATATATATTTGACATCCTCAAAATATTTTATTATCTTACCTCTTTGTCTACTTTCTATTCAAGTTTTATAGCCACCTTATATTCCTACTATTTTAGGAAAGGCTGATACAATATATATCATGTTAATATTTCCTTGTAATATATTCCCCTTATTGATATAGTTTTGAGTCTTGTCTTTATTAGTTATACTATATCAACTTAGACAAAAAAATATATGTCAGCTAACATCCTTTCTAGCTACATTGTCTTAGAGTTCATGGTTAATTTTGGGATTGGATCCATATATACATGGGTCATATTATCATTCAAAGCATATCACTACACTCATCTGCTTTGATTTTGATCCTAAGTTGTAAAATTAGGAGTTATAATTTGAAGTCTTATTCTTTGAGGTCTTGTCTTAAATATCATTGAAGTTCAATAGGAGAAATCATACTAAGGAGGTGTCTTATTATTTGGAGTCCTAAACTATGGATATCTAGGTCTTATTTTTTAAATTTGAGGTATTCACCGTACAATATCTCTTTTAAAGTGATACTTGATCCAAGGAGGATATTGATGCACTGATGAGTCACCCCAATTTATCCCTATTCTCTTTCATTTATTAACTTAGTAGATATATTTTATTTTCTTATTTCTATAATAGATGCATGTTTGTGTGTCCTTGATTATGCTCCTCTTTATACTGAATAAGTGTGTATAGCTATAGGGTTTCTTAGGCTTTTTTGGCATCCAAACTAGTCACTATGTTGAAGCCTTGGCTACACTTTGGGGTGTCAGAATTGCTAAAGAAGCAGGTTCATGAAGTATTTATGTTGAAGGAGTCTCTCTGAATATTATAAATTGTCTTCTAAAAAACCATCATCCAAGTTAGAGTATTAGTAATATCATCATGGAAATTCATGATATTATTGAAAATTTTCACCAAATTTCAATTACACAAACACTCAGAGAGAGAAGCAAAGATACAGATTAGTTTCTTAATTTTGGAACCCAAAATCATGATAGTTTGAATTGGTTTAGTGAATTTTAATTACCTATCTAAGTAATTCAAATCATAAAACATGATAGATATAATATTTAAAAAAATTTGAAGGTAGGAGTACCCTTTCTTTAGGGATGAATTAGTCCATGTGGCTTTCTATTTTTATAATAGCACCAATTTAAGTAACTATAGTTGTATGAATAATAGTTATGCAAATTATGAAAACTATAGTTGTATGTTTAATAATTTTAGTTTGAATCAGCTGAAGAATTAGAATCATCATTACATGCTTAATGCTATTTACATCAAGGTCACTTGAAATATTTTTGGTGCATGGGAATTGATGGTTGGTTGTGATGTCATATGCTCAAGTCTCCTACCAATCCTTACTATGATAGCACTTGTACAATGGTAATTAAAGATGGTTTTTTAGTTTGTAATAAGTTCACTTTTGTCTTAGTTGTTGTTTGTTGGTGCATATAGGATAAAAAAATATAAATTCATTTATCTCTGCTTCTTTACCAATAAGATTGAAGGAGATATATATCATATTGAACCAACATCAACGGGGATAGTGAAGAAAAAAAGAGATATGGGGTAAAATCTTGATGATGGGGGTTTAAAACACTATATAGAGATAATTTTAGGTTTGGATACTTATGTTTTTTTAGAATTTTCTTGAGGTTAGAATGCAATAAAAGTCACGATGAAGGATGTCACCATTATCATCTATGAGGAGCTCATTGCCTAGGTTAGGGGCATGAATACAAATAGAAGAAATTATTATAGATGGAAGAAGGATAAAGATGATGAAATACAAAAATTCCTACTACTTGGTGAAGTTTCAATGCCCTATCAAGGGGGATACTTTTAGCAAGCTCTACCTTATCCCTACCAAAAAGTAACTCGTCAAGTTATGAAGTATATCATGTTTGATGGAAGGTATGGGGTGATGTTCCCTTACCATTTTGTTATCTATATGAATTTCAAGATAATATTATTATTTCAATTATATCTTATTTGATTATGTCTTTGGATAACTATGTGACTTAAATTCTTATAGGCAATGCCCCTTTACCCCACCACCAAGGCCTTATCCTTATTTTGATTAATCATGTAAAAGATTTGGGTATTAGTCCATCATCCACCATCAGATTGGATGATACTCTAGGTGTTATTAGTATCACTCCCAAGGGTAAATGTAAATCCCTGACCATAAAATAATCTTTATTAAAGTCCTAGCTGAATCCCCTACCCTCACTCCCTCCAAACCCCTATAAAAAGATGAGGGCCTTTATTATTTCTAACTCTAAGGATGAGGAGATATTGGAGAAGATTATAAGGAGGATGTTGAGTATGTTGGTATTTAATTGTATAACCCACATAAATAAATTGAACCCATATTGAAGGATTCAGATTTACACAAAGATGTTTCCACTAATGATTTGCAGAGAGCCAGTAAGAGGAAGGTTGGGGAAGAAAGTGGGAAGGATGGTGATATCTACAGCAAGCTTAGTTATTTGTTTGTGGATGTGGAGATTTATAAAATTCTTTTATATTGTCTTATTAATGAGAAAAATATGAATAATATTGACTCTTAGGGCACTAGTTCTCAATAATAACATGTTTTTTATCAAGGGGATGGTATCGTGTTTAAGTTTCAAAATATGGAAACTTGTGTTGAAATATTAGAAAATAAGAAAAAAAACATGGAAGGTTGTATTTAACAATTTTTTTAATTGATCAAATTGACTATTAATAATTATATTTCCAATATAAATGTACTCAAGGAAATTCAGAAGGTTGAAAAGGAAAAATAAACCAGTGTCTGCACTAGTAAAAGGATCAAGGGAAAGGACAAAGGTAAGGAGGACAATATAAATAACATGATAGATGAAGACATTGAGAATGTTCCCAATAATCTTGTTACATAATGGAAGCACATTATGAATGACTTTAATATAAATTGTTTTATGTTTTTCTAGGTTGGGCTATTTTTTTTTTTTGTTTTTGTGTTATTTGTTATCATCCTTTTTTTGTGTATTTATTAATTGTATGGGGATGTTGTTGTTTATAGCCTAGGACCTAATTTTTGTAATGGGGTAGGACCCAGTCAAAGCATGACCTTTACCCTTTATATAAAACAATATCACCTTGTTTTTTCTTAGGCTTGCCATTATCACCTTAGAATGCATATAACACCCATTGGTTGACCATTTCACCATTTACTTTCTTATTATTTTATCCAGTTACAACTATCTTGGATATAAGATACCTTTGTTTGTCAATTCCTTGTATGTGGTATCATTATTATATCCTTAATACACCCATTTTTTACCATTGTTATATCATTGATTTATCTTGGGATTTAGTTAGATCCATACACTATATCTTAGGCATAACCTTTGGAATCCCATACCCTGTCTAGTAAGTGTATATTTCCCTCTACAATATCTATAACCATTTTAAGCACCTCATTGTATCAACCAAGTAAACACAAGATCTATTATTATCACTTTTATTTATATCCTAATCTATTGAGAGAAATAATATTGTTACTGGTCATAGTAGCTTGCACATATATTTAGGTGAACTCGATGTGAGTCTCATACCACCTCTAGTTGGATCAATTTCACATTTTTTTGTTTCTTATTCTTAGAAATATCTTCACATCGTCATACATATTAGTGAATATTTTTGCTCAACTATATCGTATACCTTGGTATCATTATTCATGTCCATAAAATTTTCAGCCAACCTAATATAATTTCCCCTATTTACCCCACTGTATCAGCCAACCTGATATAGTTCTTTTTTCTGTAATTATATTGGCCAACCCAATATAGTTTATTTCTATCATTCATATACAACCAACTACATTGTCCAGCTTGATATAGTTGTGTCTTTATATTTAAAAATGCAACATCTTTTGGATTAATCCAAAGAGAAAACCCACCAAGATTTTCAAGGGTTTTATGATACAATCCCAGTTCTATGGAATTAACTAATACCAACAAATTCATGCCTTACTATTTTCCTATTTCTCAATATCATTATACTACAATTGTATCATGGATTCCACTAGATCCAAAAGCTATGAGCCACATAAAAACTTTAAAACCCTAAGATTGGATGATACTCTATGTGTTATTAGTATCACTCCCAAGGGTAAATGTAAATCCCTGACCATAAAATAATATTTATTAAAGTCCTAGCTAAATCACCTACCCTCACTCCCTCCAAACCCCTGTAAAAAGATGAGGGCCTTTATTATTTCTAACTCTAAGGATGAGGAGATATTGGAGATGATTATAAGGAGGATGTTGAGTATGTTGGTATTTAATTTCATAACCCACATAAATAAATTGAACCCATATTAAAGGATTCAGATTTACACAAAGTTGTTTCCACTAATGATTTGCAGAGAGCCAGAAAGAGGAAGGTTGGGGAAGAAAGTGGGAAGGATGGTGATATCTACAGCAAGCTTAGTTATTTGTTTGTGGATGTGGAGATTTATAAAATTCTTTTATATTGTCTTATTAATGAGAAAAATATGAATAATATTGACTCTTAGGGCACTAGTTCTCAATAATAACATGTTTTTTATCAAGGGGATGGTATCCTGTTTAAGTTTCAAAATATGGAAACTTGTGTTGAAATATTAGAAAATAAGAAAAAAAACATGGAAGGTTGTATTTAACAATTTTTTTAATTGATCAAATTGACTATTAATAATTATATTTCCAATATAAATGTACTCAAGGAAATTCAGAAGGTTGAAAAGGAAAAATAAACCAGTGTCTGCACTAGTAAAAGGATCAAGGGAAAGGACAAAGGTAAGGAGGACAATATAAATAACATGGTAGATGAAGACATTGAGAATGTTCCCAATAATATCGTTACATAATGGAAGCACGTTATGAATGACTTGAATATAATTTGTTCTATGTTTTTCTGGGTTGGGCTATTTTTTTTTTGTTTTTGTGTTATTTGTTATCATCCTTTTTTTGTGTATTTATTAATTGTATGGGGATGTTGTTGTTTATAGCCTAGGACCTAATTTTTGTAATGGGGTAGGACCCAGTCAAAGCATGACCTTTACCCTTTATATAAAAAAATATCACCTTGTTGTTTCTTAGGCTTGCCATTATCACCTTAGAATGCATATAACACCCATTGGTTGACCATTTCACCATTTACTTTCTTATTATTTTATCCAGTTACAACTATCTTGGATATAGGATACCTTTGTTTGTCAATTCCTTGTACGTGGTATCCTTATTATGTCCTTAATACACCCATTTTTACTATTGTTATATCATTGATTTATCTCGGGATTTAGTTAGATCCATACACTATATCTTAGGCATAACCTTTGGAATCCCATACCCTGTCTATTAAGTGTATATTTCCCTCTACAATATCTATAACCATTTTAAGCACCTCGTTGTATCAACCAAGTATACACAAGATCTATTATTATGAATTTTATTTGTATCCTAATCTATTGAGAGAAATAATATTGTTACTGGTCATAGTAGCTTGCACATATATTTAGGTGAACTCGATGTGAGTCTCATACCACCTCTGGTTGGATCATTTTCACTTTTTTTTGTTTCTTATTCCTAGAAATATCTTCACATCATCATACATATTAGTGAATATTTTTGTTCAATTATATCATATACCTTGGTATAATTATTCATGTCCATAAAATTTTCAGCCAACCTAATATAATTTCCCCTATTTACCCCACTATATCAGCCAACCTGATATATTTCTTTTTTCTATAATTATATTGGCCAACCCAATATAGTTTATTTCTATCATTCATATACAACCAACTACATTGTCCAACTTGATATAGTTGTGTCTTTATATTTAAAAATGCAACATCTTTTGGATTAATCCAAAGAGAAAACCCACCAAGATTTTCAAGGGTTTCATGATACAATCCCAGTTCTGTGGAATTAACTAATACCAACAAATTCATGCCTTACTATTTTCCTATTTCTCAATATCATTATACTACAATTGTAACATGGATTCCATTAGATCCAAAATCTATGAGCCACATAAAAACTTTAAAACCCTAAGATAACTCACCTACTTGAAGTCCAATAATCTGAGGGAAAAAATGTGAGTATACTAATGAAATTAAAATACATTAAACACTTTCAAAATGAACACTTAGTCCATAATATTTCCAACATTGACACTGGTGTAATTACTCCTACACTCCCTTTTATGGATTCACCAACCCCACACTACATCTGAAGGATTTTGGTAATCTTTATAAGGATTTGATTAAACTTAACACCTTTTCAACTACCAAACTCTTAGTTAAAACCTTAACCAATAATGCTTTACAGTGGTACAATCAACTTAAGTCTAACTCTATATCTATCTTGAAAGATTTAGCTAATACATTAT
The DNA here is from genome assembly GCA_037957365.1 of Torreya grandis. Taxonomy (NCBI): domain Eukaryota; kingdom Viridiplantae; phylum Streptophyta; class Pinopsida; order Cupressales; family Taxaceae; genus Torreya; species Torreya grandis. The sequence goes on from JARHVA010001018.1 coordinate 1,149,757, forward strand.
TCCAAGATTTTCAAACCAGTGACTTACTCAAAAATAATTTAGCCAACTTTATCAATTGTAATCAAATGGAAAATGAGTATGCCCAATATTTCAATAAATGTTGGAAATCCTTAGTTAAAAAGTATAGGTATAATACGATGGATGTCAACCTCTTTCACCTTTTTACTACAATATTGAACACTATACTACAATTCATTGTTAGGTCCTTCTCTCCAAAATACATGGAGAAATCCTTAGACTAAGCCAAATAATAGGACCATCTCCTAAGACAATTCTTGTCGTCCCAACCTAAGAAAGGAACTCAAATGGTAATGAGACCTAAGAATAAGCTTGTTACAAATGATTGTGTCGATGATACTTATGAACCTAAGAGAACCATCATGCCATTATTTTAGGAAACTCTAACAAAGTGAATATCTCCCAGCCCATAGTGGTAATTCCCTTCTAGCTACCACCTCTTCCCTCACAATAAAACACACGTGAAGTCCATCAACATATTATCTTTGATGAGCTTAGGCGATGACTTCCTAGACCGTTACCTAGAGATGTTGATACTTCCCATCCAAGTAATCATTGGTATGATCCTAATATTTTTGTTGCTTTCATCCTAATTAAGGCTCATTCTAAGACACTTAAGCTTTTAGCATTCAATTTTTTTATTGGTCATAATTTTGATCATGAACACATGATTAGGGAATGCCAAAAAGTGTATGGTAATGTTTTTAAGCTTCATGAATCTAAATTCAAGCGCTAATCATTTAATAAAATTAATACTTACCTTATAATTTATACCAACCCTCATCTTAACACTCAAACAAACCTCTTCCCAACCAGTTGCTAATATTATTGAAACCATAGTTAACCCTCTCTCTTCCAACAATGATGAAAACTTGATGAACATGAATAACAAGAAGTGTATTATCTCATTTATTAATCCTAATTTTATTAGGACCTACATTCTTCCTTCAAATTACATAATTGTTTAAGGTTCTCCTTCACATGAGCTTTTGACTGTTGCATCAGAATAAGTCATCACTTCTATCCTTCCAATTGCATTAGCCAACCTGATACAATTTTCTATTGATTCAACTATATCAACCAAATCAACACAATTTCATGTGTTAATAATAGTGTCAACCAACCTAATATAATTTCCAATTTATGTTAATTTATCAGACCACATGATATAATTTTTTGTAGCCAATTTTGGTCCATCTATTTTAACCAACTCTATACAATCTATTTATTTTACCATTTTTATTCTAAATATATCAGCTAACCTAATACAATTTAATTTTTCACCCATATCTAACTCGACTCTATCAACCAACTTGATACAATATGTTTCTAATGTTTTCATGTCCCTAATTGCATTAGCCAAGATGTTATAGTTTCCTCACCATCCCTCTATTATACCATCAGGGCCAAGACTATCTTTAGCTCAAAACCTAGAATAATCAAGGTTAACTTCATCTACAGTCAAACATGATCAGTTTTAGAACTTGGTTCTTCTCTTACAGTCCTATCCAACTCATTTTAGTTAGGATGAGTAGATCCTATAGAAGATTTTTCTAGACTCCTATTTGAAATTCCCTTTCTATAGCTTATGATAATGTCTTCATGACATTAAAATTGACTTATGCAACTTTCATTTGACATGAACATTCCTCGACCACCATTTATAAGGCAAGAAGCTACCTTTCTTGGTTTTGATTAAAGTCTCATGAAAAAATACAAGGAGATACATGCCCATGTCGATTACATAATGGATAAGACCCTATCTCTCAAATTTACTATTGCATTTATGATCCCCCAAAAAATTCCTTTGTGCAGATGACCTTCCCTATTTATTACTACCCAAATAGGTGATATTCAATTCAAGTGAGCCTTGATTGATGAGTGTTTCAATATTTTTTTACTTCTTTGGTGTTCATAAAATACTTAGGGTTTTCATAATGCAACCTTAATTCTACTCATAACACAAGCAAAGGATACAATCAAAGATAGATGCCTCCATTAGCATGTATTTGTCTTCTTATTAAAATACCCACTGTTATAATTCAGGTGAAAGTTATGATGTTCAAATTTCTTCTATTTTATAACATATTATTCAGTCATTTGTGGTCTCATCTAATGAGGGTTTTATTCTCTTTTGCATGCCAATGTGTGAAGTTTATGTACACAGGTGCTATCTTTAAGGTACAATGTGATACTAACCCTTAAAATTTTGAATAATTATAAGAACACGGTGTCTATAAAATACCTACCCTTGAACCTTTACCTAGTATCCCATTTCATGAGTAATAGCACTTTAACTATCTCATTAGTTCTAATATAGGTTATAGTGGTCACCCTAAGTTTATGGTCAACATATCACCGAACCTCCTTAATTCTAACAATGATGAGACAAATGAGATTACCCTAAAAATCAAAACATTGAACCTTCCTCCTAGAATCATAGCTCAATTTTTGTCTAATTTGTAATCTTGTTCTCATAAAAATCCAACTAATGAGTTTCCTACTTATGTGGTCATTCCTAAGAATCCATTTTCCAATCGATATTCTAGAGACATAGTGGTTGAATTCCTCAATGTGGATCTCATCACTCCTAGATAAATGATGATTACACCTTAGATGATGCATACTTATTTGGCTATGCCCAAGCCAAAGATGTAGAAATCCTACATTACCATTCTTCCCTCCAATGCTGCTAAGGGAAATATTTATTCTCATCTTGCATTAACTTAATTTATCTTGTTTGACATAGTGCTCTTGATCCTTTCAATTTTTCTAACATTGTTTCTTCTTAGGTTTCTATTGTTGGATTTGATATGGAGTCGATTCTTACTTAGATTACATATGTCACACATTATTTGGTGACTACCAAATAATAATTATCTATTTCAATCTAAAAAATTGAAAATAAAACACTTGATTCTGATGGAAGCAAAAGATGATTTTCACATAAAACTAAGTACCTCCAAATTTGAGTGAAATTTTGAATAAAATTTTAAGTAAAACCTATAATGACAAAGTAATTAAAGATAAATAAAACCTTGAGTGAATAATATAAACATATCTAAATAACATCTTGGAGGAATAAAATTAATCATCATCTCAAGGTAATTGATGATTAGAATTAAACCATCAATTAACTTGAGGTAGTTAAGTTTGCCCACAACCCAATGGGGTCATTGAAAGAGTAGCTAGTTGACTTATTGATTATGTTACTTTCATTAATTGTCAACCCAATACATGTATTTGGTAGTTTTGGGCACTGTATATGCAACACTAGTGTCTTTCAGAAGTTGAGGTGCTTGAGTATTATGTGTATGGAAACACACTTGCATAATATAAATTACATGAAATTAAATTACAAGAAAAGAAAGTGCAGGAAAGTAAATTACAAAAAATGAAATCTAAACAATGTTTGGAATATTCCCACATGGAAATGAAAAGTAAATGCACACACAACTGAAAAAAATTATCAAATGGATGGGAGACCAGACTACCAAATTCATGCAATTGGGTCCTGGTTTGGTTGGACTGGAGCTTGAATCTCCTCCTTGATCAAGACATAATTAAAAAAATCAACTCTTTATTCATATAAATTTAACATCAAATGTAACCGATACATGTACAGTAAAATATGATATGATCTTGGTTAAAATACTATATTCTATTTTGAATTCCAAATTATTGATTCTTTCTTGACTATCTACTAGCTTGAAACCTACAACTTATCTATTAAATAGAGAAGACATCATTTCTATTTAGATATATAGAATCATAATTTATAACCATAATATGTGGTTATTCCTATAATAAAAAAATTTGAACAACAATATTGAGATAACATAAATAATATATGATGTTGCAACTAACAATCATGAACATCAGAAAATAGAAATTAGTTTACTTCATTGTTTTAATATTATTGGAGGCCCATTCAATGGAAGAATAATGATGATGAGGAATTCTAAACATTTACATGTATTTTCTTTGATTATATAAACCACTATATCCCTTAGATCATGAAGGAAAATCACTTCAGACTGTCAACAGTAGATGTTACAGGTTAGCTACCCAATTAATATGTGTTGGTTAAAAAATGATATAGGATTTTTAAAAAATTCTATGAGCTACACCTAATTATTACAGGTTTCACCTAATTGTTATGGGTTGCACTTAGTCGTTGTTGCAGGTTTTCAATAAGTAAAATAGATGTTCTATCCTTCATATTTTTGAGTATAGAACACCCTAAAAGAATTATATTCTATATTATTCACTTTATATTAGTGATACCATAAACATTAAAACCATTAAATAATATCAATTTATGTAAAGATAACTAATTTTAACTAAAATAATGTGCATATAAATTATTTGCATAATATGTGCATATATCAACATAGTGTAGATCAAAGGAGTGTAAATAGAAACATAATAAGGTATTTTAGGAAGATTAAAAAATAAGATGAGGGAAAATTATGGACCTCATTGCACCCTCAACCTTAAGTATTTACATATCCATGTGCAAAAATATATTAATTCAATTTTGACAAAATGGGAAAAAATGATAAAAATGCACAAATATTTTTTAAATAAGTAGCATCTTTAACAATATATCTGGAAATGCATATTTATATTTCTCAATTTTATTTCCATGTTTTTATCTCTTCCTGATCATCAATATACTCTGATGTTTGGAGTCACAAATTTATAAACAATCTATCTCTCTCCATCATAACTGATGTTTTCTTCAATTAGTCACTCATTCATTTTAATTGTGGATATTGTGATCTATAATATAGTATTTGCAAACTTATCTACCTTTATATAAGTTATCAACTCATTTTTCATTTTCAAAAAAATCTCAATGAAATATCTCAATCAATTCATTATCAAATATGACTACATACTCATATAAAATCTTTGATCTCCATAAAACTCAAAACATAAGTATGTTATAATTCTACCTATGTAATTCCTTTCATATTCTAAGAACTTGATGAATGTTTTCATTTTTTTAACATACCACAAGCACCATCCATTTCTCATATGTTGATATTTATTTAATGCTTTTATATAGAGATGTGATTAATAAAAAGTACCATATGAGTTATATGAATACTTGAAATAATGATACTTGGAATATTAGTATAAAAAAAATATGCAACCAAAACATCTTGAGTCTTACCTTCAACAATAGGAGTAAATTTATTTTTTACATCAGATTCTTATAATTCGATCATGGTAAATAGGAATCTTGACAATCACATCCAAATAAACTGAACAAAGTAAGAAATTTATAAAACATTTTTAGTTGGAAATGACATTGTCTATTATTGAAATGCAATAGTAAACTATGTATTTTCAGCATGAGAAAAGGCAAATTCTTTATCCATCTATGAAAACAAAAAACTATAACCATTACTACAATAATGTTATAACAATGGTTGCATGTGTGTACAACAATAGTTACAAGTATCTACATAATTTATACAAGTGTAATACCCTTCTCAAGCTCTATAATGCTTTTTCAATGACATGACATCTTTTGCACTTTCGACATGTCAAGTGTGTCTTTTTCCAGGACTTATGAGTATTATATCTTGTGATTGATTGTTAGTCTTGATTTCAGTTATCTTGTTGTGGTGACTTGGAATCAGGTTCATTGTGACTCATGTAGGACCACCTTAGAGTATGTGCATTTTAAATGCTAACAACTATTTGTATTATCGTTCAATGGGATGCTTATGCTTTACTAAGAGTTTATGTGTCAATGAGTTACTTTTATCAGGTTGTCCATTGGACCAAATTTGTGTTAATTCAAATAGTTTGTTTGAACCCATTGAGTAGTCATGTTATGTTAAGTTGGTCTCAAATAATTGACTTGTATCCTTCTTGGTGTTTGACAACAATATCAACTTTTAAAATGGGAATAATAACACAGTTATGATTGTGACCAAGTGCTGGTAATATTTAATAATGGACATAAATAAGACTACATATAAATATATATTTATATAAATATATGCCTATTAAAATGGTACTATGTAGAGAAGCAGATTAAATAAATAAATGTACATATTTAATAATAATATGAAATAAATAAATAATTTATTTTAGATATTGTCATTCCAATATTTGTATGTATATGTGTGTGTGTGTATATATATATATATATATATATATGGAAAAATGTAAGTGTGTGTGTGTGTAAAAATACTTTTAGTTCAACAAGCATAATTATAAATACATATATTTATACTTGGATACATATGTGTGTATTCAAATTGGTTCTGGTAATAAATTTATTATATATTCAATTAATTGCTATTTGTAATGTAATAATTAATTTAATCAAATTAAAAATAAAAATAATGACAAACCCATTAGTGAATTAAAAATAAATAAAAACTTTAATTTTAAAAAGAAAATAATAAAATAAGCATGATTTTTTTCACTAAAAAGTAAACTTAATGGGAGAGGAGCCATTTTGGAGATTTGCTAAGGAGAAAAACAGGTGGAGGGAGAATGAAGAATGAAGATGGAGGAAGGAGTGGTGAAAGAGAATGAAGTAAGGAACTTCAACAAATAGACAAGGGATTTTTTCTTCTTTTAGATCTTTGAGTTTTTCCAAACTAATGAGCAGGTTGAATATTGGATGGAAATCTAGAGTGTGTTTTAGTTATGATTATGTTTAAAAATCTAGTTGTTTCCTTGTGTGAAAATAAAAACCAAATAAAATGTAAAATATACAAACCCTAGATCTATTAAAACTACTTGATATATTCTCATTTGCCCTTCTGAATTGGGGAAATAATAAATTTCTAATTTGTTATATATATATATATATATATATATATATATATATATATATATATATATATATATATATATATATATATAGTTGTGGTTTCATTATTATTTTTATCTATTATAAGAAAAAACAAAGATAAAAATCAAATCTTTATAAAAAAGATAAAATTGAAAATACTATTTTTTTATTTTATTTTATTGTGGGTAAAGTGAGGAAGGTTGTGTCATCCTATCCCCCTCCCATAATAAGGATGGGAGAGAGACATGTTAGCTATCCCACATTTAGCCCTGGCTAGGCCCAACGAATAGCCATGGTTGCAACCAGGGCTTTAGGTCCCAACCATCAGCCATGCGCTGTCGTCCCAAAACCCTTCATTAGGGTTTATAATATTTTAAATTAAAAAAATTATTTAAATAATAATATGTATATTTTTATTTTAAAAAGGGGTTAATAAAAAATAAAAATAATTATGTGTGTGTGTGTGAGAGAGAGAGAGAGAGAGATTAATATGCATACATATATTTATATTAAAAAGGAATATATACATATTTGAAATATTTATTTTTAATTATATTTAATCTCATTTTAGTTATATTTTATATGATATTTTTATTATATTTTATGAATAGGTTATATACAATTTATATAGAGGAAGCTAATGATAATTTTGTATGAGAATATTTATTGTTATATTTAAACAAATATTCATACTTAGTCAAATTCATAAACATATATACATATACATATACGGAGAATATTTGAAGCAATATTATTTAGAATAGGATAAACTTACATAAATATGGATGTGTATAAAAATTATGATTTTGCAATTATTTAAGGTGAGATGGTGTAGGTGTGTAGTAGCCTACGCATTCATAAGAATGTAAGTATGACCTTTGTGTATGCTTAATAGTGAATTTAGTCTCAAAAAGAGATTTGCGTAACTTCAATCCTTTCCATGCACAATATGTACTTGGTATAATCCAATGGATTTGGAGTAAAAGTGTTCTTTTATTAATAAATATGCTCATATTACTACACACCTTTATCTATATATATTGACGATGTTAGGTATTTGAGTGGGACATGCTATTATATTAAATTATTGTTTACCCCATGGGTTTTACATGTATGTGTCGAAACAAAATTGACCTCTCTTTAATAGGTGTATGGAAATTTAGCTCCTTGATTAATATTGAGAGAAAACTACGACTAAAATTCAATTAGAAAACCCTTATTTTATATATATATATATATTATTTTTAGATGGGAACTTAGTAATTAAATAATTGTACAAATCTTTTTTATTATGATAGTATTATTGTGTTAAGTGTGATTCGATTGTCTAACATTTCATATTGGTATTTTATTTTATTATTGTAATAAAATGGTAATTACCCATATCAATTTGATGATGAGTTTGGGTATCGTTCATATGATCTTGCCTTGATAAGATCAACCCTTCTTATTTCTTAGTATGTAAGTTGTCACAATATGATATGTTTTGTTCCTTAAATTTTTATTTAATTTATCTTTTAACTTGGAAAAATGAAGTATTTAGTAGAGAAAAAATTCTTGTTCAACGTAAGTTGACCCCTTCATTGACTATTTTTGTAGAACAAGTAGGTGAGTTATCAGTGATAAATGAAGTATAGATATTTAATATTTTTATGTTGAAATTAGTAGCATCTCATATGTTATTTGATTGGGTTTTGGATAAATGATGATAAACATTATTCAATTGAGATATTTATAAAGTTTTGTTCTTAGAGATTGCCATTACCCTAAGTTGACTTACCACTGAAAAGATCCATGTTGGAGCTTATGTGCTAGATAGCTATAATGGTTGTTATATTATTCAAGGATTTCAATGTATAATGATATTCCTAAATCTAATTTGTCAACAATTTATCTATAACACTTAATGCATTGACAATAGATGTAGGCCAATGCTTGACTAATAGAGTTATTTCCAATAGTGATTTGGAAACTATTTTATTTATGAATCAAGAACCTTGTTGAGTAAGACAATTAAAAATTATTTAGGTGGAAAATATTAATCATTTAAATAAACAAATGTTGTAATATCTAAGATTCATAACTGGATGATAGCGTTAGTGTTAAGAACACACATTTTGAATAGGAAAATAACTTTAAGAACATAATATGACAAAAAAATATTGGTAATTATAGACTTGAAATATAGTAGGTTTAATTTATCTTAACATTGTAAAATTATGGATTAGTCTTACTATGTAGTATTAGTTATACAATTAATATTGGGTTAAACATATATAGTTGAAATTAGTGAGTAAAGTTATTAAATCTTAACTTGGATTATTACTAATTTATTAACATAAATATTATGATTTTCATAACTTAATCATTGTAGAAAATCAAATTGGATAGGTTGATTGTGGCAGGTCTTGAGGTATCCTTTGAAATCTTGTTAGTGGAGTGTAAGTAAATTTGAGACTTCATTCTTATCTTGAAAAGCACATGGATGGATATATCATCCCCTGAGATCATTTGTTGATGGTTGGATGATTGCATGTACTTTTATAAGATTCAGTACAATTTTGTACTAAATTTTTTTTGATTGGAAATCAACCAAATCAATTCAAAAATGGGTTCAAAATTAATACCCAAACTTAAGATTTTATGAAACAGAAACTTGTAATCTCTAGACTTATCATATGTGAGTTAGCTTATTTAACTATTATTTTTCTACCCCATTCTAATAAATTTTGGTGGATCTGATTCTAGAGACATTTGGTAATTTTCTACATCTAATTTATTTTTTTATCTTGCAAAGTCGATTTAAAATTGAATTGTCAAAAATAGTTAGAGGGGTCTTAAAAAAACCAAAGTTTTTTAATGATTCTGTTTACTTTTAAATTTATGTAATAACTTTGAATTATAACTTTCATATGTTTTTACTATTTTTAGTGCCCCCTTTCTAAATTTAATTTAATCAAAAAAAATTGTTGCTCTTGATTTCTATTCTACAAAATCGCTCAGGAAAAGGTGTTGTAATAATCATCTAAATTAACATTTTCTGATATTAAAAGTTTTAACCCATTAGTTTGAGTTTCATAATCACATATAACCTTTCATATTTTTTTAAGTTCTATTTAATATTTTTAGTGAGTCCTCTTTAAACCCTATTTGTCATTTTTTTTAGAATAGAAGATATCTTTAAGTGTCGTTTGGTTTGGTATTCTTTTTCTTTAATTTAGTTATCCATGTTCTAAATCAATACTTTTTTTTTCATGATGTTATCTTACAAATTTGACTCATTATTTCATAATAGTATAGACCTTGCCCAGGTATTTATTTTAGAGTCATTTTATAGTTTGTTTAGTTCTGTTGAACCCTTGTAGCCGTAACAGTAATTTTGACCCATTTAATTGTAGCATTGACTCGATTATTCATGTGATTGTTCTTATTTGTAAACCTATATTTGTGAGTTTTACCAGAGTTAATATGTGATCCTTCCCTATTTGTGAAGTTGCAATTATAAAATTTATCATCTGCTTGGTTGTGGGTTGCATGGTGAATTTGTAAGAAAACTAGAACCTGTCTAGCTTTAGGTGTTTGTGCATTCCTTATAATCATTTAGAATTTATGTTGTACCAAATTGATGGCACCTAAATCATATTTAATTTACTCAAGTTGTATTTGAGCCTTAATTCTTTGTGTGTTTTGTTCGTGTAGTAGATCGAAAGGTAACCGGTTGGCCGACAACCTTATAGTGATGTCATGTTTTGTGTTCACTTGAGTTTTTATGCTATGTTAATGTTATTGTCTTTGTACGTGTAGGAGTTAGTGTATTCATTGGAGTGTTATAAAAAAAATGGTGTGGTTTTGTGTAGGCTTGAGATTTGAATTTTAGACATTACATTTTGGTATCAGAGCACAGTTAAACACTAGGAGCTCTAAAGAGTTGGTGTTCCACTACATATTTTATGCAACTATTGATTAAGTGTGTATATGTGGAATGACATGGTGAGAATGTACATATTTTAGACATGGACTAAGTTGGGAACCACTGAATTCTATTTGTAGGAATTATTCCATTGGGGATGGGAGTATCCTGTTGGAGAGAACTCACTGGTTATTTGTTTACTACTATGCTGGAGTATCTAGCCACCGTGGACCATTGAACCTTGAAGTGACTAAAATGATGAAATGGTGAAATTTTCTTATTGATTGTATTACTCTCATACCTTGTTAATGGATTTTTTTGTTGGTCATTTTTCTATTACTTGGTAGAAAATAACTATGTGGAGAAAATTTATATGTATATATGTTTATGCATGGTAAATACCTAATTTAATCTATTCCCTATATACTTATAATGGTTATGTATTAATTTTTTGAGTGAATATAACTCTAATAATGGAGTGTGTATATAGTTAAAAATATGATAAAATAAATCATTTTTAAATCAAACTATTAGCAGTGGTAGATCTAAGCTAGTATGTTTTAGTTTATGTTTCTTTGTTCTTCTTGGTTAAGCGTAAGCCATGAAGATATAAACAAGAATTATTCTATTATGTTATAGTTATTGAATTTAACTAATCCTAGTGAATTGATAACCTTATATTTGTTGTTGTTATATAACTAGTAGTTGTCTTGAAGGTGCAAGTTACGCCAGAATGAATGTATCATTAATTTTCAAAAAAAAATTATGTGGTTTATTTTCATTCATGGAGTATATTCCCCTTTTAACCATATGATGTAGGCACCTCATAATATATTAAAATTAAAATTACCAACCCTACTTTCGCTTGGGATTGATCACCAATGGACCATCTTTTCTCTAAATCTATGACTCTTCCACCATGGTATTCGTATTGTATCATCAATGATGCCCCCATATGCATCCATGTGGCATGCACTTTGAAAATATTGGGTACTCACTAAAAATGCAATGAAAGAAACAAGATAAATGTCATAACCTCAGTTTATTTCCCCTACATCAATGGAATTGCATTATTGACTTGATCCACACATCGAACATGGAATCCTTCTATAATCAAATATAAAATAATCAATAAAATATGCCACCACCCCACAAGCTAAAAACCCCTTTGTAATAGGTGTAGGGTATGTAGATCCAAAAATAGCCTTGAACTCAAGTCATGGGTATGATATGAGCTTTTTGGTGTATGATATCCCCTAAAATACCCTATCATTACCTATCACTATCATCGACCAACTTACTTTAAAAAATCACCACTTGCAAGTTTTGTATGGCCTCGCCCTTTATTCCATGGATATGAGTGTGATGTTTTTGTATGTTCTTAATCCCAATATAATTTATCTAAGTATCAATATATTGGTAGCATAAATGAGCATAAGATACATTATAGACTTTGGAACCTCAATATCTTATTTCTACATCAATGACATTGTAGTGCTAATTTGAGTCACACATCAGATGTGGAGCCTTCTTGCAATCAAATCAACCTCATGTCATCCTCATCGAACCTTGACTATAGAAAATATCTAATCAAAGAACCCACCACCCTCAAACTACATACCCCTTTGTAATAGGTTCAAGTTATGTAAATCCAATGACTACCCTAAATATGGGTTTGGTATAGGACATCATATACCATGAGCATTGCCACCTGACTCACCTCCTCACACATCACATTAGCACACCATAATGAGGAACACACAACCTCATTTTCACCGATTGTCTATTCTCAGTGTCATTTAGACATTAATATTTAAATTAAATTAAAATAAGTTAAATAAAAATTGCCTTTACTCTAATGGTGAGGCATGTTTTTTTTCAAAAAATATTTAAAAAAATTCATTGTCATCATTTACACAACTGACAAATGGGCTCTTGAGTCGGCATACTTGTCAAGATAAATTTTCATGTCAAAAAAATATTTATACTACTATATTTCAACTATTATCTAATTCGTTGTGCCTTTATACATATCATGATGTTTGCATCTGTAAGTATTTATATTTGAGTGACAAGTGTAAGGTGATGTGGCTATGTTTTGGCTTTTTAAATTGTAAATTCACCATAAATATTAAGTGATTATTGTAAGGCAATATTTTTTTCTGATAAAATCTAATAGTATTACTAAAATGGGTATTATAGGTGACACTGGACCATGATCAAACCCCATGTAGGCAAAATGGTACCAATGGCACTAACAGCTAAGGCAGATAAAATTCACACTTATTGGCGCTCAAGTTATAAAAAATAAAGAGACTAAAACACCTTCAATGAGGCTCTAATGATGTCTTAGCTTATTCAAAATGGGCAATGATTGTAGGAAGAAATGTAGATATGTGAAAGGCAAAGGAGGCTACTTGCGACATGATCTATCAAGAATGTAACTATTCTTTTTATCATGTGAAATTAAGGAACTCTGTGTCTTTTCACAATTACTCCCATCAGATGACCAAGGTTCAAATTTTAGGCCTACTTCCAACACATCATTTATGGAGTGACTTGATCTTGGATGTGGGAAAAGTAATAGTGATGGGGATATTTTAAGAGAAGGTAGGCATAATTGTATGATATTATTCCTTTACCTACACTATTCATATTCAAGATGCCTTTCAACATCTTGTGTGGTAGATTTCACTCAATGATTGCAAAGGGTGTTTGGTTCAATGCTAAAAAGAAGCAAGATGGGAATTATTACTCCACAAAGGTCTGTGCAAAATTAGAAAATACTTTTGATTTTAAAATTTAAACTCGGATTTTAGGATTATTCAAATGGTTCCTCTTTAAATAGAATGGATCCTCAGAAATAAACCGATAACAAGGAAAGAAATTGCTAGAAGGAATGCAACAAAAGAAGGAAGAAAATTTGATTTAAATAGCAAGAGAGTACCTATTGGGGCTTTGGAATGAAATCAAAATTGGATGTGGATGGATCCCAATTCATCAAATTTTATGCAGCTATAAATCTAATAAAGTTAATATATAAGTAGAAGGGGAGGTGGAATAATTATTGTCCTCCTATTCTCTTAGTTCATAGTTTTTTTCAACAAATTATTAAAATTTCACCTAATATAGTTAATATGTCAATATTCTTTTTTGTTGAATATATCATTGTAAAATGATTAATAATATAAGATATTTAAGACAAATAATAAGCTAGAGCATATGTAGCTATAATTTACATTTACAACTATCAGAAGTGACAAGAATGGCATTTGGGAAGGTCAATGGATGAATCCTAGGTTTGTTTCCCTCAGTAGAAATGCCTCAGGTGTAACTAGATGGTACCTAGTATGGTTTGGATGCTTTACATTTTGAACAAGAATGTTGTAAGTTCTAACCCTATCTATAAGTTAAGTAGTTGAAACCTTGCATGTAACCATAAGTGATTCAAGAGTAAGTGTATAGGTAGGGTTTTGATAGATTGTTTTTGTGTCCCCCTCTTCATTATAAATAATGAATGCACCTTCCTACTTATTGAGAGAATTAGTAAGATATTTATTTTTCTCTTGAGATATTCATTTACGTTATGACTATGGCTCACTTGGGTATTCATTTTAACATGGTATAATGGTTGCAAGTGTGAATTTAGTTTTTATAGTATATATGATTACTCTGCTTTGGACATGTTAATAGAGATTGAATAATGTTATATACCTATGAACCTATTATGAAAATGCAACTATATAGATATTTGCATTAGTGATATTATATGGGAGTTAGCTATACATTAATAATTTACATTAAAACAAGACAATCAGGATTGAACATAGTGCTTTTTCATAAAAGTGTTTGTGTTAAGTGCAACAATAGAAAATGACATATTATTTGATAAGAGACTTGTATATCAATTGATTCATAGACTTTGGGACATTAAAAAAAAAATTGGGGTACATTGGGCATTGGGTGCTAGGAATGAGGTTCACACTTGGTCTATTTCTATACAGTCACATCAACACTTGTTACTAGGAGGCATAGGGAGGATTATTGTTATTCTTATTTCTCCAACTTCTTGGAGGTAGTTGAGTCTTACCTTATTACCTCTGTGAGGTAATCACATTATTTTTTGAGAGGTATATGAAGGATGAAGTGATGTTTTCTCCTAACTCAAGGAGGTATTTGAGTTGTTTTTATTCTCTCATTTCTGGGAGGTGATTGAATTTTATTGATTATTTCTCCCCTTGAGTGACTTTTATAGTCACATAGTTTAATTAATGTGATGTTTGAAAACCAACACTAGTCCTTGAGATTGAATTTGAATTTAATTACTATTTTGGAGCTTTGAATATTTATAATTTATTTTAATTAAACTTGAAGTAAATGGATTTACATTGATTGCAATTGGATTTTTTTTATGACTTGATAATTGTGATTTTCATATGTTTTGTTTATTAGTGCCAGCTTATTTAAACTTGACTTACGGCTTTATATTTATTTTTCTAACCTCATTGACTTATTGACTCTTAAATTGATTATTTTGGTATTGATTATTTAAAATTATTATGGTATTTTAATTTTGAACCAATATTGGTTCATGTGTTTTTTATATATGTGTTGTAATGTTGACAATGTGTGTTGTGTGGGGGAGAAGAAGTAGCTTGAAAAAACTATTGGGTCAAGATGGGAACATATTTGGGATAGGTTCATGACACCATCCTTCCCAAATAGTAGATGTAGTGTTGATATATATATATATATATATATATTATGGCCATTTATTTTGGAGGTCTAATTAGTTTCAAGAGGTCTAAGAAGGTTTGGTGGGATATTTTTTATGATGCAATTGATGAAGACTACTATTCATTTCACACTATATTGTTCTTGATATTATTCCATCATTATATGCTTTCTTATATGAATTGGAAGTCATTTTTATTATTACTTTTTTCAAAGTGGATACGATATTATCTTATAGTGGGACAATAATTATACTCTTGTTAGTGATCTTGACAGTTCACAATATCAGTTGATAGTGAATATAATATATGAAATTTTTCCAAAGTTATAATATTTTGTTCATTAGGAACAACATGGAAGTATGTTTTGGTTAACAGTTGACTCAACATTGCATAGCTAAGTAGTATTACAATAATTATATTAGTTCCATGGTTTAACACTATCTTTCTTATTCATATTGTATCATGGGATGGTACAAGGGTTATTGGGAATATGAACTTATATTCTAGTATATCAAAGTATTGATAGTAGCATTTTAGTGTTATCATTTTTTAGATCATTTAAAAAATAGCTATATGAGTGTTGAAATGTTGTGAGGGTTCACTCAGTAGTGGATTAATATAATTAGGTAATATGGTGGATTCCACTACATGATTTTATTTTGAAAGCGTCGAGGATGATGCATTTTTCAAGTGGAGATGAATGTAATACCCTTCTCAAGATCTACAGTGCTTTCTCGATAATGTGACATCTTTTGGACTATCGATGTGTTGAGTTTGTCTTTGTGCATAATTTTCAAGTGTGATGTCTTGTAATTAATTGTTAATCTTGATTTTGATTACCTTGTTGTGGTGACTTGGAATTAAGTTCATTATGACTCGTGTAGGACTGCCTTAGGGTGTGTGCATTTTAAATACTAATAACTATTTATATTATCACTTAATGGGATGCTTATGCATTACTAAGAATGTTTGTATCAATTAATCACTTTTTTTAGGATATCCATTAGACTAGATTTGTGTTAATTCAAACAGTTTGCTTGAACTCATCGAGTAGCCATGTTATATTAAATTGGTCTCGAATAATTAACTTGTATCCTTTTTGGTATTCAAAAACAATATTAACTTTTAAAAAGTGAATAATAACATAGTTATGATTGTTACTGAACCCAGATAATATTTAATAATGGTAGTAAATAAGATTATATATAAATACATATTTATATAAATATATGCATATTAAAATGGTACTATTTAGATAAATAGATTAAACAAATAAATTTGTATATTTATTCATAATTTGGAATAAATAAATAATTTTTTTTAGATATTGTCAATCGAGTATTTGTACATATTAATATATGTATTTGGGCAAATGTATTTATATATTAGTTAAAATAGTTTTAATTCAACGAGCATAATTATAAATACATATATTTGTACTTGGGTATACATATGTGTGTATTCATATTGGTTCTGGTAATAAATTTATTATATATTCAATTACTTGATGTTCTCAATGTAATAATTAATTTAATCAAAGTAAAAATAAAAATATTGACAAACCTATTAATGAATTAAAAAAAAAAGTGGAAACCCTAATTTTAAAAATAAAATAATAAAATAAGCATAGCTTTTCCCACTAAAAAGTTAACCTATTAGGAGATGAACCATTTTTGAGAATTTCCAAAGAGAAAAATAGGTGGAGGGAGAATGAAAGAATGAAGATGGAGGAGGAAAGATTGGTGAAGGAGAATGAAGCAAGGAGTTTCAACAAACAAGCAAGAGATTTCTTCTTCTTTTAAATCTCTTAATGTTTCCAAACTAATAAACAGGTTGAATATTGGATACAAATTTAGAGTTTATTTTAGTTATGATTTTGTTTAAAAACTAGTTGTTTCTTTGTGTGAAAATAAAATATACAAACATTAGATTTATTAAAACTACCTGATATATTTCCATTTGCCTTTCTAAATTGGAGAAATAATAAATTTCTAATTTTTTAATATATGTATTTATAAGGATCTCAATTGGGGTTTTATTTTATTTTTTTATAAAAAAATAGATAAAATTGAAAATACTAGTTTTTATTATTATTTTATTATGGGAGGGGCAGATGTGATGTCTCAACCCCATCCCATAATAGGCAATGAAGAGGGATGAGCTAATTGACCCACCCCTAGCCCCAGCTAGACCAAGCCAATGGCCATGGCCGCAGTCAGGGCTTTAGGCCCCAGCGATCTACCATGGGTCACGGTTGCTAGCCCTTCATTAGGGTTTATGAAATTTAAATTAAAAAATGAAATAATAATATGTATATTTTATTTAAAAAAAAGGTTTAATAAAAATATAAACAAATTATATATATATATATATATATATATATATATATATATATATATATATATATATATATAAAATAAAAAATAAATATATACATATTTGAAATATTTATTTTGAATTATATTTCATCTCATTTTAGTTATATTTTACATAATACTTTTATTATATTTTATGATTAGGTTATATACGTTTTATACAGAGGAAGCTAATGATAATTTTGTATGAAAATATTTATTGTTATATTTAAATAAATATTCATACTTAGTCAAATTTATAAATGTATATACATATACATATACAGTGAATATTTTAAGTAATATTATTTAGAAAAAGATAAACCTATATAAATATATATGTGTATAGAAGGTATGATTTTATAATTATTTATGGTGAGATGGTGTAGGTGTGTAGTAACCTACGCATTCATAAGAATATAAGTTTGAGCTTTATGTATGCTTAACAGTGAATTTAGCCTTAAAAAGATATTTTTGTAAGTTTAACCCTTTCCTTGTACACTATGTACTTGGTATAATCTAACGGAGTTGGAGTAAAAGTGTTCTCTTATTAATAAATCTCCTCAAATTATTAAATACCTATATCTATATATATATATATATTGATGGTGTTAGGTATTTGAGTGGGACATGCTATTATATTTTATTATTTATCTTGTGGGTCCTGTTTGTATGTGTCGAAATGAAATTGACCTCTCTTTAATAAGTGTATAAAAAATTAACTCCTTGATTAGTACTGAGAAAAAACTATGACAGATTCGATTAGAAAATTCTTATTTTATATATATTATTTTTAGATGGGAGATTAATAATTAAATAGTTGTACAAATCTTTTTGCTATGGTAGTATTGTTGTGTTAAATGTGATTCGAATGTTTAACATTTTGCATTGGTATTTTGTGTTATTATTGTAATAAAATGGTAATTACCTATATCGATTTGATGATGAGCATGGGTACCATTCAAATGATATTGCCTTGATAAGATCAACCCTTCTTATTTCTTAACATGTAAGTTGTCACAATATAATATGTTTTGTTGCTCAAATATTTATTTAATTTATCCATTAACTAATAAAAATATTTAGTAGAGAGAAATCTCTTGCTCAACGTACGTTGACCCCTTCATTGATTATTTTTATAGTGCAAGTTGATGAGTTACTAGTGGGAGATAAAGTATAGAGATGTAATATATTTATATTGAAATTAGTAGCATCGTGTATGTTATTTGATAGAGTTTTTGATAAATGATAATTATATGTTTATTGTTCAATTGAAACATTTGTGAAGTTTTTTTTTGTGAGATTGTCATTAACCTAAGTTGACTTACCATTAAAAAGGCCCATGTTGGATCTTATGTACAAGATAGCTATAACGATTATTGTATTATTCAAGGATTTTAATGTGCAATGATGTTTCTTAATCAAAATTATCAATAATTTGTCTGTAACACTTAATGCATTGACAATAGATATAAGCCAGTGCTTGATTAATAGAGTTATTTTCAGTAGTGATTTAGAAACCATTTTATTTAAAAATTGAGAACCTTGATGAGTATGATAATTAAATATTATGTAAGTGGGAAATAGTAATCATTCAGATAAATAAATGTTGTAATATGTAAGATTCATAATTGGATGATAGCTTTAGAATTAAGAACACACATTTTGAATAGTAAAATAATGTTAAGAACATAATATGGCAAGAAAACATTGGTAATTATAAAATTAAAATATAGTGATTTTAACTTATCTTAGCATTGTAAAATTATGGATTAATCTTAATATATAGTATTAGTTATACAATTAACATTGGGATAAAAATGTACAGTTAAAATTAATGAGTGAATTTGATAAAATTTAATCTAGATTATTACTAAATGTCTTGACGTAAATATTATTATTTTCATAGTTTGATCATTGTAGAAACTCAAATTGGATAGGTTGACTGTGGTGGGTCTTGAGGTATCCATTGAAATCTTATTAATGGAGTGTAAGTGAATTTAAGACGTAATTCCTATATTGAAAATCACACAAATAAATATATCATCCCATGGGATCATTTTTTGATGGTTGGATGATTACATGCACTTTTATAAAATTTAGTGCAAGTTTACATTAAGAGTTTTTTAATTAGAAATCAACCAAATCGATTCATAAATGGGTTCAAAATTAATATCCAAACTTGAGATTTTTTGAAACATTAATTTGTAGTCTCTAGACTTATCATATGTGAATCAGATTATTTAACTTTTATTTTTATAACTTGTTCTGATAAATTTTGGTGGATCCAGTTCCAGAAGCATTTGATAATTTTTTGCACCTGATTTTATTTTTCATTTGCAAAGTCGATCTAAAATTGAGTTGTCAAAAATAGCTAAAAGAGTTTTAAAGAGAACCCAAAGTTTGTTAGTAATTATGTTTACCTTTACATTTATATAAGAACTTTGAATTAGTACTTTTGGATGTTTTACTATTTTTAATTTCTCCTTTCTAAATTTAATTTATTCAAAAATTTCTATTGTTACTTATTTCTTTTTTATAAAGTCACTCCAAAAATGGTATTGTAATAATATTTCATATTAACATTTTATAATTTTTATAGTTGTAACCCCTTAGCTTGAGTTTCATATTCATGTATAACCTTTCATATTTAGTTTTTATCTCCATTTATTATTTTTAGTGATTCATATTTGAACCCTATTTGTTGTTGTTTTTTAGAACGATAGAAGATATCATTAATTATCATTTGGTTTGATATTCTTTTTCTTCAATTCAGTTATCCATGTTTAGAAACAATACTTTTGATTTGGTGATCTTATCTTACAAATTTGACTCATTATTTCTTAATAGTGCAGACCTCGTCCTAATATTTATTCTAGAGTCATTTTGTAGTTTGTTTGGATCTTTGTAGCTTTATGAGTAATTTTGACTTGTTTGACTGTAGCATTGACTCGATTATTTATGTGATTATTCTTATTTGTAAACTTATATTTGTGAATATTACCAGAGTTAAGATGTGATCCTTCCCTATTTGTGAAGTTGCAATTATAAAATTTATCTTCTTCTTGGTTGTGGGTTGCATGGCAAATTTGTAAGAAAATTGGAACCTATCTAGCCTTATTGATGGTGAATACATCCTTATCATTAGTGATTTATAATTATTTATATCCATCTCTTGACATTATTAAAAGTGACATGAATTTTAGTATACCCCTAGCTTAATGATTGAAGGTCATATCAATCCAGAGGAGATAAATAAAATGTATACCCTTATTCTCCCCAAACTTAAGGTAAGCACTTGTCCTCAAGTGAACTACATGGTTTTATTGTGGTAAGGTGGTTAAAAAATAGAACATACACAAGTGTGATAATAAATGTCAAAATGTGGTGAACAAGATAGTCAACTAACTTCACGAGAGTTTTTGGGTGAATATGACATGAAGTGGGATGACTAGGCATGAAGTCAACCGAACATGTTATATTAAGTGGATATGATAAATGACATGATTGACTCAAGATTGGTTAAATAATGCAATTAGTAGTGGACACTAGCACATAAAATAAAAAAGACTATACAAACCTATTGAAAATATAAAAACACAATTATCCTAAATAAATAGTACATTTACTTGACTTCATCAAATGTCTACCAATAAAATAATGATGTTTCATAAGGTTCTGGTGGTCATTATACTAATGTAAAACCATGTAGTCCTTCAGGTAGTGTGACCAACTTATGGATTCAAAAATCTAACATATTGAGTGATGAGTGAAAATGTAGATTGACTAAAAGACCAAAAAGAGACCTCTCATAGCCTTTAAAATTAACAACTTATAGAATTATGACATAATCATTGTGATTTCTTAGGGGATGTGCAATTGAATGGACATGAAGTAAAACATCCTAATGATGTAGCAATCAACTCTTGATAATTATGAAAATATAATAGACTTGCTCGATGTTTTAGGACTTGAAAAAAAAAATTGATAAATGAGGTGAACATGTCAATCTAATAAGAGTTGGTTGCGAGTTGATGGTAGTGTTTACATGGCCAAAAATGTAATAGTGGTTGAAAAAATAATAGGGTATTAGTGGATATAGATTCAAATTTGAGACTTATAACTATTAGGCTAAATGAGTGTAGGACCACATAGGCAAGATGATAGGATGGAGCTACAACCCTAAAGTTGATGGGAGTAAATAATATTAGGGTATGTGGGAATTAAAAAAATGAAATAAGAACATATATCCCATAACCCCTAAAAAAATACATCTAGATCATATTTAGTGATGATAGTGTCTCCTTAAATTCTACAAATAGGACACAACGATGGTAAACTAACCTATCAACCTTGTATATGCAAAGGAAATAGAGGTATGAAAATTTATAGGTATTATGTCTACAACAAATTAAAAATGAATGCAACTAAAAAATACATGGTAGATTTCTCTCTCTCTCTTTAATTTTTTGTCCTTGATTAGCTAGAAAGTTAATTTTCTAATTAAGACTCTTTATTCAGTACTTGGTTAGCCAACAAACTAATTTTATAACTAATATATTATCAAACAATGCCTTATGGTTTTCATTGTTGATATTTTTAAAATATTTTTGACTTTTTGATGAAATGATGACACAATGAAAATTTAGGAAGATGATGTACCATAACCTATACAACCTGCAAATCAACCTAAAAATTTGAAGCCTGTATGAATTTCTCTATAATCATGTGATTGGATGTCATGTCCCCCTTTTAGACATGAATATTTTGAAGACCCTTAGCCTATTTA
Organism: Torreya grandis; assembly: GCA_037957365.1. Classification (NCBI taxonomy): domain Eukaryota; kingdom Viridiplantae; phylum Streptophyta; class Pinopsida; order Cupressales; family Taxaceae; genus Torreya; species Torreya grandis. The sequence continues at coordinate 1,172,390 of JARHVA010001018.1, forward strand.
TCCTTTGTTTCCAAGGCTAAGGTAAGTTTAAAAAATAATAAACATGTTGATTTAATTGTAAAATTCAAAAAAAAAAAATTATTGTCTAATTTTCACTTAAGATGTGGTCTTTGGAGGGTCATGGGCACCCAAGACCTTAAGTGAGGGTTATAATTTGATAAATATTTATTTAAAATTTGATTTTCCCTCTAAAAGTGCAATGCCCCTCTTGGAAGAAAGATTATAAAAAAATATAGATGATTCATTTGAAAGCTTAAACTATGTTATGATATTGAATTTTCAAGTTAAAGCATGAAAAGCTTTGCTTGTTCACTTTGAAGATGAAAACATTCAAGGTACTAGAATTGAGGATGAAAACCCTCATTTTTCTTGAGGCAAATTCACCTAAGAACTACCATTAAGTTAATTCATTCTTCCAAGGGTGTTTTAAACACCAACTTATTTGCAACATGAAATAAGACAACCTATTGAGGTGTGGTGAGTGGTAAAGGAGTTAAATGTTAAAGATTTAAGGGTTAGGGTTTGAAAAAAAACCCTAGGAAATACCAATGACCCCCTTTCTAGGGTAGGCTAGTGGCCTTCAAGGTGTAGACACCTAAATCTAGCCACCAATGACCTCCAACTAGGCTTTTGACCAATTTCCACCTAAAGCACACAATTTGGCCTAAAAATACTAAAATGCATTAAATGAGTTGAAATTGATGTATTTAAGTGCTAATTTTGGCTAAAGTATCACTAAATGGGACAATGTAATTTATAGGCCAGCTAACTTTGATCAGATCATTTCAAGTCAAAATGTTAATTTTACACCTGGGTGCTCTGGATTGCTCTTTTCTATCTAATTTCTTATACAAGATGTGTGTTTTTATTATTTTTTGTTAGAAACATCCTAAATGGTAATATGATTCTAACACATCTGATATTGACTTCCAATTCCAATTCAATCAAATTTTAGACCAATAACAAGGCATTCTGATCAATTTGAGTAATTTGTGCATAAATTGCTTAATCCTACTTAAGAGATAATTAAACCAAAATAGAGTATAATTAATAATTCCATAGAAACTTGTTGAATACTTATTTTTGGAAATGAATATTAAATAAATACATCATCAGGTGACCTCATTTCTTGGGAAGACATCCCTAGGCCATAAATGCCACAAATATCAAGATTCATGTTTCCCATGCCTCATCAATGCCCTCCATGCCTCTTAATTTTTCCTTTATCCCAAATATTGATGAGCTTATTTATCAATTTTAATTACATAATTAGATTATTCCTTAGCTACACATCTCAATCCTGAGACGGATGGCTCAAGTTGATTCTATCCATTTGCAAAAATCTATAAATAGGAGGCCTTGCCACATGAATTTTAAGTCTTGAGAATGCAAAGTTATAATGCATAAATGATTCTAAAAGCTATTAAAATTAGTGTTACCATTCCAAATGTATTCCAATCCAAGCCAAGTCAAATCCAAAGGTTTCAAGGAGAGATGGAGGTAGCCAAGCTTCCATTGATGCAAACTTCATGAGCACAAACCGAGTAAGTTAATCAAAGAACACTCTTAGAGCATCAATGAAGGTAAGGAATGTGTGTTTTTTGCATTTTAGTTGTGCTTTTTTCATTTTTTTTTTCTTCACTAAGCTCACCCTAGTAACTAGGCCTAGAGATGTATGCTAGCTAGTGTGTTAGTTTTTCAATTTGATTTCATTTTGTCACTAGCAAGATACTAACTCCTCTTCTTAGTCAAATTCCTAGTTCACACAAGGCATAAATCAGCTTTCTTGAGCACTGACAATAATCCACTATTTTTGGTAATTTTGGGGGCTTATTTCTATCCATTTGCACTTGAAATAGTTTGGTTTTGAGGCCTAATTGATTGACCATAATTTATGATTTTTTTAATTGATTGTGCACAATATTTATGGTTTGGGGTTGAAAAGACCTCCATCCAATATACAATTTTTCTATGCTTTTACAACTTGGAAAGTAACTTATTATGGTTAGTTGATGCCTTAAATTTCATGGGAAAAATCAATAAATAATTACTAGGGTTTTGTAGTAATTTATTACAGCTTGGTGTAGTTATGGATAACTAGGTTTTGTTGGAAAGAATTAGGAAGAAAATATTTAATTTAGATTGGCACCATTACTTGTAATATTTGCAAGGGTTTCATGGTCATTGGGCTCGAACAAGGTAGCTGCAAATTATTAGTATTTTCCAGCCATATAGGTTTTACTAAATAATTAAGAAAAACATATCTTTCAACTAGCCAGTTTGTTGAATAATTAATTGTTTAGCATTTCATCCCTAAAAGGGGACATTAAAGTGGTATCAGAGTTGATTTCTTGGCTAGCTTTGGTATGTGAGTGACTTCAATGGATTGGCAACCTAAGTTTTTTTCAAAAGAGGAATACAAAGATCCTATTTAAAAGGTAGGGATGAAGAAGAAGATAATGGATGAAGCCATGGATGATTTGTTCCAAGCCATGGAAAATTATTAGAGGGAACTAAATGAAATAAGTCCCAAGGTTTTGGCAAAGTATATGGGGTTAAGCCCTAGACCTCAAGAGTTTCCCTTAGAAGAATAAAAAAGACTAGCAAAAGTGATGAATGCTTCGTCACCACAAAGGGATTCCCCCTTGACAATGAGAGAAGAGGGAGAAATTATGGATAAAAATCCCAAGGGAGAAGAGAATGTTGTGATTAAATCCCAATTGTTGAAGGATAATGTTGACAAACAACTTGTTGATTTTTTAAACAACATTGGGAAGAGACATGTGTGTGATGATTAAATGGGGAATCAAAAGGATGGAAGGGTTTCCACAACCCCCACTTTGCCAAAGAAGGACAAGATTTTTGTTGGTATCCTAAGGTATGGTAATAAAATTTTATTAATTACTAATGATTTCTTGCACAAATAGACTAAAGAAGAAGTCAAGAAGGAAAACACATCACTTTTTGAATGCACAAGTGAGGAAGTAATCCCTAAGTCCATTATACAAATCCCAAGGTATGAAACATTTGGTAGCATGCCATATTTACTACTTCACACTATTCCATTTCAAATTTGTTGCCCTCATAAGAAGCATGCAAAAAAGGGTGATATAATGAGCATGCTATAATATGGGTCCTGGGGACCCCTTGATTCAAGTGGATAATTGTTTTTTCCTAAGGATTTGGGATCCTCATAATAGTTTGAGATATATAAAGGGGATTAATTCTAATTTTTATATATTTATAGTTGTTCCTTTCATTAGAGTAAGCGAAAATTAGAATTGGCATCAAATAAGTATGAGAAAGCTTTAAGGTATGTGAATATTCCTTTAAATTATTGTTTTAAGAACCTTATGAATTCTAAAAATGTAGGTTCAAAATAGTTTGTGATGAGGAAATATAAATACAAATTTAAAGGGAAGAAAAAGAGGACTTTCTAGCCAAGAAAGGAAACATTAAACTCAAAAATTTCTAAATTACATATCAAGAATTCTGAGCTGCAAAAATCAGAATTCCTAAGGCATCAAGATGAGGGTTTTCATCAAGTTCTTGGGTGGCCAATGGAGTTTAAATTAATAGGCACTAGAGAAGAAATATCTATTATGTGTGTTGGGGAAAAGAAGTTAAGGGTCAAAGTCAAGATTCTAGGTACCATTGATCAAATTCAGTTTGTTGTAATATGCATGACAATCTATAGAGGTGAGTAATTTGATTAATGCCATGACAAGAATTTTTTGTACCATCCTCCTAATATGTTCCTACAACATTTTGATCATTATGAATATTTTGCCAAGAATGAAGACAAGATGAAGGGTACTAAATGGAGACAATAATTCTCCCAAGTGAATTCATGGATATGGAACCCAAGTGAGCCTTACAAGTATAGTATTATTGTCATGTTATATTGGGAGACAAGGGATAAAATGTGGACAACCATGAAAATGGTAACAAGCAAGAGATATTGTGATCTAAGGATCAAAGGTAGGGCTGAGTGTGACTTGTTAATTGTTATTATTCTTGATTCTAGCTTGTTTCCTTCAAAGTTTTTTATTATTAGGGTGAATATTGACTCTAAGAAAATGTATTTTCCATTCCTCATCCCCCTATATATGTTTTTAACATGTACAAGTGTATTTACAGCCACTATAATAATGAATTTAAAGAAGATAATGATATGCTACAACCATGATAAAGATGACATAAGCAAATCTTTTGGAATCTAAGTGAGAAGTAGTAAGGGAAAAGTAAGACATTAAGGAGGAATTCATATCATAAGGCTTGATGAGGTGACTTAAAAAGTGATGAAAGGCATCTTCCATGAGAAAAAATATTTAAGGGTAGCAAGGAAGAGGAAATTTTTTGAATTGGGATAGCCAACTATAACTAGAAAATTTGATTGTGCTTTTGATGAAGGAAAAAGGACAATGATGGAAATAGGTTGCCCTTTCAAAAAGTTCAATGAAATGGTGAATGGATTACCTTCAAGGTATGAAAATTACCAATTGTTTCCTTATTTATTGAACCCACTAAATGTTTGGAATAATTACTTGAGTCAAGAGTTCAAAGAGGCAGAAAATTAGTTTGTAGATAAGAGAGGAAGGTCTAAAATTTTGATAAGAGGTAGGCCAAATTTACACTCAGAAAATTCTAAGTTATTTTTGAAAATTTGAAGATATCATACTCAAAAAAATCAGGGGAAAAAGGTAAAATACATCTCCCAATAAATTATGGAAACACATATGCAAAGTCAAATTTTTCCTTCTCAATAATTTCTTAATTGGTGAGGCTAGTACCTCTGCCCCATAAGGACAAAAATTCTAAGTTATGGAAATACATATGAATTGGGGCACTCTTTTCATGTTAAAAAATTGGTTGATAAGGGGGAGCAAAGGGGAAGATGTGAGGCACACATGAGGGTACCGATGCAAGATTGCTTGCATCTCCATGATATCTCCTCTCAAGGTATGATTTCAATATGGTTAAAATTTTCTCTATTTTTTCAAAATGGGAAAGGTTTGTTAGGGCACATAGGAGTGTATAAGGAATTGATGGATGCTTACCAAGGTAACATACACTCAATGACTAAGGAACAAATAAACCTTTTCATATGGGGCTATAAGGTTTTAATTTCCAGTCATGAACCTTTTTATAACACACCTTATGAGTGCATCATGATATCCATTGGAGATCTATGTGTGAAAATTCCATCTAAATACAATTTGGCAATGGATACGTTGACATTTTGGAACATTTGTAGGGATGAAAAGTGTAAATATAGTCCTCTAATCATCAATTACATGTCTCTTTGTGAAGTTTTTCTATCCAAGGTAGGAAGGCATAAGGGAATGAGGGCCAAGGATTGTATATTGAGAAAGTTTACAGCCCATGAGAGGCATGAAATGACAATTTTGAGGACACTACCAGCCCCTCAGATTGAGTAAATTTTTAGTGTTAAATTCATTATGGAGAGTGGGGGTAGCATTGACATCTCTCACATACCCTCAAGGGCATTCCCACCTTTGCTTCTAGCCACTTTACAAGAGGAAAGGAAGAAGAGGACTCTTTTTTGGACTAATGTGTTTGTGTCATGTGTACCAAACCACTTCACAATAGGAAAGGAAGAAGAGGACTCTTTTTTGGACTAATGTGTTTATGTCATGTGTAGGAGCTAATGTAGGGGTGATCAAGGTCCAAATTTTCAAAGACTACCTTGCTAATATATCCTTTTCCATCCATTACAATACTACAAGTTCGAAGACATTTTCTTTTTCCATCATCCTTTTGATACATTTGGGGTATGAGGCTTTGAGGGGACAAAAAGAGAAGACTAGGAACTGTTGTTTATTCATTTCTATCTTACATAAAAAGTGAATAATCTTCATTTATAATAGTATAAGGCTTCATCATAAGGATTTTCTTTATTGGGAAGGACCATGGATCGAGTTTTGCATGATGCCCATGATGGGGACAACCCCTTGGTTACTATGATTTTCTTGAGGACAAGCAATTTTGGGTGGGGAGGATTATCATGTCCCCATATTGGACATGAAGCGTTTGAAGACCCTTAACCTATTTATCCTTTATTTTTAAGGCTAAGGGAAGTTTAAAAAATAAAAAACATGATTTAATTGTAAAATTCAAAAAGTTGTTTTATTTTATAATTTTCACTTAAGTTGTGGTCATTTAAGGGTCATGGGCACATAAGACCTTAAGTGAGGGTTATAATTTTATTAATCTTTCTTTAAAATTTAGGTTTCCCTCCAAAAGTGCAATGCCCCTCTTGGAAGGAAAATTATAAAAAGAGATGGAGGATTCATTTGAAAGGTTAGACTATGTTATGATATTGAATTTTCAAGTTGGAGCATGAAAAACTTTGCTTGTTCACTTTGAAGATGAAAACCTTCAAGGTGTTTGAATTGAGGATGAAAACCCTTGATTTTTTTTGGCAACTTTACCTAGGAGCTGCCATTAAGTTGAATCATTATTCCAAGGGTGTTTTGAACACCAAATTGTTTGCAACATGAAAGAAGATAACCTATTGAGGTGTGGCAAGTGGAAAAGGAGTTCAACATTGAAGATTTAAGGGTTAGGGTTTATAGGGAAACCCTAGGGAAGAGCAATGACCCCCTTCCTAGGGTGAGCGAGTGGCCTTAAAGGCATAAATAAAATTTCTTGAGGGTTGAATAGCAATCCACTATTTTTGGTAATTTTGGGGGCTTATTTCCAACCATTTACACTTGAAATAATTTGGTTTTGAGGCCTAATTTATTGGATGTAATTTATGATAATTTTTCTTACTTAATTATGCATAATATTGATGGTTTGGGGTTGAAAAAACCTTGATCTAGTTCTTCAATTTTTATATGCTTTTGTGACTTGGAAAGTAACTTGCTATGGTTAGTTGATTCTCTAAATTTCATGGGAAAAATCAATAAATAATTTCTAGGGTTTCAAAGTAATTTATTATAGCTTAGTGTATTTATGGATAATTAGGTTTTGCTAGAAAGAATCAGGAAGAAAATATTTAATTCAGATTGGCATCATTACTTGTAATATCTACAAGGGTTTCATGGTCATTGGGTCAAGGAAGGTAACTAAAAATTATTAGTAATTTCCATCCATCTAGGGTTTGAAAAATAATTAAGAAAAACATGTCTTTCAACTAAGGTTTGTTGAATAATTCATTGTTTAGCATTTTAGCCCTAAAAAGGGACATTACATTGGAGGTGATGTCTACAAACTAGGAAAGAAACACTAATAGAATTAATATCACATATCTTCTTTGCCCTGTTATCCAATATCTACTTAAATATAAACTAACTCATTTTAAGTTCATCTTGGTGATATTTATGCATGAAAGGATGAATCACTAACTAATCTTCTAGTGGAAATATCCTTGTGAAATGAACCCATCATGCCATAGGATGTGCAAAGTGACTTATAGGTGATGAGAAGTTGCTTGATAGAGTTTATCAAAGTGTGTATGTTTTCACAGACTCCAACATCTCTCATAATGGTGGGTATATGTTATTGTATTTTTTAACAAAGAAAAAAATTGGGAAGACTTTCTTGCAACCAATTTGTTAGAAAACCTAAGAGCTTTCACAAAAATTATGAAAATATGATCATCATCTATTCATTAGATATTAGTTATAAAATATAATTAACAATTAAAATATAAACTTCAAGTTTATTTGGGATGGTAGTGTTAAATTCCTAAGGTAATAACAACATATAATAATGGAACTATCAAGATTTAGTTTTTTCAATAAATATAAGATGAGTGGATAATCAAAATGCATAAGAATATGGATTTTACTAATGGAAAAAAATTGATTAATATCATATAAAACCATAAATAATTTATTCATAGTTATCATACAATTGAACTCTATGCCATAAAAATATGTGTTGATGTCATGTATAGCATAGTTTAACTATGCATCTATTTTTCCAAAGATAACCCATGGTAAATTCATCAATGATATAGGTGGGCATATGGAAAATAATTTATCCAACCTAGTTCTCAAATAAAATGTATTGGCATGAAGATATCCTACAAACCTAGGGAGATCTTCCTACCATGCATTATCTAAAAATTGGTATGATTAAAATAGTTGTAATTTTTTTGAGATCTGAAATAAATATTCGATAAGACATGGATGCTCAAGGAAAATCCTAACATCTATTTATTGAGGTATGAAATATTTTTTTTCTTATATGCACCTCAGTGAGGTTTGCTTAAGGTATAGTAAATGATGGTTACTGTTGTTTTTGTTAAGGCTCCAAGTAATTGTTTAATGTTAATGGATCATTTAGGAAGACTTACAACAATATGAGATAACATAGTAATGGACTACACTTGTACTAAAATATTCCCAAGACAATATTGATGTGACAAGTTGGTGTCTAGTAATAAAATCTCCAATATGATATAAAGATATTGCTATTGAGATGATATTTCATTAAGGATAATCAATATATTAGAGAAAACTATAAAAATTGATTGATTTAACATTTGTATGTTATATACATAGCTAAGTATTAAAGTGTTAACATTTAGTGCTCATAAATTTAACCTTTAATCAAAGGTGGGAATTTATAAAATAGAATATTAGCTATTTCTCGTGATTTCCAGCCATATAGATGGTTTTGTCTCTAATAAGGGTTGTGTATGTGGTTACAACAATAATTTTTTAGTGTTATTTTCATTTTTAAATGACTATATTTCCTAATAAATATCTCATATATGCATTAGGTGTGGCAACTAAATCTTATTAAATTTTTGGTATTACTTCATATTTAATATGTAGCAATTATGCAAAATAGATTTACAACCAGCTATTGGAGTTACTAAAGGTTGCTCTGCAACATTTTCTACAAGAACTTTTGCAATATCTAATATAGGATACGTTGTAGTAGTTTTTACAAGCTTTCGTAAAATAATTATTACAAGAATTATTTTACATTTACCTACAACAATTGTTATAGGATGACCTTTACAACTTATGCTTAACAAATTAAATTTGGGTAATATTATAAATTTAACTTATAAACTTTAAATCCTAAAATTAAGCATATACAATATATATTCCATGTATTAAAATAGGTACAAAGTTATGGATGAGCACAACAATATCATAATTACATAAATTATTGCTAAGAGAAAAAATAACAAGTTGTTGGTAAATCGAAGCTTTTTATATATTAGTAATTGTCTTCCCAAGTGGGATTTGAGTTGTAGTATTGTGTAAGTTAAGGTTTATTCACATGAAAATATTACTAAAATAAAACCTTTTACAACTCCCTCAAGTCTGATAGTTGGATGCTTTGAAATTTGGAAGTGAGAAGGGGTCTGATGAAGGACTTGTAGCCTTTGTTATTTGATTATTTTCTTAGTTAAGGTTGCTTCCTAAATATATGTTTGATAGGTAGATGAATTATATGTGTATCCTCAAAAGAGTTGAATGGAAGCTCTCTGATTTCATTTGTATAAGTGGATACATTTTTGATAACTCTAAAATAATGAAATATAGACACTAGCATATTGTATTTTATGTACATATTCAAATTTTCACTAAGGTTGTTTCCTTGCATGATTTAAATATTTCAAAAAAATAAAATGTTAAAAATGGTAAAACCTTACTTTTGAATGGATACAGTTCAAGGATTGACTCGTTTATTGATAATGAAATGTTTATTGAAATCTTAAAAACCTCCTCAGATGGGTTTTTTTATTATGGTTGATGCAAATATGGTCCTATTACAATCCTTAAATGTGGGTAGATTTTAGAGGGTGAGACTGTCATCAATTCATTATTACAAACTAGTTAAGCCAACTTATTACTATGATTATGTGTAGGTTGGGCATGAAATTAAAGTGATTGAGGGAGAGGTTACTAGGTTATTATAACTTTTAGACAATAAGATAAATCCTGGTTGTTGGTGTTTGTTAAACCCAAATTTTTGTTATGAATATTAATTTTGAGGTGGTGGCTATCATGATTGACCTTGGTACTTTTGTAGTTGAATTCATTATTTTAGGTTTGGCTAGTGTTAAGATGGTGATGGTATTTGATTCCTTGATTTAGTTGTATACAAACTATGGACAAAAAAATCAAAAAAATAAGAATACAATAACAGAGGGCCACTAGGCATTCTTGAATTTCTTCAGATTGGTGGCTAAGGTCCTCTTTGAATTGCAAATAATACTTGTTCACTTTCATCTCCATTTTTTACAACTTGTATATTTTTTATTATGATTTCCTCCTTTGCCCAAATAGATTAGCATCTACACTCATCTACATATTTACAATAGTTAAAAAAATAAATAGTCAAAACATCATCTTCTCATTGCTTTTGACTCATCCATTCTATTTCTATGATTTTAAGAACTCTTTCTTTCCCTTTGTCATACAACAAGATGCATATGCTTCTCATTTCCAACATTGTGCTTCTATGCTTAATTTTGGAAAGAATATTTACAGGTGGTAGAGGAATAAGAACATTTGAGTCGAATTATATTTAGTTATAAGAGTAAAAAAATGTGACTTCTAATCAATGCGGTTCCCCCACCACTTTTTGTTTATTTCTAGAATTGGAAGCAAGGGTCATGGGGTATCAATCCCCAATGGGGTCAAGTGATGGAGCTCTTGTGAGGTCCAGGGACAACGCCCCTAGTGCATTCCTTATTGTGATATAGGGTGGGGTTGAGGGGAAAAGACCATAAATACAAACACCTTTTCCCCCTTCCGTAATCATAAAAATATTCACTGAAAATTATTTTTTCTCAAAATTATGTTGTATTTGAATTGCCCTAAAAATGCTCAAATTTAGCAATTTTTCATTGATTCCATCCACTAATAGAATCTACAAGATCTTTATCTATGTTGTCAATAACTATACATTGATTTTTATTATAAGCATACATAAGATCAATTGTTGCATGTTTATGGTCTTTATCAATAGGCACATATTCTGTTATAACTAAAATTACTCCATAATTTATTATTGTATGATTGTATTTTTGAGCTATTGATTAAAACTACTATAAATAGTAACTTAAACACAAAAGCACAATAACTTCATAAGGAGGGAAATGAAGGAATAATCAATAATTTAAGATTCAAAACTTAGCATCACCTTATTCTTTGTATCTTCTCTCCAAGATTTTTCAACCAATTCCAATGCAATTTGATTTGTATGTGGATTGCTTGCTAGTAGCTTCAATATGACTCTAATGGTTTCCTTGGATGTTTGAATGGATGGAAAGAGAGTTTGGATGCTATAGATGGCTAGTATGAGAGTATATGCAAGGCTTATGTATTTTATTATTAGCTTGGCTATGCCCCAAGCATGGATTTTTATAGGATGGTGGAGGGAGTTTTAGGAGAATTTCTAGTTATTTAGAAGTCTCTAGTTTGGGAGAGTTCTATAATCTTAGAGATGCATCTCTAGATATAGAGACTTATAGTTTAATTTTGGGGATAATGGGGATTAGATGAGGATTAAATAAGGTTTAAGGTTCATAGGGATGTAGGAGGGGCTAGGGTGGTAGGTTGGTTAGGGGGTAGTTGAATAAATATGAACTTTAAATTTGCAACTGGGCTAGTGGGTAGTTAATGAAGTAGGATTAGTAGTTAAATGGGATGTTAGTAAGATAATAGGATGATTAATTGGTCATAGGGGATGTAGAAAGGTTTATGGAGTGTAAGAAATATTTAATAGGAAATAGGATTTTAGTTTATTAACTAGGAGTATGGTTATAGGATAAATTAGCAGAATTGATAGAATAATTAAGACGAGCAAATTTAGGTGCATATAGTTATAACCATCATTATTGCATGTTGATTCTCACTTGTAGCTGTTTGATCTATTCCTGGAGTAATTGACACAAATTATTTATTAATGAATGGATGTAATACCAACTTATGTATATCAATCTTCCTTACCAATAAGTATAGGAGCAATTGCTACACATTTCTTGTCATTCATAATAGATGTAGGGGATATTGTTGCAGGTTCATTTTTACCAACATGTGCACAAGGAATTGCTACATGTTGGGTTTTGAGTTCGTAGGCAATTGTTATGGGTTGGGTTTTATGTGCACAATAAATTTCTATGGGTTGGGCTAAAGAATAAATTAGTATGGATCGGGTTTTATGTGCACAAAAAATTGTTATGGATTGGGTTAAACAAGAAATTGGTATGGGTTGGGTTTCATGTGCATAGGTAATTATTTAATGCATAAGTGCATGAATTCCCTTATCAACATGTTTGGCATCATGTTTTATTGCTTTATCTAGAGCATTAAATGTATTATGTCTGTCTTCTATCTCTTTGATCCTAGCCCTAAGATATTTTAAATATTGATATATAATAACCAGGATTACATTATTTGTATCATTACCAACCAAAACTCTTTTAAATTTTCATTTCTCAACCATTTTTCACCTGCACAAGGTTAGTCCTTTTAGAGTTGTTTTTCTAAATTTTACTAACTAATATTATATCATGTAGAGAAAAAAAAATGTATGAATCTCTTAAGTTTTTACCTACAATGAAGGATGAAATTTACCTATGTAAAAAATAATTTTAATTTATAAAATAATAAATTTAATCTAGAAAGTAAGAAAATTATTCTAGAAAGCAAGAAATCTAACTCAAACTTTTAGGATAATAATGGTCGACACCAATCCCCAGAAATGACGTCAAAATGATGAACAAAATTAAATGATAAATTAACTTGAAGTAATAAAGCTTGTCCACAACCCAGTGAGATCATCCAAAAAGAAACAATTTGACTTATTGAGTCTACTACTTTCACTAACTATCAACTCAAGGCAGGTATTTGGCAAGTTGTTGGCACTATATATGAAACACTAATGTCTTTTAGAGGTTGAGGTGCTTAAGGGTTAAGAATAGGAAAACACATTTGTAGAATATAAGTTGTAAGAAAGAAAAGTACATGAAGGTGAATTTCAAGAATTGAAATCTAAACTATATTTGGAAATGAAAATGAAATGCATAAATAGAATTAAAACACATGAGCAAAATTTAAAGGACATATTTACAAGAATGAAATGAAATATAAATGCACACAAAAAAAAGAGACTCTCTAATGGATTAAAAATCAAGCTATCAAATCTGTACGAGTGGGCCCTACCTCAGTTGGATTAGAACTTGAATCCCCTACTTGCTCAAGACATAATTAAATCAAATTAAATATTTGATCATCTAATTGTAGAATCAAATATAATTTTTACATGTACATTACAATGTAATATGATATTTATTATTATACTCTATTCTATCTTGAATTTTAAATTATTGATTCCTCATTGACTAACTACTAAATTTCAACTTACAACTTTTCTCTTAAATAGAAAAGACAACACTTTTATTTACATCCACATAATATAGAGGTTGTAACCATAATAGATGGTTATTCCAAGAATAAAATAATTTAAATATAAATACTAAGATAGCATAAATAATATATGATGTTGAAACTAACAATCGTGAGCAACAAAGAATAAAAATTTGTTCCATTATTGTAATAGTCTTGGAGGAATAACAATGATGAGACATTCCAAACATTGACTTGTATTTTCCTTGATTACAGGAATGACCATATCCTTTTGATCATGGAGTAAATTCACTTCAAACTGTCAACAAACTATCATAGTCATCATAGTATGTGAATAATAGATATTATGGGTTAGCTCCAGTTGTTATGGATTAACTTATAGTTGTTATGAGTTAGCTACCTAATTTATACATATTGGCTAACAATTTTTACGTGTTGGTTAATAGTTGATGTGTTGAATAGTAGTAGATACACATTGGATAACATATATTATTCATTGCACCTTGTTTCTACGAGCTACACCTAGTTGTTATGGGTTTCACCCAATAATTGCTACAAGTTGTCAACAAGTAAAATTATTTTTTTCTCCTTCATATTTACAATTATAAAACACCTTGTAAGTAATATATTCTATATCATTTAATTTATATTAAGGATATCATAAATATTCAAACCATTAAATCATACTAGTTTATGTAAAGATAACTAATTTGAACCAAAATAATGTGCATGTACATTATTTATATAATATATACATAAATCAACATAGTATAGGCCAAAAGAATATGAATAATAACATAGGAAAGTAATTTAAGAAAAATTTAAAAAATATATATGAAGGACAATTTTAAACCTCATTAGTAATCATCTTGATGTTTTCACTCAAATTAAATTAATTAACTTACTAGTGTAGTCATCTTAGTGACAATTTAAATATTACTAACTAACATTCCATTATAGTCATTTTAGAAAAACTATATAAAACAAAGTTGAAATAAAGTAGTGATATCATATATAACATTTATACGATTATATTTTGATAATTATCTCCATATTTTGTAATATTCAAAATACACCTCTAAGATTTTGATGATCATCTTTTTTAGATTTTAAAATTAATTATGTTTGATTTTTATATTACACATGTTAATTTAAACTAATTAAAAATAATTAAATATTTATATCATAATTTAGTTTCAATCTATTTTTCCATATTACACATATTAAATGAGAATAAAAATTTAAATTTTCTTAGACATGACAAATAATTATTTCATATAATTATGGACTATGAAAACCATAAAAACAAAAATATAAATTTACACAAAATAAAAAATTATTATTTTATATAATTATGAATTACAAAAACCATAAAAATCTTGTTATTAGTTTTTTTCCTAAAATATGAGGTACCGAGTTCTTTTCTTATAGCACCTATAAATCTTAGATTTTGTAAGGCTTACCAAACAAACTATTTTAATCTAAAACAATTAGGTCTTTGCACACATACATGATTATCTCACATTAGTAGGATTTGGGAAACAAGGTGGATTTATAAAGACATTGCATGTCCCAAAAAGCCTGGTTAATAATGAAAGAGGTTATAAAGTAGGATGCATGAAACAATGAATTACAATTTTATAGGAAGACCTTGTGAATCTTTAAGTGATTATATGATTTAATAGAAAGATTCTAAATAGTAAGTGTATGTATATATATATTAAATAAAAATCACAAAAAATTTAAGTTTTATAATTTATTTGTTTGAAAATATTTATTAATATTAATTAAATTTTAAAAATATTATAATTAAAAATAAATTTTAACTATCATTAAACTATTTTATTATAAAAACACAATCTAATTTCAGTTTTTACAACCTATGAAACCAATGATTAAAATTAGAACTTTTCTAACACTTTTAAAAAGTAAAATCCATCCTAAAAATGCAAACCAAAAATTAACTTTTAAATAAATTTAATTTTTTTTTATTCATATTTTATTTACAAAGAAACAAATTTTATAAAATTTAAAAGAAGGGCTACAATTAGAAAGGAGATGCCCCGCTATTATGAAGTGTGTATTGGTAAGAGATTAATAGTCTTTAAATATGAACCCTATGAATATCCTAGTTAATGTGTGTACTCACAATAATTTAATTTCATAGTAATTAGTATACTCTAATAATTTAATTTTACAATGATCAATTTGAATTTGAAGAATTACAAATACAAATTACCCTCTTTCCTTCATCATTCACCATCACAAATATCAATCCAATCATATTTTAATTTTTTGGAGTCAATCTAAATATAATTAAATTTGTCCATCTTGTTATCTTGCTCTTGTTCCTCTATTTTTGATAAGAGAAATATTTATATTTTGTTAACATTATGGCTCATAGAGTTTGATAATACTAGGTTGATTATTAGTTACACACTTTGGGACATCTTATTTATTCATTTTAAGGGTTTTAATATTTCTAAGTGTTATACTTTTGTAGCATTTAGATGAAGCTGTAGTTGTAATTTGTAGATCATAGTTTTGTGTTGGCATATATATTATTTGTAATCATATTATTAGAGACATAAAAAATAAAAAATAATATGTATTTTAACTACATTGCAACATAACTAATTTTAAGTAGAATGGAGGTATTTTACATGTTATGTCAAGCTAAAATTTTCAAAATTTGTTTCACTCATTTACATAATAAAATTATTTGTGTGATGTTACATGTGATTTTGTATGATAAAATAGTATTCATGCAAGAATTTAGTTTATTTTTCGTAGTTAAGGGATGCAATTTGGAAAGACAATACTTTGACAATGTGATTGCAACTAAAGATAATAACTTGATAGTTTTTACTAATAGGATAATAATAGCTCTTTGGAGTTAGATTAAGGAGTTATAGGCATTAAAAGAATTTAAAGTTGTCTTCTAAATTTTAACATTTAAGTTAGTTAATTATAATATGCGAAATATTTGATTATTTGAATGGGATAATATAATTCAGATTTTGAATGGTAAGAACTAAGAGTTGTGCAACTCCAAATATATGTGCCTTATGTATCATAAATAATAAAAAAATAATGTCATTTATGTCATGCAAAAACCCAACATTATTTTTTCAACCAAAATATGTTTAATAAATCTTAATACTCGTTAAATTTGATAGTTGAGCTCCCTAATTAAATAGATTTTTATGATGAATATTCAATCAACTTTGCCCTTTGAAATTTAAGTTTGTCATATTAAAAAAGTAAACATTAAAAAGCAAATATATATTTCAATAATCCTCAATAAATATTTTTATAATCCTTAAGAATTTTTGAAAGGCCACTTATTTTTTTCCTTTCATTCTATATGGTCTTCTATTAAATTTAACAATTAAAATGCTTATATGCATTTATATGATCAACATATTTAATCCTGCAAAAAGATTAAAATCTATATTAATTTTTTTGTAAAAATTGTAAGAGATATTAAAACAATAATATGTGTGAGGTTACATTGTGGCCCATATTATTTCATAAAATAAATAAATAATAAATTTATTATTTACACAATCTCCATGTAATGTGCATTTTCTTTTGTTTCACTTTAAATTGTATAAATTATTATAATAAAACTGTATGAAATAGATATTATAGTTTTTTTAAAATTATTTTGTTAGATATTTTGTAATAGAATTTATAATTGTAATATACATCTTTATTTATTTTTATATATAAAATTTAAAAAAACAAAACAAAAAAAAAACTCTTAAGTGTGTTATGAACATTATGGAACCTTTTAATTTACTATGTCAAGAGAAGTATTCTTTATAGAAATTTTTTTTACCTTAAATATTTATCATAATAATACTATGTTAAGATAAATTAAAGTTAAAAATAAATATTCTTTATAGTAAATTTATTATAGTAATTTTTTATTTCTATGTTAAAATAAGTTAAAATTAAAAAGCAAATATTTTTTATAGTAATTTTTTAATATCTAAAATATTTATTATAGTAATTTTATTTTATTATGTTAAGATAAATTAAGTTAAAAATTAATTTTTATTTTAAAAGCTTCTACAAGCATTTTTTTTATTATCATTAAAATATTTTATTATAATATTTTTTTATTGAAATATATTAATTTATATATAAATAATGTATATTCAAATATCAAATATTAAAATTTTGTGTATCCTTCAACAAATTTTTGAATTAGTAAGTTTGGTTTTTTTTTTTTAGCCATAACTCAAAATGATATTTTTTAAAGAAAATGTTTGCATATGAAATCATTGTCAATCCTCAAAGAAGGAAAGTAGAGTAATATTTTTTTATGAAATATTCATGCTAGAATATTTAATTAAAAAGTCTACTTATAAATAAAAGTAAACATTTTTTCTTTTCTATCAAATCATAAAATTAAATTTATATTTATATTATTGTAAATAGATAAACATATACATTGACTATTTTATTATTATTGATTGGACACAAAAAAAATAAAAGTTTATGTACATCATTCTAAAATTTTATTATAAAATGTTATATTTATAATAAAATAACCTCCCAAAACTTTAATATAAATAAGTCATAAATGTTAAATGAGATTAATTATAACATTTGCAAGCTCTATATTAACATTAAATTTATGGCTAGAAAGTTATGGAGTGTTGTTAATGGGATTAAGAAACTTCTATTTTGGAGACTTGTGACAATTAAAAACTACAAATGCTTATCAATATAAATCTCAAGAAACTATATCAATCATTTTAAGGAGCATTAAGGATGAATTATTACTCCATGTCAACAATCAATAATTTATTAATGAAGTTTGAAAACTTCTTGAATCAATGCATTAAGGTACATATTTTTTTTAATTTATTAAACTTATTCTTGAACTTATGACAACCCCCATAAAAGGTGATGAAAAATTTGTTACTTTTCTCACTAAAATTAAAAACATCAAATCATAATTAGATTGATATAATTGTAATTTAATTCAAGTTCATTTTTTCTATTTTATTATTCAATTAAATATTCATAAAAAAATTTAAAATTTTATTTTCACTCTTAATTTTAAATATCAAATAGAGTTAAACATTCCTGACCTCCTACCCTTTTGGCTCTTCTCATTTAAGAAGAACAAGTAATGATAATTTTCGATTATAAAGATAATATCACTCAAGAACTTCTTGCTCAAAATATAATGTTCCAAAAAACAATGAAAATCATAAATTCAAATTCAAATTCAAATCAAAATCCTCCAATGTCAATAATAAGGGTGGGAACAAGAAACATGTATAAGTAATTATAAAATCAAATTTAACGAGAATTGTAAATTCTATGATAAATTTTAGTCATACAAATGAAGATTGTTATAAAAACAAAAAGGGATCAAATTATAAAAACCCTAAAACTAACAAAGGGAAAAAAATTCTAATCAAATCAACATTAAAATTAAAGTCAAATTCAGAATAACAATCAAGATCAAAATTCTAATATTATTGCTCTTTATGTTTGCTTGGTTTGCTTCTAATGATAAAGAATGAATTTTAGATACGGCGCTTCACATCACATGACATGTTTGTCTTATTTATTTTTATATATATATATATATATATATATATATATATATATATATATATATATATATATATATATATATACACACACACACACACACATTTAGGTGATAGTTCATTGTTAAAAATAACTAAACGAAGTAAAATAAAGTTTACAAATGGACTCTTAAATGATTTTTTTTACGTTCTTAAACTAAAAAAAAATTAATCATGTTTTCAACTTACACACGATAATTTCATTATAACACTTCTTAAGAATAAATGGTGCATTAAAGATCAATTTGGTTTTCAAATTGCTGAAGATATTCAAAAGAATAGTTTTTATATTTTTAATAATTTTTCTTATGTATTTTGTCTTTGCTCTCAAAATAGAAATGAATCTCAATTATGGCATGAAATGTTTGAATATATTAATTTTAAGAAACTCTGTGATATATCGAGACATGATCTTGTAATTGGATTACCTAAAATTAGAATATATTATAAAACATGCATAGATTGCTTATGCATTAAGCCACACATTCAACCTTTTTATAAATAGCATGATTCAAACTCTTCTCATCCTCTAGAACTTATTCATAGTGATGTTACATGACCACTTGAAGTCACATATATTAATGAATCTTTGTATGCTTTCACTTTTATTGATGATCACATGAAAATGATTGTGAGTTATTTTATAAAGAAAAAATTTGAAGTGTTGTGTAAATTTAAAGAATATAAAATTTTATTGAAAGATCGTTTAACTTCAAAATTAAGAGATTAATAATTAATCATGGCGATGAATAAATTATAAATATTACAATTCATTTTACATTTCATGTGGTATTCAAAGAGAGAACTC
The DNA here is from genome assembly GCA_037957365.1 of Torreya grandis. Lineage (NCBI taxonomy): Eukaryota > Viridiplantae > Streptophyta > Pinopsida > Cupressales > Taxaceae > Torreya > Torreya grandis. The sequence goes on from JARHVA010001018.1 coordinate 1,192,186, forward strand.
CATATTTTCCACAACAAAATGTAATTGTTGAGAGAAAAAATAGGGCTATCTTAGAAATGACTAGAACTAAGTTACATTTAGCAAGTGTTCTTAAGTTATTTATATTGAAGCCTATACATATTCCTAAAAGAGTTCCTGCTAGAGATTTAAATCTTTCTAATCCTTTAGAAAAATATTTTAATAAAAACTAAGTTTTGCTCACTTTAAGATATTTGGAAGTCTTGCATCTATTTTTATTCTTAAAGTCAAAAGAAAGAAACTTGATCTTACATCCTACTCTTACAATTTTGTAGGTTATGGAGGAAGAACTAAAAGATTAAGGGTGTATGATTTGTCTAAATAAAAAATCGTTGAAAAATGAATGTTCAAATTCTTGAATTTTTTTTGTGAGCACACTGTAGAACCTTCTCAAGTTTTCTCTTATGAAGACCCAAACACTTATGTTCCTTCTTATGAAGAAACAGATGCCTCAAAAGAAGATAATCAAAAATTTCTTTTGTTTTGTATTCAATCTAAAAGACTTAAATGTTTTGAATCCTTAATTTAATCTTCTAATTTTGAAAAACTTAATAAAATAATTAAGAGTCAATATACTTATCATGCTTTAACGACTCTTTATGAATGTGAACCCCATCCTTTCGAGGAAGACATTCAAGATAATAGATGGAAAGATGCTATGCAATCTGAATATAGAGCCTTAATTCAAAATCAAACTTTGGATCTTATCTCTCTTCGTAAAAAAGATATTGTTAGTTCTGGATGGCCTTATAAAATTAAATATAACTTAATTGAGAAAATTGATAAATTTAAAGCTAGTTAGTTGCTCGAGGGTTTATTTAAAAAACTCGGTATTGATTATGTTAAAACATTTATTTATATGGCAAAAATGAGTATTGTTAGATTACTTACTCCTCTCGCAACTCAAAATAGTTGGGAAATACATTAAATAGATGTTAAAAATATTTTCTTGAATGATGGTTTAGAAGAAAAAATCTTTATGACTCAACCAAAAAGTTTTGAAAAACCTAACAAAGAACATTATATATGTAAATTAAAAAAATCTTTGTATGATTTGAAACAAGCTCATTGAGCTTGGTATTCTAAAATCATGGGTTTCTTTAAAGAATTATTTGTTTCTAATTGTTATTTTCATAATGATTTCCTTGTGAAAAATGAAAAGAATTATATTATCTTAATTATGTTATGTGTAAGTGATCTTCTCACTACTGGCAGTCAAACTTCTTTGATTCTTAAATATAAGTCTAAACTAAACCAATATTTATGAAATGACTGATATATGCATATTCCATTATTTTCTAGGCATGGTTGTATTTCAGGATAAAAATTCCATCTTAGTATATCAATCTTAGTATGCACATACCCTTGTTAAATTTAATATGATTAATTGTAAGCATGTTTCTACACTGATTAAAGTTGATGTTAAGTTTGATCCAAAACTTAATCCTACTTTATACAAATAATTAGTTGAAAGTTTGATTTATTTAACTATTACAAGACTAAATATTTTATATGATGTATGTGTTGCTTTCAGATTCATTCAAGATCTATATTTAGATCATTGGAAATTAACAAAAAGAATACTTAAGGTATATTAAATGAAATGTTAATTTTGTTTTATATTATTTTTTATTAATAATGTTAATTTATTGGTTATTGTAATTCCGATGATGCTGGTGATGTTATAGATTACAAATCTATTTATGGATGTGTTTAAGTTTGGTGCATGTCCTATTACTTGGAACAGTAAAAATTAACTAAATGTTTTTATCTCTTCTAAAGAAGCAAAATATAGAAGTGTTATGGAAGCTACTAAAGAAGCAATGTGGTTATGAAGGTTGTTAGAAGAGCTACATATGGATGTCTCTCATGGTACATATCTTCTTTGTGTCAGTAAATTTGTATACCGTTGACAAAAAATCTAGTTTAGTATCAAAAATTGAAGCATGTTGAAGTTCATGTACACTTTAACCGAGAAAAAAATTTCAATGGTGATATTGATATGTGTTATTGTCCTACCGATGATCAAGTGACAAATATCTTCAGAAAATCACTCTGTACTGTAAAATTTTACAAATTCAAAACAATGTTGGGCTTCTCAGAAATGCTATTGAGGAGTGTGCATGACAATATCACCTCATAACGGCCATGTGTTCATTTTCATCTCTATTTTTTTCCTCTATTGTAAAAATATTGTAAAAATTCACCCTATATGATTTTTGTGTAAATTTTATCATATGTGAGTTTACAATGTACCAAGTAATTAAACATATTTTGTAATGAAGGTGTTAACCAATTTTTAAACCTAAGTTTTGCATCTTTCATTTTGGCTAAGTGAAGCATTCTTATTTTGTTTATCCCCACAACAGGTGTCAAGAGTTATTTCCTTCAGAAGCCTTGTTCAGTCTTTTTGCAAGTGTTATTTCAGTCTTTTTATCAAGTGTTATTTCTTTCGGCAAGGTTTTGCTTTGGGTTTTTTGTTCAAGGCTCAAAGGAATTGTTTCAAAAAATTTGTCCAAAAAAAAAGTCCAAATGAATTGGTCCAATTCAAAATTTCTGAAGGGTCACTTACAAAAGTCTGAAGGGTCTTTTTCTCATGCAAGTGTCCTTTTCAAAAAGTTTGAAGGGTACATTTTCAATATTTTTAAAATAATATTATCTCGGGAATTGGCTCTTTCAACTTTTTTGAAGGAACTGTTTTGGACATTTTGTCTAAAACAATCTTTCTGAAGGGTCCTTTTTCTCATGGAAGTGTCCTTTGCAATATTTTCGAAGGGACATTTTCAATTTTCTCGAAGGGTCTTTCTCTTGCGAAGGGACATTTTCAAAAAGTCTAAAAGGACACTTTAAAAAGGTCTGAAGGATCATTTCTCAAGCAAAGGGATGCTTCTTTATCTTGTGAAGGGACATTTTCAATGTTTTTGAAGGGTTTTTTCTCAGGAATTGTTCCTTTGCATTTTTCTGAAGGAATTGGTTCAACCATTTTGTTCGAAACGATCTTTCTGAAAGAATTGGCTCTTACTTTTTTTTTGAAGGAATTGGTGCTCTCTCAAAAAGTCTAAAAGGTCCTTTGCAAAAGCCCGAAGGGACACTTTCAAAAATTTCGAAGGGTCTTTTCTCGAGAAAGTGTCTAGTTCAAAAATCTCGAAGGGACACTTGCAAAAAGTCAAAAGGGTCTTTTCATGGGAAAATGTCCAGTTCAAGCTTTTCAAAAGGACATTTCAAGATTATTGAAGGGCATGTTCAAGCTTTCTGAAGGGCAAAAAGAAAAGGGTCCACGGAAAAATTATCCAAGAAGATGCCCTGAAAGAATGGTCCCAGTAGAGTGACAGTTATATGCAAGTTAACTTAAAGGTGATGAATTAGCCATTGGTGTTCAAACAGTGGGTCCCAAGTAAATCATAGGGGCTCACATCACCATTGAGAAGATCATGATCCCAGTGATTTTTGATGGCCAATCAAACGAAGAAAGGTTAAGGAGCTTTGCAAGGTTTGAACATTTAACTTAGTCGAGCTAAAATGAGTTTTCAAAGGATGTTTGCGGGTACACACACATAGATCCAACATTTTGAGAAATGCCATGAAGGCATACACATAGACACAAAGTGATGTTTCTCCAAGGCCAACAGAATGAAAGTGACTCTTCCCTATGCCGTTGCACACCTCAGCAAGCTAGTGAGAAGTTGTTAGCATCAAGACAAATCAACAAGTGGACTCATTTGCATAACCACATTGATTCCATTACTCAACTCAAAAATATCTTATTTTTGCTAGTATAATTGTTGGGGAAGCATCTTTGAGAGAGCAAGCTAGCTGTGTAACTACTTGAAGTGACATGGATCAATTGAATGGCCCGAATGAGCATCATTTGCAAAGACAGTTGCAGTTAAAGATGGATACTCCTAACAGAATGATTCTTCTTTCTGGTGCCAAAGGCCTCTTCCTCTCACTTCTTTTCTACTATAAATGTAGTCCTTGGGCTAGTGTAAAAACAACCACATAGTGTATGGTGAAGCCCTGCTAGATTGATGTTATATTTTGCCTTTAAGCATTAAGTACAAATTTATTTCTTTCAAGTTTTTGAACAATTATCTGTGTGTGTAAAAGATGTATAGTGATAGTAAGTGATGATTTTCCATCATTATGTCCTTTATCTTTCATGCCTGAGCAAAAGTTCTTAGTCTAATAGGTCATATAGAGTGTGTTCAAGTGTGTTAAATTGTTGTAAGTGTATAACTATTTTTGAAATGTATAAAGTTTGCCTTTCAGTTCATTTGTGTTGTGTTATTTTACACATCTTGCCTCTGTACTGAAATACTTGTGTTAGAACCCCTTAGAGCTTGAAAACGGTCTGTGCATTTTGTTGCATTGTGCATTAGAATATGATATTCATGTGGAAGATAATCTCGGTGCATCACCAATCCTAGAGTAGGTTTCCTTTTGAGCAGTTTCTAACTATTTCCCTTTAAATCAAACTAGTTTAGACAGAGGTTATTTTGCAGAGATACATTCAAGGAGCTAGCCCTTTAAATCTAGAGGTTTATTTCCTCTATAAGCATACCCACATGCTTGAAAATGTTCCAATGTTTCCCAAATCTTGGAATAGACTTAAAAACTCTCTTCTAGAGTGCAAGATTTAGAGACAACAGTTATGGCACACCTATGGGATAGTTGGTCCTAATTATTTACATTTCAAGGTGAATGTTGGTCTTGACAAGCCTAAGGTTGTCGAAATATTCTTAATCTAGCATTTGACAACTCCAAAAGGTGAGAATCTCTAGTTGTAGATCAAGTTTCCCACGTTATACTTCATGGTCCTCACTAGGTTATCTAGGATTTTTTATCAAGCCCCTCTAGTTAAAGCCCTTCTTGAATAACAATGCCTTGAACCATTCCTAACGCTCAAAGATCCTGGACAAGGAGGTTTTGGAGAAGAAGTTGAAGAGATAAGAGATCAAGAGGAAAGAGGAGAAATGGATAGACAACAACCTTTCCCTACTTTCAACACCCATAATCCAATTGACCTTCCTGCATATGACCCTATTCCTCCTAATGCTACCAAGAATCTCTCTAGTTTCAATGGAAAGGGTTTTATTACCCCATATGAGCATATAAGGGACATTTCAAATTTTTGTAACTTCCATAATGTCACCCGAGCCAACGTAGCCATTAGATTGCTTGTTATGTCTCTAAAAGGCAAAGCACTTGACTAGTATAGGACTTTGGAAGGTGGTTGCATTACAAGTTGGGATGGCTTTGGGGAATTGTTGGTAACTAGATTTGAGAATAAGTGTGACCATACTTGGCTAATCTACCAGTTGAATGTGATAAAAAAAGGTTCTAACGAATCTATGGGAGATTTTAATGAAATATTTCAAAGGACATGGCAGAGGTTGCCGCCTGTCATGAGACCTCCTAGCTTTGTGTTTCCCACTTATCTCAAGGCTATCGGTACTAATGTGGCAGTATTGTTGTAGTCAATGGGAAGATTTGCTCTACCAGATGCATATGAGATAGCTATTGAAATTGAGAATAGCTTGATATAAGCTGGAAAGCTACCTCTAAGAGTTTCCATGCCTTTGCTATTTCATAGTTCGGTTGAAGCTCCAAGCATAGCACAAGTTCCTAATGTCAATGTCAAGCCAAGAACCTTTCCCAAGAAGGTGGATAATGCTATGGACAAAGATGAGAAAATCCGATCATTATGCGCTCAACTCAAGTAAGCTCAGTTTTAGGCAAGTGCTTCACCTAACCCTCAATATTTTCCTCAAAAAGGCTATAGAGCTCCACCCAAATACAACTACCAAAGAAGAGGACAAGGTCAAAAAGGTTTCAACAGGCAGCCCAATGCTTATAATCCTAATTCCACTCCTTTCATGAAGGTTGTTGTTCTATTGCATGATAATCTGGTACAAGGGGAAGATCATTTGGACCAATGGGGACAACCTCAAGGTCAATTTATATATGATGGTGGAGAATACAACCAGGCTTTGGTGGCATAAGAAGAATGTACTCCTCACATGACATCAGAAAAAGTGAATCTCATGTAAAGAGATATTCATGGAGTAGGTAGCAGCCAAAGTGTAGGTATGATGAACTTTCAAGTGAAGGATGATTATGTGTTGAATCAAAGCACATCAATTACAACCAATATAAGAGCCAATAAGAGAGCTCTAGGAAATGTTTCGGGAGTACATGTGACTTCAAGTTATGCCTCTCCAAGGCCACAAAGTGAGAATCCTAACGCAATACCTATTACCAATCATGCTCCTCAGCAAAGTCAGAATGTGAGTAGGGTTGTCAAGCCTACAATGCAGCAGGTTCAGACTCCCTCTCTACCTTCAAGAATGCAATAAAATGTGAATACTCCCCCTATAAACATTATTGATTCTTTGAAGAATACCAAGACAAACATATATCTTTGGGAAGTCTTGCATATGCCTAGTCAAAAGGAGTTTTTATAAGAATAGCTAACAAGCATCCATGTAGCCCCCCAAAATTTAAAACACAATAGTGTAGCCCTTACCAATACTCCAAATCATGTCTTAAATCCCTCCACCAAATCTAAAAAACCTCCACCCTTCTACCTCACACTCATTGTGGGAGACAAGTTGGTTCACAATTGTATTGTAGATAGTGGAGCTAGTACCACTGTCATGCCTAAGGTGGTGGCTGATAAATTGGGATTGAAGTACGAACCACATAGTAAAGGTGTGTTGCAGCTTGATGGAACTCCAACTAAGACATTGGGATTGGTCAGAGGTCTGAAAGTCTTTCTACATGATTTCCCAAGTTTCTCCATTTTATAAGATGTGGTGGTAGACCTTTCAGCGCATTTTATAAGATGTGGTGGTAGACCTTTCAGCGCATTTTGCTATCTGATTGTCAAGGGACTTCACGACTAAGATAGGAGGGTACCTTTCTACTGATTGGTATTTTATAGCATTTAAAACAATATATGGAATCAAGGTGACTATAAGGATACAACCCTTAGCAAGGTTTCATATTGAGCCATACATGGAGGCAAATTCAAGTCAGAATTGTCTAATTAGTAAGGAAGAAGAAGGTGTCATGGATGGTGAAGCATCCTCCCCCCTTGAAGGTATTTCTAATCTTTTCTTTGATAAATACAACATTGAAATGCATGGACTTGACCCATATACATTCATAGAATAAATTGATTTAGGAGTTTATTGTATGTGTGAAAAGGATGTTTCAATTCCTTCACTCACTAATGAAGATCATAAACTTGAAGGGATATGGGAAATGTTTTTTGATGGCTCAAGAAGCAAAGTAGGTGTAGGAGTTGGTGTTATGTTAGTTTCTCCATCAAATAATCAATACTACTCCTCATATATATTTCACTTCAACTGCACCTATAATGTGGCAGAATATGAAGGCCTAGTTCACAGACTCCAATGGGCGAAAAAGAGAGGGATCAAGAATTTGAGAGTTTATGGGGATAGTGAGTTGGTCATCCACCAAGTGAGAAATCAAGATAAAGCCAATAATCCCTTGCTTAAATCCTACAAGCATAGGGTATGGGACCTACTTGAAGACTTCAATGCCTTCAACATACAACCCATACCAAGGAATTCAAATAAACACACTGATAGATTGGCTACCATAGGAGCACAGTTTGATGCAGTTGTTGATATAGAAAAGGAGAAAGGTCAATCTCATATCAAAGTCATTGTGAGGCCTTCTATTCCATATAATGAGGTGTCATGGCAAGTATTTGAAAGTGATGAACACATTGCACACTTCTTACAAAATGAGGCAGGATTCTCCTCGAGGAACCAAAAAAGACTACATGATCAATATGAAGAGCAAGTTATTTAGCTGAAGACAAACAAGAACCTAAAGGGTTGATTACTTTGGAGAGTGTTTTCAATGAAGATGATCAAGAGAAGGAGTAAGTATTTCCACAAAAGAAGATAACTATGAGAGAGTCATGATTTATAAGGACAAGCTTCTGAAAATTGGTAAGATATGTTCCTTGTCCGAGAGGTAGGCCTTTATTGAATTATGCAAAGAGTTCCATGACATCTTTGCTTGGAAATATAAAGATTTGAAAAGGTTTAATCCAAGTTTAACTCATCACACCATTGAGTTAGAGCCTAGAGATAACCAGTCAGCCAGAAACAAAGGCCTATCAATCCCAAGATAGAGGAACTCATGAAGAAAGAGCTCATCAAATTGATTGAGTCTAGGATTATCTTTCCTATCAAACACTCAACTTGGGTGGCTAATCTTGTACCTGTCCGAAAGAAGAATGGAGAGATCAGACTTTTTGTGGATTTTTGAGACCTTAATAGGGTGTCTCTCAAGGATCATTATCCACTACCTTCCATGGAATGAATTCCACAAGTTTCAGGTTTTCAACGCTTTTCACTTCTTAATGGTTATTCAGGTTACAATCAAATACTGGTGAATCAAGAGGATCAGTTCAAGATAGATTTCACTAAAAAATGGGGGACCTTTGCCTATAGAAAGATTTTTTTTGTTTTATCCAATGTTGGAGCTACATTTCAAAGGGCAACGGACATGGATTTTAAAGGTTTGATTAATAAGTTTCTGATTGTATACCTTGATGATACAACTATTTTTTCAAAGGATGTTACTGATCATATGGAACATCTAAGGCAGGTGTTTGAGAAATGTAGGGAGTATGGAATATCCCTTAGTCCAAAAAAGTGCATCTTTATTGTCCATGAAGGTAAGTTATTGGGTCATATTTTTTCAAAAGAAAGCTTATCTATTGACCCCAAGAGGATTCAGGCTATTCCAGGCTTGTCTTTGCCTTAACACAAGAAAGAGCTTCAAAGCTTATTGGGGAAAATAAACTTTGTAATAAGGTTTATTCCAAGCTTTGAAACTATGGTAAAGCCTATCACAGCCATGCTCAAGAAGAACCAAGCTTTTGCTTGGACAAAGGAAGGTAAGAGTAGTTTTGAGGTAATCAAGCAAGCAATTGTAAAATCTCCTCCTCTCCAAAACCCAAACCTTGTCAAAGATTTCATACTCTATAACTTTTCTATCCTTGATATAATCTCAGTTATGCTTATGCAAAAGAATGATAAAGAAGTAGAACAACCAATTGCATTCTTCAGCCAAGAATTGGAAGATTATGAGGTCAGGTATGCATTTGTTGAGAAACAAGCTCTAACTGTGATAAGAGGATTGAAAATTTTCAAATACATGGTTTCAAACAATAAGATACATATCATGGTTTCTCATCCTAGCACCAAGGAGTTTCTCCTAAGCAAAGACCTTAATGAAAAGAGAGTTGGGTGGATTACCAAAGTAATGGAGTATGATGTGAATATTAAGGTGACAAACTTGGTAAGAGGAAAAGGGCTATGTGATCATTTAGCTTCATATTTTCAAGAGCTAAAAGAGGAAGTCTTGATGAACCAAGTTCACCCCCAACCAGTTGATCACATACAAGTTCAAAGTTGGACACAAGACATCATTAGTTTCTTGCACAATGGTGGGTGCCCCAATGGCTTGAACAAGTCTCAAAGGAGACATTTTAGATTGCAGACCATTCCTTATTGTCTTGTTGATGGTTTTCTCTTTAGGAAACACGTAAATAGTGTGATGTTGAGGTGTGTTAATAGTAATTAGTTTGATATGTTGCTAGAAAGGTTTCACAATGGTGCATAGGGAGGTCATTTCTCTCCTAGAATGACATCCGCAAAGATAATGAGGGCTAGTTACTATTGGCCTAGTCTTTTTAAGGACTATTACCATTGGGCTAAGATGTGTCCTCAATGTGCCTTCTTTGTAGGCAAATAGAAACTTGCAGCCCTTCCATTGAATCCTATCCAAGTAAACCAACCTTTCATGCAATGGGGTCTTGATTTCATTGGTGTGATCAACCCTCCATCAAGTGTTGGACACAAATGGATATTGACTGCTACTGACTACTTCACAAGGTGGGTAGAGGATGTTGCATTGAAGGAGGCAAGTGAAAATGCTATCTTAGAGTTCTATGAAAACATTATAACAAGTTTTGGAGTTCTCCATGTTATCATTTCTGATAATGCACTTGCTTTCATGAGTGCTAAAACTTTTGATTGGACAAATAGGAATGGAGTTTACTTGAGTACCTCATCCAACTATTACCCTCAAGGTAATGGATTGGTTGAATCTACTAATAAGAATCTCATCAAGATCATCAAGAGGACATTGGAGAAAAATCAAAGAGCATGGCACAACAAGTTGAAGACAACCTTATGGGCTGACAGGATTACTCCTAAGAAATCAATTGGTAATTCTCCCTTTGTGCTTGTTTATGTGAGAGAAGCTAAGTTGTCCATATCTCAAGAACTCCCTTCTCTAAAACTTGCACAACAACTGGGACTACTTAAAAATACTCCAATGGAAGTCAAATTGATAGAACTAATGCAACTACAAGAAGCAAGAGACAATGCACACAAGGCCATGGAGCACCACCAAGTACTCATGAAAAAGTCTTTTGACAAAAGAGCAAGTGCAAGAGTGTTCAAGGAAGGTGACTTGGTCCTAAAATAGGATGAAGACAGAGCAAAATTGAGCAGAGACAAAGTTTGACAATTTGTGGAGTGGCCCTTACATCATTAGTAAGTTTAACCAAAGCAACTCCTTTTAGTTGACTAAGATGAAAGGAGAAAAATTGTCTATCCCTATGAATGGGATACATCTAAAGTTTTGCTATTAGTCCTTGCAGAAAATGTTTTGTAAGTAGTGGCTTAGGTGTGTGTGTTTGGTCTAGTTTTGTTTTGGTTTGTTGTTGTGTTCCCTAAGTGCTTTGTTGCACAAGTGTGTTTCCTTCCTTTTGTTTGGTGTGTGTCTTTGTCTTTGTGTGTGTGATCAATCAGCTTGTGTGTTTTGTCAATTTTTTTTGTGCCTATATGCGTGACTCCATATCCAATGGAAGGATTTAGGCAACTGGTCTTAGGCATAGTAAGCATGCCACCCCTAGGAATTGCCAAGAATGTTAGCCAATTTTTACACCCAAATTTTGCATCTTTCATTTTGGCTAAGTGCAACATTCTTATTTTTTTATCCCCACAGTAGGTGTCAAGAGTTATTTCCTTCAGAAGCCTTATTCAGTCTTTTTGAAAGTGTTATTTCGATCTTTTTGTCAAGTGTTATTTCTTTCGACAAGGTTTTGCTTCAAGTTTTTTATTCAAGACTCAAATGAATTGTTTCAAACTTTTTGTCTGAACAAAAAGTCCAAAGGAATTGGTCCATTTCAAGCTTTTTGAAGAGTCACTTACAAAAATCTGAAGGGTTTTTTCTCATGGAAGTGTCATTTTCAAAAAGTCTGAATGGTACATTTTCAATATTTCTGAAACAATCTTTTCTTGAGAATTGGCTCTTTCAACTTTTTCGAAGGAATTGTTTTGGATGTTTTATCCAAAACAATCTTTTTGAAGGGTCATTTTTCTCATAGAAGTGTCCTTTGCAATTTTTTTGAAGGGACATTTTCAATTTTCTCAAAGGGTCTTTCTCTTATGAAGGGACATTTTCAAAAAGTCAGAAGGGAGACTTTCAAAAAGTTTGAAGGATCATTTTTCAAGCAAAAGGATGCTTCTTTATCTTACGAAGGGACATTTTCAATATTTTTGAAGGGTCTTTTCTCGAGAATTGGTCATTTGCATTTTTTCTGAAGGAATTGTTTCAGACATTTTTTTCGAAGGAATTGGTGCTCTTTCAAAAAGTTCAAAAAGTCCTTTGCAAAAGCCCGAAGGGACACTTTCAAAAAGTCTGGAGGGTCTTTTGTCGGGAAAGTGTCCATTTCAATCTTTTCGAAGGGACATTTCAAGATTGTCGAATGGTATGTTCAGGCTTTTCGAATGACGAAAAAAAAAGGGTCTGTGGAAAAATTGTCCAAGAAGATGCCCCGAAAGAATGGTCCCAATAGAGTGACAATTATATGGACGTCAACTTCAAGGTCATGAACTAGTCGTTGGTGTTTAAATAGTGGGTCCCAAGCAGATCAGAGGGGCTCATATCACCATTGAGCAAATCATGATCCGAGTCATTTTTGACAGCCAATCAAAGGAAGAAACATTGAGGAGCTTTACAGGGTTTGAATATTTAACTTGGTCGAGCTGGAACGAGTTTTCAAAGGATGTTTGTGGGCACACACACATGGCTAACATTCTGACAAATGCCATGAAGGCATACATGTAGACTCCAAGTGATGCTTCTCCAAGGCCAACAAAATGAAAGTGATTCTTCCCTACGATGTTGCACACCTCAACAAGCCAGTGAGAAGTTGTTAGCATCAAGATAAATTGACAACAAGTGGACTCATTTGCATAACCACATTGATGCCATTACTTAGCTCAAAAATATCTTGTTTTTGTTAGTGCAACTGTTGGAGAAGCATCTTTGAGAGAGAAAGCTCGTTGTGTAACCACTTGATGTGACATGGATCACTTGAATGCCCGAATGAGCATCATTTGCAAAGATGATTGCCACTAAAGATGGAGGCTCGTAACAGATTGATTCCTCTTTCTAGAGCCAAAGGCCTCCTCCTCAAGCCAAAGGCCTCCTCCTCTCACTTCCTTTCTGCTATAAATGCAACCCTTGGGCTAGTGTAAAAACAACCACATAGTATATGGTGAAGACTTGCTTGATTGATGTCATATTCTAACTTTAAGCATTAAGTACAAGTCTGTCTCTTTCAAGTTTCTGAATAATTGTCTGGGTGTGTAGGATATGTATAGTGACAGTAAGTGATGATTTTCCATCCTTCTGTCTTTTATCCTTCATCCTTGAGCAAAAGTTCTTAATCTAACAGGTCATATAGAGTGTGTTTAAATGTGTTAAATTGTTATAATTATATAACTGTTTTTGAAATGTGCAAAGTTTGTCTTTTAGTTCATTTGCCTTGTGTCATTTTACACATATCGCCTCTATACTGAAATACTTGTGTTAGAACCCCTTGGAGCTTAAAAATGGTATGTGTGTTTTGTTGTATTATGCATTAGAATATGATATTCACATGGAAGATAATCTCGATGCATCACCAATCCTAGAGTAGGTTTCCTTTTGAATAATTTCTAACTCTTTCCCTTTAAATCAAACTAGTTTAGACAGAGATTATTTTGCAAAGATACATTCAAGGAGCTAGCCCTTTAAATCTAAAGGTTTATTTCCTCTATAAGCATACCCACATGCCTGAAAATGTTCCAATGTTGCCCAAATCTGGGAGAGACTTGAACACTCTCTTCTAGGATGAAAGATTTGGAGACAACAGAGGGTCTTTATATTATAAAATGCTATAAATATTTGTTAACATATACATGAGAATTTGTTAGATGTGGTCTCACTATCATGCTAGCCTAAATCACTCTATATGATTTATAGATTCCAATTCCTTTTGTATAAAAATGTGAAATTGACATGATGAAGGTGTTTAAATCTTCCAAATGGTTTATGGATGGTAATTTCTTTTGTATAAAAAGGTGACTATGACATGTATCCCTACTAAATATTAAATGAGAGTCTTGAAATAATAATATTTGTAAGGTTACATTGTGGCCCACATTGTTCAATAAAATAAATAAAAATATATTTATTATTTACACAACTAAATATTTAAAAATTGGTTGTACAAACAATAAATTATTATGATTAATTTAAATGAGTGGATTAATTACTTTTATAGAGGTATTTTAACTTTTAGTGAAATATCAATTTTCAATATTACAACATCGTGATTTATAAGGATGGTGGTTTCTGAATTTTATGTGAATAATTGTGAAGATGTGAGGTAAAAAAGAAATTTCTTGGCTCTGTAAATATTTCTTAAATAATGGAATAAGCTTTGTGAATTTTTTACCTCATTGAAGTTTTCTCATGTTAAAATAGTGTAATGTAATTTCTCTTTTATTTTTTTAATTATTTCATTATTATTACAAGTTATGTAATTAATTAGTTTATTTATTTTCTTGCCATTCATATTAAATAAACATTAAATTCCTTTCCTCAATGATTATGACCAAAAAAAAAATTTATTCAATATAAACACGTGTACTTAGTTTACTCTTGTCAATTGAAAGACAACTAAATTTACTCCTCAAATATAGGACAACTATTTATTACAACTTTTAATCATAGAAAGGTTAGATGGATATATACCCTTCAATTTAAAATTAAGCCCAGCCCTTCAAATTTGATCACCATCTAGGACCATAGCTTAGCCATCTTTCCCATCATATTACTTCATAAGTATATGCATTCTAAAGAACGGTACGGATTTACTGCATACATATAGGAATGAATATCTGTGTATTGTATGCTTGTGCCCAGCTAGTCATGTCGTTAAATAAATTTCAGTACAAAATGGCTATTTAGTGTAAAAACATCCTTCAATGATTACAAACATTGTGACCTGCTTTATGGCAGTCCAATGACACCCTAATGCACCTACTCAAATAATTTTCTCAGTATCATGTTGGAATAGAAGATAAGACCACTAACAAAACAGTTAATATCCTGTCTGTAGAAACAGAGAAAGACTAAATGGATTCTATTTGGTACAAAGCCCCCCTGATTGGCAAAGGACACTTTAACATTTCATGAGACAGAGCCCTGTCTTTGGTAAGAGTATAGTATATTCCTATTCAAACTTTTGTCCATCAGTTTATTAACTTTGCTAGTACTCGAGTGGACAGTGTCAGGGACCTTAAACTGGCCACAACAATGATGGGTATTCCAAGACATACTGTATTTTAGTCAGTTTGGAAACTTGTAAGTAAATTCTCCTGATTGTAATTCTGTGCCAAAAATTTGGAAGTTCACCTCTCAAACATCTTCTGACCAATTGGCAACAAGGTGTAGAACTAGTCTCATTCTACTGAACAGTCTAGTTGAACACACAATTATTTGTGCCCTTTGCTGGGAATCTTATGGCTGGTTTGTTGAAGTACACCAAATTCTGGAAGAAAGTATGAAGAGGAAGGGCAAACAGCTTTCCCAAGATCTTGGGCAAATGAAATTGTTTCTCCTCGTGACTGGGGGGGAATCTTCTAAAGTCCATCGTCGAATGACAGATCTGTTACAAACAACAAAGTCCAGAGGGCGAACAATGGCCACATTTGATCAGCATCTGCTTGAGTTAAATAAAAAAAATTACAATGCTAAAAATGTCATTCTTGCTCAGCTAATTGAGGCTGTCTCAAAAAAATCTTAATTTGGTCTTTTATCAGCTCTTGCGTTTCCTTAAGTGTATTGAATTTGATTTTTCTCATCTACTTGGTTGCTTCAAGTGTGTTCTTTATTCTGGGTAAGATTGCTTGTTCATCATAGCATTTATAGTCAATAAATTTTTGCCATAGGCTTCTGAACTAAGTTATAAAAATCTCCAAATTCAACATGGTATCAGAGGTAGTGTAACTGTATTGTTAGGACCTCAACCTCTATGTGGCTTGAGGGGGGTGTTTGAAATTTCAATCCACACTTCTAGAGAGAACCTGAAAGCCTTGCTGGACGCTGATATTTGTGGCAAGTGACCAGAAACAATCTCTAAGTTTGAAGGGTGATTTGATTTAGCTGATGGCTTACAAACGTAGGTTTAGGCCTGGAGGAGAGATAAGTGACGGAGAAATGGCTTTCACATAATGGGAAGTTGTTCAAATCTTATTCAAATTACATTCAGATAATGACAAAAAACCAGAAGAGGAAAGTCCATAAATTATTAAATAGTTTTCTCTGGATAATCTTTCATGTACAAACTAACTCCAAATGTTTTTTTTCTTTATTCTAGTTACATTTAAATAGTGACAAAGAAACCAGAAGAGGAAAGCCCATAAATAGTTTTCTCTGGATAATCTTTCCTGTACAGACTCCAAATGTTTTTTTTTCTTTGCCACTCATTAACAAAGTGTTTTGCATTTCAGGCTACTTGACTTGCAGTTATTTAGGTGGACAGACTCTACAGGGAGAAATAAATCCCTCCAAATTAATCTACATAACACCAAAGTATGCGAGTACTCTCAAATACAAGTACAATAATATTTATGTAGATCTTAACTGTAATGTCTTTATCAAAAAGCATAGCAGGGCATAAAAGGTAGAAGATATCAACATGGTTTAAGAAGATGGAAGATATGAGGACTGCAAGCTCGTAAAAGATTTAGAGGCATTGATGACTTCCAAAAATTTTGAAAAAATGGACATGTGATTGATTACTTACAAAAATAATAATTGAAATTTAACAATGCTCAGTTCACCCAAAATTTTCTATAACAATCACATGAACCATTAAAGTATGCACTGCATTCCATATATTACATCGTTATAATGAGGAAAAGGAGAAGTTTCAGAACTTGGGACTCTTTGTGCAATCCATGCGAGCCCAGCCAATCTGCTGGTTGTCATTGTCCTGAACCACAAGATACCCCTGCAAAGATATGTCTGCAAAACCAAATACAACGTGGTTACTGCAAAGATATTGTAAGCTTAGTAACAACATTAAGATACCTATTAAGAAGACTGCCTTAGTGCTCTCGATAATAATCTCCTTGGCAACTAGCACATGGATGCCTAAAGTTTCTGAACGAGGAGAAACAGCCTCACAAAAACCACATAATACCACATGAAATTTCAATTACCTCCAAGAACGTTGAAGGGACCAAGACCAGTGCCATTCAGTATCCCAAAACAGACGTTCCCTTTAGCCTGCTTACATGTGAAGATTTAATTAGTATATTCTATAAGTGAAGAATTTATAAATTCTCGAATAATAAATAGCTTGAAATATTTTATCTTGTCACATTATTGTCACCATTTTGATAATAACTATTAAGTAAAAGAAAGTTGTATGCTGTCAAAGCTTATGCACGCTTACATTGATTATCAAATAACCTTCTGGAAGGATTTCCAACTTTGCATTTTTGGTATATTGTGAGGTTCTTTGAAAGTTGAACGTTAATGGTTTAAAGTATGATGTTACATCTGCAATGGATCTGGTGCACAGATAAGAGTCAGGTAGCAATCGATGAATAGGATCTTACCCTGCTTGTATAATTTGTACTCAATAAGAAATTTCCAATGAGATTCATAAAAATGAATGCTCACACATGCAATATTGAAAAAACTTATCAAATTCCTTCACCTGAAAGTCTTTTTCCCTCTCCAACAGAATGGCAGGGTTTTGTCTGACAAATCTTGTTCCAACTGCTTTCCAATACCTTCTTTGATCTGTATCAACCTTGCATTGTCATAAATAGAAACAAGATATAATAAAATGGCATAAGGTTAAACCTGTTTCCAAAAACTTACTGCTGAGACAAGAGCACCATAAGCTTGTTTTGTGAAGTATGTATATGAGCTGCCACTGTCAAATATTATTTCCCCTAGATTTTTTTCATCTCCATCATTCGCAAGAAGCTTGTTCCCAAAGATCATCTGTGCAGCTCCCGCAGAGTAGTATTTCCTGATACACAAGAGAACAACTTGTGACTAGATGCTCATAGATTTTTAGATTAGAAAAGGGTTCAAGAGTTTCCATTTTACAAGAAATTATTAATTTTAATATCGGAGAATATTAGAGGTTGTCTCTAACTAGAGGCCTATTAGTCAAGTTTTCCCCTTTACTCCTGCTTTAAACATATTAATAGTTGATGCCAACGAAATAGATAATAATAGCATATACTGGTTTAGAGAAAGTCAAAGAACTATGAATCCATGCTGGTTGATCCTCACTAATCAATCATTATTTTACAAATGGCAGAATTCAATATTTGAGACAGCAAAAACAGTTTACAATATTTATTTACAATAGGAGCTAAATTGAATGCAAAGAAGGATGAAGCCACACATCACATTCAAATTTATGAATTGCCTCTAGAGCATAACTTGTGATTTTACACACAGCTTCCACAACTCTTCATATGCTTCATTATTGGAGGATGGCTTGTGGTTTGTCTTGATTTTTTGGAAATTACCAAAGTAGTGCACATGTAGACATACAGTGGACAAAAATTTCAAAATACAAAAGTAAAAAAGCACAACAAAAGAGTCAGAGCACTTGAAAAAGGAGATGGAGAGCTGGAAAAAAGACAACACAAGCCAGACTGCAAATTAGCTATTAGCTCTTATTTTTCATCTCGATGTTTCCTTTTGTTTACACTTGTCAGTAGCTAAAACAAGAACTTTTTGTCCCCATGAGTTGGGTGTATCAAGAGAACAGAAGGTTTATTTAACGCTATGTTTAAGTTTCTTTTGGGGCAGATGTTAGCTTTTCCATAAACGTATGATACTTGTAAGTTCTTTCTACAGAAAGAAAAAAAATTATGGCAGAGATAAAAGCTTTTGTATGCTGAAGAGGCAGGAGAAGAATATGACCAAAGAGTTAAGAAGATTGCAGACAAGAAAGTCTGCAGGAGACTTGAAGATTTTGAAAGTAGACTCAGACCTATAGATTCAAAAGGCAATGAAAGAAAGAGCAGTACAGTATCCCTTGTTAGTAGCTAAAACAATAAATTTGTCTCCATCAGTCGGGTATACCAAGAGAACAGGAGGTGTATTTAGGGCTATGTTTTAGCTTCTTTTTGGGGCAGATGTAGAGCTATTAAGAAAATATAAGATACCTGTAAGTTGTTCTACAGTAAGAAAAACATAGATGGCAGAGAGAAAAACGTTTGTATGCTGAAGAGGCAGGAGAAGAATACAATCAAAGAGCAACAAGGATTGTAGACAAGGAAGTCTGCAGGAGACTTGATGATTTTGCAAGAAGATTGAGACCTAAAGATTCGAAGGACAATGAAAGAAAGAGCAGCATCCCTTGTCGGTAGATAGAACAAGAAATTTATCTCCATGAGTTGGGTGTATCGAGAAAACAGGAGGTAGACAAGCGGAAAAGGTTCTGTATGCTGAAGAGGCAGGAGAAGAATACAACCAAGAAGGATTGTAGACAAGCTAGTCTTCAGGAGACTTGAGGATTTCGAAAGGAGATTGAGATATATAGCTTCAAAGGAATGAAAGAATGACAACTAAAACATCCCTTGTCGAAGAACAAAACCCAGTGAATTTGTTCATTGCCACTTTAGCTAGGAGGGTACCAATGATGATATTTAAAGTGCCCATGTATCAAAGAAAATTGCAGCCAGAATTTCTCAGAGACTTTATCGAGGAATTTGAACAGTACCTTGTTAAGTAAGGAATAGCTATGCAAATCCAATAAGAGTAAAGATGGCAGCGACGTAGCTAATATCTACACAGTATTGGGGTGAATTTATTTACAGGAGTGCCACAAAGAGTGAAACTTGGCTAAAATAGTGAAACATTTGCAAGCTAAACTTTTGTTCATTTTAGCAGTTTCAAAGCTTAAAAAAGAAAGAATTATCAGTGCAAGAATACACAAAGCAAATTTGTAATTTATAAATCAGGGATACACTTCGCAAGAAGATTAATAACACGTGACAGCAAGGTGATGGGTTAGAGTACCAAATTGAAATCAAACTAGCAACATTGAAGAAGAGCTCCATGGATTCTCCCTTCCAATAAGCTTTTCATTAGAAACAGAGGAATGCCAAAGGACTAAAACCAAGAAGAGTATGACGAGGTGGTGTTTTGAAACTCTGCAAAGATTGGCCAGGCCAGATAAGTTCGACAGGGTCGGCTCTATTTTATATATATATATAAAGGTTTTTTGCGCCAAAAAAAGCCCAGAAACCATAAATATGTTATAATATTAACATTTTTATATTGATTTATTAATGTTTTTCATTGTATTTATCAGTTTTACATATTTATAAAAGTATGCTCACATATATATCTGTATATATTCAGGATTAGATTTTTCTGAACTTTTTCAAGAATTCCAGATTTTGGATTTTTTGCCATCCCAAACAGATTTGAATTTCCGAACTTGGTAACTATAGCTGTTAGGCAATCCATGGCAGTATAACATAAAGTTCACTCATGATGGTGAGGCTGGCATATTGATGGAATAAAACATATCTTACAGCCTTTCAAGGAATGAGGTAAGCAACTAATCTCAATCTTTTAACTTGTGTGTCTAGGTTAAAAGGAATCTGAGCAAGATATGCAAGAAGGGAAAGCTTGTTATACATTAAATCAAAGCGATGGTACCAAAGGAACAATTAAAGTGTTCTAATGGATAAGGCTTTTGGATATCCCCAATTATTAGGAAGGATCGGGCAGCAATAGAAAAATATTATGACAAATTGATATGTGTGCTTCATGCATTATAGTTAAGCCTGACAGGGCCTCTAAAGGAAGCCTAGGATTTTAGATAGCAGAAAGGCTGCAAAGGCATAATGGTGGGTTGTTGTGGTGGTATGAGGCAAATCACGGGATCGGTACCACCATTGGATTGGAAGATAAAGTCATTCAATTAGGACTTCAGCTGGCATCGTTATGTTCCCTGTAATACTTGATTGCCGAGGTGGATTCAAAAGTTTTTATTCAGATGCTTCATGGCACTGCCAATACCTGTTGCAATAATTGGAGAATCAAGGCTGTGATGGAACGTATCAAGATATTGTCCAGCTATTGTCAAACAATTAGTGTCTGCCACATAAGATCGGCGGCCAATAAGGAGCAGGTCTGATAAGTTGATAAGTAATGTAACTACCATCTTGAGTCATAATTGTAAAGTAATTTGTTCAATTAATAACATTCATGTTTTGTCAAACGGCATGTCTGCCTTGCAGGACCTTACATATCAAGAGGGAAAGAGCCTTTAATCCCTTGAAAAAGATTTGCAAATGAATATTTTCAGGAACTGGTGAGGTGGTGTGGCTGTTGAAGGAGTTACACACTTGTTAAAATACAAAGTTACAAACTGATTAGCAAATATGCTGAATGTTTTGCAAAGTGCATGCAAGAATTTCAAGAGCAGTTGAAACAAATAATGCATGAGATGAATTATCAATATGAAGAGCAGGTATATGTTAGAAATTCCATGTGGAAAATCAGACAGGTCTTTTTGTATAAGAAATCTATCCTCAAGGTACTTATATGCTAAAGACAAAGAAGTTCTTTATTAATTTTCCAGAAGGCTATTATATCAATCTGGTGTTCAATATTTTATATATTTGTGTAAGAAATTAACCAAACCGGTGTCACCAATGTAATGGTAAATAAAGGTAAGTTTATAAGCTTTATCTAGTTAAATGGAAATAACTGCTGACTAAAACAATACACAGATCATTAGATGATGGACAAGAAATGATGGAGTAAAGTGGATCGAACAGAGTAGCATCCAGACATGTTTTGAAGACATGATGAAGCAACAGTAACAACAAATAGTATATATGTCTAAGAGTTTATGAATAACTGCTACAATAAAAAAGGGTTCACAATTTCTGTAGTATCTGGTAGGATGATGCAATGCATCCAACCAACAAGATGAAATTTTTTCGTGTATAGTTCCTGCGGGCACTCGTTTTTGGGGTCTTCTTTTGACATCCTATGATCAAAACATACATACCAAATCATGTCTGGTCTGGCCCAGATCCTGTTGGATGAGAGCTTTTCAGACATACTGAATCGATCCAATCCAAGTTTCCAAACTTGCTAGCTATGGATCAAAATAATTGTGCCTCTGTGTGATTGTAATGTAATCCTTCACCATGTTTCTTCCAGTATTGGTGAGAGGAAAGGTTGACATTAATATCTGTCGTTGTTCTCTGTCAAGAAACTTCATGGAATGCCAAAGACAATAATTCCCTAGGTTCTAACAATTAAGATGCCACAAAATGTTAAAGAGAGCAGGTGTCTTAACTCAAAGCCAGAAGACTGACAAACTACAGTGTTAAAGACTACTTGCAGAGAGAGAAACGATTTCATGTGTATATTTATTGAACTTAAAGCGCTTTTGTGTAGCAATATAAAGATTCAATGCCAAGACTCTGATGAAGATTTTGTGTTTTCAGGCTAATATTTAGGAATCATTTCATGGATGTTGATTTCATCTAACTGCCCTTGTAGGGCTGACTTTGATCTCTTTTTGTTTGTTAGTTTGTTGTCTGTTTGAACTTATATTTTGTAAACTATGACTGCAATATAAAAATAAAAATCCTAACAGATTTATTTTGATCTTTCAATTCATGAAAAAATTAAAGAAAGAGCGAGTGGGTGCCTTAATTCAAACTTACATGGTTGGCCTGCCAAGCATAGGAACCCAGGTCATCGATGAGGTAGGCACATGATCATCACCAAAGAACATGTATCCCCCTTTTTTCCCTCCTCCAGCAATGCAGAGGCCTATGACATTCTTGATAAGACCTTGGTTTTTCCACTGAGATGGAAGACTTGCTGTACCCCTGCTGAGACCCAAAACACCATCCGTGGTTGCAGGCGACTTTAACAAAGAGCCACCCTGGTCATATCCACACCTGCCAAAAAAAAAAAATGAGTATCACTGATCCCCTCAATTCTTTTCCATAGCTTTTATTTCACAACACCCATATAGTTTCCATAACTTTTATTTCACAACACCCACATAGTTTCCATAACTTTTCTTTCACAACACCCACATAGGGCAAGGGAGGTCAGATCACCTCAAATTGCATTTTCCGTTTAGGACCATCACAAATTATGAGAATAGGCCAGTTTCTTCTTTTTATTGAGGTGCTACATTCTATGATACCAAATATGCCAATAAACAACATTTATGCCAAGATTGACATGGAGTGGCATATTGGCGACTGTCTTGTGCATTTACTGTAATTAAGTTCCTTGGATACTAGTGAACATACTCTTCGACCTCAGTTATCAGCTTCCCCAACTCATTAAATTTTTCAACTGTTTGCATTTGTGTAAAGTTAAAAAAAAGAAAGGGGAGAAAAACTCTTACCCAAACACAGAATTAGCCCTGGCCAGAGAACCATTGGTAAGCAGCACCAGAACATTGTCTCTAACAAGGACTCCCATAGAAGAACCACCATCAGCGTACTTAACATCATAATCACATTGCTGAGGACAACTCTTATGGTCATATTTTTCATGATTCGCTGCTTGAACAACTGCACACAGAGGATCGTTGCATGGCACCAATGAGCGCGGTGGTGGTTTGTACAACTGATGGGGTGTCTGCACAAAACAAAAGTACCCATTTGACTTACAAACTGAACGACATCCGTAATGTCAAGACTCGCTATGACTGCTATAAGAAATCGTGAGTATGGCAATGGCCATGACAATGACAATCCAATGGACCCAAAAGCAATAAACTAGCTATAGAATACATATAATATTTGTGCAATTTACTATAAAAATATAATGTGTTTTGATGGTACTTTACCTTTGCACAATGCTGGCAGGGGGCATCACACTGAAGCCATGTCAAGTTACTGGCAGTGTCCACATCCAGAAAATATCGCTTGGGAGGATTCCCAACATACACAGTCACGTAGTAAATCCTGCAATCAATTTTGCATACTCACGAGCTTTGAATTTGGAATCAAGAATGAGAAAAAAAATAAAATTGGGTGTTTGATTTTATCTTACCCATCCGGATAAACATTGCCTTGCATATCAAAAGAGGTAGTCTTGGATGCTACTTGTAGTCTCCTGCCTATTCTGTTGGTGTCTTGCTCAATTAATGAGTACGCCTCAGATTGTTCATACTTGGGATGAGTTGGGTATACATATGCTGCCCCTGAAGACAAAGGAAACCATCTGCAAAAGATCGTCAACACAAAAACCAATACAAAGAGGAGCTTTTCTAACACACCCATCTTCAAATTTGCCTGCTAGACAGGTTTCAGAGGTTTTTAATCAGTTAAAGGAACGAAGAGACGAAGCTACCAATGATAATGTAGGATGTTTGCTGAATGATAACGAGGATTTGGATTTTCAATGTTGATTCTTTATTATATAGAGGGCAAAGTCTCAAGTCTCGGGATGTGCTTTCTAAAAAGTAGCCGGCCACACAACTTTCCATCTGTTTTTCTTAGGCTTGAAAGCTTCATTATTTGGCCGCAGACATACCTTAACATATGAAACTTCTATTTCCTCTTTTCTGCCAACTCCTTTTAATAATGTATCTTAGTCATTTCCTATGATTCTCAGAAATGTTTCCTGGTCATTTCCTGTAGGACGATTAGATGCTCCGGCAATCCTATGCTTCCCTAATTAGTCAAACCCGCTAAAGTTTAAAGCCAATTGCGTATTAGCCAACGAAGTATATTTTTTTAAAGATAAAATTTGCAAACTAGTTTTAGAATACGTTGCACACCATTAATAGCCTCCAGAAGAGAACATTGCCTTCACTTTTAAAGCTAAGGTTTGCCTGCTACGTGTCAATTTCTTTATTAAAAATATGTATATTGGACGGCTAGGATAACTTTTTGGGTAAATGTACGGAAGCCGTATGTAATCTTCAAAGGGAAGGAAGCATCTATGAAGCTGCGAAGAAATGTTCGTCGGTCGTGGTAACCCAAACTCTAGGAGATGGTAAAATTTTTGTTTTTGTTAATGTAAATTTTTATGGGTGGAGATGATGATAGAAAATGAGGTTGTATAATCTTTCATATGATAAAGTATTTTATAAAGAGGAGATATTTTCTTGCATGATAAGTATAAGTAATTTGTGAAGTATTGAGAAAAAATAAGACTATAGAAAGCACGAAAGCAATTAAATATTTTAAGGTATACTAAACGATGATGGTAAAAAATAATATGTTCATTGGGCATGGTAACCCAAACTTTAGGAGATGGCAAAATTTTTGTTTTTGGTTATGTAAATTTTTATAGGTGGAAATGATGATGGAAAATGAGGTTGTGTAATCTTTCATATGATAAAATATTTTATGAAGAGGAGATATTTTCTTGCATAATAAGTATAAGTAATTTGTGAAGTGTTGAGAAAAAATAAGACTATAGAAAGCACGAAAGCAATTAAATATTTTATGGTACACTAAATGATGATGGTAAAGAACAATGATAAATTATTTCAAGGGATGGACTTGAAGAAGCCTACATAAATGTATGTACAAATCTCTATAACATATCATTTTTATAATATATAATATATTTTATACAATAAACTATAAAACATTATATCAAATATTATATATGTGTATAATATTTAATATAATATATAATAATAAATTATATGTATATGTATATATATAATAGTATAATATATTATAGTGTTAAATATTTTTTATTGATGTTTGCTTTTGATCGGATCTAAGGCCCTGATTTGGGGTACAAGAAGTCAGTCTTCGAAAACTATTGAACCAACACAAATGATTGATCACTTAAAACACAAAATCAACTCAAACAGCTACATCCAGTCTACAAACACCTAATAGATCCAAACCTGGGTGCGGCTGGGCACAACCAACCCACTAAACCTAGTAGAAAAAAATAAGGTAATACAAAAACTAGATTATCGATTCAAACTTGGGAACTGCCAACTAACTTAGAGGCATAAAAAGAAAAGATACCACATCAACATGTGGGGTTATACCAATTTGTTAAAGAAATTGTGCATTAGGCAAGGTTGGTAATGGACCATACATTGTAATCAAAGGAGGTGTGTATAATACTTGTGTATAAATAGGCATGTTAATATGTTGAAAACCATGTGATTCCCCCATACCTAGGGATGATCTCACATTTGTAGTTGGAGGTGTCGATATAGGAATAGAAGCAATAGTCAAAACTGGAACCCCTAAAATGGAAGCATGAACAACTTTGAAAGGCACCTCTTGTTGTTATGCTTGAGATGATGCAATCTTAGTTTGATGTGTAGTCTTAGATGCTAAGAGTAATTGGATAACCCTATCTACCTATTTGGGACATTGACATAGATAGTCCTTGACAAATTTTGGGCAATACTTTGATTTGCTTGGGATCTATCCCATTAAGCTCATTGGGATCAATTTTATCGAAGCCTCCAGGATTATCTTGATTATCATGCATAGTTTCATTATATTGAGGCAAATGCAAACTAAAGTTCGTATATAATGTTGGCTAATGGCTTGAGTAATGGAGTAGTGTTAGGGTGTGGAGCTAAAAGCTTCAACTATTTGCACACACAAGAAGAGGATGCTGAAGAACCAGAGGAACCGGCGTCGGCAGCATGACCGACGTCGGTCACAGACAGTGGAGAAGGAAACCGGCGACGGTAGAGAGTCGGCCGACGTCGGCAGCACCAGACAAGCAGGGACCGGCGTCGGTCGCCTGTGCGGTCCAGAACTGTTCGTTGCACGAACAGTTAGTTAGTTGAACTGAGTGTTTGCATGCTAAGGGGCTAATTTAAGTCGCGAGCTGTGTGTCTAATTTTAGTAGTTAGATTTCTATTTTTGTAACCATGGGATTCTATTTAAAGACCCATGAGGCATGTATTGTAATTATCAAATTGATCAAGTAAGAGCATTGAAGCAAGCAAGGTCAAGGAGATCTACAGGTGTAAGGTCAAGGAGATCAGCTGAAGCATTCAAGGAGGGATAGCAACTCAGGTTGTAGAGTTGGGTTTGTGTTGAGCAAGAGAGAGAGGGAAGAAGGTCTTGAGGTGTGGCAAGCCTTTGAGGTGGAGGGAGAAGTGGCATCTTCCTTATTGTATTTTTCTTCTAGTATTATCTAATACAAGAGTGTGTATTGTCTCTCAAATTTTTTTTTGTCTCATGTTTCTAGTTACTTAATCATTCTGGTATATTTATGTGTTTAATTGCTCATATAAGTAATCAATTGTGCTACCGTTGGATAAGGGGTCTCCTAACAGTTGGTATCAGAGCTACAGTTTGCAAGAAGCAGGTTATTGTTTTTGATTACAGGTCATTCACAGGGTTTTCTGATTGAGTGGGAGTTCAGCAATGGCAGAAGAAAGTAAGCTACGAATGGAGAAGTTTAACGACAAGAATTATCAACACTTGAGGATGAAGATTGAGGACTATCTGTATCAGAAGGATCTGTACTTACCGTTGGGTGGGGTTACATGCAAGCCCACAGATATGAAGGATGAAGAATGGAGTGTTCTTGATCGGAAGGCTCTCGGTTCCATAAGGTTGAGCCTTGGAGCATCTGTGATTTCCAGCTTATCACAGTGCAGGACAACAGAAGAGTTGATAAAGTCCTTGACGAATTTATACGAAAAGCCCTCGGCTTCTAATAAGGTATACCTTAGAAGCAGCTATTTACTTTGCAAATGCAGGAAGGTGGATCGGTACATACTCATCTCAGTGATTTCCATGGTTTGGTAAACCAATTAGCTTCAGTCAATATTGTTTTTGATGATGAGGTAAAGGCTCTCTTGATTTTATGTTCTTTGCCTGAAAGTTGGGACAATTTGGTTATGGCAGTAAGTAATTCTGCATCTGCTTCTAAAATCTTAAAAGTTGGTGATGTTGTGAGTGTGATCTTGAATGAAGAAATACGCAGGAGAAGCACAGGTGAATCATCAGGGAATGCTCTAAGTGCAGAAAGCAGGGGAAGACAAAAGGAGAAGATTGAGCAAGGGAAATCAAGGTCGGGAAGGAGATCCGAGTCCAAAGGTATTACCTGCTGGTTTTGTGGAAAGAAAGGACATACAAAGGAGTGTTGGTTGAGAGATAAAGAGAATCAACATGCAGGTATTGAAGAAGCAAAGGATGCAAATATTGTGGTACAGGATGCTCTCATACTTTCTTTGGATAGTCAGGTAGGATCATGGATTTTAGATTCTGGTTCATCTTTTCATGCATCCCCAAACAGAGATTTGTTTCATGAGTATGAACAGGGAGACTTTAGAGTGCTCTATTTAGGGGATGGTACGCCTTGTCAGATAGTTGGCAAATGGAAAGTGCAGCTGAGATTGCAGATTGACAACACATGGGTGTTGAAGGAGGTCATGCATGTTCCAATTCTGAAGCAGAGTTTGATTTTTGTAGGAAGGTTGGGTGATGAGGGGTGCACAATAACCCTCACAGCGGACTCTTGGAAGGTTACCAAGGGAGCACTTGTTTTAGCTAGAGGTAAGAAAGTAGGTACTCTTTATCTATCTACTTGTATTACTGATTCTACTTCTGGTGTAGATTCGAAGATGTGGTCTAATAGGCTGGGTCACATGAATAAGAAGGGAATGGAAGTTCTTGATTTGAAAGGTATGTGTTCAAATTCAGAAAGCATAGATAGAGTTCATTGCAGGAAAAGGAAATTTGAGGCTTTTGACAAGAACAGGGAAGTCTTGGTGTTTTTGGAGGAGATGAAGGCCAGAGAACAGTTACAGGCACTGAATAAATTTGAGCAGGGCAACATGGACAGAGATTTGATCCAAGAAGAGCTCGTGGATGAAGAATTCATCACTCACGGGAACACATAGGCACCGATGTAGGTCACTTGGAACCGACGTCGGTCAGTCAGACACCGACATCGGTCTTGTGTAGACCAGTAGGGTCGGTAGGTCGGGCAGGAGAAGTCTGACGTCGGTCATCAGGACCGACGTCGGCAGGGGGGACACCGACGTCGGCCAAGGGTAACGACGTCGGCAGTCAGGGTCAGTGCAGGGAACCGACATCGGTCGGGAGCAGACTGGGAGATGGCCGAGATCGGTCACTGGAACGGATGATGGGTGGACAGTTAGTTGTCAAGGAGTCTCAAACACCCATACAGAGGTCAGAAAAGGTATGTGAACCTCATATTCATTGTTCACCTTCTTTATATTGCTTACTGATAGTCTAGAACTAGGAAGACAGAAGAAGCAATGCAGGTAGAATCCAGAAACAGTGGGAGCTTGACATGGATGAGGAGTGTGAGTCCTTGGAGTAGAGCCAAACAGGTATTTGTTGGTAGAGTTGTCAGCTGGATAGAGGGATGGATTCTCGTTTTAGAGAAGAGAGTGGATGGACATCTGAGACAGAAGGCTATGGTATATGGTCTTGATTAGGCTGCATGACAATGGAGGTTTGACCATTGTATTTTATCTTTACCAGGTTGGATAATATTAGCTACATTATCCTATTATTGTATTGTGTTACTTTTTGCAGGGTTGCATATACAGGGAGTTTTCTGAGCTAAGGGTAGAGTTGGTTCAGAAGTATGTCATGAAGAATTTGGGAGCAGCAAAATTCTTGTGGCATAAGTGATAGGTATAGCATCACAGGTTTGCGTGGTGGTTGGTCTTCAAGGGTGACTTTGAAGAGGGATACAGGGCCTAAAGAACAAAATAGATGGTGTACAGGTACAGGTACAAGTTTCAGTTGTTTATCTCCAAGTGGGAGATTGTTAGGGTGTGGAGCTAAAAGCTTCAACTGTTTGCACACACAAGAAGAGGATGCTGAAGAACCAGAGGAACCGGCGTCGGCAGCATGACCGACGTCGATCACAGACGGTGGAGAAGGAAACCGGCGACGGCAGAGAGTCGGCCGACGTCGGCAGCACCAGACAAGCAGGGACCGGCGTCGGTCGCCTGTGCGGTCCAGAACTGTTCGTTGCACGAACAGTTAGTTAGTTGAACCGAGTGTTTGCATGCTAAGGGGCTAATTTAAGTCGCGAGCTGTGTGTCTAATTTTATTAGTTAGATTTCTATTTTTGTAACCATGGAATTCTATTTAAAGACCCATGAGGCATGTATTGTAATTATCAAATTGATCAAGTAAGAGCATTGAAGCAAGCAAGGTCAAGGAGATCTACAGGTGTAAAGTCAAGGAGATCAGCTGAAGCATTCAAGGAGGGATAGCAACTCAGGTTGTAGAGTTGGGTTTGTGTTGAGCAAGAGAGAGAGGGAAGAAGGTCTTGAGGTGTGGCAAGCCTTTGAGGTGGAGGGAGAAGTGGCATCTTCCTTATTGTATTTTTCTTCTAGTATTATCTAATACAAGAGTGTGTATTGTCTCTCAAATTCTTTGTTGTCTCATGTTTCTAGTTACTTAATCATTCTGGTATATTTCCATGTTTAATTACTCATATAAGTAATCAATTGTGCTACCGTTGGATAAGGGGTCTCCTAACAAGCAGTACCCATCACACCATGACTCAAGTAAAATTGAACACTGATTTGCCCAAAATGATGTCTCTTATGAGTTGTGAATTTGTCAAAACATAGTTTTTATAAAGCAAGAATGAGATTAAAAAAAATTGAGAACTAAATTAAAAGAAAAATATGTGTATAAAAATCATAAATTAATCTAAACCCTAGGACAAAAATCAGAAAAACAATGCTTAAAAATGCACATTTTCACCAATATGTTTTACCCTAGTTTTTAATTATCAATTGAACGTTTATAACAATAGGTATAAAACTTTAAAATATCATAATGCTAAAGATATATAGTTAATGAAAATTACGATTGCAACTTGCTAAATATAAAAATATGTTATTCTTGGAAAATACTATAAATTAATTAACTTAACTTAGATATGGATTTTTAATTGATTGTTTCTATTTTTTAAGTGAAAATAACATACAACAAAATTATGACTATTGTGGATCAAAGATAGAATATGAGAATATTCCTAGATATGATCGCGCTCCCTGGGAAGCAACATGGGCCAACCGTGTTCGTTAACCACAAAATTTTCTACATTGATTGTGACATAATTGCAACTACTCTACCTTTTGTGCTTGTGTCTCCTAAGAGGGTTGAGATATTTTGATTATGATATTACTGTGTGAACATCATTGTTTTCCTTCTCTAGACTTTGAAAACCCTAGGGCTCTTGTGAGAACTAAAAACCTACAAAAAAAAGAAGGGAAGTGTAATGGACTGAGCTAATCCAAATCATTTTATGATTGACCACTACTTATGAATCCAAATACTCTGAGGAGGGAATCAAGCCAAATGTAGTCCTCTCACCTAGAGTAATTTTCCCATTGTGCTCCTTGACTATATGCAATTATAAATATGGATTTGATACTTGGAAATGATAACTTTTTGCTTACTTTGAGATGATTTAGACTTGGATTATGATTGCTCCTTGTGAATGATCTTTAATTTGGGAAGAATAGGGTAGACTTGATCAATGTGCAATGGTGTATAAGTTCTCAATAAATAATATTAAGTTAAAAATAATGAATGACAGTTGATTTTTATTCATAACGGAACCTTTTGATAATTTATTTTAGTTAACCTCATGAAACATACGAGAAGGCCCACAATAATATATCAAAATTTAGAAACTAACCGCTAATTAGCATAGGATAAGACTACTTCAGGTGGACAAGTTTACGACATCAGATCTATCTACCTAGGATGGACCTATCCCAGAGAATTATAGACAACTATCTTAAGTTAGATGCAATTTGAGAAATTGACTGGAAAGTTTTGTTTATTAGTGATGGTGAATAGAGGGTCAAGCCCGCATATAGATAAATAGCTTAGAACAATGGAGAAAAAGAGTCATGTATTTGGGCACAAGTCAAGTGGTTTATAATGTGTCAAGAATTACATTATTTGGTACCTGTGACAAGATTTAAGTATCTACAAGAATATATTTTGACACTTTATTATTTTTAACATCTCACCCTCACAATAAGCTACCAACAAAAATTCTAACACACATTAAAGACAAACAAATTTAACTTTAATAAATATTCTAAGACACATTCTCTACTTTTATGAATGTGCCATATTCAAGGTATGTTATTTATTTATTGTAACATAACTTACTTTATCCACACCTATGGGTTTCATCTCTACCTCTTTGCTCCTACCTACTTACACTCACACTTTCTCATTTCCATTATTACCATTACATGTTTCTCATAATTTACTTTTTTATACCATGTTCTTGAATTCTTTCACATTTTCCTCCTTAGCATATATTTGCATCTCTTGGTTATATTTGACCATTACACTTGTTTCTGGTTGTTTGGTATCTTTACATTTATTTCACCTCCTTGTTTTATTTGGCTACTGCACATATTCACAATTATTTGGCATCTTTACATTTATTGTACATCTTGGTTTTAATTGACCATTGCACCCATCTCCAACTCTTTGGTATCTTTAATTGCATTGCACCTCTTGGTTTTGTTAAACCATTACACCCATTCATGATTCTTTGGTGTGTTTACTTTCATTAAACCTTATCTCACTACCATTTTACGCTTCATAGCTTCATCCTACTTATTATTGCGCCTCCTGGCTTTTCATTTTGTGTGTTGCATGGTAAGACCTTGGGTAATAGAACCAAGGCCTCCTCACAAATGCATATCCTCTACCTACCTCGCTATTGGGTTCTTTTACTACCTTTGCATCCCCCAGATTTTGACATCTCATTACTATCTTTTATACATTTCATAACTTTTCTCTACTTTTTTTTACACCTCTTGGATTTTTAGTTTGTGAGTTGCACGGTAAGACTTTAGGAAATAATACCAGATCCTCTTCACAAATTCCCATCATATTACTACTTTTCACTGTTACTCTTGCTCCCAACCTTAGCTAGGTGTTTTCTTAGAAAGATAAGGCAATGGTTGAGAGTGATGTTTTGTCTCTTAAAGTTAGTTATATTATTTTGTGGCAATACTATTGCAATCTATATACATGTCTTTCATCCACATTTTACCCTCTCTTATGATGAAAGTCTCAATTTGTATATCATTGTATCATCTTCCTTTGTACATTTTTTTACTAGAGTATCCCAATTGTTTTATGCTCATCTCTATTTCCATTTATTTTCCATCTCCTTTTGGGAACACCAAGGTCGGTTAAAGATTGCATTATTTTCAAAGATGCAACTATAGGAGTATTTAAATGTCTTGGTCTATAGGTTCTCCTCTTTAGTGTCTAGGTGTAAGCTCTATTGTGTTATTCATCTTTAGCACCCAATGTTGGTCTTCCAAATCTATATGGAGGAGGAAAATAGAAAAAATATATAAAAGTTAGAAACCATGATATTATATACAAAATCAAAATCAAAAGAAAAAAACAATATCAAATGAAAAATATCTCTTAAAATTTGGATCACACCAAACGACATGATCGCATCATTAGGCATGTCTCCCTATCCTAGTTGAATCTCAAACTCTATAGTTTGTCTAACAATAGAGACGAATTCCATCTAGATACAGTAGCCCAACAAACTAGGGTAGGAGGTGTATGTGTGTGTGTGTGTGTGTGTGTGTGTGTGTGTGTGTGTGTGTTATTAGTGTCATATATTTTCTCATGCTAGTACCCAATCCCTGCAACAGACCAACAACTCTATAAGGGGTCTCAAAGAAAGAGGAACACGTTATGAGAAGGTGCGATCCTTTTATTTTTTAGGCATATAGTCTTCATGGGATGATTTTTATACTTCACTGGTTAGCCCAAGCTTTAGGCTTGCTATATTGGGTTATCTAGGGCCATTGATGTCAAAGACACTTAAATTTTTTGAACTAACAAGGTGTTGTCTCTAGAAAATAATGTGTTTTCACGTTGGTGGCACCTTTTTCTCCCTCCATTTTAATTTTGCCATTGACAAACAAATTTGTTTCCAAATCTTTCCCATCTTCTCTGTATCCTTTTCTCCATTTTAATACATGATAGCATCATGACAAGCATTAGTGTTCAGAGGTTCCTCCCTGAACTTGGCATGTTTGAATAGATGTTATATCTTTGAGTTGCTGTAAAATGCTCTCTTGGTCATTACCTTATCTTTATAGGATTTCTTTTACATATGTTTGGGACTTTGAGTTTTTAGTTAACTTTTTTGGGGGCCATTACGTCCCATTTATACTTTATGCTTTCTTTTATTATGTTTTCACTTTATCCTTAGGTCATCCAAACTTAATTTGGCCTTTACTTTATGTATGTTTGACCCCTTATATCCATATTTATTTTAGCTATGATGTTATTTTCCTTGGGTCTTCAGTTCCTAATTTAGCCTTATTATCTCGACTTTCCAAATCTCTTTTACTTTTACTATCCTCATTGGGTATGTCGATCCTAATTTAGCCTTATCATCTTGGCTTGACAAATTTCTCCTTATTTTAAAAATATTTTCAAAGAGTTTAATATACTTACATTTTCTTGGCTCATTTTTGTACCCGTGCATTATTTTTATTTCATTTTTAGCCTAATGTCATTAGGGTTGTTAGGGTGTGGAGCTAAAAGCTTCACCTTGTTGCAAACATGGAGGATGTTGAGTATGCAGTCGCCGGCGTCGACAGGATCACCGACGTCGGTCAGTGGACAGTGCAGAAGGAAATCGACCTCGGCAGTAGTCAGCCGACATCGGTCAGCTCCAGTCATACAGGGACCGACATCGGTCGCCTGTGCGGTTCCAGAACTGCTGTTGACGAACAGCCAGTTAAGTGAACGGGTTGTTTGCATGTTAAAGACTAGTTCGAGTCTTTGAGCCGCTTGTCTAATTATTGTATGCATGAGATCTATATAATAGACTCATGGGCTGTATTGTTAAGAGTAGAACTGGGAGAGTTCTTCCCATGGTAGAATCAAATAGGATTCTTCATGTATGTAAGATCAGGTTTGATATGCAGGGTGTTGCAGGATCATGGTGGAGATCTACATGTGATAAGTAAGATCAGGTTAGTCTGCAGGGGTGTGTGTATGCAAGGGTCAGAAAGGAGATCGGCGGGGGAGCTAGATCCAAGGTGACAGCAATACATCAAGGAGCAAGATCATGGTGAGATCTACTTGGAGTACCGGTTCGTACTCGATTGTACTGGAAGTACAATGAGGTGAACAACAGCTTGTGTTAGCTGTGTGTTGTGACCTATTGAGAGAAGATTACTCTGGAGGGAAGATTACTGGGAACCCTTGAGGAGGAAGCCTCACAGAGGTGGAAGAAGAGTGTGATCTCTTTATTGTAATTTCCTTTGTAATGAGTTGAATACAATTGTGTGTTGCCTCTCATATTCTGTGTTATTTCTCATTGATAGTTATTTGTTCTTCTGGGTATTTTCGCATGTTTAGTTGCTTATACATTGGTAATCATGTGTGCTCTTAAATCTGACAAGTTGTGTCAGAGCTTTGGGGAACTTAGGTCCTATCAAGGGTCACCTTGTGTAATTTTTGTGCCCAACGCAACTAATATTAAGGTATTTGCATATATTTTTATACACATGTTACTTTCATTTATTTCATCTACTAAATATGAGCATTTTTTCACAGCATTTATTTGTATGTTTTTGTGTCACCATGTTTATTTTCTAAAGCATCATCATGTGCTACACCATTTTGATATGTGATGAGTTTTGGGTGGGGCATATGTATAAACTTATATTTTTCATTTATTGATGATATCTTTTGTATGACTCTTTGACACATTAATTTCTCAGAGTGCACATCTTAAGGAGTGCATTAGTAAAGGGGTGAGGTTGCTTGTGGTGCTTTAGATGAAATGTCCATATTATCATGTTATATTTGCATAACATGACCATCTTACCTTCAACTTTGTTTAGTCTTCTCAAGGTCTCTTTTCCCTTCATTCTTCTTACTCTTCTTAGCATTTTGACTTTTCCCCACTAAACCAATCATGATCAATTTAGTTCTATACATCATTCCCTATATTTTTTACTAAATTGGCATCGCTAATATAGTCTGTTGACTATTTGTGTCCCCTTCCTATTAAATTGACCTTATTGATTTCATTGTTTCCTTACTTTTGACTAAATTGATCATGATCAATTTAATTGTTTACTTGTTTGTACTAGATCGGTATGGCCGACCTAGTACTATGTCATTCCTAAGTCATTATATTTAATCAATCAAGATCAATTCCATTGACATTTGAGCTATGCCATTTTTAGGACTTTATCGATATTTATAAGGTTCCTAAAAATTATTTTAATAAAAGAACAATACTCATTTTATCTGTTTGCATATAAAAATTCTACTATAAACACAAAAAATTAAGATATACGAGCTTATTCTTGTAGAGGTCTAATCTTGCTCAAAATCTTTGAAACTCTGATAGAAAAAAATAGAACCAAGGAAATGCCCCTTAATCTTCGAAATTCTCAATTAAAAACACTAAAGTCTTCACCTACAACATCTCTTATAAAATGCTACTAGAATAAAAAAAGAAATTAATACACCAATAAATCTACTCAAGGTAAATATCCATATCCCTAATCTCTATCTTTTATCTATTTTAATAGAAATATATATTCTCTATCATATTGTTAGAGTAGTGTTTTTATTGGTACTTCTCTCCTCACTTAAATTATTGAGTGTAGGTTATTTAGATTTGCACATACAATTATAGTTAGATTTCTTTTATGCCAATCATACTCCATTAATTGAATGTCCAAATTTGCATTCATCACCAACTTCCACAAGCTTTTTACA
Organism: Torreya grandis; assembly: GCA_037957365.1. Lineage (NCBI taxonomy): Eukaryota > Viridiplantae > Streptophyta > Pinopsida > Cupressales > Taxaceae > Torreya > Torreya grandis. The sequence goes on from JARHVA010001018.1 coordinate 1,228,401, forward strand.
AAAGGACGTGTATGGGATACCTTTACAGGGTAATTAGTTTTGTTTTGATCTTCCTATGAGAAAAAGGGCATTCATACTTTGACTTATGTAACTTCTTTTCCAACTCCTTTTGAGAACGTTTCCTAGTCGTTGCCTATGCGACGATTGGATGCTCACGGAAGCCTTCTTTAAAAAATAAAATAAAAAATGGACGGCTACGATAACTTTTTACTGAAGTCGTATGTAATCTTCCTCGGGAAGGAAGCATCTATGAAGCTACCAATGGATGTTCGTCGGTCAAAGTAATCCATACTCATCTTTTTCATGCTCCTCTTTTATCTTTACTTCATATTAATCTGACTAATATAATTCTAGGTTAACAATAAAGTACATTTAAGTAATCATTATATTTTGTATGTTAAGAGTTGTCTTAAAGGTGTAAGTTATATTGGAAGGAATGTTATTTTTTGTTTTGGTTTTGTAAAGTAAAGAAAGTTTAATTCGAGAGTTGTACTTATTTAAAGTATATGATTGTCGATCCCATCTCATCTTTTGTGCATAAAGGATTAAGTGGCAATACTCTTATATATTTGATAGAGGTGATAGTAGAAAATAGTATATGATTGTCGATCCCATCTCATCTTTTGTGCATAAAGGATTAAGTGGCAATACTCTTATACATTTGATAGAGGTGATAGTAGAAAATAAGGTGTATTTCTTTATACGACATGACAATGCACTATGAGGGGAGGAGGCATTCTGTTTTACGAACAACTTGAGCAATGGTAAAGTAGTGAGGAAGAGCAAGGCCATACATAACATACAAGTGGTGAAATATTTCAAAGTGAGTTGGGTGATGATGGTGGGGAGTAATGAAAGGTTATTTCAAGTGATATTGTACACTGACGAGCCCATATCATACACCAAACCCGAATTCAAGGCAGTGAATGTATTTACATGACCTGCATCTAGTATAAAGGGATTTGTAGCTTGCAAGGTGACAACATCTTTGACTAATCATGGGTGGATGCATATCTCATGATAACTGATTTTATTGTGATAGAGCTCCACATTCGATGTGCGGCTCAAATCAACACTACAATATCGATGACATGGAGATAAAACATTGAAATTTAAGAGTTTTATTTATAGATACTAATTATAAATATAATATATACAATCGTATATATATATATATATATATATATATATATATATATATATATATATATATATATATATATGACACATATAAATTTTACATATATATATATATGTAAAATTTATATAGAATATATATATTATATTATTATATTAAGATAGGACACACATAACCAATGAGATGTGGATGAGTTGGTAAAGTGGTTTGGTTATTTCAAGCTCCACCCAAGTTTACATCTCAATATGGTATCTGAAGTTGGATATGGCCATTATTGGTATTCTTGGACTGGTTGTGGCTATCGTTGATATTCTTGGGTAAGTTGTGGCTATTCGTGGGTATTCTCAAGCTAGTTGTGGCCGTTGTTGGTATTTTCAGGTTAGTTGTGGTCATTATTGGTATTCTCAGACCGATTGTGGCTATTGTTGGTATTCTTGGGTTAGTTGTGGTCGTTCATTGGTATTATAGGTCCAGATGTGGTCGTTGTTGGAATTATCAGATTGATTGTGACCATTGTTGGTATATCTAGTACATGTGATAGATGATCACTTGGGGATTTGGGCCCTCGATTGTGTCTCAAACTGATTCCTGGTTTCGGTCAAAAGCAAATACGTATCAAAAAATAGCACACACATATAACTCTTAATATATAATAGTATCGTGATAATATATATATTATTAATTATTATAAATATGTTATACACATATATAATATTAAATATATATTAATAGTATTATTATAGTTTATATAATACACTTGCATATATTTATAAAATAGTATTATTTATATTATATATATAATTATTATAAAATATTAATATATTTTTTTGATAAGTGTTCAAGGGTTTAGGTTCCTCACCTGTTCATATAACATCAATATAATAAAAAAGTGTAAATATTAGATAAAATCTATGATATTACAACCCGAATAAAGCTTGTCAAAAAACTATATATACAAAAATGTGGTCATGAATTCCAAGAACAAAGCCACACCAACCATCCCCAAAAATAGTAACTCCCTAAGAATACAAAGATATTTCAACTTATTAAAAATATTAACATCACAACACCCAGTCAAACCAGAGACACCTCCACATGAATGGATCTACAAACCCATGACCAACCCCTACTGTATCATCAACCTCAGACACCCCCACCATGAAAAATAGTTGTTCCATACTAGCCTCACGTTGAACCCGAAAAACATCCTCCATAGACATAGAAATAGGGGAATCTAACTGGCATGAGGTAAAGTCACCTTGACCACTAAGATACCCACCATGATGGCCACACTTACAAGGAGAAGCAAACCCAGTATATGTAGACCTTAACCCAGCTAAATGAGAACACCCATGCCCAAAACTATGCCCGCCACCCCAACTACAACCAAGATGATGTCATGCACCACACCTAAATGCACTTGCTCTACTGGACTTGCCTGCCACCAACTTCAAATCAATCACCTTTCATTTTAAACCACTCATCACGACCAAGAAATTTAAAGCATTGACAACTTGAGGGTCCAAAAAATAGGACTAGAGAGACACCAACTCGAGAATTGGTACATTGAGAGGGTAGATGCACAAATTTGGGTGACATAACAATTTCCAGAATGGGGAAGACCAATTTTCCTTTGCAAAGGGTGTACACCCTTTGTGGAGCAAAGGGCGTACACCCTTTTATAAAAGTTCATTTTCACCAAAAAACTATATTTTTATTCTTTCATGTTTCATTTTAGAGCTAAGGAAATGTTTAGATTTTAAAAGACAAAGAAAGGGCATGCATGTTATAGCATTCCTTGCATCTCAATAATTTGATTGTACATTTCAATCACGGTCTCAAGTAAGTTTTTTTCTTAAATTCTGATTTCAAGGTTTGCATTTATATATATTTTAAATGTTTAGGGTATTTAAAATAGATTTGCATTTCTCTCACATTACTTGAAGAAAATGTTTATTTTTATAAATATAGATAAAAATTCAATGGACCCATTACCTGAAGAAAATGTTGAACATAATTGTGATAAAAATCCACAGTATTTTAAATTCACACAAGAATAAGCTCAATTATATGAATGATGTAATTCAAATAAACATCAATTATAAATTATTATCAATAATTTGCATGACTCTTCAAGTCATGGTGCACGTGTACGCAATTCATTTGCCACTACATTATAGGTAAATTTCAATAAAGTGAAAAATGTCATTTCTCAACTTGATGCAATGTTGCATCAAAGAGAGGTTTTTAATCTGATATATTGTCATATGACGACATTTAAAAAAAAGAATAAATGTGTGCTTTGTTTCTTAAGCCTGAAACTAACAAATCACACCAATGAGTTGCAAACACATTTACATTGATTGGTGTGTTTATTTGAAGATTAAAAACAATTTTTGTGATAGGTGGTGGATGGTGTTTGATAAGCCTCCATACAATAATAATGAGGTTCCATTATATTTTTTGAGAAAACTTTATTGTGAGTTTGTTTTACAAGAAATATTGAATAATTTTGACATGACGGTCTTCCAAGGTAGGGGATTTGGGTCCTCATTTGATATACCCAATGCCAAGCAAGACCAAAATCGCCAAAACCAAGTTTAGATAAATAGAAGGATAATAACACATATTTTTATTCCCAAAATATTGCATTGTAGTACATAAATGGACACCCTTGAGGTAGTTACTAATCTCACATAGATTACGATTGACCATGGGATGCATTCATTGAGGATTTATGCACAAGCTATAGGGAGTGGCACATCTAGTAGTGTCCATCCTACTATTGGTGTTAGTGTCCCTCCTACTAGTGGTGGCATCACTAGCAATCATCCTATAGTTATTGTACATTATTTCACATCATGTGGGAGGAAGTGTATTGGACCTCATGTTAAGGTTGGACATACATGGGTTACATCTGCAAATCCAATAGGCACACTTGTGGAGATTAGATGTACATTTGTACAACACACTAGTATGTAGGAGTGTATGTCATATACATTTCATTCAGCATCTCTACACACTAGTATAAAATAATATATTCCATATTTAATTTCTTCAGCACTCAAGACACCAACACGTCAGAGGATATGCCTTTTGTAATTGATTTAGGAACTCAAGACACTAGCATCCAGATTATATGTCATATGTAGTTGTTTTAGCACCTCAAGACACTAACATGCCAGAGTATATGGCATTTGTAGTTACTTCACCACAACCTGTCAGCACACAACCAGTTTGTAGGTCTTATCTACTTTACCATCTATATTTGGCACACATATTTAATTAATTATAGTTTGTTTATGTATGTAAAGGAATATTAAGTTTATATTTTAGTATATATTTACTTTATCAACTAATATTTAACTTATGTCATTTGTTGCTTGTATAGATGATCATCAATATCTTAGGTAACTATTGGACCCAAAATTATGAATTGATTTATTATAAGTACTTTTTGAAGATGGTGCAGAATATATAAATCATGGAAGATAATCACACATAATTAAGCCTAGGCATGGGAGAGACAAGGCACAAAAGGCTTTGGCATAGGAGAGGTAAGTCATGAAGAACAAGGATGCATAAACACAAAGAAACTGACGATGCAAGACTCAAACAATAGTGTATGACTTGGACAAGGGCATGGAAAGTGGAGATAATTAAGACATGGTTCGCAAGAGCATCAAAAGAGAATAGTCAAGCACAAATATAGCACCAATTTGTGAGAAAATAGGAGCAAGATAATTAATATCTAGCACAAAGAGGGTATATAGGGGGAATTAGTTGTTGGCAAGTTATCATTTTGATATTAATACTGTAACAGAATGGTCAGGATAAACTATGAATAAAAACCCCCTAATTTTACTTAGAGAGGTGATCTTTGTAATAGTAATTTTGTAATTATAATCATGAGCTTAGTCATGATCCTGATATGTGATGTGACCTATGTATGATGATCTTTGATATTTAATGAGATAGAATACTCATGCTGCTAAAATACCTTTTGTGATCTTGTTATGGAATCAATGGTACTATTTCTCTTTTTCTCAATTGACACCTATCTTTTTTCTTGATGATTAGTTTAAGTATGAAATAATATTGTTAGGATTAGATATACTATGATGTTTATGGTTAAAGAACTATGTGCCTATTCAATCACCCTAGTATAAAAAATTCAATGCATACACCACCATGTGACATAACCAATGGGAATCGATCTAAGCTATGTGCTTCAGGTGAGTGTGCGAGAATAATTCTTACATGATATGCTAATGTGCTAGCTCATTGGACTACTTATTCTCTTTAGGTGTGTGACTAGGATAAGTCATGCTAGACAAATGGAAAATAACCTAACATTTTGGTTTCACTATCAGGACTCATTGCACTTGTTAGCACCATGGTAGAATAATGTTCAAGTGACTTTCTTTGGAGAATATCAAGCATTGGTTTGATACAGTAGAAGAAAATGTTACACTCCAATACCTCAAATCATGAATTTTTGCACATACATGGGTAGAGCAACATCTGTATGATTGTGTATATGAAACATTCTTTGTATAATTACCTGTACACTTACATGCTTGGATTTCATCGTATGTGCAAAACCATTCAATATATTACATGCAGAAGGCTTTCTAGTCAATAGAATGTCAGACAACAATGGCCAAGTTATAAACTGCATGGATACAAGTATTAGATGTCTAGTGAAAGGGAACACTTAAAAGTTATATTTTGGAATACGTGGTCTCTACATATTCTTCCTCAGAAGAAGCACAATTCAACTTCTTAAGAGAGCTATCTTAAATATATATCAAACAGTTCCCTTTAGAGATTAAAAATCTCATAGTTGATTCTAGGCTTGAGAAATTTCCTATGGATGGATAAGCTCTCACACACATGAGTAACATGACTGGTGGGGAAATATAGGGGTATACATTGGTATGAGATTGGGAGTTCAACGTAGAATTTGGGTAGTGAGAACTATGGAAGTGAAAGTATGATGAGGCCAAGCGTAGGGCTATGAGAGGCAGTGAGCCAAGGGGTCAACAGGAGGATAATGGAAATGCCACAAGAATCTATAGGAGAGAAAAAAAGGCATAATGAGTACCCCTTGACCATATATTTACACCCTTAAATAGTGCATATATGCATAGAAGAAGCAAGACAAACACTGATAGTGGAACCTAATCTAGGTAGACCCAATTACTTGACCACAACACATGCTCATGCATTTGAGTTTGAAAAAAATATTGTAATAAATTGGGATACTAATAGTGTGGAATTTGAAGGATCTAAAACCAATTTAGTAGAGGATTCTTTGGGAGTGTAAACTCAACATAGTAATTTACCTTTAACATTAACTTTTCCATTACAAGTATGACCTATCGCTCACCTTGGAATGCCAAGTAGACCTAATATAAATAGTGGAAAAAATACAAGCCTAACCATATCAAATCAACCTTCCTCAGCTCCCATTATTTATGGTGTACCTATTGATGCAAGTGGTGTGAGAGGAAGTATCAATGATGGTTCTATTGGAGGAGTAACAAGCGGTGGAACTAGAGGTGCTAGCACACCTCTACCATAGGGTTCAAAAGGGATCGGAGGAGTGCCAAAATAGGGTCCACTACAACCACCAAGTGCACCTATGATATATTATGAGATAATGCTCCATCTCCCTCAATATCAAGGTGTCAAAAATATGATAGAACACATTCATAAGTGTGAACTCATTTGGCGAGCATGGGGTATCACTTATTCAGAATGAAAGGCTACTTAGTTTTCCACTACTTTATTGGATCATGTGCACAAATGGTACCAAAAATTTGAACCTCAAAAAGATGTTGTGAATTATGAATTGCTGGGAAACTATTTTTCTCCAAAAATTTGACATCGTAGAGTTTAAGAAACAAAGTATCGCTACCTTAAAGGATATCAAACAAGAGCTCACTGAGAGTGTGTATGAGTATGATGCACATTTCAAAATGCTTCTTTCAAAACCCAAAAAGGCATGTTCAATGTTTTTTGGGAGGGATGTTACTTCCTTTTTATCGATTACTATCCCAAAAGACCTTCACCAACCTGCATGAGGCATTGGAAGTTGCTCTTTGTACCAAAGTTGTGGGAAGTATAAATACAGGGATCAACCCCTTTATGTAAGCTCAAGTTTTTACTATGACTTCTTAGTTACATAATTTAATGACCAATAATGATCATGACACATACAATGGTCTATGGTGTGTTGATTGTGAAGTAGACGACCATAAAAGGAATAACTACCCATATAGGAATGTTCATGCAATAACAAAACAAACTTGTGAGATTTCCTAGGAGGATCATAAGGAGTCTTCATTTGCTCCAACACACTACACAATCTAAAGTGTCACTATACTATAAAATATGTGATGCATACACACATGATACTAATGACTACCAAGTCATAAATGAGATTCATGAAGTAGCATGAGAGGAAATCATCAAACTTATGTTGTTAATAATTAGGAGACTAGTGGAGGTCGATCTTTTTGGGGTACCCTATTAAATATGTGGATCTTTGAATCAATACTAGCATGATTTATTGGTGTACCCCACTTATACCTTTTGTAAGAATGATAATCATTTATAAGAATGTCTCGACTTATATGAGGCTATCACCAAAGAACCTAATGAGAAGGGCACTAAAATGATTCATGTCACAAAAACTCTAGGTGTTTAGTGGAGACCATGCCTTACCACCTCACCAACTAGACCTAAGGTCAATTTTATGACATATAGTGGCATACATTCCTAACCAGATTCAAATCCACATGCGGAGAAGGTTCAGCATGAAAAATATCATGTTCAACACTGCCCCAATGCTCAAAAATAGATGTAAGTATTGCACGACATGATGGCCTTGGTATGTTAACTACAAGGCAAAATTGAGTTCTTGAAGGAGAAAGATGCTACCATACATGCTAAGATGCAAAGAGAAAATATCTCAAAATTCTTTAGGTAGGATGAATTTTGAGAGCTATGGAAACTACTCTTGAATTAAATCATCATTCCACTCTTGAAGAACAACCTATGATAACAAATGACCAAGGCTTTGGTGGATCATCATTTAAACCATGCACGATGATAAGAGACTCATGTCCAAGCTAATACATAATGTGACAAAGAGGTCATGGTGAATGCATCCATTGATGGTTAGATGATATGAGATATATTGGTGGACACCTATACATAAGACAAAGTTCTCACAAAGGATGCCTGGAGGAAGATGGGAAGTCCCACTCTGTAACCCTCCCCACATGTTATATTTATGGCCAACTATTCTCGAGCAGTGTCTATAGGCATTCATAAGGATGCCACCATCGACATCTTGGGTGACCCATTTAAAGGTGACTTTGAAGTAATTGAACTAGCTGAAGCAAATGATTTTCAAGCTCTATTGGGTCAACCTTGGTGTTATGCCAATAATTTTGACTTGAATTTCAATAAGCACTACATTAGCTTTGAGAAAGACATCCAACATGTGTTTATTCCCCTCAATACCGACAAAGGCCCCCCTTTGTAGAAATAATTGATGATAACAAGGAACTCAATCACATTTATATCATCATGACACAAGGAAATGAACATCTAGATTCTATTCTTGATGGTATGCTTCAATGGGGAGACGTGCAATCCATTCTGATACCACACACATTACTTGTGAACACTATGTTCACAAAGAATATGACCTAATGGGATGAGGTTATGCTATAATAGGTCAAAAAATAAATTCTCCATGCAAGCTACCTAAGCGCTATAAGTTGTGGAAACTCAATTTTGGGCACTTTCATGCCTAAATTGGGATTTAGTTCATTTTCTAGAAAACAACACAATTTAAGCCTAAAATTCACCTGAATTGCCCAAATGCATCCATGTAAGGGATTTAATTACCCAAAAATGTGATGAGACTAGATTATTTGGGATATTACCATGTATGCACCAATAACCTAGTTTGGTTTTAGCCCCAGTCAAATTACAACCTAGTAATCTAACACTTTTGGCCTGTCAAGCTATTAATTGAAAACATTTAAAACAATTAGCAAAAACCAAAAAACACTAAGCAAGATTAATTATATTGTAAATCTTAATTAACATGCCTAAGAAAAATTCCAAATCAAATTAGTGAATTTCATTTATTAAAAAAGGATTTTTTAGATAAATATGAAATCAAAGGTTAGAAGAGCTAATAAAGTGATTTATTATTTCCTAAATATTCCAAAATTATGAGTCATAACCTCACAAATATCTAAAGTGAGTTGTCATGCCTCACAAATATCTGAAAAATTGAGGTGTCAAGATTTCATGAGTGCTTTGACCTAACCCAGGGTTAGCCTGACTCAACCTTGGTTATTTTACACTCAACCAAGGTTATAATTTAACCTAATCTCCCTAGGGTTAGAGTTAGTTCGTAGAGCTATAAATACAAGTGCCCACACCATATGCCAACAATATTTTATGTGTAAGGTTATTCTACTGGAATACGTTTAAGAAGTCATTAAGAGTAGTGTTATAATGCCCATTTTATGCCAAGCTTCACACCAAGCCATGAGTGACCATTGGATAAGTGTTACCACCATGTAGAAGCATTGCTAGAAGACTCTAATTGTCATAAATCGATCATGAACATCTCTATGCCAACAAGTAAGTATCAAATTTGATAAAGGAGGTAAATTTCTTCTGTTGTTTTTATCTCTATTTTATGATCTTGTTTACTATGTTATGTTCCCCCTAGTTCTTAGGCAAGACTGTTTAGTTCTAATGTATTATTATGCTTGATTTTTTATCGTTTGGACTAACAAGGAACTATTAATCATTTTTATGCTCTTCAAAATTCTAAGATACATAATAGCACACTCAATGGAACCACGCATCCCATATGGCCAAGGAGAATGATATGTTAGCTTTAGTTTTTCTAACAAATGCATTTTATTCTTCAAGTTTAAAGTTTTAGCCTTGAAGTTAACATCATTCTATTTTTTTATGTAATTGGTGGCTTTGCCCTATGTAACGACAGATTTTCCAATCCTATTTCTTGTTTGTGATCTTTATTTGTGTAGAAATAATAGCTTCAAAATAGAACCTTTAACTTGCTAAATGGAAGCTTCGCTACTCAGATTCAACAACTTCAACCCTGCTAAATAGTAACTTCACCAGGTAAAATTACACTGGGTTTCAGTGACTTTGTCTATTTTTTTATTGTATTCAGTAGCTTTGCCTAATATAACTAGAGGATTTGACCTATTTAATGGTGGTTTTGCTGAAGTGTTCTTTGTCTGTCTTTGTTTACATGAAAATAATGTCTTTACCTTGCTAAACGGTGGCTTCACTTTGTGTTTTACAAAAACTCAAGAGCTCAAAAATGGAATGTTGTTTACTCATTTTATTTTTGGCTTAGAGACAATCAAACCCCCTAACATTTTTTAGGAACTAAGGTGGAGAGAGATAATCTTAAGAATTTCTAAAACTCACATACACTTTTGTTTGTTTGGAGCTTAAAATCAACCTAATCACACTTGTCTTTTAGTTTTCAAAGTTTTTTTTTACAAGTGCCAGCAAGGTTAAGGGACCAAAATTTTAATCACATTTCAAGTGGGAGTTATTAAAAGGAACATACATTTTAGTTAGATCTCTTTAGAGTTTTTTTGATTTATGTTTATTTTTTGTTATTAGCTAATTTCAAAGTTCCTTACACTAGTTTCTTTGTTTGTGGCAAATGAGAAACTATTGCGTGTATGCTTTCGCCTCATCCCCTATAGGGAACTCGAGTGACCAAAAGTTCTTGGTTTATTTTTTTGTTTGTTTGGTCTTATAAAAAATAATGTCATGTATGCTCTCCCAAAGCTCTGAGTGACTTGGGTGACCCAGAAAGGATCTCTACAGCCTTTCTAATTTATTTTATTGCATTTGGCTTGTTGAAAGGAGCTTATTTCTCCCTCACAAGTTCTTTAAGGGTGTGTTGCCCTGGGTTTTCATCTCCCAACATTATACCATCCCCACTCCATGATGGGATATATAAATTAGACATATGATACTAGGATTACTAGGGGCCTGAGCAACTAACCCCTGTAATCCTAATGAAAACCTGGGTCAGGTCTTGTTAAACATTAGAATCTACTAAGAAATACATGGTTGGAGTCACTATGCAAAGGAATAAACCCTTGCATAGTAAGTTAGCAGGTATGAACCCAATTGATGTGATTGTGCCCTTGTGTTAGCCACACTTGGGACCATTTAGTGTGTTCAAAACTTATAATATTTTTAGTCAACCCCACTTACCAAAAAATTTATTATCAAATTCAAAGTACTCCTCACTCTAAGTTCGTGCCACATACCAATGGTTGAGAAATAGAGGGAGACATAAAAACACTACCTAAACTTGTACTTCAATTTTTGAATTAACACTTAATTCCTCACAAGTATTGGTATATTAGTGGAAACTTTGGTAGAAGCTACACACACTCGTGTCAATTTTAGGAATAGGATGATCCATTAGTTTTATTTCTATTTTCTTTGATTTTTATGTGTGTTTTTAGACTAAAACTATTTGTTTTTATTGTTAGGTTAAAATGAGTCCAAAACCATCATGTTGTTTTCATGCCCCTTTAGCCTAAGAGGTGTTACTGTGTCTATTTTGTGTCACACTTTTTACCTTAAAGTTTTATTCCTAAACCATTTGTGTGTCCCTTTTTTAAATGGGGCATTGTTATGTTGCCCATTTCATCTCAAACATTTGCCTTGTATTTTTGAGTCCAAAACCATTGTTATGCCATTTGTTTGAAGGAACATTGTTACACTACCTAAATTGTTCTAAAACACTTGTCTCTTTTGAAACCAAGTTCTAAAATCATTGTTATACCCCTTGTTTTAAACACATGATTATGCTACCCATTCTAGTCTAGCCCTTTGCCTTAGAATATTTGAGTCTTTTTGCGTTAAATTTCAAACTCAACCTTTCAAAGTACAAATCCTAAACTAATCAATTTTATGCTAAAGCCTCATATAATTTGGGTTTAGGTACTCTACCTTTTGTGTTTGGGTTATGATACTTGGGTTGATTTCATATATGATCTAAAGACCCCTTTGCTTAAATCTAGTGTTTGTTGTTTGTCTTGTGCCTTGTTTGAGAGTCCTTTGAGTGAAATTATTGTCATGTGCCTTGTTTGAAGTTTGTTGTGCCAAGTTCTGAATGTCCTAGTTCCATTGTTTAGATAATATATTATGAATCAAATGTCAAGTCTTAGTCAGCTAATTACCGAGGATGACCCAATTCAATAGCCTTATTTTAGTTCATTTTTGAGTTCTTTGTTTTTGAGTCTAGCCTTATTTTTCACGTTAAAAAATTATAACCACCTTTGGGAAAATCATTGTTATCTTTTGGTCATAGTTCGTAATTGTTATACTTTATCTAGATATTTTTGTCACTGATTATAACTACCTTTGGGTAAATCAATACCTTAGCTATAAATGATTTTTGAGCTTTTGTGTTATTGTTTCAACTAAGTATAACCACCTTTGGGCAAATCAACATCATTTTGTTAGATTGGTTTTGAGTTTACTTTGTCTTTACCTCTACCTAATTCAGTTGTTTTACCCTTTGGGCCTCTTGAAAAGAGCAAAGGTTGTTTATTTTTCATACCTTGGTCGTTTTCTACCTTTAAACCTTTTATTTTCATAAGACTTGGGTATAGATTTGAACAGGCCTTGTTACACACGTAGCAGGACTATGTATAATCTTGACTTGAGAACTTTATGATCATTCACTCTTTTATTCAAGAGTCATATGATGATATAGATTATGAGATGGATCCCTGTCCATTTTATAACATTCCATATGTTACACAAAGGCATGACCTATTAACGTAATATTTTGTGACTGCACCTTCTTATCCATGCCAAGAACAAGATCAAATAGCATAATACCTTACTCAAACAATGCCTAACATTGAACAAAACCAATAACAAGATCCATAATATGTTATGACACCAACACATATAAGTTATGATCCATACCTATTTGAGCATCATTTGTTAAAGAATAAAGATAAAGTTCTCATCAAAACCATCGAAGTAGGAGCCAAGTTTTTGCCAAACTTCCCACATGAAAGTCTGAGTAGTTTGATTAAAACTCTTAATAATGCACCTTGAATCCAACAGTTAGAAAAATCATCAACTAGTTATAGTTAAGATTTAATCCAAATACCGCAGTAGAATTAAAGTACACTTATAAAATAGAAAATCCCTCTGATGAACAAATGGAATAGGTATAGTAAGTGTACCAAAACTATCTCAACCTAGCTCACAATATTAATGCAAGGACTATTTCTAACACTCTGCTTATTGAGATATCTTTGTTAATAGAGATAAAAATAGATGCTTCATGATATGCAAACTAAAACATAGACCATTTAGAAAGAGCATGCTAGTTGGTGACATGTATAATGTCCCTATTTTGATTGAAAAAATTTATGCTCAAACGGAAGACCTCACTCAAAATTTTGTGAATAACATGTAAGTGAAATCTAATTTAAACCAAAGTGGGTCTAATTTACCACTGAGCAATCCACTATATATTATTCTAAACAATGCCATGAGTGGATTGCAACAATAAGGGATACGTATGCCTAATTCCCAAAATCAACAAACAACCTTCACTCTTCAACTAACTACTTCTTTGAGTGTACAATAGGGTGAAATGAACCAACAATAGAGCAATTCACCACCACAATAAGTGCAGAACACTACACTGCCTCAATAGGTGATAGTGAATGTTTTGCCACAACAAGCATAGACCGATATACCTCAATAATGCATTTCTATTAGTCAAAAAGTTCAAGTTGGTTAATAACAGGAAGTACCAAAACCTCAACAATTGCCTAACCAACACCAAGTGCCTATTCAACAAGTGCCTATCAAAAAACAACTGTCTATCCAAAAACAAGGGCTTATTCAATAATAAGTGTCAATCCAATAATAAGGGTTCAACCAACAACAAGGCTATTATGTAAAACAAGTACTAGGTGCTCAAAAACAATTATATTATACCAATAGGGTATCACATGTGTAACAAGGTTACAAATTTCAACACCTATAAAAATAGGGATCTAGTCAATAGTGTTCCCTATATATAACAAGGTTTGACTAGTAGGCAACAAGTTCCCTCCCAAACTTAATGATACCAATATATTCCAAAGAGCCAGATACCATTACCACAGATGCAATTTGCTAGCCAATGATATTTATCCAATCCAAACTAGAATATGTTTCAATAACATTGTATTATATATCCATAGTACAATCCTAATGTACAAATATGTATACCTGGTCATCCATCCAATTCAACCAACACTCCATCATATGCCTACCCTAGTCAAGGTAATCTAGCTTTGACCATGTAACCTTAATAAAAATAGACCATTCCATTTGAATTCCTTGCCCAAGAGTTGCAACAAATGAAGGATGCAATTCAAGCTATATATATATTGGAAAATAAACAAAGAAATTCAAATTGGATGAAATATGATCTTATCCAATGAATAGGGAGTATATGCAAATACCATTTTTGTCAGGTTATGAGCCATCAAAATTTGACAAATATAAGGGAAAAGGTGACCCTAAAGAGCATCTAAAATAATTCTTTGTTGCTTATTAGCCAATCACATATAGTGACATATACTTTCTTCTACTTTTTTCAAGGAGTCTAGCTAGACAAGCCTTAGAATAACTGTTGATATTATCAAAGAATTTTGTACCTAAATTTGATGATCTTTTGAAGAAGTTCGTACAATAATTTTTATATAATATCAAACATGATATTCATTTTTTGGATTTAGGCCAAGATAAACATAAGATTGATGAAATATTTGCTACATACTTGCAATTTTGGAGAGTACTAGTGAGCCAATTTACTTACAATCTCCTAGATAAATAGTTGGCTATAATATTTACTAGGAGCCTACATAGCAATATCATACTATATTAAGATGCAATGTGATCATACATTCATAGAGGTTATAGATAAAGTTATACAGATTGAGAAAACCCTTATCAACAAAGGGATAATCAAGCTATCCTCTTCTAATTAGATCTAGAATCAACATCAAGGCTAAAAAACCAAAACTAGAACCAAGGCCAGAATTATAATCAGAACCCAATTTAAATACTAGATTTAACACCACCTCAATCCAACAACAATGAGATACTTAAATCTTACAATTGTAATAAGAATGTTTTTGGCAATGGAGTTAATGAATCACACCGTGTTTAGATGGTGTAAACATCAACTGTTTGTTTATTTCCACCCACTCAGTAATCACCTCTTCCATACATTCAACCAAGACCTCCACAAAACCAAAACCCACATAATCAAAACTAATTATAATCCCTTCCTCCAAGGAGAAAACTACCCTTTCCAAATAATTCAGTGACCTTGGTGAGCCTATTAAATTTGTGTTTTGAAGATTAGTTCAGGAAAATATGATTAGTTGGATAATATTAAATTCGTTTCCTATAGGGATTCTTTTTCTTGATTGGTATAAAGAACATGAATTTTATGAGTACCATTAAATCAGAGGACATTCCATACGATGGTGTATCCAACTCAGGCATTTGATTAAGAATATGCTAGAAAATGGAGAGATATAAAGAGACACCCATACTTCTATAACCAATCGTAACTTTGGTATCTACTAGAATCCATTCCTACAACATAACAATAATAAAAACTAGCAATAGTACCAACAACAACAACATAGGCAGAAAACTCCATTGCAAATCAACAATAATAATGTCAGCCATAACAATAATAATAGAATGGTCATAACTAAGGGTAAATTGACCAAACCAACCAAGGAGGCCATCATGTTGTTGCATATACCTATAAAAATGTTTTAGTACATGTTTTAGGTGGTCATGTTATCACTATCACCATTAAATGTCATCCAACTACCAACAAGCCTAGACCTTCACCCAACAATACCTATCTACCAAGCAATGCCTATCAACCTCATTATGCCAGTGATTCTTATATGGACTATGTTAGCAACTAGGCTCAAAATTGTCCTAGAATTATCATTCTAAGCCTCATTACCTACTTGGATAATTACCAAATATAAGTTCCAGATTGAGATTGCACAATTGTAACTCAATGATCCAAGGTCATTATCAAAGGACCACAACTAAATACTACTATTAGAAATAAACCAACTAACAAAACTAAGGGGAGTACTTATGATATTGTAGAACAACTAAAGAAGACACCAATGCATATATCCATCATGGATTTATTGTGTATGTCTATTTTACACAAATACATCTTTAATGAGTACTTGAACCAATCTATCATGCCATATGACATCACTCCAGATAAATTCCAAGTTATGGTAGGACAATTGGCCCCTAGCCAACATCTTACATTTGACCAAATTGACATGTCATTTTTGGGCCCTCAACATAATAACTCATTATACATTGAGGTTGGTATAATGAACAATATATTTAAATGCATCTTCGTAGATAATGGTTTGAGCCTCAACATTGTGTCTTTGAAGTTGGTCAAACATATTAGATATACAATAACTAACTTGTAACCAAATACCATCATTATCAAGGTATATGGTAAGGAAGAATGAGAATCTTAAGGTACTATTAGTTTTCCAATGGTCATTGGGTCTTTGACCCTTGACACTTTATACCAAATTTTAGACCTAGAACTATCTTACAATCTATTATTGGGTTGACCCTAGATCCATGAAATTAGGGCTTTACCTTCCATGTTGAATTAATGTAAAAAATTTCCACATTCAGTAATAGAAGTGGCTATACTAGTTAATCTTCAGCCGTATCAGTATTGTAAACATCTTGAGGTTGAATATAAAATCTATAACTATCAATTTAGAATGAATCTTATGCCAAAGCAGATAAAGAAGGACCTACAAAAGGAAAAACCATTGAATTTGGCCCAAAATAAAATTACATTGAACCAAATAGCTTAGCCTCTACTTCAGCCATGCTTCCACCAGACATTTCCAACCACTTTTATATAACTAACAAAGGTCTCAAAGAATATAGTACCCATAATGCATTACATATTTCCAAATTTCCTAAAAATAAAAAAACCTATGGGATACCTAAGGCCAAAACTACTCGCATGGAGTGGGAAACCAAGGGAAAATATTAGATGAATAAGCCCATTATTTTTAAAATGGCCTCTAGCCTAGAACTTGACCCCCTAGCCAAAGATGATTCATGTCTTTACATTGATGAGTTAGTTGATTGGTAACAAAGCATAAAATATCCTATTCCTAACTAGATTATGGATCACCTAGTTTGTGAAGGCAAAGAGGCCTAGGGTTACATCAACAAGGCACGATCAAAATAGTCTCAATGACCAAGTACAAGGGAACCTATGGTATTGGATTTAAATCACCTAGGGATGACCCTACATACCTTATTCATGTTCCAACACTAATGACTAGTAAAGATGATGCCAACAATGATGTAGGGTTTGATTATAGTATCTATGATGACCTTGCCACCATAAATTCGTTTAACCCCCATGCCATTTGCACCATTAACCTAATTTATCAACCTTCACATTTAGCCCTTTAGCATCCACAATTGATAAATTGGGACCAACAAGAGTTAACAATGCCATTAGATGAATTTGAAAATGATGAGGTCATATGTGAATTTTTGGGATTGACGGACCATATTCCTCTTGGAGATCACAAGCAAGGCTTTTATATTAGATTGGATCTTACCACCTAATTCAAAGAGTGGGTGAACTTCCTTGGCCAAAAATAAAAAAACAAAATTAAACATTGAGGTCTGAAAGTGAAAACCTCTTTGAGACACTTTCTAACCAGGGAAAAATTAAATAGAAAGACAAGTCTCTTAGTGAAAACTAGTTTCTAGTGCCATTAAATGGGGATGTTCACCCCTCTTCCTATGAAGTACAAGAGACCTATAGCCTAAATCCTATTTATAGATCATAGATCAGTACTGAGGAGCAATAATCTTTTGCATAGATTATTCAAGAGTGATATGAGGTATTTGTTTCATAGCCTTTGCTAGCATTAGGAGATTCTGATTCATCCTACTTAGGATAATTAGATGAGCCAGTCCAACTATAGGACTTTGCCATTGCTGACTAGTTTAACTACTTGTGGATAATTTTAGATGATGTTTCTAAACTTATTATGGAGGACACTTTAGAGATTAACATTGGGACTCTAGAGGACCTAAAATGGATTAAACTAGGCCCATCCCTCACTAAGGAATGTGAAGTATTTACAAACCTTCTGATGGAATTTGTTGACATATTTGCATCGGCCTATTTAGACATGTCAGGTTTGGACCCTACCTTGGTTATACACCATCTCAGTATACATCTTGATGCCAAGCCCATTAAATATAAATCACATAAGATGTATCCTTGTATTATTGTGCTAGTCAAGAAAGAGTTGGAAAAACTCCTAGATGCAAAATACATCAGGCCAATTGACTATTCAAAGTGGATTTTAAACATTGTATCAATGAGTAATAAACTAGAAAATATCATAATCTATACTAATTTTAGAGATATCAACAAATCCCACCTAAAAGATGACTTTCCTTTGCCTAATATTAACATGATAGTCGACTCAACGATCGAGTATGAAATGTTTTAACTCATGGATGCCTTTTTAAGGTATAATCAGATCATAATTACACCAGAAGATCAACATAAGATAATGTTCACCACTCCATGGGGAATGTTCTATTATCAAGTGATGTTTTTAGGACTTAATAATGTTAGAGCCACTTACTAAAGAGCCATGATAGTGATTTTACATGACATGATGCATGACATCATTGAGGACTATGTTGATGACATCCTAGGTAAATAAAGGACTCATGTCGATCATCTAGTTATACTATGAAGAATATTTGAGAGATTTCATGAGTACACCATCAAGATTAATAAAAAAAGTGTGTATTAGGCTCTATTGTCTCTCACAATGGAATTGAATTTGACCCAACTAAAGTTCATGCAATTATAGAAATTTCATCACCATCTACCATGAAACAACTCTATAGTTTGTAGGGCAAGATCCAATCAATCAGACACTTCATCTCATAGTTGGTCAATACATGCCACCCATTTACACACTTATTGAAGACTGGTGTTATGTTCTCTTGTAATGAAGAGTGTCAAAAATCATTCAATCAACTTAAATAATACCTAGCTAACCCACTTGTTTTACTATCACCCACATTAAATAAGCCATTGCTTCTTTACCTATCAGTAACTAAAAATGCCTTGGGGGCACTTTTGGTACAACATGATGAGCAAGGTAAAGAACACATCATGGGTTACCTGAGTAAAACATTGGTCATGTATGAACACAAATATACACCAATTGAAAAATCTTATTTAGCAATGGTATTTGTAGTCCAAAAGTTACATCATTATATACTAAACAACAAAACCATTATTATTGCCAAAGTAGATCCACTCAAGTATCTACTTTCCAAATTAGCTTTATAGGGTCGTATGGGAAAATGGATCATGCTATTGAGTGAGTTTGAAATTGAATATACTAATCAGAAGGCTATTAAAGGATAATTACTTACATATTAACTTGCAAAAGCTCCTCTTCAAAATACTCAACTCCTTACATTTCAATTTCTAGACGAGGCCATTATGACAACTAAAGAAGCAAAATCACCTCATGAGGTTGAATAGTGGAAGATTTACTTTGATGGGTCATTACCAATCATGGATCAGGGGCCAAAATATTATTTGTTATGCCACAAGGGGATCTCATTCCCAAGTCCTTTCGTATTGGATTTATTTGTACCAATAACATGGTCAAGTACAAAGCACTCATTATAGGGCTTCATCAAGCAATACAGTGGAACATTCAAAATTTATTGGTGCATGGTGATTCTAAGATAATCATCAATTAGGTCATGGAATAGTACTATACCAAGGATGAGAAGTTGGTTCCTTAAAAAGATATAGTTGATACTCTCAAATAGAAAATTGCCAACATCCAATTTGAAAGAATATCTTGAGCAAATTTCAGAACAATTGATGTTATGGCCACTATTGGCTCCATGATTTAGATCATAGACAAAGCAAGGGATTACCAATTTCTTGTTTAACATCTTTGAGTGCTAGCCCATGAATAATCAATCGTCGAGATGGTTTGTGACATTGTTGGTCCCACATCTCCCTGCTACTCAAACATATATGCCTATCTTGATGACCAAACTATGCCTCCTAACTTATCATGTAGGAAAAAAAATAATTCACCCATAAAGCCTCTAGTTATACCCTACTTATACCAACCTTGTATTATAGAAGCTATGATGGAATTATACTTTGTTATTTACATTCGACATAATCTAAATTAGTGTTGAGGGAAGTTCACAAAGGAGTGTGTGGAACCCACATCAGAGGGGTAATATTAGCCAAAAATTTACTATGTATTGGTTATTACTAGTTGAATATGGAAGTAGACATAGTTGCGTATGTGAAGAGGTGTGTTAAGTGTAATAAGCATGCTAATATGATTCATGATTCAGCTAAAACACTCAAACCATTGACAACACCATGTTCATTCTCAACGTGAGGACTTGACCTCATAGGGAAGATAAATCATACCTCCTCAATAGGGAAGATAAATCCTACCTCCTCAAATGGATATAGACATATCCTAACTACTACTTAGTATTTCACTAAATGGGTAGAAGTCATTCCTCTCACTTATGTAATCAATAAGCAGATCTCCAAGTTCATATTCAATCGTCTCATCTGTCATTATGATATCCCCTCTAATATTATATCTGACAATGGTAGATCATTTAAAAATAAATATGTGACTTTGCACCCAACACCACATCAAACAACATTTCTCTACCACCTACTACCAACAAGACAATGACCAAGCTGAGGCTTCTAATAAAACTATTGTCAATATTCTACAGAAGTTTGTCTATGATGTTGGTCATAATTAATATTTGTAGCTATTTAATGCCCTATGGGCACACCATACTATATTTCATACTCTAATAGGAGCTACACCCTATTCACTTGTTTATAGATCTAAGGCCATTATTCATATCGAGGTTGAGTTTCCTTCTCTCTAAATTTCATTACAACACATCATCGACAATGAGAACTATAGAGTAGATCTATTGCAAGAGATAGACTTACTTGATGGAAAACTCTTGGCCGCTTTTAATAATATTAGGAATATTAGAATAGATTAAAGGGTTAACACAATACGCATGTTAAGCATCATGAATTTGATCTTGGTGACCTGGTGTTAAAAGAGAATCAAAATAATGTAAATGCTGAAAATAAGAAAAAAAGAAAGTTCCAACCAAACTGGTTAGGGCCCTATGTAGTTATTACTAACTATGATTCTGGAGCATACATGATCTCTATGATAGAGGGAGATGAACTTAACAAAATAATGACCATAATTCACCTCAAAAGTTTTTACACTTGAGAGACTCAAATTATTATCTTCAATAATCATCTAAGTTATGCCACATTATACCTATTCTTTGTACTATACCCCTTACCATCCTATCATGCTATTAACCCTTCTCCAGCCAGTTTTTTTTACCTAATCTCACCTATCAAGTTTGGCCTTGGTTCCAATTAATTCATACTTGAGGCACATTTAGTTCTAGTAGTTATTTCAAAATCAAATGTTTGAATGACATTATATGAAAGGAATATGACATTGGTCCTACCAATTGCATCCTTCATTTGTTGTTATGTTCCTTACTCATGATACTAACTATAACTACCTATGGGAAAATTAGTACCACTGACCCTTTGTTGTTTCCTAATTATAAATGCCTATGGAAAAATTAGGAGCAACCCCTTTACCATGCATTGCCACATCACCTTGCCATCACTATTCCCATATATTTCCATTTGTCTATACCTAAAACTTGTCGATACTGAGTTAGACACCTTTTGTATAGGCAAAATACAATGACTTGAGGTCCTACAAGATTATGTAGGCAACACTCGATTCATGTTAAGGTTAGCTCAATCACCCCTTTCCCATGCTCTTTCCATTTTATGATTAATTTCATGATCAATGTTCTCATCATTTTACGAGCATGCTTAATCCACACTCTCACCATTTTATGAGTTATACCATTAGGTATCTTGTAATTCTCTATTGAGTGAGATGCTTAGAAAATTCCAAAAACATTATAAATAGTTTAAAAATCCCTAAACATTTGTAAAAGACCTTTAAAAATCCTACAAATTATAAAATCATGAAAATTGGCTTAGAATTTCCACACGACATGTAAAGCCATCAATTTATTTTGGGATGGGCCATCTTATCTATTCAACTTCATTTCTAGGCCACCTTTGCCTTTTTCCTCCCATTTTTGATAGAACTACATCGTCCTAAGGTTCGCATGGACTATGTAGGTAACACCTTGGATACATGGGGTACCTCAGGTTAGCTTGACCAGCATCATTGCACCTTTCTTTCTTTTTTGACCACTTTTTTGCGTAAAAGATTCTAAGACTCCTAAATATTTCATGAGTAACCACTTGTCATTTAATTTTACCATCCTTGTTAGCCTTAGCCATACACTCTCATCATTTTATGAGTTGATGTTATGAGCATTATGTGTTTGAATTGGATGCATTAATGACCACTTGCCTTTTCTTGCACTATCATTGTTTTGTGAGCTCATTCTCATTCCAAGCCTTAGATGTAGTATACACCATGAATTACCAATTTAGTTTATTTGTGGATACTAATATCTTAACTTTTAGTGTGATTTTAGAATAAACTATACTCTTGCACTTGTGCAATTTCTTTGTGTTGATGCTTTCATTATTATGAACATCATTCTCCTCTTTTCTTATGTACTCACCATTTTGCAAGGTCATTCCTATTTTTCTCTACAAGTAAATCATGTTTTTTTATCATTCATTTTCTTATATCCCATATCTTGAGAGAACTACATTTGGTCTAAGGTTTACATTGAATCTAGTGTCCATAGAACTATGTAGGCGACATCCACTTAACCAGTGTATTTGGAATTAACTCGGCTACCCCTTCCTTTTCTTATTTTCCCCCCATTTAATTTATTTGTGTCTTTATCTCCTATAGCCTATAGGCAACATTTGTCATCTTATTTGTGTCATTGTTTCCTTATAGCCTAGGAGCCACCTTGTGCCTTTTGTTTCGGTGTTGTTTTACCTATGTCATTGCTACCTAGCTTAGGGGTCGCCCTATCACCAAGAGTAACACCTCTATTACACATTCAAAAATAATTTGTTTATATTTGTACTAAAATTGTGATTAACTATTGTTTTTGTATTGTTATTTGTTTAGCTTAGTTTATTTGTTTACCTTTGTGTGCTTAGTGAACTTTTCTTTGACTGGGATCGTTTAGTTGTTTGATTGTTTAGTTCTATTTATTTATAGTTTTGTTTTTTTATTTATTAATTTGTTTATTTTATCTATCTATATTTATTCTCTTTATTTTGTCTTTTTTATATTATTTGTTAGTTTATAGTTAGTTTTTTTATTTGTTTGTGTTGTGTTTGTTTTTTATTTATTGGTGTTTTAATTGTGTGTTTTGTTTTTTTGTGTTTGTTTAGTTGTTTGTTCATGTGTTGTTTGTTTATTTATTTGTCAATGTTTTATTGTGTTTTTGTTTAATGGTGTTTTTTTGTTTGTTTGATTATTTATTTTTGTTTGCATCACTTGTATAGCCTTATTTGTTTCTAGTTTGTTTATTTTTTTTTTAACTAAACGAGGGGTAAAAATAAATTAAAAAAGCCAAAAACAGAAGTTACAAAGCATTGTCTTGGTCGACCAGATGGACCAGTTGCTGATAAAAAGACATAGGAAGCATACGTAACTCAGTAATCTTCCACGTAGGCCCATTCTCCAAGGCCCACTTGGCCAGACAGTCCGCAACCTTATTCCACTCACGGGGAATGTGATTGAAAGAAATCGAGCGCAAAGAAGTGCTTAATTGCAAGATTTGTTGAATAACCACCTGAATTTGCCAGTCCATCTTCTCTGGGACACCATTGTTCAGAAGATTGACCACAACCTAGGAATCAGATTCGCACATAATGTTATTCCCCCCCTGAACACAGCAGTGATGGACCGCCTCCAGAACAGCCAAGGCTTCCATGAGGTTGTTAGTGTGATAGCCTTTGTGAATAGAAAAAATAAGCTGGATTTTCCCCGAACTGTCACGAGCGACACCCCCGATACCAGCCTCTCCAGGGTTCCCACGGGAGGAGCCATCTAAGTTTATTTTAATCACTCCATGTGGGGGACGTCTCCAGCGACCAAGTCTGATCACAGGCCGCAATTTATGTCTGCTGCCAGGCGTCGAGCTGCAGCCACTCTTAGGCGCGCGGGTCAGGGTCGGGTCCAGCCCCAGGCGCGTGCAAAGCCCAGCAACCTCTGGGACCAAGTCATACACCCAATCATCCTTAGCCTGCAATGTCCCCAGGAGCGCCAAGGTGATATGGTTCCATAGAGCGTGCACCTCCAGCTGGGCGTTTCTGAAGACTCTCCTATTACGCTCAATCCAGAGGTTCCATAAAATGAAAGAAGGCCCAATCTGCCAGGCCGTTTGGAGGAGAGAAATATTAGAGGGAGCTTTCCCAAGCCTGCTCCAGAATTCACTCAAAGACAAAACATGCCAGCAAGGAATCCTCCAGGCCGCCCACCACAAATGCCAAATCTGTATGGCATACTGACATTGGAAAAAAAGATGAGAAATTGTTTCCCCATTGTTATGACACATAAAACATAAAGAAGGTCCTTGAAAACCCCTCTTGCACAAATTATCCCAGGTCAGACATCTTTTATAAGTAAGCAGCCATAGGAAAAAATTGCACTTCGGCCAAGCAGCCCTGTTCCAGATACTCTTCCCCCACAGGAACTGCCCTTCATCAAAGAATTGATTCGCCAGGACCTTATACCCAGCAGCAACAGTATACTGCCCAGTGGCATCACCCCCCCAAGCAAGAACATCACGTCCCTGAAGGGAGCAACAGCCTCTGGAGCCAAGAATCTGAGATAATTCATTTCTCTCCTCTTCCGAGCCTCCCTGCGGCCAACCAGAGGAGCTTTTCCACTTGTACCCAAAGGTCAACCCCATATCATACTGCTCTTTATAATGTGCCACAGTAAACCAGCCAGCGGAGTGAAAAGCATCACATAGCTGTTGTAAATGCGGGTGAGAGGAAATCAGGGGAGGTGAACCATCCCAAGAGTCACTCCAAAAAAGGGCCTCCCGTCCACTCTTGCAGACCCAGAAGAGACTATTTTTAACAAGCTGCGCCCCGAGCTTAAGAGTTTTCCAAACCATCGAACCATGCCCTTCAAGAGGGAGCCTAGGAATATCATGAGAATCAGCTCCAGCAAAGTATATACCAGCAAGGATACGGGCCCAGAGAGAAGAGGGGCTAGAACACCACCTCCAGTATAACTTGGCCGCAAGGGCTTGACTAGCAAGAGTGGCAGACTGCAATCCAAGACCACCTTCTTTCTTAGGCCAACAGACCGTGTCCCAGTTGATGAGGCTCCACTTAGTGTTTTGCAAGTTACCACTCCATAGAAACTGTCTTGACATAGCATCAAACTCCTTCAAGAAATAGACAGGGGCTGCCTGAATCATGCAACGATAGATGGGCAGCGCTTGAATAACCAATTGAAGGAGGATCACTCTACCCGCAGTGGAGAGCCACCTATGAGTCCAGTGGGCCACTTTATGCCTAAGTTTGTCAAGAATGTTTTGCCAGAACAGCCTAGGCTGCCTCCCCACAATGATAGGAATACCAAGATAGATCACAGGAAGGGTATGAATCTGGAACCGTAGTATGGTAGCAATCCTTCGCTGGATAGTGACAGGAGTATTAAAGAAGAAGACCGATGATTTATGATCATTGATTTTCTGCCCAGAAGCCACCAAGTAACAATCCAGGGTGGACCGAAAAGAATCCGCCTCGCGAATACGCGCTCTGCCCGTCAGGATGGTATCGTCCACAAATTGCCGATGTGTAAGGGTAGTACTCCCATTCCCCCATCGCCACCCATGCAAGGCGTTCTGGGAAACCCGAAGTTTTAGAAGCCGCCCAAGACCCTCAGCCAGAATAATAAATAAGAAGGGTGATAACGGGTCTCCCTGGCGAAGGCCGCGCGTCGCACCAAATAGCTCAGACGGTGCCCCATTAATCAGGACCGAGAAGGAGGGCGTGGTAACACAGCTAAGGACCCAATCAATCCACTCCTGGCAGAACCCAAAAGCCAGCAGGATTTTGTGGAGAAATCTCCAGCTAACACGGTCAAACACTTTAGCAAGATCCAGCTTGATGAACATAGCACGCTCCTGTGAAGTACTCATGGAGTGGATGGCTTCCGCGGCAATCACCACACCATCTAAAATCTGTTTGCCAGCCACAAATCCCCCTTGCTCTTCAGAAATAAGCCTGGGCAGGTATCCTTTCAGTCTCTGAGCAATGAGCTTGGAAATGATTTTATAGATCACATTGCAAAGTGCTATGGGCCTAAACAAATCAAGCCTATGAGCCTGTTCTGTCTTTGGAATAAGCACCAGGAATGTGGCATTCAAAGCTCTCAGCATCTCTTTGTTAGCAAAAGATTCCTGGATCACGTTCAGCAAATCGTGATTAATGATATCCCAGAAATCTTGGAAGAACTCAGCGGGGAAACCATCCGGCCCAGGGGCTTTTCCTCTTCTCATGCTGAAGACAACCTCCTCAATCTCCGTTATACTAATAGGCCTCATGAGGAGAGCATTCATCTCCACAGACACCAGAGGGGGAATACAAGATAAAATTGAATTTTCAGCCAACTCTTCTGGTGGAGGATCCGTAGCAAAGAGTTCCGAGAAGAACCGGACAGCCTCCTGAGAAATATCATGGGAAGAGGAGAGGCGCACCCCCTCTTGAGAAGTCAAAGAGGAGATGAAGTTGCTGTTTCGCCTACCTTGAACAGAATTATGAAAAAAAGCAGTGTTCTTATCCCCAACTTGAAGCCAGTCAATGCGAGCCTTCTGCTTCCAATATATTTCCTCCCTTAGTTCCCATTCAGCTAAATTTGTAACAGCCTTAGCTTCCTCCTGACGGAGCTCTTCCGAAAAACCCCACTCTCTTATTTGCCTGGTTGTCTCATCAAGCCGCGCTTGAGCCTGCTTCTTCATGCAATGTAAGTTACCAAAGCTGTTCCGGTTCCAAATTTGCAGCTTCCTTTTGACATACTGAAGCTTTTTCTGGAAAGAGTACATTGCTGTTCCAAAAGCTGGGCTACCTTGATTCCACCACATCCAGATAGAGTCATGCAGAGCTGAATCACGAAGCCACATCAATTGGAATTTGAAGGGGGGCTTTTTGGGCGCAACAATATGTCTAGAGGACAGCTTGATAGGCCAATGATCAGACCCTCTCCAATCCAAGATTTTTGAGGTAAGAGAAACAGCAGTAGATTGCCAAAAACAAGAAACAAAAAATCTATCCAGCCTTTCAGAAATGGCAGCATTACCCGCTCTTCGGTTGTTCCACGTGAACCTTCCATTCGATGGTTTAACATCCGAAAGGCGGAGAGCTTCAGCATTGTGCCGTAAACAATCTGAGGAGGGGCCCAACCTAGGTAGCCCCCCTCTCTTCTCCTCCAAGCACATGACTGCATTAAAATCCCTAGCAACAATCCAAGGGAGGTACGGATGACATTTTCGGACATAGCTAATATGTTCCCAAAGCTGAGTTTGTCCCTCAAGATCAGTAGGAGCATACACATTTGTAACCAGTAATATCTCCCCAGTTTCAATGGAGGAGGCCACCACAGAAAGAGCTGATAGGGAAGAAACCCAAAGGATTGGCATGATTTTCCTCGGATCCCAACACAAAGCAAGACCTCCCGAGTTCCCCAAAGCTCCTATGCATTGGCACTGGCCGAGAAGCCAGATATTAGCCATACATGCAAACATTGAATCAACCGCCAGTTTGGTCTCCTGGATGCATAAGATATCCAGAGAGTGATCATGAACTATATTGCGAATAGCCTTTTGTCTGGGGAGGCTATTCAGTCCCCTCACATTCCATGATAAGACAATCATTGGGATGGTTGGGGGAAGTGCTCATCTAAGGTTTTAACAACCCCTGATTCCACCAATAAGTCACCTGTAAGTCTGAGTCGCTCTTGGTCTTTCCTTCTTCCAGCTTTAGAAGGCATGGAAGAGGAGCCCTTCTTGAAAGGTCTTTGTGTTAATCCCAGTGTTGAGGATGGTCCTTTATCTTTCCTGCCCGCGTCCACCTCCTTCACCAAATCTGCCCACTTAGTTACCTCCTCTGGCTGAGCCAAGTCAGCCACCTGTGATTCCATTTCCATCCTTAAAAGGGCTCCTGAGTCCGTCTGAATCATCATGTCCTGTATCTCATTAGAAACTGGAAAATGTTTATCTTCCTCTGACGCCTTTTCCTGATTCACAATTGGAATTCCGTCCTCAATTGCCATACTATCCAAGGCGTCAAATCTGTTGAAGGCCATTTCAACCTGCCTGTCAATGTTTCTGCGTTTAAGACCCCTGCTTTTCCCTCGGCGTCTAACTGTAGTAAAGCCTTCCATTTCAGCGCCCATTTGCTCAACTGTGCCTTGCGCCAAATTAACATGATTCATAGGATTTTTCCCTTTAGCTTCTTTATCCCTCTGAGTTTTTGCATTTTCAGTAAAGGTAGTATGCCCCATCCTGTTACCAGCAGGTACTGTATTTGGCAATGCGGATTCAGGGCGTGTTTCAGTGTTTTTAGGACATTGACGGTGCAGATGGCCATAGACATGACAAATACGACAGCGGAACGGAATGGACTCATAGTCAATCTGCTGTATCCAGGATGAGGCACCCATGCAAATTTCCAAGGAATCTGGAAGGGGATTATTCAAATCAATGTCTACACAAACACGAGCAAATGAAATTACCTTTTTTTCCAGCGACTGGTGCGCAATAGCAGTTGGTTTACCCAGCATGGCGGCTATCTGTCTGAGGATGTCTTCCCTCCAGAATTCCAAGGGTAATCCAGGAAGACGAACCCAGACCGGAACAC
Organism: Torreya grandis; assembly: GCA_037957365.1. Lineage (NCBI taxonomy): Eukaryota > Viridiplantae > Streptophyta > Pinopsida > Cupressales > Taxaceae > Torreya > Torreya grandis. The sequence continues at coordinate 1,257,698 of JARHVA010001018.1, forward strand.
AAGCAGGGAGCTCCTCCGTTGAGTTGAAGCCCGAGTGCCAGGGTTTAAGGAACAGACCCACTCGCTCATAAAAGTAAGGACCCCCTTCGAACACGCGATTCCGGTCAGAGACAGAAGAAAAATTAACCAGGAAGTAACTATTGCCTGCCAACATGAGATCGAAATCTCCATCTATTTGCTAGGAACGTCGAATCCAAGCATCCAGAGCATTCAGGGAGATTCTTATTCCCAAGAATTTACAAATCAGAGTATGTGCTGCCAAATAAGAGACATCTTCCTGCACAGCTTCAGGGGGAATGACCAGAACTGGTCGGTCTGTTCTGTGCAATAAACAGCCATTCAATTTGCTCAGCTTTGAGCGCTCACTGGTGTAGACCTGCTCTAGCCCTATAACTCCCACCCCAGGCAAGGACGTGTCCCTCCTGGGGCCTGCCGACGGCCCGCTCCTCTCTCCTTCTCCCACCATCGCTCCTCCCACAAATCTTTCCTTCTAGTTTGTTTATTTATTTATTATCTATTTGTGTTGTTTATTTTATTTTATTTCATTTTGTTTGTTTGTTTTATTTTAATTTATATTTTTGCTTTTCTTGGCTATGATATGTTTATTACATTGTGTTTGCACTTAATTCTTGATTACCCATATCATGTACTTAGGTTGTGAATGTTTTTTTTAGTCTTCCACTTCATTTATTTGTTATATTTGCACTTAGGATTTGACTATTCATATCTTATTCCTAAGTTGTTTATATTTACATTTAAACTAAGTTTTCCATGCTTATGGTATATATTGTAATTCTAGTTAACCATAACTATCATGCATAATATCACAAGCTAAAGCAAAAACTAGGCACATAAAAACTCTCATATCAATGAAATGGTAGTACTTATTCGATATATCCAACCAACCAAATACTTAAACACATGCCTGAATCCATGAGTGATTAACAAGAGTAAAAATGATATATAATATGTTTATACAGATGTGCATCTCTAAGTAAGCATACATATGAGTCATACAACATAATCAAATGATAACCAACAGAACAACATCTCATAAACATGGTATAAGCAATAAGTAAATAAAGCATACACAATCATAAACATAAAAATGTTAAACATCCATAATGTTAATCAATGCTAAACATGAGATAAAAAAAATAACATGGCATCATATAGATATCAAGAATGTCATATACATATACATCAGCCTCGAAGGACCCAAAACTAAATGTCAATGTATCTCAAATGTGTATACATAGAGGATATATACATATCACAATGATGTCTCAAAAATACATCAATGTGATAATATAATGCTGTATGCCAAAACTATTCCAAAATGCCAAAATGCCCAATTCCCTATGATCAACTCTAGCTCTGTGTGTCCATAGGACTTGTGGCTAGAGGTGGACTTGAAGGTACTAGTGGTAGTGTTTGTGGATGATGAACATAATGAATTGAGGAACTTGTCACATGAGCCCTATTATGAGACTAACTAGATCTACTCATTATCCTTTGTGCATCCCAAATCTCAAACATAACAACCTATTGATCCATAAACATGGTAGACTCATAGGCTCTAAGGTTATATGATGCCTCATACTTTGCCTAAAGGTACTTCCCAACCATCTATGAGAACCCTACATGTGAAATGGATCTACAAGTTGCATCTTACTCTTTCTTGAGCCTATAAACAGTAGCTAGTGCTTGATCTCTCACTAATGGCTTGATATCTCTCTATCATGAGTTGGCCCTGAACTTATAACAACGTATCTATCTTAGCCTTCAGTTGGGAGATCTATGACTGAATTAGTGTCATGTCATCATCATGCATACCTAAGGTGCTATAAAAATTAGTCACCTACTACCACAAACCTATAATCTCTCACACCCAATTAATTATCTCCTCCTCTAACATGCTAGAATCTCTACCTATCATAGCCATGACAAAAGGCCCTGCCTGGCCTAAACCAACTTGAGCCATTATAATAACTACCATGCTAAGATCTAGCACCATCAAATATGGGTCATCATCTCCATCCCCATTTCCATCTCAATCTCCATCCCCATCCCCATCCCCATCCCCATTCCCATCCCCATCTCCATCCCCATCCCCATCTCCCCTACCATCTCCTCAATCTATGCCATCACTGTCATCATGTCTAGCCTCACCACCACTATCTTACTAAGTGTTGTCACTTCTGCTTGATGTCTCAGATTCCATCTCCTTGATATCTATGTGCACCTACCCCCTATTTTTACTGAAACTATTAACCTTAGAGGGTATACCTATACCCACCAATGTATGCATGATGGAGTAACCAATGCATCTATTACTCCTCTTGCATAATCCTAGGAAACCTATGGTACTTTGATATAGTTTGATGTATCCTTTTTCCTCAAGATAATGAGATTATCTTGACTGATATCTCGTGTAATATGGGCAAACCATATTGGCCCCTTAGGTACATCATACATGAAACTAAACTATTAGAGTACTTGATCGGGGTGGTACTCCTCAATGATATATGATTGTCTCACAGTTAGAAAATATATGGTAGTCATAAAAGCCATGTACCATCCATCATGGAACCATTATAGTTGACATGCAAGGTAAGGCCTCTAAATGAAAAAATGTGGTGTCAGATCATTGGACATCTGATGATAGAGGGGATATCCCCTCTATGATCGTGCTTTCCTACTCATGTCTGATCCCAACCATACATCAAAAACTCCTCTATATCCCTTACTCTACACATCCCTACTGATCACTCAATTTGTATAGTTATACTTATAAAGACTCCTCAAGCATGCTCCTCACTATGCCTCTAAGGCCCATATGGAAATACTATCCACTCTTGTTAGGTAGAAAGATATTACTTATAATGGCCATGAGGATAACAATCTCCCTATCAATGAGAGCTAGTGGTGATGGATCCTTGGCAGGTAAATCATCTGGATGAATGTCTATATAAGTCTCAACGAGGTCTATATCAACCTTCCCATGAAACATAGGGATACTCTGATAGCTACATAAGTCATCAAGAACTGCCCACTATTGTGGTGGTGCAATCCAAAATAGTTATCATTCATGCATAGGCAACTTGAGGATACACTAGGTATCCTCAAGTGTCATAGTAGCCTCTCTAGTAGGTAAATGAAAGGTGGATGTATTACTATGCTAACACACTCAAATATGCTTAATCGACTTAGATGATAGGCATTCATGCCACATCATGAAGATCCAACACCTGTAAAAAACTAACCATATCCTCTATCTAGATATGCAGGGTCCACAGATAGTGAGACCGTTACTCTCGACACATCAAGATAGCCAACCGCTCTTGCAATCAAAGATAAGTTAGCTTTAGCCTAACTATATGTAGTTATTTACACCTAATCCTAGCCTACTTAGCCTAATTGACCCTCTTCAAGGGTTGGACCCCTGTCGGGCCCTCGAACCAATTATTTTTGGCTTCTAGGGTGAATTCACCATTTTCTAAAGGGCAAAGCCATCGTTTAGGTGATATTACACATTTTTGCTGATATCACTTTTTTCATTTTCATGAACATGGTGACTTTGCCTAAAAATAGGTGAAATCATCATTTTGATGATTTCTACCCATTTTTAGTGTTATCATAATTTCTAGGAATAATGAATTTGTATGAAGTCATTATTTTCCTTGGTGAAGCCACCATTTACCATAAAACATAAATGGTGAATTTACCATTTTTTGACCTACAATATGTAATAAATGTTAAAAATTTGTCATTAATGACAAATTTGAATTTACTTACTGGTGGCCCATCATGTGGTTGCCACATGTGCTCCCGTACCCATTCCAAAATGTGTCATCAAGCTCCTCCACAAGCTGTTTTTCTTAGCTCAATACTCAAAAAACTATAGTTCAAAAATCTCAATAGGCTAGGGTGAAAATGAACTATTTTTCACTCTAAGGGTGAGTATATAGTGAAAAAAAAATTAATTTTTATCCCTAGGGCCTATAATTCATTTTGTGCACTCTAGTAAGTGTATTTTTCACATCCATGGTATGTTTTACTCATCGTTTGTTCCTACATGCCTTATTTTTTGGGTGTAGTATAACCATACCATCTTTTTGGGCCTCTCCCAAGACCCATTTAACAAAGCTATTCTTTTTCAACCTATATCCTGTGTTTGTTTGAACGTGCATCTTCAAACTCACATTTAGGCTAGAAAAGTGTTGTTACCCTTTGCTAGCTCATCATAAATTCATTTCATGGATTTTTTGCATAAGCTACCCTTGTGAATTTGTTCCATTATAGCAAATTATTTTTGTGATCGATTAATGTTTTGTCCTACCTTTTTGAGGTAAACTCATTTTAAATAATGTGATTTAAATGTGAGAATGATTATATCCACCTTTGGGCAAATCATTTTTTCAACTAATTTAATAACCACTCATGGGAAAATCATCATTTTTACATCCCATGCTAATGATTATAACCACCTATGGTTAAATTATTATTTTTTCTACTCTACCCACTACCAAGGTAAATGCCTATGTCATTGATTATAACCACCATTGGGAAAATTAGTGTCCTGCATTCCATTACTGATTATAACTACCTTTAGTTAAATCAATATTCATTCCACCACCATACTGGGGAATATGCATGTGCCACTTCTTATAACTGCCTTTGGAAAAACCATTGTCACACCCTTTGTTACTGATTATAACCACCTTTGGGCAAATCATTAACTCCACCACCATAAATATTTATAAATGCCTTTGGGTAATTCAATAACTCAACCCTTGATACCATCAATAATTCATTTTGAGGGAATGTTCAATGAATCTATTTTGTTGCTCGCTCCCTCGAGGGGGCATCAATGGCTAATCGACTACCCTTTGGGGCATGATCCATTGAACTTAATAACTTTTCCATTATTTGAAAATACATTACTATGCTTGTGTCTCATAATGCCTTCTCAAACATAGGCAAATTTTAGACATTCAATTTTGGCCACTTTATGCCTAAACTGGGATTCAGTTCATTTTCTAGAAATGACACAATTTAAGCCTAGAAACCACTTAAATTTCCCAAATTCAATTGCATAAGGGAATTAATTACCCAAAAACATGAGAAAAGGCTAGTTTATTTAGTGTATTACCATGTATGAACCAATAATCTAGTTTGGGTTTAACCCCAGTCAAATTATGACCTAGTAATTTAACACTTTTGGCCTATCAAGTTGTTAATTGAAAACATTTAAAATAATTGCCAAAAACCAAAAAAACACTGAGAAAGATTAATTACATTGCAAATCTTAATTAAATTGCCTAATTAAAATTTCAAATTAATGAATTTCATTTATTAAAAAAATGATTTTTTTATAAAATATGAAGTCAAAGGTCAAAGGAGATAATAAAGTGATTTATTATTTCTTAAATATTTCAAAATTATGAGTTACAACCTCAAAAATATTTAAAGTGAGTTGTCATGCCTCACAAATATCTGAAGCTGAGGTGTCAAGATTTGATGAGTGATTTGACCCAACCCAGGATTAGCCTAACTCAACCTAAGTTATTTTAGACTCAACCAAAGTTAGAATTTAACCTAGCCTCCCTAGGGTTAGAGTTATTTCTTAGAGCTATAAATACAAGTGCCCACACCATATGCCAACAAGATTTTGTGTGTGAGGTTATTCTACAAAAATACCTTAAAGAAGCCATTAAGAGTAGTGTTATAATGCTCATTTTAGGCCAAGCTTCCACCAAGCCACAAGTGACCATTGGAGAAGTGTTGCCACCATGGATAAGTATTGCTAGAAGACTTTAATTATCATAGACCAATTACAAACATCCTTATGCCAACAAGTAATCATCAAATTTAAAAAAGGAGGTAAATTACTTGTGATGTTTTTATCTCTATTTTGTGATCTTGTTTACTATGTTATGCTCCCCCTAGTTCTTAGGCAAGATGCTTTATTTTTTATCATTTGGACTAACAAGGAACTAATCATCATTTGTGTGCTCTTCAAAATCTTAAGATAAAGAATGGCACACTCGATGGGACTACGTATCCTATATAACTAATGAGAATGATATGCTAGCTTTAGTTTTTCTAATAAATGTATTTAATTCTTTAAGTGTAGAGTTTTAGACTTAAAATTAACATCATTCTATTTTTTGTGTAATCAATGGATTCACCCTGTGAAATGGTGGATTCACTAGTCCATTTTTTGTTTATGATATTTATTTGTACATAAATAATGGCTTCAAAATGACAACTTTGACCTGTTAAATGGTGGCCTCGCTACTAATATTAAGTGGCTTTGACCCTGCTAAATACTGGCTTTACCAAGTGAAATTACACTGGGTTTCAGTGGATTCACCTATTTTTTTTATTGTATTTGGTAGTTTTGCCTAATATAATTGATGGATTCACCCTATTTAATAGTAGATTCACCAGAGTGCTCTCTATCTATCTATGTTTACAAGAAAACAATAGCTTTGCCTTGGTAAATGGTGATTTTGCTTTGTGTTTTAAAAAATCTTGAGAGCTCAAAATGGAATGTTGTGTACTCATTTACTTTTTGGCTTAGAGACAAGAAAAACCCCTAACATTTTTTTAGAAACTAAGGTGGAGAGAGAGAAGCCTAAACATTTATAAATGTAGAGAGGATTACAAAGCAAGTTAGTCAAACATTAGTCCATAAATAATGAAAACTGTATAAAGAACTAACTAAGCCTATCTATTCCTATGGGAATTACAAAGGACAGAAAGAAACAAAATGAAAGAAAACAACATCATATTACCTTCCCAAATGGATTCACCATACATTTGTGGCTCAAAAGCATGTTCTCCCTTGATCAAGCATCCTTGTCTTTGTCAACAAAGGTGGCAAATTCCTCCAATGTTTCAAGAACACTCCATAAAACCTAGGCTCATGATTCCAAATCACTAAACTAGCCTATAAATGAAACTTGAAAACAAAATCAATGATCAAATTCAAAGGATTATGGAAATAATTTAACATTATAACTTTACAATATTCAAGCTTAAAATCCATGTCCATGGCCTCTCTATTTATATATTTTTGAGATTGGTTAGGATCAACAATGATCGTCCATCTCAGGATTGAGATGTGTGGCCATGGATAATTATAATATTTAGAATTAAACTCATAAATATCCTCAAGATAAATAAGCATTAAAGAGGCATGGGAGGCATTAACTAGGCATGGGTGACCCATAATCTTGATATTTTATGCACTTATGGCTTGATGGATGCCACCCCATAGATGCTGTCAATAGGTGATGCAGATATTTAAAATCAATTTCCAATAATGAGATATTCAAAAAGATCTATGGAATTCTTACTTGAGCTCTTAAATTAGATTAATTAGCTTAAGTAAGTTTAATCAAGTTTAATGCAATTCTTTGGAAATTGGTGTATAATTAATCAAAATGGTTAGAAAGTCATATTACTGGATCATAATTTGATTAGAGAGGAATTAGAAGGCGATGTTAGATGTGTTGGATATGTATTCTCATTTAGGATGTTGCCAACACCAAATAAAAAAGGTACATGATTTGTACCAATGAATTAGAAGAAAAGAGTGATCCAGAGCATTAAATGGTGAAATTATCATTTTGACTCAAAATGATCTAATTAAAGTTAGCTATCCCATAAAATGCATTACCATTTTTAGGGATACTTTGACCTAAGCTGGCACTTGTAAGTGACAAGTTTGAACAATTTAGGGTGTTTTATGGATTTTGACCTAAAATGTGAATTTGAGTGCAATTTAAGTAAGATTGATAATTTCAACATAAATGGTGTTAGGAATTGGATGTCTACACTAAATATCACACATACATTTGTTTGGAGCTTAAAATCAACCTAATCACACTTGTCTTTTAGTTTTCAAAGGTTTTTAACAAGTGCAAGCAAGGTCAAGGGACCAAATTTTCAATCACATTTTGACTTGGTGCTATTAAAAGGAACATACATTTTAGTTGGAGATCTTAAGATTTTTTCACCTCATGTTTGTTTTTTATTATTAGTTATTTTCAAATTTTATTAGACTAGTTTCTTTGTTTGTTGAAAATTAGAAAGTATCGCGTGTATGCTCTCCCCCCATCCCCTATAGGGGACTCAAGTGACCAAAATCTCAATGTTGTGTGTGTCATGGAACCATTCCTAACACCATTCATATATAAGATTTTGGAAGGTGTCACTAGATGTGAAATCTATACCTTCACTAATAGTTTTTTAGGATATCATCAAATACAAATTGCTAAGGAAGATAAGGTAAAAACCACTTTTGCCACTGAATGGTGGTCCTTTGTGTACAATGTTATGCCATTTGGATTAAATATTACATTATGGTATAAAAATTTAAATATTTCATCCACAAGTTATTTCAAGTATGTCTAGATGATTGGACCATGTACAGCCTAGGGCACAACCACTATGCCAATTTGTACCTTATGTTCAAACACTATCAACAACTTCAAATTTTATTAAACCTAAAGAAGTTCATCTTTGCTAGAACTTTTATGATCCTATTAGGGCACATCATTTGATAGGATGGACTACTCATGAATGTGGCAAAGATTGCAATTATTATTTAACTCTCATCCCCAACCATTCAGTGCGAGGTCTGTGCCTTGCTTGGCCACACAAGCTATTATCATAAGTTTCTTCATAGTTGTGATAACATCATAGCTCCATTAGAAGAATTTATAAAACACAATGGCCTCTTTATTTTGGTTAAAAGACATCAATAGGAATTTGAGGCCTTGAAGGAAAAATTAGTAACTACACCCATCCTCCACTTCCCAGATTGGATGACACCATTTCATGTACATGTCGATGCTTCTTGCATGGTGGTGGGTGTGATCATTACACAACTTGGTGAAGGGAATTTTGATCAACATATATATTTTTATAGTTCCAAGCTAACATCAACTGATAGAAATTACTCTACTACACAACTATAAGCCTTATCTATTGTGTATGTGCTCCAGAAGTTCTACCAATACTTGTTGGTCACTGCATCCACCTTCTTCATGGATCATGAGGTGATAAAGTACTTTGTGAATAAACTCATATTACATGGATGAATATGTATATGGATTTTTATATTCCAAGAATTCTAATTCTCTATGGTAGTGAAACTTGGCAAGGTTAATTTTGGTCTTGACCATCTATCACATACTAAATTTGGTGAACCAGTACAAATAATTGAAGATGACATACATGATGTAATTTTTTTTCAAGTTACGTGTGTGCCTAAAAAATTAGAGGAAATACTTGATTTATTTACAATAGGTTCAATACCAGACCATCTTAGCACCCAAGAGAAGAAGCAACTTGAAATACACGCTGCCCCTTTCCTACTTATTGGTGGAGACCTGTATAAGCTTGGCCAAGATGAAGTATTATGAAGATGCATAATGCAACATGAGCACATAAAAGTCCTTCAAGATCTTCATGAGGGTGTCATCAGAGTATATTATACTAGTGATTAAATAACATGAAATGTTCTCTTATCTAACTTGTGGTGGCACACCTTATTCAAAGATGTCAAGGCTTATGCACACTAATGTGATAGCTATCAATGCGTAGGCAAACCAAATTGAAGGGATGTAATGCATTTTCATCCAATCCTTGATCATGAACCCTTTGAGAAATGAGATATTGATTTTGTTGGTCCCATTAACCCTATTTTAAGATGAATCAACACATGCTACATCATTAGAGCCACATACTATCTCACATGCTAAGCTGAAGCAATGCCCACACATGATTGTAGTACTAAAACTGCCATTAGGCTCCTTTGGGAAAATATCATCACCAGGTATGGATTCCCTTTAAGTTTAACAAGTTATTGTGACACTCACTTCTTCAATGAGATGATACACATCCTCTTAGCTGAGGTCATGATTGCACACCATAAGACCACTCCATACCACCCTCAAGTTAATGGCACTGCTTAAGATTTTAACAAAATCTTGGGCCATACATTGATAAAGATTTGAAATATCTGTCACATTGACTGGGATGATCAATTTTATGTAATATTATGTGCATATCAAACCACATACAAAATATTTAACATGAGTACTCCTTTTTATCTTGTGTTTGGTGCTAAAGTAGTTCTCCTAGTAGAATTCCATGTTCCTTATTTATGTGTTGTACATGTTGGTCAAATAGATGATGAAGAATATATAAAATCATGCCTTGACACTTTATTACAACTAGATGAAACATGATTTCTTACACACTAGAGTCATGGAATTGAAAATAAAAATAAAAAATCTTGGCATGATAGACATCTAAAAAACAAAACTTTATCTCTTGGTATGATGTGTTGTTCTATGATTCCAAGTTCGCATTCCACTTAGATAAAATTTTAATACATTGGGATGGTCCATTAATCATTCATAGTATCCATCCCATAGGTGCATGCAAATTAATACTATTAGATGGCCAATTTATTCCAGACCATTTTAATGGTAGTTGGATTTAACCCTACCATTCCATGTAATACTTCAAATTTTATCAATAAAGCATATGCCACTAGAATAGTTTAATATTTTGGTTTGTTTTCAAATAAACAATAACATTATTTATGTGCCTTTTGTTTAGGGTTATTTCCACACATGGTCATGCCTGTGGAGGACCATGGATATCTTTTAGTGTGGGGTAAGTTTGAATGTGAATAAAGGAAAGCTAGAGTTGGGAGGAATTATGCAAGGATGGACACACAAGTGAAAACACCCAAGGACAAGAAGGCATGTAGGAGGCATCACATGACTAGAAGTGTGTAAAAATAATGATAAATGAAAATCCACTATAAATGGGTTAGGAGGGAAAAATCCATTTTTAGCTTTGAAAATAGAAATTTAAATCTTTTTATAGTTGCCATGCACTATGAGAAAGGTGCAAGGATGGTAATGATGTATCAAATTAATAAGGTGTTAAAAATAATGGAAAGAATGCCAAAAAGACACTGTGGCATACCATTTGAGAGCATTAATGAGTGAAGTGATGGATGAAAGCATGGAAGAATAAATGTAAGCAAGATGTCAAGGCTATATAAGGATGGAGGGTCCTCATTTTGGAACTTGAACATTGAAAACTTTCAAATTTAAAAAAAATATAGAGATCGAGTGAAGCATTTTCAAGATACATAAGAGTGTGTTTATCAAATTGTAGTGATAAATCAAAGCTAGGAAGTGAGGCAAAAATCATGAGAAAAGAAAAAGAGTGGAATTGTGACTATGGAAACACTTTGGATAGAGTTGTAAGTTACATGTATCGATGTATACCATTAAAATAAGATGAATGAAGGCATATGAGGAAGTTGAAGGCAAAAAAAACCTATTCATTTGGGAGAGTCAGATGGCCACATGTCAACCTTCAAGCATCTTGAGGGGTGATGTAACCAAAATATAAGGCCATAAAAAGTGAGCCTTTGCCTATAATTCACAAAGAGGAAGAGTACGAGGGTGCAAGAGGATGTACTATTTAGATTTGGGAGGAAGTTCCTAGTGAGTCCATCATGTAAGAATAAAACTTAGCACAACAAGCGGAAGAAACACACATCAGGAAGAAACTAGCAATGGTGTACAAGGGTAAAAATAATTTAACACCACCACCTCTACCCTCTATTTTAATTGAATAAATGCAATACCTCAAGTTATTTTTGTGCGGTGTAAATTAGGAGTTTAAAGTTTCATCTTGTCATGTTCTCAACTATAACCACTATCAAATAGGGAATAAGGGAGAATTATAACACAATTATAGAGTTGAGTTCTAGAACACCAAAAATTAGGTCACTTATGACCTCATGGTCTTTAATCTATTAAATGATGTTGGAGTCCTACCTTATTTTGGGAAGCCCATGGAGGTGGTGGGATATTTAGTATTATGCATCTATGAGGACTATTTGTACTTTTTAGAGTGAAAGATATGAATCACTACCTAATGAATCAACAAGGTAACAGGGTTACAATGTTTGGGCATTGACCTTAATGTATATCTAGAGGATTAACATGAAAGTGATAAGATGACGGTGGCATTAAAATACAAAAAGGAGGGCCACACAATGTACATCTCTAGCCTTCAAGATCTCACCTTTCTAGTATCTGTGCGTTTGGCTATGACCAAGTTTGGTGTTAGGGATAGATGGAAAGAGGTTGACATGGTGTACCTCTATGTATCAATACAAATGGAATAGGGGTAAAAGTATAATTACACCCAATAATTTGCTAAAAGGATTGTGGTGGAGGATAAGAAGGCAATCCACCTTCTAAATCAAAATTTTTCTTAGGGAAAAATTCTAATTTTACTAGTGTTTGATGAGATTGGTGTTCTAAAATACATTGGTAAAGAATTGAAGTGGGTTTACCCACTCAAGAACAAATCCCCTACAGAACAATTCCAATAGTTTACCTACCTAAGTGCCAACTCCCCCTCCCACAAGTTGAAAATGAAAGGATGGTTTGAAGGTATGAGGGAAGCCTTTGGAAATGAATGGCATGTCCCCAAAGTGTTGCTTGTGTATATGGGGACTCAATCTCGATTTGATTTTATGAAACATTATTAACTCATGCATAGTAAATGGAGCCCACATATAACTTGTTAGGGTGGCTAAAATTACCTCATAATTTCACTGCCAAGCATTTAAAGAATTCTATAAATCACATTATTGATGTGCATAAAGTTCACATTGACACTAAAAAATTGATGATGAGACTCATAATATTTGACAATTATATGTCTACCTGGGGAAGAAGGCATATAGGGAAAATAATGTATTAGATAACATCAATATAAATACACACTAGATTATAATGGGGGACCACATTCATGTGTTGTATTACATGCTAAAGCCTAATAAGAAGGCTTCAAGAAACCATGAGGACACTAGATAAACCCTTCCCCTTCGACCAAAAACAAAAACTAAAAGAAGGTAGTAAAGATATGAGTAGATGCCAAGGCCTGATGCCACTAGAAGCATACAATATGAATAATCTAAGTGGAAAAAGATGACCCCATCACCACCAAAAGACCAAGGGATGCTTGCAGTCAAGAATAAGAGGTCCCTGATACCACCCATAATACAACTATCCCTTTGAGATAAGAACATTATGTGCCAAATATTGGGGCATTTGAACAAAAGGTGATGAGTCCTGAGGCACTTCCAAAAAATGAATCCACCCTTGATCCTAATAAATATTCCTCAAAATAACAAGAAAATCCTACCTTTAATGATGTACAAGTACAAATTGAGAGTCCCATTGGTGAAGAGGGGGAAGCCAAAGGCATAACCTTAAATACTAGTGACCAAGATGTTGGCCTGAGTCACCAAAAAAAAATGATCCAACATTTAAATACTCGAACATGATCCTAATAAGGGAAAGGGGCCTAATGGAGAATTTGAGAAACAATAAGAAAATAAGAGTGATAACCTCCCCATTCATGGATATCTCCAATAAAACATCCCTAAATAGGAATTGTATATGTGGGAGTATTTATTTGAGGAATAATCCTCTAATCAAACTCGATGTGAGCTCTCCTTCTATACGGATGTCTATAATGAGGAACACTACTTTGAGCTTCCATAAGCTAGTATGGATTTGGCATCAGGGGGGATCTTCTTGAAGCATTTTGGGTGGATCCCTAATAGTTTTCACCAAATCAAATAGGTGTGGCCCTAATTTCACTTTATCTCAAGGTCATAAAGCAAAATTTTCTACATGGATATGATGTTTTACAACTATAACAAAGGCACAATGAATTTGTTTCCATTTACCGACATTAGTATAGAGAAAGGTTGAGGCTTAAATAAGAATTAGAAGAGCTCAAGCACTAGTAGGAAGTAATAATGACATATCAAGTGAGGACTCTAAAACTATGTAAGATAATTTTGTAAAATGATCTGGTACTTTCTAATGGGATCCCTCTTACAATTGAAGCCATTGATAAATTTGAGACCCTAGTGGATATTTTATTGAAAAATACAAAGACTAGGTGAATCCATAGAAGGAGCAGCTGTGGGCCATAGAGTAATTTGTTGATTTCATAAAAGTATTTAAGAGATTTTTGGCTAGGGTGGGTGCCACAGTTCCCATCGTTGATGGGGTTTTTGTAAAATTGGTGTGACCTGTTAAAGTTTTGGAAGCTAGACATCAACTGGAAGAACACCAGTGCCAATAACTATCCAAGATTGTAATAACAATAAAGGATAGATCACAATGCATAAAATCATTCCAAGATGTGGAGGAACTATAAAATTAGATTAATGCTCACCACCAGGATCTTAATACCAATATTGTAGCACTCCAAGTGTAGGTTCTGACAAAAGTTAGGACATTTAAAGATGTCTACAAGGATGCCACTTCTAAGCTCAAAATTTTGATGATTCATGTGGGTAAATTTTTAGAAAATCTTGGGGAAATGAAATGAATAAAATGTGTGTATGAGGAAATTACCTCAAAATTATAGACTAACCTCAACCACTAGGAGGAATTCAAGTGCCAGGTTGAGCAAGCAAGACATGAGTTTTTGGAATTTGATGGACCTAAGGATGGTGCATAGTCTAGGATGAACTATTGGCTTAGTATGGGGTGATGTTGGACCCCAAATTTTGTATTTATTTATTCTAAGTACTTTTTGAAGATGATGTGGAAGATATAGGTATGAAAGTAAGCCTAGGTGCAAGAGAGATAAGGTGCAAAAGGCCTTGGAATGGGAAAAGCAAATCATGAGGAACAAGGATGATAAAAACATGGAGGAACTAAGGATGAAAAACTCAAACAATATAGTATGACTTGGACAAGGGTGCATAAAGTGGAAATGGTTTGTATGAAAATCAGAGGAGAATAGTCAAGCATGAATCTAGCATCAGCTTAGAGAAAATAGGAACATGATAATGAATATCTAGTATAGAGACGGTATATAGGGGGAACTAGTCATTGGGAAATCATAATTTTGATATTAATACTATAACATAATGGTTAAGGTAAAAACAGTATAAATACACCTAGTTTTACTTAGAGAGGTGATCTTTTTAATAGTAATCTTGAGCTTAGTCATGATCATAATATGTGATGTGACCTATATATTGTGATTTTTGATATATAATGACATATAATACATGTGCTATTGTAATACCTTTTATAATATTTTTATGGAATCAATGGTACTAATCTTTTACTTAATTTACACCTATCTTTTTCCATGATGATTAGTTTAAGTATGGAATAAGATTGTTAGGATTAGATATACTATGATGTTTATGGTTAAATAACTATGTGCCTATTCAAGCATCTTAGTATAAAAAACTCAATGCATACAAGACCACGTGATAAACCCAATGGGAACTGATCTAAACTACATGCTTTAAGTGAACACACGAGGACAATTCTTGTGTGATATACCAACATGACAACTCATTGGATTACTTATTCTCTTTAGGTGCAAAACTAGGATAATTCTTGTTAGACTAAAGGAAAAGAACCTAATAGTACCCTAACTGGCTTAGATTCTATTGTTGAGGATGTAGTTAGCACTGCAGTACCCTACACTCAAGTTAGGAAAGAAAATTACATCGAGTTTGTATATATTATTTAAATATTTTATATACACAATAGTTTGAGTACAAAAGGAATAATTTTTCTCTCTTTTTATCTCTCTCTCACTCTCTCTTTATGTATAGAATAAATAATTTTGATTTAAATATCTTTAAATAATTTAGTTTTATTTGATTCATAATCTACCTATTTCATTTATTAGTTTTATAGATGATGAGAGGTGTTATGGGTACCCCACATGGATCAAAAAAACATTTGACTGATGTTGCAGTTTCATCCCAAGATCTAGTATTTCCCTAGCAACACTTAATTCAGAGATAGAGACTGGTGAGAACACATAGTAAAACTATTTTTTTAACTTGAATTAATGATACTCTATGTGATAAATATATCACATAGAGTATCATTACTTCAAGTTAAAAAAATAGTTTTACTATGTGTTCTCACCAGTCTCTATCTCTGAATTAAGTGTTGCTAGGGAAATACTAGATCTTGGGATGAAACTGCAACATCAGTCAAATGTTTTTTTGATCCATGTGGGGTACCCATAACACCTCTCATCATCTATAAAACCAATAAATGAAATAGGTATATTATGAATCAAATAAAACTAAATTATTTAAAGATATTTAAATCAAAATTATTTATTCTATACATAAAGAGAGAGTGAGAGAGAGATAAAAAGAGAGAAAAATTATTGTACTGATACTCTATGTGATATATATATATATATATATATATATATATATATGCACATCTAGATCTAACCTTGTATGTATTCTCTATAGGATTCTCCATTATGGATATATTTATGGTCATGCAACCCAAGATAATTGTTTAGGTGGCATGCGGTGAGTCCAAAATCACCTTGTTGCATAATTTGGGTCTTAACAACTCTATCATTTTACATATATCATTTTAATGCATTAAAATTTATTTTTGATATGTACCATAATGTTTTGAGGTTACGATAGAGACAATTGGTTCTGCACATGTTGAGAAGATAATTTTTCCCTATAATGTGTCATGCAACACCCCTAGTTTTACATCCATGGTGATGAGGCACAATTTATTTATAAGCAATGAGTATCATGAGAGATAGTTGTTGTGTTAGGGGTAGTTGTAGGCACGATATATTTTGTATGTTGATATGGCCCACATTATATGCTTATATGGCACATTTTGTATATGTATAACATTCTCTAGATTGTATACTGATATGGCCTAATTTTTATGTCATTATGACATAATTTGGATACATATACATGTAGATACTAAATCTGAATTATTTAGCACCTCAATCTTATACACTTGGAAAATACATATCATGGATGTACCTTCAACTTCTAGACCTTCTTATTATCAAAAGAATCACATCTACTATCTCTTGTACCTATTGCTTATCTCTTAGTCTGACCATATGTTATTATGATGACCATGCCTCTTGTACTTCTCAAACTACTATAAACCTACTTATTATCATCCTCTACAAGTTATGGACCTATACATATTTCTAAACTTCCTAGACATTTGTGTCCCACCCAGACACCTATGTTGACACTAGTGTCTTATTCAAACGTAAGTGTCCACTGCCATAAAGTCATCAAATTTTCAAATGAGACATATACCTATGATCACCATAAGTGTTTTAATGCAATATATTTCCAAAAGGGATTGACATATATATATATATATATATATAATATCAACCCTTATTCATTCCTCACCTAACATAGACCTAATAACTCACATGACAACTTACCAAAATCACTCAATGAAACATTCAAGTGAGCAAAGCTTCCCTATTATATCCTATTTCAATATCAGTCATAGGGAAAACCCATCTATAGGTCTGAAGTATGTAAGGAGCAATCCATGAGCCATACTTGCTAAGTTACAAACTTGATCACTATTTTACTTGATTTCCACATATTGCACATTTGTGCACATATAAGACAACAAATTAGGGGTAAACTACATCAGTTTGAGGTCCTCCTGAGAGTAGTGATTATATAGGCAACACCCACTTACAGAGGGCTCTTTGGGATTAGATCAACACTGTGAGCCTACTAAACCATTTTTTCTAAGGTCACTATGAGGATGAAGAGCTAAGATTTTGCTATTTGACAAGGAGAAACAACCCATGATCTAAACTAAGCACACTAGAGTGAAGATGACACAAAAAATAGAATATCTCAAGTGGTCACATATAAATCTAATAGGTACTCTGTATTGGACATGTGTCAAAGTTAGACAAAAGTGTCGATGTATCTGTTCGAGGTCATCACAAGTTTCTAAGGCTACAAATGTTAAATTTTTATAATTTGATGATTGGTCCAGAATCTAGATCTGATATATTTCTAGCTTATTCCATATCAGATTTGAATGCACATAAATAACGAGCTAAATACTCTTGTGTTCATTTCATTGCTATGTCAATCAATAATTGTACTTACTATTTTTAGCATATCCCAATATTTAAATTCAAATGATTATTTATCTGAGTCTACAATTAATTGGCTTGCTATAGATCTATTTATCACCCTTGTTCTTATTCATTCTATATTATTAACCTTATAATATATCAACCCATCTTAATTTAGGGATAAAATTTGATGAACTTGATCTATACAACTGCAAAATATTCTAGGGTGTTGTGTCCTAAGGTTTCCTATTTTATCCTTGATTTATCTCTTTCCCTATTTTCAAAAAATAAACTAAATAATTCCTTTATGGATAAATCAATTTAACCAAGGGGTGACTTTGAAAGAGAAGAAATGTATATTTGTCAAGCTATAACATAAAACCAAATGAGGACAAGTGGGCATATGTGATATTTGAACTTGTAAAACATATTCAAGGGGGTCCTAGCTATCATCCCTAACCCATTATTCACCCATGATTTATATGGGAATCTTAGATCCATGCTATTAGTCACCATCAAGGCAAGTTAGCTAATCATGCTCTTCATGCACATTCTACCACCAAAAAGGATACATTTGAGCAAGATGATCCTTCATATGATTGTCAAAAGTTATGACAAGTACGTAAGGAAATTATGGATGATTTACAAATTGCTCATAAGGGGAATATTCCTTCAAATAAATTAATTAAAACTCCTAATTACAACATTTATAAATAATATCCTCTTGTAGAAAGTGATGAATCTATTCTTCCTCCATTTGAAGTTAAATTTTTTCTATAGGTAAACAAAGACATCATGGACTCTCTACCAAATTGCATTAAGGCACTACGAAAAAGGGTACATTACAAACCAAAGGTGGCAAAAGTGCCTCAAATACCAAAATATGTACCTTTCCAACACTTACCTAAAATTTGAATTGCAATATCATCACCAAATGTGGATAAACATTTAAGTACCATGCATGTATCAAATGTACCAAAATCCTTATGTGACATGCCAAATGTTCCAAAATTTAATTATAATGAATGTGCATTTGCTCTTCATGAAGATACCAAAGCAATTCTGTTCCATGTGGATGGAAGTTTGAAACATATGAATAAGTTTTCAAACACTTTACCAAACCATCCAAACAATTTTTTCTCAATGATGAATACTATAAAATATCTTCAACAACAAATGGTTACTATTATATTACAAATTTCCTCTCATGAGGCTGCTTTCAATGATAATATTTTAAAGGACCAACCACTTACTAAAAATGCATTTGAGTATCAGTATCTTAAAAAATTTATAATGACTTTATTTTATTGATTTAATGGCAAAGGAGATCCTTTTAGTCATTTGAAATAATACATACACTCCTTTGGCCATTCGACAAAGGATGGGTGTTTGCTACTAAAAGCATTTCATAGGATCTTAACTGAAGAAGCTCTTGATTGGTTATATAAGCTTCCAAATGGGTATTTAAATAATTTCAAACAACTTGAAGATGTATTTTTAATGCATTTACATAAACACAAGTTTCCTAATTTACAAATGGATCATTTACAAAGCTTGGATCAAAATGAGGATGAACCTATTAGAAAATATGCTATTAGATTCAAAGATGTTTTATACTCTTTGAATCATATCCCCTCAGATTTGAAAGTTCAATTCATATTCACTATGGGTCTTATACCACTTAAATAAAGAGGATTACATAATCCATTTGCTTCTTTTGATATACTATATTGGGATGTGTATAGCTATGCATGTTCCTTATCAAGAATAAATCAAGAGCCACATATTTCTCCAGATAAAAATAACCATGATACTAATATTTTTGGGATCTAGGTAACACCCTAATTTGAATAACCCAAAAAGCATTCATGCCAACATGATTTAACAATCACATTATTTATGGGTGGTGCTTATTTTTGGCATAACCATATTGATCCTACACAGATAAAAACTACTTGAAATGTAAAACATTTTCAACAGCTTGGCTTTGATCTAAAAGACTTACAAAACAAAGGAGGTTGGAAAGACTCCTTGGGAAACATCATCATACCAATTGATTGTGGGCCTAAATTAACTCAAATAAGGGTTTGGGTTATGCCCACCACATCATACTATGAATTTAATTTAGGCACTCTTTAGTTATATCAAATGGAATCTAAAATTGACCAAAATCAGGAAGACATCTTTTTCTCATGAAGGAAAATTGATCCATATTCCAAATGATAGCATTAGTTCTTTTACTATGCATGCAAATCTTAAGGAGGAACATGTCAAGAACTATTTCCAATTATCCAACCATGATCTAAACAATGTAAAGGATCCAAATTAAAGGTGTAAGGTATAATATTCCAAAAATACCAAAAAAATAAAAAAACTTCAAAATCCAAAAATATTTTCGGCATTTACATGTTCTATTAGCTCCTTGGCATCTATGTTGTTGGTTCCATTTTGGTAGATGGCATATCAATAATTTATATATACATGTGTTTCACACATCATTTGAGTTTGATACATGTATAATACATCATATATTATTATATGAATGTTGGACCTTCTACTCATGTCTTACAGGTATTCGGGGCATCTGATTCTTTGATCTTAATACACACAAGTTATACAGTTCTATGATCACTTTTCATTATTATGTTTGAGCTTATATACTTACACATGATTTTATTCATGATTATATACTTTATAGTGTATTTAATATGCTATGTAATTGACATTTTTTGTGCAACATTTGAACATGCCCCTTGATTGAGGTCTTCTTAGACCATTATCTTTTGATTTTATTTTGAGTGATATTGTATGTGTGTTTGATTTATTATTGATCTTGTACTGTTACTATCTATATATCATGAAAATTAGGGCTTGATGTGATCACATTCTATGTGCTTCAATGATATATCTATTCCTAGACATGATTTTGTGAGGATCATTTCAAAAGAGCTAATGTAAATATGAATCTAAGCCTACTCATTAATCATCTAAAAAATATCAAGTAGTCACCTCTAAATCTTATACATACTATTGAATTTAAAAGTGCATAACTAAGTTATTCTTCCCTATTCATCCTTATTTACATATCAATTATAGGAGTAGTCATACTACAGGTCTAAAGCACCCAAAAGACAACCCATGATCCATATTTGTCAAGTTACAAGATAGATCGCTACATGCATCTTCATATAGTATATTTCACCCTTATGCACACACATTCCCACATATAGGTGATAACTACATAAGTCTAAGATCCTCCTTAGAGTATTAGCTATGTAGGTAGTGCTCATTAATAAAGGAGTTTTTGAGGTTAGCTCGACACAGTGAGCCCACTAACCTATTTTTTGGCAAGGTAACCTAACCTAAGGTGGAAAAAATAGGGGTTTGAGCTATAAAAAGTGTTACAAACCCTATGTGAGAGGTCCAAATACATCAGATGAAAGATGACAAAAAACCTAGAAAGACCCAAGTGGTGGCATATTGATACAACAAACATTATGTATATGATAGTTGCATCGATATTCAGATAGTAGAGTCAACAAAAGTGTCCATAGGTCGATGTTAAGTGTATAGGCAACCAAAGAGAATATTTATAGAATTTGATGACTATTTATTAAATATTAGGCAACCTATTCCCACACATGTACATATTAGATATATCTATGGATCATTGCATAAGTTAAGTATTGTTTTTTTTCATGATTACGAATCAAAATACTATTTAGCATTGTACCTTCTATATTGAGTATTTTTCGTAATTCAACACTAAAATTGAATATCATAAAATAAATTATTTAATTAGCCTAATTTTAAGAATATTTTACTTCACTCTTGAATATACTATTCTCATAATCCTTAATTCCAAAAAGTGTTAAACATTTGGTGAACCCGACCTCTGCGTCCCCTTGTGCAAAACCTAGTTTTACCTAGGGTTTCCTGATTTCTAATTTATAAATTAAAAATATTTTAAAAATTTGATTTACATTTATTACAAAGGAATTAATCATGTTTAATATGGATACATCGAGTACTTATTTCATTTCATAATATATGATGGTAATAATTGCTTGTTATTTCCCATACATTATTAAATCATTCAATGATACAATCAAATGGAGTAACCAAATTGGTCAATATAAAGAGAGTATTTCAAAATAAGATTATAATTTAATATTTGTTTATAAATCTTATTTTAATAATATTGTGCTTGTTCCTTTTAACCCTAAGGAGGGTGATAGTTATCATCCCTCTAACTAGGTCCATGTTATCACTCTTCCAAGGGGTAAGGTGGTCCATCCTATGGTTTCAAATGAAGGTAATCAATATGTCCTTCTTCAAACCCCTCCACCTCCCACATCTATTTTAAATGATGTGTGTATGTATATTCAATTTGAAGTACCTAGGGTTTGTTATTATGAAGCTCCAAAAGATCAAAACATCAATATGAGAAAGTTAATAAAAGAGTTACAAAAACAAAATTAAAATTTTAGTTCAAAGATCACATCATTAGAAAATCAAATTACATACCTATAAAATCCAAATAATTCTAGTGTTAATCATGTGTTCGCATCCTCATCTAGCAATTTTATACTCGACAAGGTTTCATATCAAAATAAGAATATAATATAAAATTCATCTACAATTAGTGATTCAAAAAGTGAATACAAGACTACTAAAAGTCCAAGTAAAACCCTAAAATAAATGCTTTGACACAAACTGATCAAATTACCTCCTATCCATCCTCTTATAAGATCAAAATACTATTGTACATATCATAGAATGCATGGGCATCATACAGATTATTATTTTGAATTGAACCACAAAATACAAAGTACAATTTATAGTAGTGATAGTATAATAAATACATCAATAAAATAATCCACTCAAATTATGAGTACCTCCCTTAAAACACAAGTGCAAAAATAACAAGTATGGGTACCAATGGATAATTTAGAGCATAAATAGTTGTAAATGAAAAAAATAGAGCAAGAAAAGATTAAAAATGATTAATTAGAAAAAAAATATATTCAAAATTAACAATTAGAGCAAGAAAATATTCAAAAGGCAAAGCTAGAGAAAGATATGTTACAAAAAGATCAAGATGAAAAAGCAAAATTATGAAAGGAACAACATGAAAATAAACAACTACAAAATGTAATGTTGTAAAAAGAGCAATGGGTACATCAAATGTTTAAAGCATGATTTTTAACAAAAGAGGACAAGAAACAAGAGACACTTGAAAAATATAAAGTTTCAAATATGGTTGTAAAGGAGATAATTACAATCCTTTTCTCAAATTAAGACCGTTTTAGTACCATTGCTCATATAAATGGTAATAAATATTCAGATAAACAATTTAGCAAACTTCATTTTGATATAGTTGATAACTTGCCACATAATATATTCATACCTTAAGGACTTGGTAGATACAGGTTAAATATATCACAAGAAGATGCAAAATAAAATATAGATAAAGGAAAAATAAATAAAGTAAAAACTTACCAAAAGAACATGATACACTTTCTGATTATGCTATGCACACATATGACACATTTCATTCAGGAAATGTTATTCATTTACCCCTCCTCATAGAGTTTCATACTCATCTTAAGATCATTGGATAGCTTGTGCAATTTCTATCAACATTAAAAAATTTCAAAAAAACAAATGTTTAAAAAAATACAAACACATTCAAATAAATTCAAAAGTACCTAAAATATTTAGCATTTCACATGTTTTCTAGCTTTGGTATATGTTTTTTACTTTATGTTAGTAGATAACATATCATTTCTATACACACATATATTTCATGGGTATTTGAATGTGATACAGACATACACTAGACCCATGATATCTCAAGCATGCAAATGTTTGACCTTTCATCTTCTTGTGTGATACACTACGTTGGGGCATCTTAATTCTATATGATCATGATTGATACATGTTCTATTATTTTATGATCATTTTTACATTATCGTACTGAGCTTATATATCTTACATATGCATATACTCATGTTACTATCTTAAACAATGTATTTTATATGTTACTATACATGACATTTTGCTAACACATGTATGCATGGACTAGTATGATATGTTTATGCTAATAGAATTAGTTCAGATCTAAATATATTAAAAGAGCCGAATATAGAGATAGAAAAAATATTTAATACACCAAACTATAATTTGATTCACACTATAATTCTTCTATATCAAAACCATATAGGAAGATTACAAATATATAGGAAAGTCATTCCTATAATTGGGGAGATCATATCTCTACCAATATCTCACTCGAATCTCCCTCAAACCAACAAACCAATATATTAATATAAGATATATCATTAACTATTAATAATATATTCATGTAACAAACTAACCCATAATAAGCATATTAATGTATTATTATTTATTAAACAACAATTACATTATACATTAATAATGTGAAAACTACACCTCAACATTCACCCCCTTGTAAATATTATTAATCCTATCTACACCCCTTTAATGTGAGCATGGAGAGAATATACATCTTCAAGAATTGATCCAAACAAAATTGTATACCAACACATACTTTTAGTCTACATACTACTATCTGAATCTTGCTGCACATGAGCACTACTATGCAAAGGAATGCATCCCACATTTACTCCATGTGATCATAATGGATGTGTTACTAGATAATCATCTCCATAAAAAAGTAAGGTAGTTAGAGGATCTCTGTAGTAAGAGGATTTTTGTAGTTAGTTTACCTCCTATACAACTATTACCACATTTCATTA